>OY992531.1:166661471-167861471 GCA_963921185.1 Dasysyrphus tricinctus | reverse complement strand
ATGTTGTTCTTGGTCTTCCAACCCGCCGTGCACCCTGAGGATTCCATTCAAAGGACTGCTTTGCAATTTCATTGTTTGGTTTCCTCAGTGTGTGACCAATCCAACGCCATTTACGCTTTCTTATGTCGACGTCCAGCCGCTCTTGACTTGTCCTGCGCCACAATTCCTCATTTGATATTATTTGTGGCCAGCGAATCTTTAGGATGTGGCGAAGACAGCGATTCACAAAAGCCTGCAATTTCTTCGAAATGATAGACGTGACTTTCCAGGTTTCACAAGCATATAACAGCACGGATTTGACATTGGATTCGAAGAATCTCAACTTAGTGCGTAAGGAGATTTGACTTGATTTCCAGATTGGGGACAGAGTACCGAAGGCAGCACGAGCTTTATTTATTCTACTTTTAACGTCCAGATCCGTACCACCGTTTGCAGAGACAATACTGCCAAGGTAGTTGAACTGTTCCACTACTTCAACTGGCGTCTCCTGTAGAATAATACGCTGCTGTGTGGAGCGGCCTGTGAGCATTATTTTTGTCTTTTTGCTGTTTATTCTTAGACCACTCGACTCTCCCTTCACTTGCAGTGTTTGGCACATCCCGTTCAGCCCACTGATGTTATTTGCCAGTAGACATATGTCATCGGCATAGTCTAAATGACTGAGCCTTTCGAACGGTCTCCATTGAATGCCCTGTCGCTCTGCTGTACCTACACTGGCCGTCAATACGTCGTCCATCGCCAGCAGGAAGAGAATTGGCGATAGAACATCCCCTTGTCTCACACCCTGTTGCACTACAAAGGAGTCGGATAGCTGCCCATTGTGCAAAACAAAACACCTTGCGTTGTTGTAGGACTCTTTAATAATGGCAACTATTTTTGGTGGAATTCCTCTACCAAGCAACGATCTCCATATACATTCTCGGTTAACTCGATCAAAGGCTTTCTCAAAATCCACGAACATGAGGTAAAGCGGTGATTGAAATTCCATCGACTGCTCGAGGACGATACGCAGGGTGTTGATATGGTCGACACACGATCGACCACTGCGGAAGCCAGCTTGATGCCTCTTGAGTGTAGACTCGATTCTATCCTTTATTCGCTCGAGAATGATGGTTGCCATTAGTTTTGGGAAAACGGACAAAACGGTGATACCACGCCAATTGTTGCAATTCTTTAAGTCACCTTTCTTTGGCAACTTAACAATCACACCATCCTTCCAATCCCTGGGATAGCTTTCGTTTTCCCAAATGTTTTTTATCAACGGATGTAAAATACTAGCCGCTGTTACGGGATCGGCTTTCAGGAATTCAGCTGGAATTCCGTCCAGTCCAGCTGCCTTGTTGTTTTTGAGGAGATTTATTGATGTCTGGATTTCCGATTCTGACGGGGGTTCGATGTCAATACCCCTATAGGACCTGCGCATCTCGTTTAGTTGGGGCACTTCAGCACTCTGCTCAACTGAATCCTCATTTAGCAGGGCACAAAAATGGTCCTTCCATCTACGAAGCTGATCCTCAATTGATACCAAAAGTGTGCCATCCACATCCATTACAGGATGATTGGTGTTGCTTTTTTTCCCGATAACATCTTTGGCTATTTGGTACAATTCCCGGATATCTCCTCTTCTGGCAGCGATTTCCGCATTATCTGCGAGTCCATCTACCTTCACCCTCTTGTCACGTCTCACACAGCGATAGACCATCTTATGTGCAATGCGGTACTCTCTTCGCAAGTCAGCCTTTCGTTGAACATCTGCTTCAGCATTTATTTGGATTTTCAACGATTTGCGAAGTTCGATCTTATCCCAGGTGTCTTGGGATATCCAAGAGTCTCTACGTCTCGTTCGCTTGGGTACAGTTTCGGATCCAGCCTCCATAAAAACACTTTTAATTTCACCCCACATCTCATCAATTGTTGAATTCTGGATTCCGTTTAATGACGAGGCTCTGTCGTTAAGGGTGGTGACATAGTTTCGACATATGTTGGGGTCATTTAAAGCATTCGTAATGAATTTTGAGCTCCTTGCTGCATCCTGCGCTGGTTTTTGTACGGCAGCGGTTCGTAGTTTGAGACTCATCAGAACCAAATGGTGGTCGCTTCCCACATCGGCATTTCTTATACTCCGGACATCACACATAGACTTCCTCCATCTCTGCTGAATCATGATATGATCAATTTGGTTTTCGGTTTGACCATCCGGATGCACCCAGGTAATTTTGTTGCACGTCTTATGCTTAAATACAGTCCCACCTATCACAAGACGATTCGCGTTACAAAAGTCGACAAGCAAGTCACCATTTTCATTCCGTGACCCCAAGCCATTTCTTCCCATCACGCGTTCCAGTCCGTAATTGTCTGAACCGACTTGGGCATTGAGGTCTCCCATAACGACTATGATGTCGGCTCTCGGAACACTACTGTAAACCGAGTTAAGATGAGTGTAGAACGCGGTTTTGTCTTCCTCGGTCGCTTCATTTGTGGGGGCGTAGCACTGAATAATTGTGACGTTACGAATTTTTGAACGAAACCTTGCTGTCATTAATCTCGCAGAAATGGGCGCCCAGGAGATCAAACTACGCCTCGCTTCTTCGTTCAACATAATTCCGACACCATGCAGTCTTTGGCCACCCTCTCTTTCATCTTCCCCGGAATACAGCATTCTCGTCTGTCCAGTGTCTGATCTGTATTCAGCTCTTCCTCTCCACTTAGTTTCGCTTATGCCCAGGATACTGATGTTTAGACGAAGCATTTCACGCTCAACCTGCTCGTATCTACCATCGCTGTACAAGGATCGAACGTTCCATGCTCCGATTTTCGTACGTATGCGGTAGCCAAAAGTAACATTTGCGCTTCTTGAAAGACTTCTTCTATTTGTCAACGATTCACTTATTATTATGGCGTCTTGATTGACGCTCGTACATGAAAGATGCCGCACCCCCAAATCCGATGTGCGGTTTACTGCAACGGAAGCTACAGAAGGATTTTCTATAAAAAGATTACCTCTTGGGGACTCATTTCCATTTGTTGTCATAATTCATGTATTTGCTTATATCCTTCCACCATGGTGTTTTCCGAGATATGATTAATAACATACATAAGCTCAGATTTGACAGGCACACCCGCCTTTTGTATGGTCAAACACATAACTGCTCGAGGCCGCCCACTATGGGAAAACAGACGCCTTTTGTAGCCGCCCAATATGGGTTACAGACGCTACCTGCTGCTGCCGTTGGCCTTTTACCAAAAAAAGCTCCTCCGCCACCAGACTATCATGCCGTTGACCGCTACCTGCAGTTCATCCGTCTTAAGGGGGCTTTTAACCATCCCAAGGACAAGTTTGTGCCCTGACCAGCAACGCTGGGTTGTCTGCTTATCCCGGCATCCATTCGGTCCCCCTGCACGTTAGCGTTACCCGCCCTCTACCACGCGGAGGTGTGCATAGGGATTTTCCTATCATTGTGCCTAGGGCCATATGGCGTCCTAGCACTCTCAAGTACTTTTAGAGGGCAGTATTTATCACTTCACCAAATTCACCATTTCTTCAAATTATGGTGATTTTCTAATATATGTGTCACATGCATGTACTGCCTTACGAAGTGTATACTGGTAGTAGTAAACGGTGTTATCATACGTGTGCGTGTATATGTAAAGAAGTTATCCATTCACTATACGCGGAATTTGGCGAGTTAAAGTTATCCGTACGTAAACACACGTCACAGACTATTACACATTTGTTAATAAGAATTACAAGTTAACAGATGTATAAACGCTAGCACGTTGTTATCTTCCGTTTATTAATATGGGGGTAAAACTTTCGTAGTTCTGTCACAATTTGTATGGAAAATTTGACAGATTTACGAAGTTTAAAACTTTACAACCTTTACGATGACTTAACGCTGTTGCATGAATACCCTTATTATTTGAGTTAGGAGCCTCATAAACTTAAGAGCCGTTTATGAGTGCTCGGTGAATACCGCCCTTAGTATCTTAATAGAAAAGTTTTCAAATCTTAGGCGCCAGTTATAGCTATCCCGGAGGCCACACGAGCGAGTACTCGCTAGCCAGTTACAAATACATCGAAACTTTTCCTACTCGCTAATCAACTGGCTTGCATTTTTCGAAGCCAGTTGAGAAGCGAGTAGAGCGGCGAGTGATTTGACAATTAGGGCGGTATTCACTGAGCACTCATAAACGGCTCTTAAGTTTATGAGGCTCCTAACTCAAATAATATTTGTGATATTCACCAACCACTCATAGCTCTTTTTCGAAGTTCGAAAATGAGAGCAACTCTCTCCTCCCCAGGTACCCCCAAACTATGAAATCAAACTGTTTTCAAAAATGACCGCACTTTGTCGTTACTTCTTGGATCCTTGAAAAAATGAGTGTTGCATGCACATAAATAAATTCTTTGTGACTACAGTGTTTTTAATTTCTTTTCACTTATTTTCTTAGTTTTGTCTCGGGGTGAAGATCATTGCACGTTTTAGTTTGTTTTATATAGGGAAATGTTCTTAATTTACTTTTTAGTTTCGCTTATTATTTTGTTCGCACATTGTCTACTACGTTTGCGGATCATAAATGGACTCGTTCGCTTGAAGGGGAGATAGACGTCAAAAATGTTGGTTTATATTAGCTGTCTTAAATGAAGAAAAACTACATCATGGGCCCCATTCCCCAAGAGTGAGTTTTTTCTGTGTACACAGAAATTCGTGTACACATCGATTTTTGCGATTCGGCTAGTGAGAGTTTTAGTTTTTGACAGATAACGCATGCACAATCAATAAAATTTATTTACATTTGTTTTGGATGTGAATAGAATATGTACACAGAAAATCACAATTGCCGAATTGGGCCCCAGAACAGTATAAATATGTGAAAACTGTTAAAACTGTCAGATTTAAGCAAAAAGTTTTTCTGAGATATTTTAGCTTATTATTATCCCAGACAAACAAATCAACTGGTACTGGTACTTCGACATTTCTCACTCATTTTCTCCACCACAAAGGTAGGTGCAGGAAATATTGTTCTTAACTGTTCTGAAAAAAAACATCATGGAACACATAGTGACAGAATGAAGAACAGTTTGTAATTTTCTATTCGGAGCAGATTCATCATATACACCTTTTATTATCCTATTTTTTCAAATTTTTATAGCAAACGGACAAAAGAATTATCTTCACCACGTGAATTACAAAAAGAACTTAAAAATTGAAACAATAAATAAAATTCCTGAAGACAAAAGGAATTACAATATGTGTGCGTGCGAGACTCATTTTTGAAAGGATCCAAGAAGTACCGACAAAATGAGTCAGTGAATTTTCTTGAATGGTTATTTCGAAGGTTTTCGAATTAGTTTTCGGAGAGAGCGCTCATAACTTTATGAGTGGTCAGGACCACTCATAAGTCTTAAGAGCGCTCATAAATATTCACTATTATTACTTGGTGAATAGGTTTATGAGCCTCATAAGTTATGAGCCGTCGGTGAATACCGCCCTTAATGTATGTAGCCAACTCGCTAGCGAGTACTCGCTCGTGTGGCCTCCGGGTATCATTGAAACTCGTCTTTGAAAATTTTAATGATTGATTTTGAGACGTTTAGGCGCCAGTTATAGCTATCATTGAAAATCAGCATTGAAAATTTTAATGATTGATTTTGAGACGTATAAGAAGTAAAATCAGTTATTTATTTTGATGGACAAATAAAGCTTAAGCGTTATGCTATGTTCCTACCAAAACGAAATCTGAGATTTCAGCTAAGGAATTCCGAGATTTCAAATTGGTGGAGCAGAATTTAATTGAGATTTCGTTGAAATCCCAAGTTTTTATTGCGATTTCGTTGAAATTTCTTTGAAACCTTGTTCCAGCGGCTCAAAATATCAAAAGTTTTCCACCGAAATTTCGCATTTCATTTTGGTGGGAGCATAGCATTAGTTAATATTTCTAGCCAAAAAAATAATTCAATTAGGCCCAATTTCTACATAAGGTGCCATTGAAAATTTTAATGATTGATTTTGAGACGCTTTGGAATTGAAATTGTTTATTATTTTGATGGGAAAATAAACCTTAAGATTTAATTAATATATTTAGCCAAAAAAATTGTTCAAATAGGCCCAACTTTCCACATAAAAAAACTTTTCTTATTTCAATGATTGGACTACCTTATCAATGATCATTGAAAAATCAAAAGTCACTTTTTGTGGAAAGTTGGGCCTATTTGATTTTTTTTTTTGATTAGAAATATTAATAAATTAAGTCTTGAGCTTTAATCGTCCATCAAAATGATGAATGATTTTGTTTTCTAAGGCGCCAGTTATAGCTATCATTGAAACTCATCATTGAAAATTTTAATGATTGATTATGAGACGTTTAGGAAGTAAAATTATTTATTATTTTCATGGAAAAATAAAGCTAAGGACTTAATTAATATTTCTAGCTAAAAAAATTGTTCAAATAGGCCCAACTTTCCACATAAAAAGACTTTTCTTATTTCAATGATTGAACTACTTTACCAATGATCATTGAAAAATCAAAAGTCACTTTTTGTGGAAAGTTGGGCCTATTTGATTTTTTTTTTTGATTAGAAATATTAATAAATTAAGTCTTGAGCTTTAATCGTCCATCAAAATAATGAATGATTTTGTTTTCTAAGGCGCCAGTTATAGCTATCATTGAAACTCATCATTGAAAACTTTAATGATTGATTTTGAGACATTTAGAAAGCAAAATCATTTATTATTTTGATGGACGATTAATGCTCAAGACTTAATTAATATTTCTAGTCAAAACAAAATTTGAAATAGGTCTAGCTTTGAACAAAAATTGACTTTTAATTTTTCAATGATCATTGATAAGGTAGTTCAATCATTGAAATAAGAAAAGTAGTTTTATGTAAAAAGTTGGACCTATTTGAACAATTTTTTTGGCTAGAAATATTAATTAAGTCTTTAGCTTTATTTTTCCATCAAAATAATAAATGATTTTACTTCCTAAACGTCTCAAAATCAATCATTAAAATTTTCAATGATGAGTTTCAATGATAGCTATAACTGGCACCTAAGAAGTAAAATCAGTTATTATTTTGATGGACAAATAAAGCTTAATGCCCATATTATTGACTCGTTTAATCCAGATTAAAACTTAAATCCAGATTAAAAGTATTTTTAATCTAAACACTAAATCCAATCCCATATTATTCACTCGCTTAATCCAAACTTAAATCCAATTTTTTAATCGAATATCGATTAATCCAATTGGATTTAAACTGCCCATCGGAGGTCAGTTTAGGTGCCAGTTATAGCTATCATTGAAACTCATCATTGAAAACTTTAATGATTGATTTTGAGACGTTTAAAAAGCAAAATCATTCATTATTTTGATGGACGATTATACTACGTTTTCATTAGAGCTGAAATGAGGTAATTTCGCAAATCACAGAAAAAGTGTTTTCATTTGTAATTTGGTAATTTCGTTTGACAGCTCATTTCATTTTTAAATTTCAACTGGCTGTTAATCGCTTTTTGTTGTTGTTTTCTTTTGTATCCTTCCATTGCGCTTTGACATTTTCATACAAAACCAATTCAGAGCTCTTCAAACTGTGGCTAATTGGGTGTGTTCGTTAGGTTTTGACTTAATTTCCAACCTGATTTCGTGCAAATTTGGTTGAAATTATCTCATTTCGAAATGTGAATTTGTATGGGAAATGAGATGATTTCGTATCGCATTTGGAAATTTTCAACGAAATTACCTCATTTGGCCTAATGAAAACGCAGTATAAAGCTCAGGACTTTATTAATATTTCTAGTCAAAAAAATTTCAAATATGCTCAACTTTTCACAAAAATTGACTTAATTTTTCAATGATCATTGGTAAGGTAGTTCAATCATTGAAATAATAAAAGTCTTTTTATGTGGAAAGTTGGGCCTATTTGAACTATTTTTTTGGCTAAAAACATATACACATAATATATCTAGCCAAAAAAATAGTTCAAATAGGCCCAACTTTCCACATAAAAAGACTTTTCTTATTTCAATGACTGAACTACCTTACCAATGATCACTGAAAGATTAAGGTGCCAATTATAGCTATCATTGAAACTCATCATTGAAAACTTTAATGATTGATTTTGAGACGTTAAGAAAGCAAAATCATTCATTATTTTGATGGACGATTAAAGCTCAAGACTTAATTAATATTTCTAGTCAAACAAAAATTTCAAATAGGCCCAACTTTCATTGGTAAGGTAGTTAAATCATTGAAATAAGAAAAGTCTTTTTACGTAGAAAGTTGGGCCTATTTGAATTATTTTTTTGGCTAAAAATATTTACTAAGTCTTAAGCTTTATTTGTCTATCAAAATAATAAATGATTTTACTTCCTAAACGACTCAAAACCAATCATTAAAATTTTCAATGATGAGTTTCAATGATAGCTATAACTGGCGCCTAAAAGTCAATTTTTGTGAAAAGTTGGACCTATTTGAAAATTTTTTTTGACTAGAAATATTAATTAAATCTTGAGCTTCAATCGTCTATCAAAATAATAATAGAATTTGCTTTTTAAACGTCTCAAAATCAATCATTAAAGTTTTCAATGATGAGTTTCAATGATAGCTATAACTGGCACCTTAGAAAGACAAAAATTGAAAAATTTTAATTTTCCATTCAGGGGGCGTGATATCTACCCACATTCTTGAAACTTCATATAAATTATATTGAGCACTTCCGATCGTAGAAGAACGATGAAATTGGTAGGTCGGTAGGGCTTGAAGTACTTAGAAAGAAAAAAATAGAAAAATTTGAAGTTTCAGTTCAGGGGGTGTGCCATCCACCCACTTTATCAGAATTCCTATTATTTATCTGGAGCACTTTCGGCTGTCGTAGAATTATGAAACTTTGTAGAGCGATAGGGCTTGGTTTTCACCTGGAAAAATAAATCCTTGCAAAAAGGAGTGAAATCACAACAAAAACATAAATGTTAAAAGAAGAGCCAAGTTCGTATATGTACAAGAAACCTGTGCGTAAAAAGTCAGCCAAAAAGAGTAATGATATCTAAAATATATACCAAGTTTTAAGTTCATGAAGTTAAATGTCAAACATCTTAAGTAGAGTAATATCGAAACAATTCCAAATCATGCCAGAAATTTGGTATTTTATGATTTGTAATAGGCTTGAGAGTGAATGCGAATTGTAAAATTCGAAATTTAATTTTTGGTTGCGTGTCTAGGACTGGCATGCTAGTCATTGCTCGGCCTTAGCTCGCCGGAAACGGGAGGGATCTTTGTCCTGACAACGCAATCTCACCTATCACGCAAACATGTATCATGCCAGAAGTATTCAACGATGTAAAAACTCAAAATGAATCGGACGGACATTACCCCCCAGAGGGCGCTGAGATGACGTCAGCGTGGCCATAACCCACCCAACCTAGAAGTTCACTGGCCTTATTTGAACTTCCCCAATACCGTGCACTCACCTTTGTCCAGCTCAGTTCCGTTTCATCACTCGATTACTGGTTCGCCATCCACATCCCCTGAAAATTTGAAACTTACAGCTCCATCAAGCTATGGGCTTGAAAAAAACTCAGGAATTCAACCATCTCTTGGCACGATTCACAAATCATTTATTAAATATATTGGGTTTCAATAAGTAAAAGATTAGATAATTAGTTGAACGTTTTAACATTAAATCTAAAAATACTTTAAAAAAAAAAGAAAACAAAAATATTAGGATGGTCACTCTAAAAAAAAGGAGCACCAACAAAATATAATACCTTAAAAAAAATTATCAAAATTACAATCAAAAATTTTAGTACAATAGGAACAATATTGTTTTAATAGTATTCAGGAATATCAAATTCTTTCTTTTGAATCTTTGAAACGAGCACTGAATCCTTAACTCACTTTCTCCTTTTTTGAAAAATACTAATCACTAATTCTTTACGAGGTGTTAATCTTTAATACTTGTACACCAACAGAGTCACCTGCCTGATCGAGCTCAATAAGGGGATAGGTTTTCTGCCTGTGACCAATGAAAAGTCTATTTTGTTTATATATATATTTTCTTTTTTTTTTTGTTTTATTTTTGCGTATATATTTTTTTTTTATTTATTTATTTTTTTATAACTTTTGTTTTATCTTTATAGAAATAGGAGAAACCAAATTATTACGCGTTTAGAAAATCTGATACAAATTCCTTTATACTTTGACATAAGAGAAAAACTATGACACAAGAAAAGATTATGGAACCCAGAAAGACATGTAATGGATATCAAAAAAAAATATCGTACCAAGCAAAATTAACAACAACAATCGTATATGGTTACTATAAAAACAATTTAACGTTCTATCACGCGTGAGTTATTACATGCGTATCTTTGACTATAAAAGCTCAGAGCTATATATATATATATAAAGTATATTCCCCTTTCTTCTTCCCTTTTTTTTTTTTATTTTTAGTTATAGGGTTCTTTTTAATATGTATATTCGACTTAAGCTGGCGATTCGTAGTTTACTTTTTCTTTGTTCTTATGTTGTTTTTTTTTTTTTTGATAAAGTTAACTTCACACGTGATTATCGTTCTTTGCCAGGTTTAAAGATAATTATAACTCTAAAAAAAATGATCTTGAAAACTCGTCTTGACAATTTTCGTAAATTTTCTTGGATTGAGGCTTTCTTGAATTATGTGTTGCGCCTAATCAAGCTTGTTTGATTGGTGACCTTTTCTTGAGTTTCGTATCTAAAGATACTGATGATGGACACACACACAAAAACGGGGGCGGCGATCCGGACTCTTGAAATTGTCACGTGATCGCCAAATTGCCCAAAATCCTAATAACACATTAAAAGATATACATATAATTAAATCACTGCGCTAGATTCATGATAAGAATATACAATTTTTTGTAACCACTTAAACGAACTCACCAAGAAAAAAATGATGAGATGTTATTTGTGAAGACCACTTTAAAAATTTGCTGGGTAATTAGTTGAACCTGTTGTATTCCGTGGTATGTAAATGGGTACAATCGAAGAACACTCAGTGTACGGCAATATAGGTGCTCTGTAATTGGTAACGGAGGCTTTAATTTCAATTTTCTACCTACGAATTTGTTTCACACAGTATAACTCACTTGTTTTATTTTTAATTAGTTAATAAGTTTTATCCTTGTTCTGGTTTTATTCTTAGTTGTAAGCTTTTACTTTAAGTATATTTGTTAAGTCTCACAATTTAATTGTTTTAGCTAGGTATAAAAATTTACTTAGGATTTAATCTTATAAAGTAAGCACGCCGTCCGAATCGATAGGTGTTTTCAATCACTCTGACAGAGAAATTCAACAAACACCGGCTCAATTCGCTGCACTTCTCCCCGTAAATGCCTCAGCTAAATCAGTAGATTTGATTCACCAATCACGTCCACGTAGGTCATACCATTTATACAAATGTTCCGTGTAAACTTCACTTTAGAATACAAAACAAGCGCCACCAAGCGTCCATTCTGACTACTTGCTTCTATTTTTCAATTCGCTCCACGGCCTATGTTCGAGACTCGATAATAAGTCGAGGTTGAACAAAAACAAAACAAAAAAAAACAATCTGTCAAACCCCAAATAATGGAATTTGGAAGCCGAAAGAAAAAAAGTGCGTTTAGCAGGTAAATACCTTATTTTCTTTAGGAATTGTTTATTATTTATTATTTTCTATCCTATTATCGACTTTATTAATTGTAACTAATGCTCTTAACTTTCTAGCGATCGTCACCTATGAGGCAACACCACAACAGCAGCAAAAAAAACATCAACACGGACGTGTCATCGTCGCCGCCATAAAACCCATTTCAACAATCAAAAATAAACTACAAATAAAACAACAAGGTAAGTTTGAACAAAGTTTTTAATAAATATTAACAGATTTTCGATAAGATCCTCTGTTTTTCCTTTTCTATTCCCTACAGGTCCAAAGTAGGTACGCTACTCGTCGGCAGCTACAGCAACAAAAAAAAACATCAGAAACTTGGTATCGGTAAGTATCTTTAAATAAACTATTCTATTAAAGGTTGTAATACCTATCTCTTTATTCTCATCCAGCAACGATACAGGAAGAGATCTCTCTAGTTTTGGGAAACACCCACCCCTACATCAGATTTGCTACAAAAAAAAAATCGCCGGTAGGTAGTACCTGTTTACAATACCCTAATGATTGTATTGAAATCTGATTTTTATATTTTCATCTTTGTTTGCAGGTGTCCACAACAAAGCTCTGGACTTGTAGGAGACTTCCTTGACGTCATGGACAGAGAAAAGGACACAGTTGGAAACCTAAAGGTAGTCTTCGTAGTATTAAATTTAGATATAAGTGTATTTACATCTTTAGATTGTTAGAAGACATATCTATTTATGTATTCTTGTCGAAAAAGGCTTCCCCTTTGCCCACTGAGAGAATCGTATTAAAAAAAATTACATGTAGGAATGTGAAATTACCTTTCTTTTTATTTTTATTTTTATTCGTTTTTGTTTTTGTCATATCTAATGGATAATTGGCCGTTCTTTGATTTCGTTACGTGGGGAAGAAATCCTCAAACGCCGGGCAATGTTAGTGCATCAAATTAAATCCATTCCTAGATACATAGCACGGCTAGTGAGCAGGAAGTTTTCTTCGTATCATTGATTGTGTGCATACACATCGACTCGCGGTCTTGCTTAATATTTCACTAACGTGGTGAAGAACCCACGGAAGCCGGGCAATAAGAATCTTTGTGCGTATATACATATGTAGGTATTTAGTTGACAGGTAGAATGTTATCTATTGCAATTAACTGATGGTTTGACATACTAGATACGTGCATTAGATACACTCAAAAAAAATCTAGTGCATAATTTGAATTGATCTTTGTTTGAAGGGTTCTCTAAGTAGGTTTTACCAAAGTTTTTATCGTGCTTAGGACATTTAATTAATAAAGCTAAGCAAATAAGTAACTAACGAATGAAGAAAAAAAATCAATAATAAATAAATGGGCTCTCCATCAAGTCAAGAAATGATTGAGTTAGGAGACGAAATAAATAAGCGAAATTTCTGATGAAATACACACATAAATAAGTAAATAAGCAAAACAAAAATTCAAGAAACAAGTAAATCAACAAAAAAAATCAAGAAGTTTAACGAATAAATATATGGAACAGTTAAGAACCAAGTAAATAATTTAACAAATAGATGAATAAATAAATAAATATAATGAACAAAATAAATAAACAAACTAATTGAACAAATAAATAATTAAACAGAAAAATAAATAATTGAACAAATAAATATATAAATTAACAAATAATTAAATGAATAAACAAACAGATAAATAAATTAACAAAAAAAAACTCAATTAACTGAGATGAACGAATAATCAAATAAATAAATAAATGGAATAAATAAATAAATAAATAAATAAATAAATAAATAAATAAATAAATAAATACTAAACTAAACTTAAACTAATATTGCAAACTTAGCCTAAAATAAATTAACAAAAATATCACAGTCTGATGGACTTCACTGTTTTAATAAATATTTAATAAATTAACATATAATTACCTAATATGGCAACACATTAATAAATAAAACAAAATGTATTGTAAAGCTTTGATATAAAAGAAAAATTATCGTGAGACATAGTCTCAAATTCATAGTTTACCAAAAAAAGTTAATAAATAAATAAATAACAAAAATAAATAAATAACAAGAATAAATAAATAACTAAAATAAATAAATAATTAAATAACAAAAAGAAATAAATAACAAAGAAATTATCAATAAATAAATAAAAAACTTGAATTTTATAAACTGTTAAGCAAAAAAAAAGAATACAAGGAGCATAATTACAAAAATGAATTTGATAACAGAATGTTGCCATAACAAGAAACAAGAGAAGCAAATGCAATTAATATCAAACTAATTTCATTGTTTAATGTCCTTAGCATGATAAATACCAATGGATTTACCTGATAAATTTTCTAACTCGTAAAGGTTTTTGCCAACAGCCTTAACAATTCTGCACTTTACAAATTTAGGACAAAGTTTGGCGCTGAGATATTTCGAACTATCGCTTAGGACAAAATTCCTCCGGAATACCTCTTGGCCAGGTATAAAATGTGTATCGCGAGCTCGAGTATTATACTTTTGAGCGCTTATTTCTCCAGCTTTCGCTATACTAGCTTTAATCTTATCTCGCATGCATTGCAGTCGAATCTGACGGGAAAGTGTCATAAGCTCACCATCCTCCACGGAGTTTAATTTTTGGGCTAACTCATAACAACTGCCATGAGTCATCATGTTTATGCCGAAAAGGGCAAAATAGGGTGACACACCCGTTGAAGTGTGAACAGCACTTCTGAGAGCACACGCTATTTCGCTCAGATGTATGTCCCAATCTCGCTGATCTTCCTTGAGATATGATCGAATGGCAGCGATAAGCGTGCGGTTCACTCTCTCTGATGCGTTGGATTGCGGGGAGTAATTAGCCGTTTTAAAATGTCTAATTCCATATGACTGCAAAAAGTGTTGAAAATCTTTAGACAAAAACTGTTTCCCATTGTCGGAATGGATAACCTGGGGCACTCCGAACATATGAAAAACATGTTCTTGCAAAAATTTGATGGTGCTTGTAGTGTTAGCGTTTCGTAGGGACTTCAAAAGGACAAATTTAGACATGTGATCAAGAACGACAAAAATGAAACTATTACCGGACTTAGAACGCGGATACGGACCTAAAAAGTCAACATATAACTTTTGAAACGGACGATCAACGCTATACACACTGGACATAGGAGGACGCAGGACTTTATTCGACGGTTTACACTGAATGCAAGTATCACATTTCGCTATATACTCCCGTATTTGTACTGTCATATTTGGCCAATAAAAATATTCTCGAATTCTTTGTAGAGTTTTTGCTACTCCACCATGGGAAACTTGAGGAGGATTATGGGCACGTACGATAATATCATTGGTGAGACCTGACGGTACCCATAATCTCCAAGTATGTTCTACGTTAGTTGAATCTTCAAGGGATGGAAAAGATCGTTTATACAGGTAGTTATCGTCTATTTTTAAATCTGGTAACCGGTCTTGATTTTCTTCTACGGTTTTTAGTAAACTTAGATATTCTTCAGACTTAAATTCTTTTGACTGAAGATCGATCAACGGCGCAATGTGTTCTAGGTCAATACTATCAACTTCCATGTATGCTCTAGATAACGCGTCAGGGACAACATTTAGGCTACCTTTACGATGTTCGATATCGAACGCAAATGCTTGGAGTTGCAAACTCCAACGCGCAAGTCTGCCACTCAAGTCCTTAAGACTCATTAGCCATTTAAGGCTTGAATGATCCGTGATGACGGTGAATAGCATTCCTTCGACATAAGGCCTATATTTTTGAATTGCCAATACTGCTGCCAGACATTCTTTTTCCGTTACACTATAGTTTCTTTGGCATTTATTAAGTTTTTGGGAAAAGAATGAAAGGGGCACTTCTTCCTCAGCATCATTTTTCTGGAAGAGCACCGCCCCTACCCCTGTGTCAGACGCATCGCATTGTATGTAGAAACGTTTGCTGAAGTTAGGATGCGTTAACGAAGGAGCTTCGGCTAAGGCCTTCTTTAACTTCCCAAAAGCCTCCAGAGCCTCTTCCGTCATTTTAAATTTTGTATTGCCTTTTTTCAGAGTGTCCGTGATTGGGGCCGTCAGGGTCGAAAATTCCCGTATAAACCTACGGTACCACCCTGCTAGACCAAGCAGCCTGCGAACCTGTTTTGCCGTTTTTGGGATCGGAAAATTCTCGATCGCCTCAACTTTCGCTGGGTCAGTCTTGATATTCCCACCACCAACGATGAAGCCCAAGTACTTCAATTCCTTGAAGCAGAATTTTGACTTCGTTACGTTGATGGTTAGGCCAGCTTTATTGAGGCATGCAGCAACTTCGTCCAGCAGAGCGATATGTGTCTCAAAATCTGGAGCAATGACGAGCAGATCATCGAGGTACACAAAGACACGATCCCTTAACCTTGAGGGTATGACCTTGTCCATTAACTGACATAGCCTCTGGGCTGCATTGCACAGTCCAAAAGGCATGACAGTAAAATGATACAAGGGCCGCCCCGGTATTGTAAAAGCAGTTTTTTCTCTACTCTGCTCTTCCAGCGGTATTTGCCAAAATGCGTCTTTGAGATCGATACTACTTATAAAAATAGTATCACGAAGACGACTGAAGATGCCTTCGAGGTTTGGGAGAGGATAGGCATTTTTCTTCGTGAGGGAGTTCAGCTTACGCGAATCCAAACACAGACGATTTTTCCCGGGTTTCTGTATGAGGACCACTGGCGAACTCCATGGGCTTTCGCTCTCTTCAATCACTCCAAGGCTCAACATTCGGTCTATCTCGGCATACATTAGGGCTTGTATCGCCGGGGAGACAGGATAGTGACGCTGCTTTACAGGAACCGCCTCTCCGGTTTCGATGATATGCTCGACAAGGCTCGTTTTTCCGAGTCCGTATTTGGTATAACACCGGAACTTTCGGCTGACTGCGTCCAATCTCGTTTGCTGCTCTGGAGACAAATGGTGAGTATCCGAGGTGTCCTTAGCATCCGTTACTGACATTGCGCTGATTATTCCAGGGGCAAGGTTGAATGCTCTCCAAAAATCGACACCGAGATAAAGCTCCTGATCCAAGCTCGGAACAAGAAAAAAGGTAACGTTGTGTCGCGTATTTTTGTATTGGACTTCCAAACTAATTTTACCTACGATGGATTGACATTTTCCATCAGCCGTTTTTACATTAGATGTAAAAGGAGTCACTTGAACATTTAGTTCATTTACGAGCTGTCTACAACCTTTGCCCAGTATGCTGACGCTTGCGCCGCTATCTAGCAAGCCTAAAATTTCTTTGTCAGCGATTTTTACTGAGGCATAAGGCCTAGGATCTCCGGATACATCTATAATGGTTGACAATAAGTTGCATTTTATTTGTTTCCTTAATTTAAATCTTTTCCTAGCTTTAAGTATTTTATTACTAACACTACTAACATTAAAGATTCTTTCTCTTGCTTTATTATAATTGTTTATTCGTATATGTAATGGTTTTCTACAACTAAATTTACTGTTACTGTTTTCTTCTAATTCTTTAGTTTCTCTTTTCAAAATTGTAATTTTCTTATCTTCACTTCCTTCATTTTTTTCAACTTTTTGTTTTCCTATACTATTGGTGGTATCGATGGTTCGGGGATTTGCTTCGAACGCGATTCCCCCGCCGGAATCGCGCTCTTCGGCACGTTTTTCGATTGGCACTTTGGACAATTAGCGACTATAAAATTTTCCTCACCGCATTTAAAACAAAAGACGTTTTGTTTAGGTGATGGGCACTCCCAATATAAATGTCCACCGTTCTTACAATTCCAGCAAGTAAGTATCTTATTGGCTGGTCTAGGTCGATTATTGTTTAGGTATTGCATCGCAGCTACATTGTCTTCATAATGATTTTGATCTTCTTCAAAATACTGCACTTCATGATTCACTAATTTTTGAGGTGGTCTATAAAACCGAGTAGAATGGTTTGAACTTAGCGGGAAGGCATTCTCTGCTTCCTTACAGGCAAATCTTAGTTGATCCATTGAGAAAATTGCCATTGGATAAACAAGTTTTCCGATCCTTTCATTTAGGTTTCTCTTAAGCATTTTCACAAGCTCGAACTCCGGCATGGGAGTTTTAAGTTGAGATTTTATTTTCGAAATGGCCGAGAAATAAGTATCACAAGTCTCAGCTGCACCTTGTTTGCGATCTGAAAGCTCACGCATAATTTCGTAGTCAGACTTGGTATTTCGGAAGTGAAGCAATAGTGCTTCACGCAACATTTGCCAGTCTGGTTGGTAATTAGATTTTTGGAAACCCCAATACCAGTCTTGGGCGTCTCCTGAGAGAGTGAGATGGAACTGTTTCAGGATCTCTGACCAAGGACACTGATATTGGCGTTGAAGGGTTTCCAATCGAAAGATGAAATCTTCAACCGTCAAGATTTCGGGTTTTCCTTCAAATTTCAAACCCCATCGGTCAATTTTAATTTGATCCCGATAGCCTCTGACAGGGTTAAAAATCGAATCAGGATATGGATTTGAAGAAGATTGTTGATATCCGTTAGGGTTACCAAAATCAGGAAGGTTTTGAGAAAAATTTGGTGGTTGTTGAATCTCGGGGTTAGGAATAGGCTTGAAAGTGTTCGATGGTTGCGAAAATGCTGAGGAATGATTAGATTGCAGGTTTTGACTTGAAATTTGATTAGGATCTAGTTGTTGTTGGGTGTAAAGAAGATTCTGTGAAAGTTGTTGTTGATAAGGAATGTTTTGGAAATTTTGTTGCGAGTTTAAATGTTGTTGTAATATGTTTTGATTGGTTTTGTGTTGTACGAGTTTTTGAGTATTTGTATTTTGGGAAGAATGTTGTCGCTGTAGAGAATTGAAATTTTGAAAGGTCTGATGTTGAATATTAGGGTTCTGAAAAGGTTGATTTTGAAACTGGTGAGACGTACTTTGCTGTGAAAGATGTTGTTGGCGCTGTGTCGAACGGTGTTGTGGCTGATGTTGCTGAGGATATTGTGGTGACGGCTTTCGAACAACATTTGATACTTGAGCTGGTTTGGGATTTGATTCCTCACGCCTTAAAAGCTTAGTTGTGGAATTTATATCACCGAGAAAATCAATAAAGTTATCCTTTATCGATTTCTTTATGCTTTCGGAAATATCCGATTTCATGGATTCCGTATAAGACGAGAAAGCATTTAAAATCGCTAAATTTACATAAGCTTTCAAATCATTTGGTACCGAATCGGTATTATTGACTTTTTCATGACTCATATTTCTGCCGTCCGTAATTTGTTCGTTTCGAACCGTTTGAATGCTGTTGTCTAGATCCAAGAATGGAGCACCAGCATTACTCAGGCTGCTATAGGTCGGGGCTCTAATTGATTCTGATTCCGCCGACCCATTAAGTGGCCCTAGACCTAATGTATTATCCATGGTATCTAATGCTTCTTGTTGCCGACCTTGATTTTGAACTGGACTCTGAACTTGCTCTACACTTTGAATTTGGACTTGGTCTTGACTCAAGTTATTATTGTTTAATATTGGTGAGTGTACAATCCGAGGACGCGATTGAATACCTCCCGAATTATTGTTAGGAGCGTTTAGATTGTTTGTCTGATCTGAAGCTGTAGCAGAATTAGAACTTATTGGTACGTCGTTATCATTCAATAGTGGGTTATCTGGAACTAAGGGGCTTAGACTATAAAGCAAGCGCTCTTGCTCGTTGGGAAGTAACCTGGCTGAAGATCTTACACCCTTCTTTTTAATAGTACCAGTTTTGGAACTTTGACTCATTTTGTTTTATTCAAATTTCAAATTAATTAAGTTTCGTAGGTATTATTGAATCCAATACTTTCCAATAATTTGTTGTTATGTAAGTTCAAGGCTTGAACATAAACAAATCAAATTTTGATAAACTTGAACAAAAAAAAATGGTTGAAAACTCGAATACTGAGAAACAGAAGATTTGAAGATAACTAATTTTAAGAAAAAGAATGTATTGTTTAAAAAAAAAGGGATTTAGCAAAGAGTATATATTTGAAAACTCAAACTGCAATTTCAATGCCAAGTTTAAATATCTTAGAAAGAAATCCAAAAAATGATGGTAATAAATATTTTGAACAAACAAAACAAAAAAAAAGTGTAAGTTTTGGAAACTTCGGAAAATATAAAGTTTTTCAACTAAGAAACTGGAAAAATAAACAAAAAAGGTTTCAAGGGAAACAAACTGAAACAGCAATAAATAAATTGTAAAGTTCGACAATCGACTGTGAACTATAAGAAACACAAAAAAAAATTATTAACTTATTAAAAACTTAACTATAATAGTTTTGTTTTAAATAAGTTTAATTTTCTTAACCCTAGAAGACTAATCATATTTTTTAGTACATAAAGACTAATCATTCGTCGAATCGACGACGCAGTGTTTAAACCCGATTTGCTGCAAAAGTAATTGACAAATTCTTGTTATTATCAATAACTTATTCTCTTTGACCCTTTTTTGTAATAAAACACGATTTTTTACTTTTATGTTTCACATACATAAGTCTTCTTTTTTCTTATTTTCTATAGGAACACTTGTTTTATGAGATCTTTTTTTCTTAATTTTTTTTTTTATAAAAATAATTAAAAATAATAATTCAAAATAACAAAAACGTAAACATTAATTCATAAAAAAACGAGTAAAAATAACAATAATAGTAAAAAAAAATTATTTGTACATTTGGTGCAAACTTCAATTTTGTGTTTTCCGCATATGTTTATATTGCACTCTGCACATTTGGATTTCGTCATACACCGTTTTTTTGAGGGACACATTATGCAAATCTTTCTTTTTTCGGGCTAATTTCAATTATGCTGTGCTCTGTTGAAGATTGATCATTGTTGGGAGTATTAAGTTGAATTTTAGTCCTGAGAGTTTTCAACACTAAAAGTTACATTAAAGCTAATGTTCGTCGTTTCGACGATTGATCGTCCCATTATTCCCTAAAAACCACCCTTACCTAAGCACACAAGTCGCCAAGCTTCCGCACACAACAAGAACTCATGGATGACTAGAGCTACACGAAAAACGAAAGCGATTGCGAAAAAGGGTAAAGAGAAATTCAAGAAACAAAAAAATGCGTTCGTCGAATCGACGAACATTAGTCTTCTAGGGTTAAAACAAGAACTATATTGATCACTTAAATTTATTTTACCGATAGGTAAACTAAAAGAAATGAATTTGAACAGATAAAAAAAACAGTTAAAGGAACAAAAAAAAATTTCAAAAACAGAATGTGCTAAATTTTTCTTAAGAGTATTAACCTAGCCAATGAAAAGGTAGCTGAAAAACGATATGGGAAACCCAAAAAAAACTTAATGAAAATTGTAAATATTTATACTTCAATGTATTATTTGACTTTTGTGTGTAAGTATTATTATAGATTATTAAGTTTAGTTAAGATTTTATTGATTTTGTACCTTAATAAATTTTGAAAAATTTCAAAATTGTTTAACTTTTTGTTTTATTAAGTGTGTTTTTTTTTTGTCATATATCATTTCGGGGATGCTTCAGGCGACTTCTTTGGTGATGGTAGTTTTGACAAGCTGAGAACTGAGCTGTAGGTAAGTTACTTCTGATTTTGATGGACTGTCGGACGGACTAATTTTGAAGATATCCCTCTGAGTGGTAAGTAGGAACAAAAATATAACGTGAGACAAAGAGTTCGTTGCTATCTGGTAGCCTCCGCAATTCTAGTCGAGCCTGTGACTTCTGCTAGAAGACATGAACCTACCAGATGAGCAACACATACAAGAATGATACAAAGTCGAAAAAGAATATTGTGCAACTGTATGACACTTCGTCATGTTACAGGTCACAATTTCTTTGTAGTAAAGACGGGACTTAGGAATGAAATTTGAAAATAAGAGAATGATAGAAAAGTAAAATTAGAACACTTAAGGAAGGGTTAAGACAAGACAAAACACTGATTAATCGTATTTGTCATCATCATCTTGTTATCTCGTCGCAAATGAAAAGGTATGTTAAGAAACTTTCCTTATCATGACTTACGAGTTGCCGATGATGATGACAAAAACAATTGGAAGAAAAGACAAAACAAAGACCAACGTTGGGCGCCATTTGTAATAGGCTTGAGAGTGAATGCGAATTGTAAAATTCGAAATTTAATTTTTGGTTGCGTGTCTAGGACTGGCATGCTAGTCATTGCTCGGCCTTAGCTCGCCGGAAACGGGAGGGATCTTTGTCCTGACAACGCAATCTCACCTATCACGCAAACATGTATCATGCCAGAAGTATTCAACGATGTAAAAACTCAAAATGAATCGGACGGACATTACCCCCCAGAGGGCGCTGAGATGACGTCAGCGTGGCCATAACCCACCCAACCTAGAAGTTCACTGGCCTTATTTGAACTTCCCCAATACCGTGCACTCACCTTTGTCCAGCTCAGTTCCGTTTCATCACTCGATTACTGGTTCGCCATCCACATCCCCTGAAAATTTGAAACTTACAGCTCCATCAAGCTATGGGCTTGAAAAAAACTCAGGAATTCAACCATCTCTTGGCACGATTCACAAATCATTTATTAAATATATTGGGTTTCAATAAGTAAAAGATTAGATAATTAGTTGAACGTTTTAACATTAAATCTAAAAATACTTTAAAAAAAAAAGAAAACAAAAATATTAGGATGGTCACTCTAAAAAAAAGGAGCACCAACAAAATATAATACCTTAAAAAAAATTATCAAAATTACAATCAAAAATTTTAGTACAATAGGAACAATATTGTTTTAATAGTATTCAGGAATATCAAATTCTTTCTTTTGAATCTTTGAAACGAGCACTGAATCCTTAACTCACTTTCTCCTTTTTTGAAAAATACTAATCACTAATTCTTTACGAGGTGTTAATCTTTAATACTTGTACACCAACAGAGTCACCTGCCTGATCGAGCTCAATAAGGGGATAGGTTTTCTGCCTGTGACCAATGAAAAGTCTATTTTGTTTATATATATATTTTCTTTTTTTTTTTGTTTTATTTTTGCGTATATATTTTTTTTTTATTTATTTATTTTTTTATAACTTTTGTTTTATCTTTATAGAAATAGGAGAAACCAAATTATTACGCGTTTAGAAAATCTGATACAAATTCCTTTATACTTTGACATAAGAGAAAAACTATGACACAAGAAAAGATTATGGAACCCAGAAAGACATGTAATGGATATCAAAAAAAAATATCGTACCAAGCAAAATTAACAACAACAATCGTATATGGTTACTATAAAAACAATTTAACGTTCTATCACGCGTGAGTTATTACATGCGTATCTTTGACTATAAAAGCTCAGAGCTATATATATATATATAAAGTATATTCCCCTTTCTTCTTCCCTTTTTTTTTTTTATTTTTAGTTATAGGGTTCTTTTTAATATGTATATTCGACTTAAGCTGGCGATTCGTAGTTTACTTTTTCTTTGTTCTTATGTTGTTTTTTTTTTTTTTGATAAAGTTAACTTCACACGTGATTATCGTTCTTTGCCAGGTTTAAAGATAATTATAACTCTAAAAAAAATGATCTTGAAAACTCGTCTTGACAATTTTCGTAAATTTTCTTGGATTGAGGCTTTCTTGAATTATGTGTTGCGCCTAATCAAGCTTGTTTGATTGGTGACCTTTTCTTGAGTTTCGTATCTAAAGATACTGATGATGGACACACACACAAAAACGGGGGCGGCGATCCGGACTCTTGAAATTGTCACGTGATCGCCAAATTGCCCGAAATCCTAATAACACATTAAAAGATATACATATAATTAAATCACTGCGCTAGATTCATGATAAGAATATACAATTTTTTGTAACCACTTAAACGAACTCACCAAGAAAAAAATGATGAGATGTTATTTGTGAAGACCACTTTAAAAATTTGCTGGGTAATTAGTTGAACCTGTTGTATTCCGTGGTATGTAAATGGGTACAATCGAAGAACACTCAGTGTACGGCAATATAGGTGCTCTGTAATTGGTAACGGAGGCTTTAATTTCAATTTTCTACCTACGAATTTGTTTCACACAGTATAACTCACTTGTTTTATTTTTAATTAGTTAATAAGTTTTATCCTTGTTCTGGTTTTATTCTTAGTTGTAAGCTTTTACTTTAAGTATATTTGTTAAGTCTCACAATTTAATTGTTTTAGCTAGGTATAAAAATTTACTTAGGATTTAATCTTATAAAGTAAGCACGCCGTCCGAATCGATAGGTGTTTTCAATCACTCTGACAGAGAAATTCAACAAACACCGGCTCAATTCGCTGCACTTCTCCCCGTAAATGCCTCAGCTAAATCAGTAGATTTGATTCACCAATCACGTCCACGTAGGTCATACCATTTATACAAATGTTCCGTGTAAACTTCACTTTAGAATACAAAACAAGCGCCACCAAGCGTCCATTCTGACTACTTGCTTCTATTTTTCAATTCGCTCCACGGCCTATGTTCGAGACTCGATAATAAGTCGAGGTTGAACAAAAACAAAACAAAAAAAAACAATCTGTCAAACCCCAAATAATGGAATTTGGAAGCCGAAAGAAAAAAAGTGCGTTTAGCAGGTAAATACCTTATTTTCTTTAGGAATTGTTTATTATTTATTATTTTCTATCCTATTATCGACTTTATTAATTGTAACTAATGCTCTTAACTTTCTAGCGATCGTCACCTATGAGGCAACACCACAACAGCAGCAAAAAAAACATCAACACGGACGTGTCATCGTCGCCGCCATAAAACCCATTTCAACAATCAAAAATAAACTACAAATAAAACAACAAGGTAAGTTTGAACAAAGTTTTTAATAAATATTAACAGATTTTCGATAAGATCCTCTGTTTTTCCTTTTCTATTCCCTACAGGTCCAAAGTAGGTACGCTACTCGTCGGCAGCTACAGCAACAAAAAAAAACATCAGAAACTTGGTATCGGTAAGTATCTTTAAATAAACTATTCTATTAAAGGTTGTAATACCTATCTCTTTATTCTCATCCAGCAACGATACAGGAAGAGATCTCTCTAGTTTTGGGAAACACCCACCCCTACATCAGATTTGCTACAAAAAAAAAATCGCCGGTAGGTAGTACCTGTTTACAATACCCTAATGATTGTATTGAAATCTGATTTTTATATTTTCATCTTTGTTTGCAGGTGTCCACAACAGATTACTGATTAAAACTGATTTGGTGGATTTACTTGGCAAGCTTTCTCTTAAATACTTAATCACAAATTTAAAATGTATGAAAACTTGACCAGTGAACCCACCAAATTTTAATCAGTAATCATTTAATCATCATCATCAAGTCCTGTAACCCCGGTTGGGGCATAGGGCGCCAACAAATCGTTTCCATCCTTCTCGGTCTGCAGATAGATATTTTAACTCTGGCCACGTCTTTCTCTGGGAGTCTGCTTCTGCTAGAACTGTTGATTTCCATGTTGTTCTTGGTCTTCCAACCCGCCGTGCACCCTGAGGATTCCATTCAAATGACTGCTTTGCAATTTCATCGTTTGGTTTCCTCAGTGTGTGACCAATCCATTGCCATTTACGCTTTCTTATGTCAACGTCCAGCCGCTCCTGGCTTGTCCTGCGCCACAATTCCTCGTTTGATATAATTTGTGGCCAGCAAATTTTTAGAATATGGCGTAGACAACGGTTCACAAAAGCCTGCAATTTCTTGGAGATGGTAGTCGTGACTTTCCAGGTTTCGCAAGCATATAACAGCACGGATTTGACATTGGATTCGAAGAATCTCAACTTTGTGCGCAAGGAGATTTGACATGATTTCCAAATTTGGGAGAGAGAACCGAAGGCTGCGTGAGCTTTATTTATTCTACTTTGAACGTCCAGATCAGTACCACCATTTGCTGAAACAATACTTCCAAGGTAGTTAAATTGTTCAACCTCTTCAACTGGCGTCTCCTGCATTAAAATACGCTGATGTGTGGAGCGGCCTGTGAGCATTATTTTTGTCTTTTTGCTATTTATTTTCAGACCACTCGCCTCTCCTTTTACCTTCAGAGCTTGACACATCCCGTTCAGCCCGCTGATGTTATTTGCCAAGAGACATATATCATCGGCATAGTCTAAGTGGCTAAGCCTTTCAAACGGTCTCCATTGAATGCCCTGCCTCTCTGATGTTCCAACGCTGGCCGTCAAGACATCGTCAATTGCCAGTAGAAAGAGAATTGGCGATAGAACATCTCCCTGTCTCACACCCTGCCGCACTTCGAAAGAGTCGGATAGCTGCCCATTGTGTAAAACAAAGCATCTTGCGTTGTTATAGGACTCTCTTATAATGGCAACAATTTTTGGGGGAATTCCTCTACCAAGAAGTGATCTCCATATACATTCACGGTTGACTCGGGCAAATGCCTTCTCAAAATCCACAAACATGAGGTAAAGCGGTGATTGAAACTCCGCAGACTGCTCAAGAACGATACGCAGAGTGTTGATATGGTCAAAACAAGACCGCCCACTGCGGAAACCAGCTTGATGCCTCTTGAGTGTAGACTCGATTCTAACCTTTATCCGCTCCAGAATGATGGTTGCCATTAATTTTGGAAAAACGGACAAAACTGTAATACCTCGCCAATTGTTGCAATTCTTAAGATCACCTTTCTTTGGCAACTTAACAATTACACCATCCTTCCAGTCGCTGGGATAGATTTCATTTTCCCACACAGCTTGTATCAACGGGTGTAGAGTACTAGCCGTTCTGATAGGGTCAGCTTTCAGGAACTCGGCTGGTATACCATCAAGTCCAGCTGCTTTGTTGTTTTTGAGAAGATTTATCGAAGATTGAATTTCCAGTACTGTAGGGGGCTCGATGTCAATACCCCTATATGATCTACGCATCTCGTTAAGCTGGGGCATTTCAGCACTCTGCTCGACAGAATCCTCATTAAGCAAGGCACAAAAGTGCTCCTTCCACCTGCGCAGCTGATCCTCGATTGATACCAAAAGTGTACCATCCACATCCATTACAGGATGATTGGTGTTGGTTTTCTTCCCGACAACTTCCTTGGATATTTGGTACAATTCCCTCATGTCTCCTCTTCTTGCAGCGTTATCCGCATTTTCTGCGAGACCGTCTAACCTCACCCTCTTGTCTCGTCTCACACAGCGATAGACCATCTTATGTGCTAAGCGATACTCTCTTCGCAATTCAGCCTTTCATTGAGCATCTGCTTCGGCATTTATTTGCATCTTCAACGATTTGCGAAGCTCGATTTTATCCCAGGTGTCTTGGGATATCCAAGAGTCTCTAACTCTCGACTGCTTGGGTACAGTTTCGGATCCAGCATCCATAAAAACACTTTTTATATCACCCCACATCTCATCAATTGTTGAATGTTGTATTCCGTTTAATGACGAAGCTCTGTCGTTAAGGTTGGTGACATAGTTACGACATATGTTGGGATCACTTAAAGCATTTGTATTGAACTTCGACTTCCTTGCTGCACCCTGTGATTGACGTTGTACAGCTGCCGTTCGTAGCTTGAGACTCATGAGAACCAAATGATGGTCGCTTCTAATGTCGGCATTTCTTATGCTCCGAACATCGCACATTGACTTCCTCCATCGCTGCTGAATCATGATGTGGTCAATTTGGTTTTCAGTTTGACCATCCGGATGTACCCAGGTGATTTTGTTGCAAGTCTTATGTTTAAACACAGTTCCACCCAGTACAAGACGATTAGCGTTACAAAAATCGACCAGCAAATCGCCATTTTCATTTCGTGACCCCAAGCCATTTTTCCCCATGACGCGTTCCAGACCGTAGTTGTCTGATCCGACTTGGGCATTGAGATCTCCCATGACAATTATGATGTCGGCTCTTGGAACACCACTGTAAACTGAGTTAAGATGAGTGTAGAAAGCGGTTTTGTCTTCCTCGGTCGCTTCATTTGTGGGGGCGTAGCACTGAATTATTGTGACGTTGCGAATTTTTGAACGGAACCTTGCTGTCATTATTCTTGCAGAAATGGGCGCCCAGGATATAAGACTACGCCTTGCTTCTTCGGCGTTCAACATAATTCCGACACCATGCAGCCTTTGGCCACCCTCTCTTTCATCCTCCCCGGAATACAGCATTCTCGTTTGCCCAGAGTCAGCTCTGTATTCGGCTCTTCCTCTCCACCTAGTTTCACTGATGCCCAGGATACTGATCTTAAGGTGAAGCATTTCACGCTCAACCTGCTCGTATCTACCTTCGCCGTACAAGGATCGAACGTTCCATGCTCCGATTTTCGTACGTATGCGGTAGCCAAAAGTATCATTTGCTCTTCTTAAAAGACTTCTTCTATTTGTTAACGATTCATTTATTGTTATGGCGTCTTGATTGACGCTGGTACACGAAAGATGCCGCACCCCCAAATCCGATGTGCGGTTTACAGCAGCCGAAGCAGCAGAAGGATTCTCCATAAAATGGTTACCTCTTGGGGACTCATTTCCAATTGTTGTCATATTTCATGTAATAGCATATATCCTTCCACCATGGTGTTTTCCGAGATACGATTAATAACATACATAAGCTAAGATTTGAAAGGCACACCCGCCTTTTGTATGGTCAAACACATAACTGCTCGAGGCCGCCCACTATGGGAAAACAGACGCCTTTTGTAGCCGCCCAATATGGGTTACAGACGCTACCTGCTGCTGCCGTTGGCCTTTTAACAAAAAAAAAAAAAAAAAAAAAAAACGCTCCTCCGCCACCAGACTATCATGCCGTTGACCGCCACCTGCAGTTCATCCATCCCAAGGACAAGTTTGTGCCCTGACCAGCAAAGCTGGGTTGTCTGCTTATCCCGGCATCCATTCGGTCCCCCTGCACGTTAGCGTTACCCACCCTCCACCACGCGGAGGTGTGCATAGGGATTTTCCTATCATTGAGCCTAGGGCCGTATGGCGTCCTAGCACTCTCAAGTACTTTTGGAGGGCTAATACCAATAGAAATTCAAATTCAAAAAAATATATATTTGTATGGGTTAGGAATGGGATTGTTTACATGAGGAAAGAAGAGGGTGATCATTTTTTTAAAATAACTCGTATTTCTGACTTAAATAAATTATGAGTACTAATAACATTTTATTGGTTGGATGTTGTAGGAACTGGGGGCCTCGAGCTGTATCTTTTCCTACACATCAAGTGCTTACAATACCTCCAAGTTGGTAGCCGCCGGATACTGGTCATGGCTTTATGCCAGGACTTGCTAAACTTGTAAGTGCGAATGTTGATCAAGGAAAGAATTGCAACATTAAACCCATGGTCCTACAGATTGGAGGTTAGTGCGTTGGGCTAACGACCCGACCACAGTAAAAAAACCAATTGTTATGAGAGAGACGCGGGAAGCTTCGGATAACGACCCCCCTCAAATGGCAACCAGACCCGGAACGAAAATGGACTATGATCTACGAGTATGCACCTGGAATGTAAGGACACTCTACACACCAGGTGCTACTCAAAAACTTGAATCTGTCCTCTCGCGGTACAAGGCAGACATTACCGCGATCCAGGAGATACGATGGATAGGATCAGGTATAACGAAAAGAAAAGATTGCGACATTTATTACAGCTGTCACCAAAGACTGCACATGCTAGGATGCGGATTCGTCGTGGGAAATCGACTCAGATCGAAAGTCATCGATTTTAAGCCGATCAGCGATCGCCTGGCTGTAATCCGCATCAAAGCTACCTTCCAAAACATCAGCCTAATATGTGCACACGCCCCTACCGATGAAGCTGAGGAGTCTAACAAGGAGGAGTTTTACGACCTCCTGGACGGAGCCTACGGAACCTGTCCGGAGTACGATGTCAAAGTCGTGCTCGGAGACTTCAATGCTAAAGTCGGAAAGGAAAACATCTTTGGCGGATTAGTTGGAAAGCACAGCCTCCACGAAACGACAACAGACAACGGCTTCCGACTAATCGACTTTGCTGCAGCTCGTAATACGGTGATAAGTAGCACTAGGTTCCCCAGGCGAAGGATACACACAGCAACCTGGCGATCTCCAGATGGTCGAACGGCCAACCAAATCGACCACGTGCTAATTGGCGCAAGGTACGCATCGAACATCTTGGACGTGCGAACTTTCCGAGGTGCAAACGTGGACTCTGACCACTTTCTTGTTGTGACAAAGTTCAGAGCCCGACTGTCCAATGAAAAGAAAACGAAGACCGCCCAAAGAAAGAAGTTCAACATCACATGCCTTAGCACATCTGAGAAAGCCAGAGACTACAGTGAGCAATTGACCGGGAAACTCTCTGCCGTACACCCAGCCACAAGCGTCAACAACCAGTGGAACCAGTATCGCGACATTATTAAAGAGACAGCCGAGACCACCATAGGCTATCAACCACCCAGAAAAAAGAACCCGTGGTATGATGATGAATGCGCGGTATTGAAGCAGGAGACGGAAAATGCACGAATGCAAATGCTGCAACGGAAAACAAGAGCAGCAAGAGAGGAGTACCGTGAAAAGAGAAGGAAAGAGAAAAAAACCCTGCGTAGAAAGAAAAGAGCATCCGCAGCCTCTCAGCTCAAGTATCTCGAAGAGTCCAGCACCGCCACCAACACCCGCCGGTTCTACAAAACAGCCAAGCAACTGGCATCTGGTTATAGGACTGGCACGCAAGCTCTTCGAAACAGCGAAGGGAACCTAGTCACCGAAGCACAGGGAATTGTAGACGTGTTTAAGCAGCATTTCCAGCAGCTGCTTAATGGGCATTATGTAGAGGAGGCGACAGGGGAACAAAGAAGCATTAGACCAGTTAATGAAGATCCTGTCCCAGCACCCAGTACTGAAGAGGTAAAGAAAGCCATCCACAAGCTTAAGAACAACAAATCCGCCGGCTCGGATGGCCTACCAGCGGAACTCTTCAAGTATGGAGGAGATGTTCTGGTAGGGTGCATGCACCAGCTCATCAACCAAGTTTGGGAGGAGGAAAGTATGCCCGACGACTGGTCAAATAGCTCCATATGCCCAATCTACAAAAAAGGCGATCCTATGTCCTGTTAGATCCTATCCAACGTACTATGTGAGCGTCTAAAACCTTTCTGCAACACTATGATCGGCACGTACCAGTGTGGCTTCAGGCCAGGCAGATCAACGATATACCAAATCTTCACATTGAGGCAAATCCTGGAAAAGACCAACGAATTTCAAGTCGAGACCCACCACCTATTCATCGACTTCAAAGCCGCATATGATAGCATAAGTCGCCAAGAGCTTCTACTGGCGATGTCGGAACTCGGGATCCCAAAAAAACTGATCCAGCTATGCCGCATGACGTTACAAAATACGCGGTGCAACGTGCAAATGGGTAACAGCTCATCCGAGTTATTCCAGACGTGTACAGGGTTCAGACAAGGAGATGCGCTATCATGTGATTTCTTCAACCTAGTCCTGGAGCAGATAGTGCGCAAGAGTGGTGTTAACATGGACGGCACTATCTTTAACAGGTCTTCTCAACTGCTTGGTTATGCGGACGACATCGACATCATCGGCCGTTCCAAGAGAGCTGTACTTGAAGCATTCACAGCCATTGATGAACAGGCGAAACGCGTTGGTCTTGAAGTGAATGAGGACAAAACAAAGTATATGCTATCAACAAACAAAGCCTCATCTGTCCATCGCCTAGGACAAAACGTCACTGTTGGTAGCAGTAATTTCGAGGTAGTCAAGGAGTTCACCTACCTCGGAACAAACATCAATCCCACGAACGACACCTTAGTGGAAATCCGACGAAGAATTACCCTAGCGAACCGCTGCTACTTCGGTTTGGCCAAACAAATGGGTTCAAAACTCCTTTCTCGAAAGACAAAGTGCACGCTATACAAAACTCTAATTTTACCAGTTCTACTCTACGGCGCCGAGTGCTGGACGATAAGTAAAAAAGGGGAATTGATCCTGGGCACTTTCGAGAGAAAAATTCTACGACGGATATTTGGTCCTATATGCGAAGAGGGCGATTGGAGGAGAAGATTCAATCGTGAACTGTACGAGCTGTACCAAGATGTGGATGTAGTCCAAAGAGCCAAAACACGTCGACTACATTGGCTCGGCCACATCGAGCGAATGGACAACAACGCTCCAGCCAAGAAAATCTTCGAATCCCAGCCCCCAGGTTCGAGACGACCAGGAAGACCGAACCTCCGCTATAGGGACCAGGCGGTCACAGACGCAAGAGCGCTTGGTCTCGACGACTGGAGGGAGCGTGCGAGGGACCGCAGCCGATGGAAGACCGCAATATCTCAGGCAGAGACCCTTCATGGATCGGGAGCCGGATAAAAGTAAGTAGTAATAACATTTTAAACAACCATGTAAACAATCCTGTACGCCCTAATGTAAAAAACTATATTAATGATAATAATAGTGATATGAGTGTAGTTTTTTTTGAAGAATCTTTTTGTGTACATCAGAATATCCGTAGCCTGAGAAAAAATTTATTAGTGCACATTGAATCTTTAGTCGAATTGCCTCAAGTCATATTTGTTAGTGAAATTTGGATATTTGGAAATGAATTAAATAACTATAATATAAATGCGTACACCTTGTACGGAAATTGTAATGAATCATATTCTGCTGGCGGTGTAGCAGCTTTTGTGAGAAGTGATCTTTTGTGTGATTGCAACAAAATTGAATCTACCAGTGTGGATATTTTGAGTGTTCATGTTCTTTTAAATCTAAATTGGTATACTTTTATTTGCATCTACCGATTGCAATATATGCCCAAAAATATTTTTCTCAATGAACTTGAAAACATACTTGAAGCTAAAAAAGAAAAAAATCTTATTGTTCTAGGAGATGTTAATATTGATCTTTTGGATAAATTAGATAAATCTACAGAAAGTTATTTGCTCTTAATGGCTTCTTTTGGTCTAGAAAGTGTTATTAATGAACCTACCCGTATAACAGATACAAGTGAGTTGTTTTGACCATATGTTTTATTTATTTATTTCAATCCTTAGTAATCATATTAAAGAATCTTCTCAAGTTGTGTCTAAGAGGCACACACAAAAAATGTTTAAAGTCTGGATGACACCTCACTTAATCAAACTCATAGACAAAAAGAAAAAAAAAAGCTATTAAGTGTAGTAAATATCCACTGAATACAGGCCTAAAAAATTATTACAAGAAACTATGTAAAAGAACTAAAAAAAGTGTAGATGATGCGCGTAATTCCTACTATACTAACCGTTTAAATCGTTTTAAAGGAAATAATAAGATGGAGTGGGAAGTTCGAAGTTGTTAATAACATACTAGGAAAACAGTCAAAAAACAATGAAATTAATAATGTTCTTATAAATAACTGTTTAGTTGATGATTCCAACTTAATAGTAAATAGTTTTAACGACTTTTTTGTAAATATTTCAGAAACTTTAAAACTTTCTTTTCCAATTAACAACTGTTGTAACTGCAATATTTCGTCAAGCATAAAAGAAGATATAGTACAAGTAAATAGCTTCTGTTTCCAGTCTATCATGCCTGGAGAGGTTTATAAAATGATAACTAGCCTTAAAAATAAAAACTCTTGTACAAGTGTTGGTATTTCCGGAAGACTTTTGAAAGAAATTGCTTGGGAAATTATTGATGTTTTGAGTTTTATTTTTAATCTTAGCGTTGAACGTGGGATATTCCCAGATTTATTAAAAAATGCTGAAGTAATTCCTCTTTTTAAAAAGGGTAGTAAAAAAAATATTAGTGACTATAGACCAATCTCTTTACTCTCCACTTTTTCAAAGCTTTTTGAGAAATTAATCAAAACAAGAATGCTATCGTTCTTAGATAAAAATAACCATTTTTCAGTAGATCAGTTTGGATTCAGATCCGGTAGATCCACAGAAGAAGCCATTCTGAAAGTGTGCTGTAATTTATACAATGGTATTGAACAAAATAAATCAACTATGGCTCTTTTCATTGACATGACCAAAGCGTTCGACATGGTGATTCATGATTTGCTATTAGTCAAGCTTTACAATGGAGGTTTTAGGGGATCCATCTATGAATGGTATCATTCTTATTTGGTAGGTAGAGAGCAAAAAGTACTTGTCAATGGAGTTTTAGTACATCGCTTTTAATACTGAATGGAGTTCCACAGGGATCTTTGTTGGGCCCAATATTGTTCCTTATTTATATGAATTCCTTATTTAAACAAAAATTTAATGGGAAGCAAATAGCTTTTGCTGACGATAAAGCTTTCACTTACACTGAAAATTCAACTTTCGAATGTGTAGTTAAGATTAATGAAGATCTTCAAATGCTAAGAACCTGGTTCGCAGTTCTCAAATTAATTATGAGTGAAAAAACCAAGATGATGCACTTTGAGCCATCTGGATGCACTGCAAATGATTTCAAAATCTTCTATCATTCACATGATTGTAAAAAATTTAGCTTACCACTACATATTTGTGGAAGAGACAATTTTTCAGGTAATAACCTGTGCACGATGAACTGTTTTAAAATTGATTTTGTTGATTCTTTTAAATATTTAGGGGTATATATAGACAAAGAATTGAACTGGAAATGTCATATTGAATCAGTTAAAACGTACCTGACACTCGTTACTCGGAAGATGTATCTTTTAAAACCTTACTGTTCACATAGTCTCTTATAGATGATTTATTACGGACTTGTTAGCTCAAAACTGCAATATGGTATCGTTAGTTGGGGAGGTGCTTATATGAACACTTTTGGGTCCCTCTTGGTTGCTAAGAAACATATCATACGTATCATATGCGCTAGAAATCGCTTCACACATAGCTGGCCTCTGTTTTGTAAACTGCGCACTCTACCACTTAGGCATCTTTATGTTTTCAAAGTCTTGAGAGAATTTTTTAAGCAAAGTGGCAATATTCCAACTAGGAATTCATCTGTATATAGGTTAGGTTAGGTAGAAGGGCTGACAGTTGATCTCGTTACCGTCACACTTAGATCTATGTAGATCCGTTGTGATACCCTTACCCTAGGAAATTGTATTCCACTTAATGTAAGAACCTATGTGTTCTGTTAGCAATCAAGCCATTTAGAGGCGTTGATGAAATTCAGAAGGCTATTAGCCGAAGTTCCAGAAAGTTCCTCTGGGTCGTCATAGAAATGATTTCCTAGATGTTTCTTTCTTAAATGACAGAGTGCTGGGCAGTGGCAAAGAAAGTAGGTATCCTCATGTGCTTCTTCGTCGCTGCACCCTCCGCAAAGGTCGTCAGTACTGAGCCTCATTTTCTTTTTATGGTATCTCAGTAGGTTGTGTCCGGTGATTATCCTGACAAGGGAACGGAGATGTTTCTTGTTCATTTGCATAATTTTGTCTGTTCTCTGCTTATTGAAATTTGGCCATAACTTTCTAGTTGTGACGCATGTTTCAAGCAGATTCCATCTTTCATTGGTTTTTTCTAATATTTTGTTACCAATTTCCTGTTTGATGCTACAGGTTGGTACTTTGATATTTTGTTCGGCTTGACTTGAATCAAGCGACGAACTCGTTCTCGCCAACTCATCAGCTCTCTCGTTTCCCTGTACATCACTGTGACCGGGAACCCAGCAGAGTCTAATGTTATGCTGCATGCCAAGAACCCTAAGCTCTTCGCGACAGCAAGTCACAAGCTTCGAATGTATCTCGGTGGCAGAAATTGCTTTTATTGCTGCTTGGCTATCAATAAAGAGGGTGATATCAGCTCGTGGTATCGCCATCATTGATATTTGCGTAGCTGCTTTTGTCACTGCCAAGACCTCGGCTTGGAAGACACTGCAAAAGTCCGGAAGTCTGAAGGAGCTAGCTAGTCCCAAAGTTTCCGAGAAAATTCCTGCACCAACTCCAGTATCCATCTTCGAACCATCAGTGAAGACAGTTATCGTAGATGCATAACTGAAAGGTTGGTTGTTTTCCCACTCCTCTCTATTAGGAAAAGAGGTAGTGAAGGGTATGTTGAAGTTTAAATGGGGTGTTGTGTAGTCTGCATGGTATAAAAATACAAGGTATGTTGTATATGAATGAAGAGTCGCCATATTTTGTTTTGTGTGACGTCATAGCGAGTGTTCACCAACACATAGCTTTAAAAAATAAATTATTTATTGTTTTACTTGAAATTTAACAAAACATAACTTCAAGACATAAATAATCTATTGTTTTACTTTGAGTTTTAGTAGCAAATACCTTCAAAACACAAACCATTTCTATTTACTCTCTTTGCCATAAATGACAAACAATTGAGATCATTCACTCGCAATGACGTCACGACTCAATTGTCTGAACTGTCAAGCATACCTTGTTATTCTTATACCATGTGTAGTCTGTGCAAACATTATTTCCGACATATCTCTGCAGAATCTGAGTATGGCCCGATGTGCTTTGCTTCCAGCATTTAGTCTGGCTTAGGCGCAGGGCACTGTATGCTGCAGATTCTTGCACGAATAGATCTAGGGGTCTCAAGTTGAGTATCGCTTCCAGGTGCGCTGTGGGAGTGGTTTTCAACGCCCCCGTAATACCTACGCATGCTAATCTTTGAACTTTTGTCAAGGTTTTCAGGCTTGTTTCTTTCTCAGTCGCGTTCCACCAAACTAAATTACCGTAGGTAAGTATCGGTCTAACTATTGCCGTGTACATCCACCTGATAATTTTTGGATTGGGTCCCCAGGATTTTCCAAAGATCCTGTTGCAGGAATAGAACGCAACCATAGCTTTCTTTGCTCTCTCTTTAGTGTTGAGACTATAGTTCAGTTTCTTATCAAGGATCACACCCAAGTAATTTGGCCTGATCCGAGATATTGAGTGGAGTCCCTGCAATTGATGGTAATCTAAACATTGGTATTTTTCTTCTGTTAGTGACAGGCGCGGATCCAGGATTTCGTTCAGGGGGGGGGGCAATTTTCATGAGTTTCCACAATCTACAGGTCTACAGAAAATTGGAGTACACTTCATACCGCTCTGCATGAGATGAGTTTGAAATTTAAAGAAAGCAATATTACGTCTTTCATAACTGCCACAGTGTCTTAAACAGCGGGTACTTTGGAGCTTCGTGAAATGAAATTATGCAGTTTTTGATTGTAGCATGGTGTTCTTACAGCGTCTTCCACCTCAAATTTCGGAAAGCATAATGGCACATCGGCGTGTTCCTATTCCCACACATGACGTTCCAGTTCAAGTGAAATATCAGCATCTTCTTTAGCAGGGACAAGCAAATTTTGTCAATGGCCTTGTCAGTAAAAAGCCATTTTCAAAAACACTATCTGCGTTTGCAGAATTCTCTCAAACGCAAACTGCAAATGTCTTCTGTTCGAAAAGGCAAATACAACCTTTACTGCATTAGCATATTGTGTTCGATTATGCAGTTTGCTTAAGTCACATGTTTGAAAACATCATCTGCGGTGCAATTCTGCAGTAAGAAATCGCGTTGACGACAAATAATATTGAGAAGCCAGAGAACGTGTTCGAAAGTGTCAAATGCGTTTGCAAGAATATTGAATGACGTTGGTAGAAAAGATTTTGTGCAAACTAAACTATTGCATACATTGACCTACTATATATGGACTGCCAGGAGCCAACTTCACCTCTGTTCGGTCTATTACTATACGCCACTAGCGCTGCCGTCGAATTGCGGAAGATGTTGTAGCTTCTGACACATGAATTTTCTGATTTATTTATTTTATTTAGGATAGTGGGAAAAACGTAAAATTAACTTATTTTTGAAACTTTATTTGTTATACTTATCAGAATTCATTTTTACCATACAGATTTTGCACATCCGATAAACCGTTGAAGCTCTGGACATCAGATGACGATAACCACCTTAGAAACCACGTTTCCAAATCGAAAGGCCGTCGTTCGATCGTACAAAATACAATTATTATCAAGTTGGAATCGCCATTTAGCACATTCTATGAAAATTCACGTATAGCTTTGGAAAGCAGCAAAGAAGTATAACAAGAAAAAGGTACGCAGTTAGAACTGGATATGGCCGTACTTATGCAAGAAATGCGAAGAAAATATCGAATTAAAACAGAACCGTGATGAAGCAGATTGCGACCAACGAATAGCTTTGGACAAGATATGTGTCTTGCAAAAGGCATTCCAGCAGTTGCAAACACAACTATCAGATTCCGATGCACCGTTTAATTTACATGCAGCAGACCGATCATCCTCCGAGGCTTACTGTCAGAGAGTCAACTGGTACATGCTGTAACCCGTGAGTTGGAAATAAAAATAAGAATACAGTCACTGCTGGGTTCGGTGTCAGCCACACAAAAAACCTCCAATGAAAAGTACGAACGAGTACAAAACAACAATAAGGAATTGCAAATAATGAGTGAGATTAAAATTTATTTTTATAAAATCAATTTTTAATTGCGCTTTGTGTTTTAGAAACTTATCACACCTTGCAACAAACGAAAAGAAAGTATGAACTGAAAATACGTAAACTGGAACGAAAAATCCACGAAATGGGCATCAAATTGCGACACAACCAGCGAATGATCACGCTCGTGAGACGACCTTGTTGGCGCTGCCTTAACCCATATCCAAAGAACTAAATATTCTTAATTGCTTTTTTGTGTGTGAGTGTCTGTTTTCTAATCAAAACAAAATACAAGTTACTTGCATTTCTTAACGTGGCCTATACAAAATATTTTAAAATCATAATAATAATCCGCTTTGCAAATAAATAATTAATTGAATAGAATACACTTTTTCAATTTCAAATCGAAAATAAATAAATCACATCTTTAAAACAGCAAATAATTATTATTGTTACACAATTTAGTAGTTATCCAATGAGATTTTTTTCTTCGCGGTAAAGCTTTAGAACTAAGAAAATTAAGATTCGTATATTACTATACCTAAAAACCAATGTATTACTATGTATTATTATTATTAACTATTAATTACTTGTCAATCAATGTACAAAAACAAATATTAAACAATAAAGGTATTTATTATAGAAATTCTTCTTTTTTGTAATTATTTTCGAAAGGCAAACCAATGTTAGGGAAAGGGAAACCAATGTTAGGATAGAGTCAAAGATTCAATCAATCATTTTATTATATTGAATTTTATATGCCCCAGCCGGGGTTACAGGACACGATGATAATTGTATTAGTTTTAGTACCAAAATACTAACAATTGGTGTATTTACAGTATTTAACCCCGAGGCCACACGAGCAAGTACTGGCTAGCCAGTTGGCTACACAGACTACCTGTCAAATTCCTATTCGTGTATATGCTGTGACGTAGGTGGCATATCAAACTGGCTTCTCTACTGGCCAGCGTTCGGATTTTACTCCAAATGGAGTAAATCTACTCCGATTTTAAGGAAAGAAACTTAACTACTATGATTTACCACCTTTTTCAAGAATGAAGATGTTACCACTTCATTCTATCTTCTGTGTAATGTGAAGTGACATTTTAAATACTCTGTGCTAACTTAACAAGCCTGACATGTTGCAAACTGTCATTAGACGTAGTACTTAGTGCATTTTTATCTTCGCTTAAAAAAGTAGCATATTTAAAGCAAGCGCAATACGGAACTATACCGGATTTTTGTTGTATTTAACATGCTACTTCTTTTTATGTGGAGATAGAAATGCACTAAAAATACACGCACTTACGCCATGCAATGTCAATAGCATAAGAGAACAAAAGCCAAAGTTTCGTTGGCATTACTAATGTTTCGCCTTGATTTTGGAGAGCCTTAACTTATTTTTATCACAAAATAATATTTATCGTAAAAACTCTTGTTTTATTTTTCGTGTGCAGCGATACGAAATACGACAGATACACAATGGTACACAACAACAAAAAACTGTCGTCGGCGAACGTTTCGCGTCGGTTTGGGAAAGCATTTAATAGAGCTTTTTAACAAATAGCAATATATCACTCTCTCGTTCATTTACAAACGTCAAAATCAGCACTATGGCAAATTTATCATATTGAAATTAGCTATGGAATTTTTTTTTGCTTTGCACTTTGGAATTTGACACTTCCTTCTCAATGGAAGCTGTCACTCTTGAAATTGACAGATTCGTAAAATTCCCTATCAATTCATTCGCTATTTTTTTGGCTTTCTTGTCGAACGGAAATCCAAAACACAACAGACGAGACAAGTGTGGTTCCGGCATTATTCATCTTCAAACATTTTTAGATCGCTTATCAAATTTATAAAACTTTGAGTTCTTAGGGAATGGGCATGGACTCCCGATTTTTATTTTATTAGTATTTTGTGAAAGAAAATGTGAGTAAACTTAAGTTTTAGTCCTATGTTTCCAAACATGCTACGAACCCTGTTACTGGCTGCTCTACTGGCTTCCCAACTGGCTACGAAAAAGGCAAGCCAGTTGACGAGCCAGTTGCTCAGGTTTATATGTGTTAGTAAAAAATGTGAATGTGTTGCGACTGGCAAGCCAGTACTGGCTCGTGTGGCCTCAGGGTAATTTATACTTGATTGGACTTTTCGTCGTATAGCCTCCGATTCCCACTCCCGACTCAGATTTGATGTGCACAGTTGAAGGGCTGAACTCTGATATGATTATTGGCATTGTATTGATAGGGTTGGTTGTGGTGTGACCCATTAGTAGGTTGTTATTATACTTCGACGGATTGTTGTTGTTCACACAATTTGAGTTGTTGTTGTTGAGGTAAACTTCCAGTATCCCAATTTGCAGAGCCAAGTCGAATCTATAATCGGGATCGGTCGACACTTGCAATGCTTTTCGAAGAAGTGTGCAACTCTTGTGCGGTGTCCTTTGGGTATAGTTGGCAAGACCACGTCACCTCGCACAAAATCTCAGCTCATAATAGCTGCTTGGTGTTCTAGCACGCTCAACTGCAACGAGAAACTTAAAAAGATAGTTTTTTTTTAAGAAATTGTTAACACAAATATAAAAAATAAAAATTTACATCATTAAAAAAGAAATATTTTTTTTTTTTTTTTTTTTGACCGTGGGTAGGCGCAAAACCTGCATCAGGCTCTATGAGGACCGGAAAACGCGTGCTCATAGAAGTGTGAGATTCTTACTACACTAAAACCACCTCCACTTCCCGATTGCAACTAAGTTGAAACTTATCTAGCAATTTATTTTTAACGAAGTTAAGTAACGTGTTGCAGGTAACTTTCCGGTGAAAGTTTCTGCTTATTCCGCGATTTTAAAGCGGTTTTGTGTTCACCGCACCAAGTCGGAAGGTTTTGTTCTTTGCAGACGGCGTACTAAATTCGACTCGTCAAGAATGTCAATAATCGTTGGATTAGCGTGATCTAATAGCCGATTTCTATGTTTTCGCGCGAAACTCTTAATTTCGTCTCGAACCGTAAGAATCCCGAGATCCCTGTGAAGATCTTCGTTTCTTATATACCATGGTGCATTTACAAATGACCTAAGCAATTTATTTTCAAACGTTTGTAATTTATTTAAATCTGTATCGCAGGTACAACCCCAGAGTTGTATACCGTAAGTCCAGACAGGTTTAAGTACCTGCCTGTATAAAATCAACTTATTATCAATACTAAGCTTGGAATATTTACCGAGTAGCCAGTTCATATCTCTTAATTTACTTTTTAATTCTTCGCATTTCTTTTTTACGTGCGGCTTCCATTTTAATTTCGCGTCTAGAGTCATTCCCAGATATTTTGCTTCATTCGCAAATGGTACACGACCGGTATTAAGAAAGACGGGCAATCTATTTATTTTTTTATACGTAAAGTCCACGTGGACTGACTTTTGTTCATTTAGCGCTATTCGCCATGTTTTTGTCCACTCATTAACATTATTAAGAGCATTTTGTAATTTAATCGTAGCTTCGTTAATCGTTTTGCCTACTGCTAGTATTGCAGTATCATCAGCAAACGTTGCTACGAAAGTGTCTTCTGTTTGAGGTATATCACGTGTAAATAGAAGGCACAGAACTGGACCTAAAACACTACCTTGTGGTACCCCAGCCACTATTTCTTTGAAATTAGAATATTCATTTCCGTGTCTTACACGAAAAAGTCTGTTTTCTAGATATTCGTTAAGAATTTTATAAAGTCCTTCAGGCAGAACTTGTCGTAATTTGAATTTGAGGCCTTCGTGCCACACCTTGTCAAACGCTTGCGACACATCCAAAAAGACCGTCGAACAGATTTTCTTTTCTTCAAGAGCTCTCTCAATTACGTCAGTTATTCTATGCACTTGATCAATTGTTGAATGCTTGCTTCTAAATCCGAACTGATGTTCAGGTATTAATCGTTTCTCTTCTATTATAGGCTGCAGGCGCAGGAGTAGTATTCTTTCAAAAACTTTCGATATTATTGGAAGAAGCGAAATCGGTCTGCAAGAATTCTTTTCGTGAGATGGTTTGCCAGGTTTCAAAACCATTATGACTTCCGCAACTTTCCATTGGCTTGGAACATATTCTAGCCTTAGAGCGGCATTTATTATATAAAGGAGGTTAATTAATCCCTTATTAGGAAGCATTTTTAATATTTCCGCTGTTATTAAGTCATACCCCGGAGCTTTATTAGACTTTAGCTTCTTTATTTCTCTGTTCAATTCAGCAAGCGTAGCATTTCTGGTTCTGTAGTTCTCACTTGAGCTAAAACTCATATTAATATTTTCATTGAGTGCTTGCCCATCGGAAGGTTTAAATGTTTCTTCCAGGTAATCGGCGAATACCGCCGCTTTCTCTTTGTCACTTTTAGCCCATTCGTTTTGGCTTTTCTTAATCGGGGGTACTGGAAGCTTTGGTTTTTTCGTTGTTTTTATAGCTTTCCAAAGTGAGTAGTTGGATTCTTTCCCAGCTGACAAGCTTTCAAGGTAATTTTCAACTTCACGGTTTTTGAAATCTGATATCGCTGTTTTTAGCATATTACACAAGCGATTTAAATGAGCTTTGTGTTGAGGAGCACGGGTTCGCTGCCATTTCTTACGTGCTTTTCGTTTATCTTTTATTAAGTCTTTTATTTCCTGCGGATATTTTATATCTTTATAGCGCGGCGTAACCCTTTGATAAGGTGTGTTATTCCACGCTGCCTTTTGTATTATATCAACAAAGGTATCTACTGCGTCTTCAAGCTCAAGAGGCGTTTGTAATGATACCCTCAATTCAACGTTGTCCTCGATATCTTTCTTAAATCCTTCCCAGTTGGTTTTACCGTTTGTTAACCTGGGTGGTTTTTCAATTTTGACAAAGCTTTCGCTCATAGTGAGTATGACTGCAGAATGATCAGAGAACAGATCATGGCCTTCTAAAATTTCAATACGGTTGGAGGGTATTCCTTTTACCATAAACAAATCGATTAAATCAGGTATTTTTGACGGATCAGTTGGCCAGTAAGTTGGCTTTCCAGTCGAATGAAAATCGCAATTATTTTCCATTCCTGCCTCATATAGCATTCGACCCTTTTGAGATATGCATCTTGAAGCCCAAAAGGTGTGCTTCGCATTAAAGTCGCCACCAACAATTAAGTTTGGGCTTAGCGACTTTATCAATGTCGTAAATTCACTCTTATCGATTTTGCAACGCGGAGGGCAATATATCGAAGAGACATTGAGAAGAATGTTTTTAGTTCTAACTTGAACACTACTCAATTGCATCGATTCTACCTCTATTTTCAGGCCTATTGAGTGTTCAATGCACTCTTTTATATAACGATGATCCACCCCTTGCTTTATTTGAAGGATGAACAGCGTGGTAGTCAAGAAACCCGTGGATTTTAAGATTTGATTCATTTTTGGCATGCGTTTCTGATATCAAGCATATGTCGATATCATTTTCCTGCATATACATATCTAATTCTCCAAGTTTTTGCCATAATCCGTTGGCATTCCACGTAAGAATTTTAAACTTTTCCATCATAATTTTTTGAGAGAGATTTGGGTCGAAAACAATTTTCGAGCTTACTTAACCAATCAAAGATAAGTTTATTTGTGTCACATTGTTCCTCAAGTTTCGACAGAATTATTGAAAAGACTTTTGAAACCGGGTCTGTTTCAGTGTCGTTGTTTGCGGGTATATTTTTGGCCGCTATTTGGGCATATGTTTCTGCATTTCCTTGCTTTGATATATTCTCCGAAGGTATTGACACTGTTTTCTTTTCCTTACGGATACTAGGTTTTGGAGCTTTACTAGATTTGGAAGTCTTGGGAATTACGGTTTCTATTTGCCTTTGTGGGTTTCTTTGTGTTTTGGCAGATTTCGATCGCCGCTTTTGTAATTCTTTAGCTACTTCGCAGCCTCTATAGTTTGCCGGGTGATTTCCATTACAATTAATGCACTTCGGTGGACTTTCACTTTTTCCGATGCAGTCAACGGTTAAATGCTTTCCGGCGCATTTTACACACCTTGGCTCTTTTTTGCAATAAGTTTGGGTGTGATTGAATTCTTGACAGCGTTTACACTGAGGGACTAACCTTGTGCTCTTTCTTAGAGGTTCGATCTTAACTACGATGTTTAGAATTGTTTTGATTTTATAAATTTCATCTAGTTTTTCAGTCTTATCGAACGAAAGTATAAATAGTGGAAGACCACGCTGTACCACTTTTGTTTCACCCTCTTTTGTCTGTTTCTCTCTTTTGACGATGTTAATTGCATCTAAGATTTTGAATTTGCGCTCTTTTAGATCACTAATGATATCGTCTTTTGAACATGATGCGTGTAAGCCTCTCGCCACAACACGTAAGGGTCTTTCCGACTTATTTTCATAGGTATACCACTCTACTTTTTCTTCGTTTAGTTTTCGCGACAGAAGGCGATAACTTTCGGGGTCTTTCACACATACTTTCCATTTGTTGTTATTGAGCGAAATAACTTTAAAAGCCGATGGTAGTAATGCCTTTAATATGGTTTGCAACTTGTTATACTCCTCAATACCGATAACATTTATCGGTGGCGGGGGCCGTTCCTTAACAGGTTTTTCTTTTACTGTCGCATGTTTTGGTGAAACTATTATTTCAAAAGACGAGGCTGCCTCAGGTGAAGAGCCAGCTTTACGCTTTTTACTTAATCTTTTCTTTGAGGACTTTTCCGTTTCACGTGCTAGCTCTTCTTCGTCTGTTTCATATCTAGAATTATTGACTTCTGGCAAGCTAGCTTTGGAGTTTATTTGAGAATTTTTGCCTTTCAACATCTCATTTTCTTTTCGAAGAAGATCGACTTCTTTCTTTAGCTCTTGATAAAGTTCCATTACTTCATCAAGTCTTCGTTGAAGTTCGTTATTATCTTTTTCAAGATTTTCTGTTTTATCTGAGTCTTTTTTGGCGCGCGCTGGCGTGACGGGTGGACTCTTTTGCCCGAATTTGGATGGTTTTATACTCGATTTAGATGGTGGTGATCGAGATACCCTTGCACTTTTTAGGAAGGGATTTATTAAATGCAATAATTGGCTCTCCCCAGAATCCATAGAGCCGACCTCCGAAGAGGGTGGATTTTCCAGTGAACCTGGACTGCCACCTGGGGTACTATATCTTATTGTTTTGCTCATTGCATAGTTATGTATACATCAATCTCAGTATACGGAGTTTGGATTTTAGTCGCCTCTTACGACAGGCATGCCTACCTCGGGTATATTCTTGCCCCTTACCCGCAGGGGTACATCATTAAAAAAGAAATATGGTGACTGACTTCGATTGTTCGATTAACAAGTTTGACATCATGCATTGACACACAGAACGTCAAAATAGTTATTTTAATCGCCGCAATTCGACGGCAGCTCTTATGTTGCTAAGGAGAAGCTGCACCTCTTTCTATTGGGCTTTTGTATGGAAATTACATACGACTAGCAGTCCATATATAATAGGTCAATGATTGCATATATTTGAAAATAGCAATACTTGCGTCCGCAAGAAATGACGATCATTTGACTTGACGTTTACTTGACGTTTTCAAAAACGGCAAAAAACAAATATCCTTAGGTGTAGAAACTCCACCCAACTTCTCTTCGGCAGTGTCTGCTGTAGTCGTTTCCTGTTTTCTTTCCAATCTTCTTCATCGGATTCGTACTCTTCTCCAGTTTAATAATATGGAACAAGGAAGTCATAAAATCCTAACGAATACTACCATCGAAAACGTATTTTATAGCTAAAACAGATGTGCAGCATGTCTGCGCGCATCGCTGCTTACAGCGCCGCACTCGAAACACAGGTGCGCATCCATTTGAGAGTAGGGACTTCCAGCAGCTCTGAAGAAGCTCTCGAGAGTAAAACTCGTAAGTGGACATAGTCATGAAATTAGCTCACCAGAGGGGAGGACAGATGTCCAAGAGTCACTCTCGAGAGTTTTCTAGTGAAAGCACTCTCTCAAACGGAAACGCACATTTAAATATTTATCATAAAAAGGACTCAATCAACCTTTTAGTATGAAATTTTTTAGTATTTCAAAATAATTTTTATACAAAAATGTAGTTTATTATTAAAACTTTATTTAAGTATCTATAAATAAATAAATAAATTGGGTGGCGCAACAGCTCATGGAGAACCAGGGCCTAGTGACTTACAACTCTCAACCATTCCTGTGTGCGTGTTGTTGGCAGGAATGGAGGGGACCTACAGTTTTTTACCGAGTCCGAACGGCTAAATGAGAAGCAGAAGCACTTTTTCATGACAAGTATACTCTTGGAGGATTTGTCAGTTCCTCGCAAGAGGCAGTACCTCGATTAAAACATTTGTTTTTAGGTGGCCCGTACCTACGTTCTGTAACTTTCGCATCGATAAAATCAGTAGAGAAACGTTGGAAAATGGAACAAAGCTCATGCAATTTGTTTCAATTTTCATCGTTTCTCGACCAGTTTTTTCGATGCGAGAGTTACAGAACGTAGGCACCATCATGCCACGAGTATCTAAATCATGTAGATCCGAGCATTTGAAGCAAAGTAAAAATTTTTTAAGCTAATTTAATCGACGTATTTTAAAGATATTGGCGCAAAATTTTAAACGATTAAGAAAAGAACGATTCTAAGGCAATTTTAACATGATACTCAGTTAAAAAGATATTTTTTTTTAAACTTATACGATTTTAGAATCGTACTATCTCTTAATATTTAACTATAGTTAAAATCATTGAATAATGGCTATTTTAAACTTTTAGTAATGCTAAATTCATGACATCTCATAAAATCATTGAATAATGGCTATTTTAAATTTTTAGTAATGCTAAATTCATGACATCTCCCATTTTCCTCAAAAAAATTCTTGACAATAATTGTAATTCCAGAATTGATTTGTTCTTTTTATACAAGTTTTGTTCCAATTGCCATAGACAATAACAGCCGTTTATTAGCATCATGCTAAGCCCTTAACAAAAGGCTGTTTAAAATTTTGCGCTATTATTATTTTTTTTAAATTAAAATCAATTTTAAGGTGGAAAATTTAGAAAAGTGCCCCTGCTGCCTCTCTCCTTACACTTAACTGTGAAAAACAACCAACAAATTTGTGGAGGAGGGTTAAGGCAAGAACTTTTTCAAACATTTTTTTTTTAAATTATGAAGTTTTTCATTCACATTTGCATTTTGAAAAGTGAAAATCAAATCGATTTGGAACTCAATCTGCTCTCTAGTAAGAAATAATTTGACTATTCTCTAAAAGTGTTATACAGTAATATTTTTTTTATTGCATTTCATTAAATTATCATTTTATGCTTCGTTCATACTTGCCCAGAGGGGGGCAATTGCACCCATTGCCCTCCCCCTGTATCCGCGCCTGGTTAATGAAGAGAACCAATTCAGTTTTCAATGGATTGACCATTAGACCACAATTCTTTGCCCATGTGTTGACCTTTGACAGGGCATATTCTATTTGTTCACTAATAGTGGATGGGAATTTACCTGTCGCAAGACTCCATTATATTTTAATTTCTCAAACGAGCGTTCACGCTCTGATAAATAATTTTTAATAAAAAAGCCGTCTGCCATTGTAAAAATAAAAATATTTATGTAAAAACGCAAACATTCAAATTTTCAATGGTTGCTTATAACGCACCAGGCCTTAGTAATAAGAACTTATTCTCCGAATTTTATAATTATGTTAATCGTTTTGATATTGTATTTATGTTTGAAACTTTTATAACCGAAAACAATTTTGATGATTATAAGAGTAAATTAGGAAATTTTATTTATAAGTGGATCCCAGCAATAAGGACAAGTAATAGAGGGCGAGCTAGTGGTGGGTGTTTTTTTGGGATTAAAAAAGGACTGGAAAATTTCGTGTGCGAATTCGAAACAAAGAACGAGTTTACGTACGTCCGTCTTAAATTAAAAAATAAAATATTCTCGATTTTGCCAGTTTATTTAAATTGCAACAATTGGGATGACGATATGGGAAAGCTATACAATTTTATGCTGCTCAACGATAATTCGAACATACTTTTGATGGGTGACTTTAATGCGAGATTCGGAAGTGAAGCTGGATTTGAAAATGAAACAAGTGGAATACAACGTCAATCAAAGGATAATACTAGTAATTTAAAAGGAAAGCAATTGTTGGAAATGTGTAATACGTTTGGGCTTAGAATCTTAAATGGAACAAGCGTGTCCGATAAGTCTGGAGATCTAACTTTTGTGGGAAAGCAAGGAAGTTCGATTATTGATTATGGTTTAGCTGGTGGTGAATGGAACGCACACATAGAGGATTTTAAAGTAGAGGTTTTGCCATATTCGGACCATCTTCCCATTACCACATACTTCCAGGTAAATGGTACGGAAAGTGTGGAAATTAAGAATTTGCAATTATTGCCAAAAATAAAGTGGAACCCAAACAAGGAACTCAGTTATCAGAGGAACTTAAACAGTGCACTTGGAAGTTTAAATGACTTAAGTTTTTCCGCGATTAATGAAATCATTAAAGCATCAAATCCTTCTTGTAATACTGCAAGTGGAAATAAGCTGGTTCCGATTGAGCCTTGGTTCGACGAGGATTGGCTAAAGCAAGGAAGACGTCATTTGCGTGGCTAAGGGCATTTCGCAACAATAACGACGGATTTTTTAAAAGTCAATATTTGGAAGCAAATAAGGAATTCAAGTCCTTGTGTTAACAGAAAAAAACAGTTTTTTTAAATTCTGAATCTAGACGACTAGCTCAATGCAAAAACTCGACAGATTTCTGGAAATTGGCCAAAAAATTAAACGGAAAGAAGTTTATTATCAACCAAGAACTAACGTCACATGTTCTCTCTACCCATTTTAAGGAACAGCTGAATGTGGATTGTAGTAGTGACACCATTTCATATGCTCCACCAAGTTTTGAAAACGATATACTAGATCCTTGTATTACTCATAATGAAATTAATAATGCTTTAAATGCCCTAAAAGATGGTAAAGCAGCAGGGTCCGATGGAATTCCCGTGGAATTTTTCAAATACGGCACCAGCGAGCTAAAAAACAAATTGGAAATTTTGTATAACAGAATTATGGATACAGGATATATCCCGCAGCATTTTGAAGAAGCCCTTATATTTCCAATCCATAAAAAAGGATGTACGAGTGACCCAGGAAATTATCGCGGCATAAGTTTTCTCAACGCTTCATATCAAATTTTCACTTCCCTTCTCCAACGTAGGCTCAGCACTTGGATAGAAGTGAATAATCTTTTAAAGGAATTTCAAGCTGGGTTTAGAGCCGGATACTCTACAACGGACCACATTTTTGTCCTCAGAAGTATTCCAGAGAATTTTTTATTAAAAGGAAAGAAATTATACTGCTTTTTTGTGGATTTCAAGTCAGCGTTTGATGGAATAGATAGAAATGCCCTAATGTATAAGCTCTATGGAATGGGAATGTCATTCAAATTTGGTAGAGTACTGCAAAACCTCCTTGGTAATACCAAGGCAGCGGTATGGAATGGAGAGGAGATGTCTGAATGGTTTCAAACTAAAACTGGAGTAAGACAAGGATGCTCACTCAGCCCCTCATTATTTGCACTTTATATTGAAGACCTCACTGAATGCCTAGCTGGAGGTATTGAACACACAGGAAACCTAATCAAGGCACTCTTTTTTGCAGACGAAATAGTTTTGTTTTCGTCCTCACCAGAATCTCTACAACTAATGATAAATCAGCTCTCTGGATACTGCAAAACGTGGAACCTAATAGTTAATTTAGACAAATCAAAGGTAATGGTTTTTAAAAAAGGTGGTGGAAGAAATTGCACTAACGAAAGGTGGATGTATAATGGTGAAAGCATCGAAGTAGTAAAGGAGTATAAATATCTTGGTGTCCATTTTACAAGGAATTTAAATATGGAGAAACATCATAATGAGAAGCTTGTGTTGGCGAAGAATGGAATTGGTGCTACGTGGAAAAATTGTTTCGCAAACAAAAATATAGATCATAGTAGCAAATTTCGTGTATTCGAAGCAGTTTCGGAATCAATTATGCTCTACGCAGCCCAAGTATGGGGATTTAAGATGTACGACACTGCAGAAAAACTTTTAAGGTTTTACATAAAGAGAATATTTCGTCTTCCTTTAAATACTCCAAACTACATTGTTATGCTAGAAACAGGAATTTCCCCGATTTTCATACGTACGCTCAAACTGAATGTAGATTACACTTTGAAAATACTGAACATGTCAGACAATAGATTGCCAAAGAAAGTTGCCCTTCAAGTTATTCGACAGAAAAGTAGTTGGTTTGCGGAGTGGATGGAGCTGGCGCAGTGGTGCGGAATTCAACTTAACCTGGATGTTGAACATATAGGTGAATGGAAAAATACCTTATACAATTTAATTTCATCGGTGGATGCCAAATATAGAGAAAAATATGTAGAAGACGCTAGGAGTTCCTTTCACAGAACAATATATAACCGACTATGCTATAATTTGGGACAGTCAAACTATTTCCGAGACGAGAACAGCGTGGAACAGATATCTATGATGGTCAAACTAAGGGGTGAGCTCTTACACCTTAACTATAGGCCACATCGTGATGACTTGCCAATTTTATGTAGCCTATGCAATCGACAAGAAAGAGAAGATGTACTGCATTTTATTGGAAAATGTCCTATTCTAGCGGAAACGAGGAGAACTTTCTTGGGATGTAACTATCTAATCGAGGATGATGTAATTTCGCTTTTAAATGAAATGGATGTCTCCAAAATCTATAATTATTGTAAGGTGGCACTTGCGTATCGAGAGTGGATAATCAATCAAGATTTTTAAATAAACACTCAATGCTATTTATTTTTTATTTTGAAACTTTATTTGCTTTGTTACTGATTTTAAGAAAATTATATTCATTGTCAACCTGGCAGACGGCAATGCCATGCTTAATTTGATTTAAAAAAAATGTTATGTCTTAAATGAATGTTTAATAAAATCAACTAACTAACTATTTTAATTTCACAAGAATTTCGTTCATAACTAGTATCCAAAGAAGCGGAGAAAGCACCCCTCCCTGGAGTGTTCCTCTGGATGTGGATACTTTTAAACGTGAATCTCCAAGTTCTGTATTAATATGCCTGTTTTTAACATGCACATAGTCCAATTTATAATTGAGTTTTCTATATTCAGCTCTACAAGGGCTCTCTTAACTGCATTGTTTTCCACATTATTGAAAGCTCCTTCAATATCTAGAAAGGCAGCAAGAGTGTATTCCTTGTGTTTGAGAGTTTTTTCAATTGTATTAATAACACAGTGAAGTGCAGTTTCTACGCTTTTGCCTTTCGTATAGGCATGCAGCATTGGAGAAATCACCTCCGGGTTCAGTGAGCTGCGAATATAGATGTCCAACAATCTCTCGAAAGTTTTAAGAGTAAACGACGTGAGACTGATTGGTCTATAGTCTTTAGCTTCCGTGTGGCTGGGTTTACCAGCCTTCGGGATAAATACAACCTTGACTTCACGCCATGCTTGAGGTACATATCCCCATCTGAGGCTACTTGAGAATATGTTTTTCATTTTCAGGTGTGAAGTAATGAGGTTTTCACTTTTTTGTAACATCATTGGAAATATGCCATCTAGTCCCGGGGATTTGTAAGGGGAGAAAGAGTTTATTACCCATTTAATCTTGTCTTCCGTTACAATGTCCGACGGTGTTCTGTGCTCTGTAAATATCTCAGTTTCCCGGTTATAGCTTGGGTTAGAGCTTCACCCGGGAAAGTGAGCATTAACTAAGAGTTTTAGAGTTTCATTGCATGATTCTGTCCAGCGATCACTTGGTTCTTTTAAGGAACCTAAGGTACATGGCTCTTTGGAGAGAATTTTTCTTAGTCTAGCTGATTCATTGGTGCCTTCTATTTCATCGCAGAAGGTTCTCCACGAGCTGCGTTTCGCTCGCTGTGTTTCAGCTTTGAATTTTCTTTGACTGGATTTGTAGATCTCCCAGTCGATGTCTGATCTGGTGCGCTTGGCGACATTGAAAAGTCGCCTCGTTTCTTTCCTAATGTCGCCCAGTTCTATTGTCCACCAAGGTGGTTTTTTGTTGCCTTTTTTACCTGGTTTTAATGGACATCCTTTGACAAAAGCATTACTGAGTATTTCTGTGAATTTCTCGGCAGCGTTGTCTAAGTTCTCAGGATTATCAATTGCATTGGTATTAAGCAATTTGATTTCATTCTCTTCCCTCCCCATTTAAAATATCCCAGTTAGTTTTTCTGAAATTTCTAAAAGGTTTTTGAGAGTTTGTTGTATTAAGTATAAAGAATTCAATTAACCTGTGATCGGAAAAAGATTCTTCCTTAAGTACCTTCCATTGTTCTATTGAGACAGTATTCGAGTTGCTCACAAGGGTGATATCGAGTACTTCCTCACGGTTCTTAGTAACAAATGTTGGTTCATTACCTCTATTCGCTACTAGTATGTTATTTTCTATGATAAATTCAAAAAGAGACTCACCCCGATCGTTGATATCAGTGCTGCCCCATTGAATATGATGTGAATTAGAATCACATCCTATCACAAGGTCCCATTTCTCCACAGCTGCGCGTTGAACAAGTTGGCACGTGACATTTGCAGGAGGTCCCTCCGTCCCATCGTACGGCATATAGCATGATGCCAAGATAAGCGGTGGAAGCCCATCGCGCTCCAACTTTATCGCAGTTTGATCTAGGTTACTGTATGTGGATAGAAGAAAGAGATTAATCTGTTTTCTAGCTACAATACATGTTCTATAATTACTGTTAGTACCTGTGTTAGAGGATCTAAACAGTGTAAGTCCTTTTGAGTGGAGCCCCCTAATTTTACCATCTGATATCCAGGGTTCTTGAACTAGGGAAATGTCTATTTGTCTACTCTCCATGAGGTAGACCAGGTTGGCGCTGGCAGCTTTACTATGATGAAGATTTATTTGTAAAAATTTCATGATAAGTTATTAACTACCACCTCCTTATTTACCTGTTTTTTCTTATTGGCTATGAACCTAAGCTTGCATCGGTTTGTACCAACGCGCACTTTGTAGCCAATTTTCCGCAGAAGTGGCATCGATTTGTGGCTTAGACCCACAATCACTTCGGTGCCATCTTTGGTTGGTTCGTTTACCTGAAAAACCTCCCAATTCTGGCTGAGTTGTTCGGTGTTCAGGGACTTGAGGTTCCGCTCTATCCGGTCTCTTGGTATCACGGGTCCCTTAAGTGTCAGCACTGCCTTTGGCCTGCTGAGTTCACTGATTTCCTTCTTACCGATTAGTTGAAGGTCAGCGTTCGGCCAAGGAGCTTCGGTCTTCTCGATGAACTCTCGGAGCCATGTGAGAGTGTTACCGTCTTCACATGTCATCACCTGGAATCCATGGACAGTGCTGAGGCTACCGAAGAGTTGCGTAGGCCTGTTCTTGTCGATAGCCTCGTTTACCCCGTCCAGAATTCTAAGTTCTATCAGTTGCCATTGATCATCCGTCAGTTTCCTTGAAGGGTTGCCAAAGTTTGCAATCGCAGTCTATTGGACCTCCATGGTCACCCGGGAGAATTTGGCTTTCTTCTTCTTGTTCCCCGGTGAGGGAACAGCTGGTGACGTAGTGTCGTCGTGCCTACCTCTTTTGGAACCACTCGCAGTTGGGCGAGAGATAGACGGAGGCAAGAGGCCGTCCTTTCCTACCTTCACCTTTCCTTGAGCAGTCCTCAAGTTCGGCTCGTCCTGAGTTAGTCTGTCCGTACATGTATTATCCGTCCGTGACGGATTGTCGTCTAGCCTAGCTTGGTTGGACGTACTCGCAGTTGGGTGAGAGCCAGGCGGAGGCAAGAGGCCTTCCTTTCCCTTCTTCACCGCCCCTTGAGCAGTCTTCAAGTTCGGCTTGTCCTTGGTTCGTCTGTCCGTACCCGTGCTTAATGTCGTGGTCGATAGTCTCTGAGTGGATCTATCCAGGGCTAGCTTTTCCTTGGTCGTTAAGGATTCAGGATTCCTTATTACCTTACCGCCGGATGATCCTCTCAGCGTTCCGATTTTGCCTGCGGAGTACTTGCTTATCGTGTAGTACCTCGTGGCTTGATGGTTAGTGCGTAGGACTGTCATTCCGAAGGTGTGGGTTCGATTCCCAGCCGTGCCACCTAAAAACAGAAATGTTTTATTCGAGGTACTGCCTCTTGCGAGGAACTGACAAATCCTCCAAGAGTATACTTGTCATGAAAAAGTGCTTTTCATTTAGCCGTTCGGACTCGGCAAAAAACTGTAGGTCCCCTCCATTCCTGCCAACAAACACGCACACAGGAATGGTTGTGAGTTGTAAGTCACTAGGCCCTGGTTCTCCACGAGCTATTGCGCCACCCAATTTATTTATTTATTTTATTACTTGCTTATCGTCCAGGAGACCTTTCACCTTGCGCTTGCGACGCTCAGCTCGGGCCTCCAAAACAGTCTTCACGGAGTCCATTGTTGAGTCGGTCGGTTTGCAATCCCCTGGCTGAGAAGAGGTGGACGCATCCGGACTGCATTCAGGGTTCTGAGCCCGAACGCAATCCGAGTACGACTCCTCTAACTCATCCACTCCCGTGGTTACCTCCCCACCTTCCAGGCCCGTTGGAGCAATATGCACCGCGCAACGGGTGGTTGATGGTTTGGATGGACCAGGAGCTGGTTCATGCTTCTTGTGTTTTGTCGTGTCAGTATTTGCATGCACAGCTGATAAGGCCGTCCCTTTCCTTACCTGGGATTTACCGGCAGGGGGTTTGGGTGGTCTCATCAGCGTGTTCGCGTTTGTGTCTTCCACAGAAGTAGCCTTCGCCGGTGTTAGGACAAGAGGCCCAACTCCCATTGCAGACTCCTTCTGTAGAAGCGCACGTGCGTTATGCAATCGTTTGCGTTCCAGTTCCGTAAGTTCTTCCCAACTCCTTGTGCCAAGTCGTTCGATCACTCTTCTACAGTTGCGGTATTTACTGAAGAAGTTGAAAGCCTTGAGATGTTGGAGCTGGCAACAGAACAGGAGTCACTGATGTCGTCAGTGTCAACTGTTATTATGCTAGCCCCATCATCCACACCGAGATTGGCAAAGGGGTTGAGAAGAAGGTCTTCCTCTTTCTCGGTCATTTCCGTTTTTGTGTCGTTCTTGTCTTTATTGTAAATGTTTTTTGTCACTGGCGACTTCTCCCCTCGTTCGTTTCGAGGGGCCAAGCCCACGCTGGCAGCCGCGACTTCTACCGACGGTTTAGCGTATATCCCCGCTAGTTTGTTTTCTGTTTTGTGTGTCTTGTCCATGGTTTTTACGTTGTGGGTTCCTCTTAGTTGGCTTAGAATCCTCAGCTGTCCAGCTGTGGACCTCCTGATCAGTCTATTCGTTTGTACTAACTGTTCGTGACGTATTGTCGTCTAGCCTAGCTTGGTAGAACGTACTCGCAGTTGGGTGAGAGCCAGGCGGAGGCAAGAGGCCATCCTTTTTCCTTTCTCCACCTTTCCTTGAATAGCCCTAAAGTTCGGCCCGTCCTGAGTTTGTCCGTACTCGTATAAACCGTCCGTGACGTAATCTGTATATAACCTACGTGTAAATAATTCAGCATTTGTATATGTTCCGATGGCACACAGATCACTTTTCATTAACTTCTACCTTATAACCTCCTTTAAACTATTTAATAAGCTTCCTTTATTTATCAGAACCAATTACAATTTTAATTCATTTCTTAAGAACGTCAAATCATGGCTTTTTACTATTGAATTGACCTCAATGATGTTGAGTTATTGTTTAGTCACGACATAATAGTTTCTTAATAATTTATGTTTAATTAAAAAGTAAAAATATGAATAAAAACTAAAAAGGTTCTTTTATAAATATGAAATGTTTAAATAATAACAATAATAATAACAATAGAGTAAGTTGGGGTAATGTGGTATATGTGGGTAATGTGGTATAGGCAGTTATTTCAAAAACCAAGCATGCTTCTATAACGGTTCTTGATTCAGTGGACGGTGATTTAAATAAAAGTAGTAATGCGTATTTAAACAACTCAAAAATCGTTCATTAATTCGACCAAATTATTAAAAACCGTAATTGTGTAGAGCTGAGTTTTTTTTTGGGTGGAACAAAAAGTGTTTGTGCGCTTTGAAAAATTGTGTTCCAAGGCAATTTGTCAATGCATCGGAAGAATATATTAATCATTAACGTTACTTAATTCTTAGTTTTGTCTAAAAGTATTCATTTTAAATTGTATTGTATTTTTTGTAAAAATATAGAGTTTCGGCTAATGTGGTATACTAGCGGTGTGCTAATGTGGTATAGTATTCCTAATGGGATATGGTATACCACATTACCCAACCTTAAAGTTTATACCTGCGTCAACTGACGTTTGTGCTTTTGCAATAATCTTTTGTAAAAATGTCTAAGAAAGGTGAAACTAGAAAATAGGACCGGAAAGATATGGAGAGACCCACTTGTACTATGAAGAATTATGAAATTTGCCTTCAAGACATTCGGAGGACCACTTGGTATATTATACCACATTAGACATTAAGGGTGTACCACATTACCCACTACTTTTCAAAAGTGGCGATTTCGAGGTCATATCATTATTTTGTCAAAATCTTTGTAAGTTACTTTCAGAATCCGACAAAAACAGTCAACGTTGCAGCTTATATGTTCATGTTAACATCTACAAAATTTGGAAGCATTCGTGTCATTACTTTGTCTGTTAAGTCAAAAATACAAACATGTATACCACAATACCCTAACTTCCTCTATTGTCTATGATTAAAAATTAACCAAGAAAAGCTGATTGTACCCCATGTCAGTTATTCTCAGTTTAAAAATTAACTGCAAGAACAATCAACACTAACTTTATAGTTATAGATTGTCCTTATTGTATTCTTATTTCGCCACTTAATCATATTATTGTTAATCAAATAAAATTATTGTAATTTAGATTTAAGTGAAAATGGATACAAAATAAATTGAAATTGAAATTGAAAAATTTCTGTCATAATTAAGAATTGTTTCGATATTACTCTACTTAAGATATTTGATATTTAACTTCATGAACTTAAAACTTGGCATATATTTTAGATCTCATTACTCTTTTTGGCTGACTTTTTACGCACAGGTTTCTTGTACACATAAGAACTTGGCTCTTTTTTTAACATTTATGTCTTTGTTGTGATACATTTTACTCTAACTGAAGATCAAGGGCTATTTTTTGTATCAAAGTTGAACATAGCTTGCGGATTTTATTTTCAACTTGTGAATTTGTTTTTTAACTCAAAGATCCGTTTTCAACTTCCGATTTTCACCTCTAGAGATGATCAAATTCAGTTTTTCTCAACTGCCAGAAAAAGTAGAAGTTTGAAGAGCAAACCTGAGAATTGAAATAGAAATACCTACTATTTTTCTTTTTTCAAATTTTTTTTTTTTTGAAAATGCATAATTGAAATAGAAATACTATTTTTCTTTTTTCAAATTTTTTTTTGTTGAAAATGCATAAAACAGTTTGTTTCAAAATTTTGCGCTCTTCAGTTATTGAAAAACAGACAAATAAAAGGAAAAAGCTATAGGTAATTTTCCGAAGCAATTGTATTTGGGAAAAAAGGTAATCAGCTTCTTCGGGGAGTGAAATTGAATGTGGTGGAATTAACAAGCCATTGTACCTTGAAAGACAATCAGAATTAAAAAGGGGGATGATCGGGACCATATGCGCCTAGTGGGGGCAATGTAGCCATTTGCCACCCCCTGGCTTTGGAAAATATCATGCTACCAACATATTTTTAAAATGTCTACTATGGACGTTTTGCAAATACGTGCCTGTTTTAGTTAGGGTTCATGATGATGACCAAGTTGGTCAACTTGAATATTTGTCTCAAATTTAGCAAAATTGAAAAAAGGCTCTAAGTATACTTACTGCCTTCCTAACTCATTCTTGAAATTTTGGGCCAAAATTTGGTTTTATTTAAAAGCTTTTGCAATGTTGCTCAAGTAATTTAATGAAATATTCGCTTCATGATAATGTGTGAGGAAAGGAACGATGTAACTTTTGGAAAACCTCCGGGTCCAGACTTTTCCGGAGTTGCCCAAGGGGCACAGATTTGAATTTTGCAACAAGAAATTCAAAAATTTAGTTTCAGAAGGGTAGCTCCAAAGTTATTGAATGCTCTCATTTAATTTTAAATTATTTGAGTTCCAGCTGTTATATTAAGGTCACTGTTTTTATTAAGTGAGACTAAAAAATAATAGGCGTGGCTTAATAGTAACTGAGTTGTAATTCATGTGTCTCAATGGAACCTTATTGCAATTTTGCCGTTTTTTAAAACAGAATTGCAGCTGTTTTGTGACTTTGAACTTTTGCGACTTCATAGTGACTCTTAAGTGTCTATTTAATTATGATTTCAGAAAACCTATATCTAACACCTTAGCAACAACGTGAAAAATCCATTCAATAACTACTTTACGATTTAAAAGAGACAGAAATATAAAAAACTTGAATGTAACAATATTGTAACTTCATTTTGTGCTTCTGTCATATGCTTTAATAATAATTAATATTAGGGTGGCTATTTCCCAAAATTATTTTTCAGTGGCAAACATCCCCTAAATCCAAAGTTTATGCCATAAAAACAATATCTTTTCCCACACACATTAATTTGTATAGGATTTTTGTTCTTTTCAGTTTTTTCTTTTTGAATTACGGCAGACTTATTACTTTTTTGCCCATTGATTTCGGTTCATTTGATAAAAGTTATCTCGAGTTTAAAAGTCCTAGCTTTTGTTTTTAATTTCTTCAAATAGATTTTTAAATATGATGTCTTAAAGAAATTTGTATAAAACAAAAATCAATAGAATTTAGAAAAGCTGCTTTAATTCGAGAAAAAACGTGAAAGAAAAGAGGACACCCTCATGTACTTGTAAAATAAAACTACTATTTGTTTGACTTCTAAAAACTTTATTGTTTATTTATATAATTTTCACTGAATGTTTTGGAAATAAATTTTTATATTTTTAACTTTTTTAACTAAACAAATAAAATCTAGATAAGTTCAAACACACACAAAATTAAAATTAAATAAATCTAAAAGCTAAGCAAGCACATCGAAAACAAAATTTCTAAAAGAAACCTAATTGTAGCAAGAAATACACACTGACGGTCACAAAATTGTTTTTGATTTGTAGAGTTTTTGAAGCCTGATTCACAATGCGACGAGGAAACGAGACGTGAGCGTGACGAGATCCCGTCGTTGCTGTCAAACGAATTTCAAACAATGAAAGTATATGAGGATATACACAATGAAGCGTTTCTCGTCGTCACGTCACGCCAAGAATTCGAAAAATTGAAAAAAAGACGCGACGAGACGACGATTTTGTTTTTTGACAAGTTATTTACATAATGGAAGTATTTTTTAAAAGAAAAAATACGATAACTTGAAATTAAAAGATCAAGTAATTCCTAATCTGTTGTCTTTAAGGCTTTTTTGGATAATTTTTATTTTTAACAAAAAAGTTTTCGTTGTAAAGAATCTCGCCGCATTGTGAATTGGGAAACGATTTTATAACTAGAAAAACATGACAGCGAATCACGTCACGCTCTCGTCTCGTTTTCCCGTCGCATTGTGAATCAGGCTTGAAGGGTTTGGATGCAACTCTAGTATGACAACTGCTTCTGTCACTATTGTAGTTACTGAACAGTCACTAAGGGGATGCATGTGTCTATCAAAGGAAGTGCGTTCACTTTTTTGCCCTGAGCTAACTATTATTATTTCAGCGTTCATTTATTCCACATTGTATTTTTTTGCATTTAGAATTATGACACTGACATCATTGTATATAAAAACTATAGTACTACTATGGAATAGCTTTTTGTAGTACGCGTAGTATGCGTTGTGGCGCTAAGATAGCCACAAATTTTGACTACGAATGGTAGGATAGGAGTATCATAAGGAATAAAGAACAAGTAGTAAGAATGAGAGGAGAATATTATTTTGATATACACTATAAAAATGGGAGTAAGGGAGATAAGTGAGTCAGCTGTTTTTGTCATTTAATAATAAATAGATTAAGAGAGAAAATGAAAAAATATTTGCCATGGCCTATTTCTGTTGAGCATTATACATACACTACACACATACATCGCATATTTTGTTTTGTTTTCAATTCGTAGATTGATTTGTTTATTTCGAATAGAGATGGATATATGTAGGTGTATGTCTGTAAAGAGATGTATGTATGTACTATCGTATGCTATTATTTTTTTTTGCTGAGGCATTTGATTTGAAAATTTTCAATTTTTGTGAAAAATCAAGAAAATAATCCACGACGTTGTTAGTTTTCTTTTTCACTATCTTTTTGTGGGAATCCTCGAGCAGTGTTGCGATATTTTGGGATATATTCTATGTGATGCCATTTTGTCTCGTTGAGTAGAATATTTAAATATTAAAGTTTTAATAAATATTTTTTTGGAATTTAAATAAAAATAACGTTGCTAGCTTTATTTTTCAATGGTTTAGAAGAATTAATTGGTTTAATATTGTGGCTCTATCTAAACCTATCTTTTGGTAGAAAAATTTTTTTTCCAAGGAAACAAGATGGTTTCCTAAATAGATAAGTTTTCAGAATCTTTTACTTTTTTGACAAAATCCTATAGTGTAGTGTACGAGTATGTAGGTAGCTCAGTACGTACGGCTAATTTGCAAGTTATTTAAATAGAATGGTCTGTTTCCTTACCTTATTTCTTCAAAATAAATTAAATCACTGCCATTCAATTCTTGATTTTGCAAATAGTGTTCGTTCCCAGAAGTTTTTAGAAAAATGTTTTTAATTCTGAAATCTGCAAACTTTGTACAGTGGGTATCTTAAAAAATTATTTTTAATTCTTTTGAACAATATGTATTTCGTCGGCCTAGAGTGAAAAGAAGGTAACTCCTAGTTTGCATTTTTTACAAACAAATATTTAAAAAAAGTGTTCGCATTATTTGAATAAAACCAAAATTACATTAAGTATTTTTCTGAGCTCGTTATTGCTAGATTCAATGAAATTGAAAAGATTTGATATATTTTTGTATTTTTTTATCAATGTCTGAACTCTGAAGTGGTATAAATGATGAAAAAATGTATAGTTAGTTAGCCGCTTTTCACTCTAAGCCGACAATTTACCGTACTAAATTGAAATATTTTGTTTGTGTACCTACCTACTCCTTATGGCACTTAATATATTATATAGTATGTAGTATTTAGGTACCTATGTACACATGTACAAATTTTAAAGATTTTCCATTAGCTTTTACACATCTAACGAGTAAAAGGTAAAGTAATAAGTGCCACCTTTATCGATTTCAAAACCAATTACATAGGTACATATTTAAATCCCAATTTTATATTAAATACGAATTGAAAACCTATATCGAAGAGATTAGTTTCGCGTTTCTATTTACATACATTCATACTTACATTTTACATACGTACATTAGGAAAGTCGGATTTATTTTTTTTTACTTCAAAATGGGTATGCTAGATTTTGTAATGGTTTAGAAAGAAGTAGATAATTTTACTGGGACATTTTCCAAAATTGAATTTCGGGACCCCGCAGCCGTTTTTATGTAAAAAATCCACAATTCGAAAAGTGGTCAAGAAAATCATTACAATTTGGGTCGAATATGGTCAAAATTGCTTATAATGTTATATTTTGACTTTCTTTTCTTAATTGCATCGATATTGATATTCAATAAAAGTACCTATTTCTTATCACCAGGTTACAAAAGCAAAACAAATCATTATAAGTAACTGTGACCACACATCGACGCAAATTTGAGTGGTTTTCGTGACCACTTTTTCGTATTGTGGTTTTTTACATAAAAATTTTGGAAAATATCCCAGAACTAAAATTACTTCTTCTTTCTAAAACCTAATGTACATAGGTATAGCAGAACAGCCATCCTAACACTTCTTCCTCAGCAAACCTAAATCAATCTTACTAGGTCAAGGTCAAGAAAAACATAATGAAAATAAAAATATAATAATATCCCATAAAAATTAAACTTATCTATATGTATGCATATGCATATGTCGTCTTTTCTGACAAAGCCAAAAGCGATATAACCCCTTCCTCTTGAACAAAATCAAATACCTACAAAAAAACATATAAAAACAATAGCCTATTGAATAGACCTTTTAAAAAGGAACAATTACGTGCAAGGGTTTTTATTATTGAATATGTTTGTTTGGCCCATAAGCATGCTTAAAACCAAAAATGCTACTAAATTCACCCATGCGTTTCTGAGAGAATGGTCACACTGGCCACTTTTCAGTATTTTTGGTATAACTCGAAAACTAAGCCGAATTTGAAAATTTTACATATAATACTTTTTGTTCAAAATTAAATTTTCTATTGGAATCGATAGTTCAAAAAATTTTAGGAAAAAATTTAAGCAGGAAAAGTTAACAAAAACCAACATAAAAAAAATCGAAAAATCTAAGATTTTTAAACTTTTTTCTAAATTGCGCATAACTTTTTTCGGAGCAAAGATACGCTCAAGACGTTCATGAACAAAGTAAACTGGAGTCTTACGGCTTTAGTATGACATGTTAAAAAGGCCATATTATTTAAAAATTGACAGAGATATAGCCATTCAAACTTTACCATTTCTTATCATTTTCCGCACTTTTTGCCCGAAAGCCTATTTTTTGGTACTTTATGACAAATTTAACGTTCCTAGCACCTAGTACCAAATCTTATGTTAATCGGACCATCCGTTCGGTCTGTAGGTCTGAACGCATTTAAAAACAGCCGAAAAACGAAATTGCGAACTTACATCCTTTTTATAAATTCTCTATAGTTCTAATGTCATATTAAATCGAAAATTTTGATTTCGAACATTTTTACGAATGTGAAATTTGCCATATTGTACCGAAAAAGGGACTTTCGGGCCAAAACTGAGAAAAATTATAAGAAGTGATTAGGTTTGAATGGGAATATCTCCGTCAATTTTGAACAAATATTAATTTTTGAACATGCCATATTGAGGCCTTTAGTCTCTACTTTGTTTTGTCTATGCATGTCTTGACCCTATCTTTGCTTCAAAAAAAGTTATGCACAATTTATTAAAAAATTTAGATATCCTTGATTTTTTGATTTTTTTTAAGTTGGTTTTTTCTAACTTTTCCTGCTTAAATTTTTTCGTAAAATTTTTTGAACTATCCATCCCAATAGAAAATTGAGTTTTGAACAAAAAGTATTATACGTAAAATTGTCAAATTCGGCTTAGTTTTCGAGTTATACCAAAAATACTGAAAAGTGGCCAGTGTGACCATTCTCTCAGAAACGCATGGGTGAATTTAGTAGCATTTTTGGTTTCAAGCATGCTTATGGGCCAAACAAACATATTCAATAATAAAAACCCTTGCACGTAATTGTTCCTTTATACCTCTCATTTTCCGGTCTATTCAATAGGCTACAAAATTCATAAAAGGTTTCGAAGAGCAAATGAATGAAAATGAAAATGCAGAAATATAAACAAAATAAAACGAATTCATCAACGAAAACGAACATACAACCAACATACAACAACTACATCCATAGAAGTTCATGAAGATGAAGGGACACAAAATTCAAATTTGTTCTTTTCTCATTAACTACCTACATACAAACATACATACATAATTTAATGCGCAGTGTACCTATGCGTACATTTATAAAATACAGTACATAAAGCCTATAAGATACACCGAAATGCCACAAACTTTGTTTCTTTTTACCGAGTTTTCCCTATATCCTAACCACGGATACAAAAAAACAATTTTCTAATCAAAAAAACGGATATTAGAAAAGAGTTTCTTTCTTAGAAAAAAGAAATATTAAACTTTGTATAAAACAAATAAATATGTTTCTAGCTGAATTGGGTGGATTATTTTTGCATTTTCTTCTGTTATCTTTTAAAACCATTTGTTCATTGTTTTATCTAAAACATTATATTAATTGCTTTAAGAAATTTCTTATAGGTATAGGTACATCCAACTTTACAGGGAAATTGAAAATTGGTGTTATAAAAAATGTCTATATTATAAGTTTCTTATAACCGAGATATACTGTATAGAATGAAAATAAAAGTAATCAAAACAAACGACAAAAAACAAAATACTCGATACAAAGAAAAATATTCTTTAAATTTATTTCTTTTTCCTCAATACATACATATGTATCTTCATATTCACAGTAAAATTGTTTTATGTTTCTCTCCCTCGAACTCTTTCAAATTTAGTATACAATATTCCCATTCTCGAATTATCGCTTTATCTTTCTTCATATGAATATTTTTACCTACTCAACACTCCCCAGTACCCCGCAAGAGGAAGTTCTCTTCGTATAATCTAGATGTCGCCCCGATCGTTCGTTTTCATGATACTACTATAGTTTTTATATACAATGCTGACATTTGATATTTGGACATTGATTTTTGAAATTTATTTGATATTTTTCGATTATGTATGAGTTTAAATTTTTCGATCCGTTAATTTTTCGTGGTGGAATATTTATCTGCGCAATTTGAGCGCATCATACTGAATGAAAAAGAGGAATTTATTTTGTTTGATAATTCGATTTTATGAAAACATAAACTACCCTTGATTAGTATTTTCAAAAGTCTATTTACTTTATGGTGTGATAAAAACGGTCTTTCCCTAAACCCTGTTAAATGCCAAACAATTACTTTCTCAAGAAAACGAGTTGCAAGTGCTTTTAATTATTCTATTTCCCAGCACAAACTGTGCCGTGTCTTTAGCTTCAAGGATTTGGGTGTTCAGTTTAGCTCTAATTTAGAATTCACAGAACACATAAATTATATTGTTAAAAAAGCGAGCTCTATGCTTGGATTTATAAAACGTTGGGCAAAAGAATTTAACGATCCATATGTTACTCTTTCTCTATACAACTGTTATGTACGACCTCATCTTGAGTATGCCTTCCAAGTTTGGTCTCCCTTCTATGAAGTTCATAAAAGTCGTTTTGAATCAATACAACATAAATTCATTCGCTGTGCTCTGAAGGGTCTCCCTTGGGCTGATCCTTACAACCTCCCACCATATGAACATCGGATCCAGCTACTGCAGGTCCAAACTTTATATCAAAGGCGGGTTAATAATGACTTAATATTTCTTCATCAACTTATGAGTGGCCAAATTGATGCTCCTGACTTGTTAGCCTATATTGGCATAAATTATCGCGGAGGATCTCACCAGCTGCGAAGATTTGAACTTTTACACGTCGATTTTCATCGAACAAACTACGGAATACATGAACCTCTAAGCCGTATGTGTAAGCTTTTTAAGCTCTTCCTCGGTTGATTTTAACGTAGGTAAAATGGGATTAAAAACATTGTTTAGAACCAGTGCTCCACGATCTTGACTGTCTTATCTACTGTTTAAGATACTTTAAATGTTTTTTGTATTATTGTTTTGTATATTAGGTATTGTTTTTATTTTTGTAATTTAGTTTAGTTTTATATACTTTTTGTTTGTAAGCATGTGTTGGTTTGCATTATTTTACTATTTTACTAACCACTAACACATGCACTTATGATGAGCCTTTGTTTGTAGGTTGCAGCTTGATCTAAGCTCACTACAACATAAAATCTGAAGTGTTAAAAAAAAAAAAATTTTGTTCCTATAAATTTCAAATGACAGATTTGAAGATTAATCATTTCTAAAAGGAAATGAACACAACTGGCATTGTAAAAAATAACATTTTAAGTTCTTTGTTTGACAAATTAGAAAAATATAACATTTGTTAAGAGAAGGAACGGTTTCGATTTTTGGAGTTATTGAATGGTTTCGATGCAACTCTAATATGCTTACTGCTTCTGTCAGTATTGTAGTTTCTGAACAGTTACTGAGAGGAAACATAAATGTACCAAAGGGAGTGCGTTCTTTTTCTTCATTAAAGCTAACTTTTGTAAACTTCCAGCGTTCATTTATTCCAAAATCTCAAATTTGGATTTTGAATTATTTTTATGCAGGTATTTGTGTAATTATTTTCAATTTATTATTTTCTGTTGTCGATTTTGATTGTTTAAATTGATTAATGCTATTTCTTTATTAAAACTTATAATTTTGTGATCCATAAATGGCTTGATTTGGTCAAATATTTATAATGAAATCATGATAAATGAAAAACAGAGGTATATTTTCCTAAAGGAATCGATTTTGTACAAAAATGTTAATTAAGAGAATTGCATTTTCGAATTTTATGAATTCGTAGGTGCTTAAGCCTAGTACCCAGATCGAGACAAAATTTATCTCCCATATAAAATTTTTTCCCAGGACAAATTTTATCTCGCATTTTTTTCCAAGCCGTACGCAGCTCCAACGCAAAATTTGACAGTCGTAACCGCTGTACGTGAAAAGGTAAAAGAAAGTCTCCACTTGATTTTGCGCGGAAAAAGAATGCTCGAAGCAATATTTTTCCGGACAAATTGTGACGTTTTATATATATTTCGCTTTTTATAAACTAAAATCATCTCCCTGTTTCATTCTTTCCACTTAATAAGACGTTGTGAGGACACACGACGGAAATAAAATATAAAATGCGTACAGAAAATGATGACATGGAATGCGAATAGAATAAATAGAACAGCTGTTTTTAATCAGTCAGTGGCGTAGCGAATGGGAAAGGGTACAAAAGGGCCACATTCAGATACGGAAAATATTTTTTTCAATAAAAAAATTAAATTGATTCCCAAACCGAGTTAAATCGAGATGGTTGGAATCAGCAAACAGAGTTGGCAAATTTAATTGAATTTTGGGAGCAGTAATAAAACTGTGAACATTTATGATTTTGGCAGGGTTTTTTTTAAAGCCATCGACAGCACATCCATCCCTTAATGGAATTTGACAGTTGATGGCTTGAAAGATGAAGAATAAACTATATTTTAAATGAGAAATTATTTTGATCCAAATGTCAAACAAGTGCCCTAAATCACTTTTTCCCGGAGAAATAAAAAACCTTTAAAAATTTCGTAGTAGTACCTCGTGGCTTGATGGTTAGTGCGTAGGACTGTCATGCCGAAGGTGTGGGTTCGATTCCCAGCCGTGCCACCTTAAAACAGAAATGTTTTATTCGAGGTATTGCCTCTTGCGAGGAACTGACAAATCCTCCAAGAGTATACTTGTCATGAAAAAGTGCTTCTCATTTAGCCGTTCGGACTCGGCAAAAAACTGTAGGTCCCCTCCATTCCTGCCCAACAAACATGCACACAGGAATGGTTGTGAGTTGTAAGTCACTAGGCCCTGGTTCTCCTCGAGCTGTTGCGCCACCCAATTTATTTATTTAAAAATTTCGGAATTTCTAAACGTTTTTTAATCCATTTAAAACGCAGCGAACCTTCAAAATAATTTGACAGTTGATGGCTTGACAGACAAACTATATTTTGACGGAAAAAGTGTGTTTTGATCCAAATGTTACCTAGAATCGCCTTTTTCCAGAGAAGTAAAAAAACTGAAAGTTTCAGACCTTTGAAAGGTATTTTCATCCATCCACAGTATATAAGCTCTGTTTTTTAGTGCATTTTTATCTTCGCTTGGAAAAAAGTAGCATGTTAAATACAACAACAATACGGAATTATACCAGTTTGGTGTTGCAATTAACACGCTACTTTTTTCTCAGGGAAGATAAAAATACACTAAAAAAAGGGCTATTGTTCCCCATCAAGCGCATGCGTTCTGCAAAAGCTTTGAAGGAATCTGATTTTTGGTAAAAGTTTCAAATTTATGTCAAATAAAGGATATTTTATCATTTTTTAAATTTCAAACTACGCTACTGTTCTCATTTGACTTGTGTTTTTATATCTACACCTTCAGAATTTGTCTCGAGAAAAAAAATGTAGAGATAAAATTTGTCTTTGCTTTGTACGCAGATCGGTACTAGGCTTTAACTGCTAGAAATATAATTTTGTATGAATTTTGTTACAAACATAAACATTTTTTCATTAATTTTAAACAGCTTTTTAAAATTTTTTTCGATAAAATTTCGGATGACAGATCAACAATATTGAAGATGAAGGAAATGAATACTGACTTATTTAACAATGATGTTTGAAGTTCTTTGTTTGACAAATAATAAGAAATACCTAACATTTGTAAGGAAAAAGAGCGCTCCATGGATGCGTTGCTTTGAGGTTATTGAAAGGAAACTTAATCTCAGCCATATTTTTTTTGTTTGAAATTAATTTTAATGGCTTCAAAAAAGAATTTTTCTAATTTATCCTTTGTATTTAATTCAATATATTCAAATATTGATTGTTTACATTTAAAAAGTATACAATATTACAGTATATTAGTATTCAATAATTATTTTTACAAAACAAAATCTTTTAAAAAATTTAAGAGTACTAATTTTTTAACAAAATACTTTAAATTCAATATATGTATTTTGCAAGCGCGCGGGTTCTGAAGGGGGTAGCAAAGAAAATTAATTGATACAATTGCGAGCGTAATGAAAATTAAGTACTTAAAACCTCGAAATTTATTATATAATTATATATTGTTCCATGTACATATTTATAAAAGAGCAAACAAACAACAAAACAGTTGTCGCATCACAAATGTCTGACTTAATTTTTTGTTTCATATTTTAAAACATTTATAAAACTGAAAAATATTTATTTGAAACTAGTTATATTGAAAAACCTAAAAGATGGTCCCGAAAAACTTTTCTATAACTCTTCTGTAGGTTTTAGTTCAGTCTTGCTTTAACTTAACTAAAACTTGTTGATCTGGTTTCAATTAAGTCAAGAAAAACTTGACGGTAACCTCTCAAAGGTGTTGCAATCCAGTTTAAGGAAACCATTTTCAAACGATTAATATTGATTACACAAGTGTTACGTTTAACTTGATAGTAACTTGAATTTAGTTGCACAATAGGACCACCTCCTGCGCTTTTTCGGTTACAGTTGTTGTGTTCCAGTGACTAGTTCTTTTTTAACAAATGCGACTTTCACTTTGTTACTGAGAAGTCACCACAACTTATCACTAACATAGCGTGCCCCTTGGGTGGTAATCCTGACCTCAGTCCAGTTTCCTGAGACCTCATCTTGGAACTGGAACTCCTTTGAACTTTCCATTGAATTGTCTGCCATTTTGACACGTCTGCTTTTTCGATTTTCTTCTGTTTGGAGGTTAGGTGAATCTCCGTTACTGTTCTGTAGTTGTAGTAACAACTGTGCTGCGCGCACCACCTGGCTGGGGCTATTCAGCGGCGGGGAAGCGACATTATTTTTGCTTTTATAAGCAGTGTTCGTTTTTTTTTTTTTTGAGTTTCAGTTAAGGATAGTGCTCCCCATACAGAGGCAGTCCGTCCCTAGTTGAGAAGGTTTTAAAAGGCACTAGGGGTAATATGGTTTCTGGGATTGAGGTCGAGCAATGATCGACCATGTGGTTTTTACAAAACCCCCTTTTTTCATACTACGGAGAAAATTTGCCGGAATAAGACTTTGGTAGCAATTTCGGTTTAATGTTAAAATGAAAAACTATTCTTTAGTTAAAAAGGAGTTAGGATGCTTGAAATTTTTTAAGCTTTAAATTTCACGCCTGTTCTATGCTGGCTCACTTTTTAGACTCTGTGTGAGAATGTAATGAAAAATGTGCTCAAAAGGGTTCGCATTTGTGAGACTAACAGAGGCGGACATTTATCTGATATTGTATTCCATACATAATTGCCGACATTAAATAAAACATTTCTCAATATAAGATCCATTCTCTTTCATTTAATCAAAAATTATAAACAAATAAAGTAGTATAGAACACCCTGTATATAATTTTATCACTAACCTTTTGCAACAGTTATTCTAGATCAGCGGTTGCCAATCTTTTTAAGTCGCGGAGCACTTTTCAGGGGACATTTTTCGAGGAGCACTTCGCTCCGCATATTCCTTTTTTTGCAGTTAGATATAAATTTTCATATGTAAAAAAGCAATACCTAACTGTTTTTCAATTTTTGTTAACATTTAATTAATTCAAGAAAGAAGTTTCTTCAACGAAAAACAATAACAAAGTGAACTAACAAAATATGGTTTAGTAATAATGTTCAAGTTCAAAAGGATTTTATTTCATATAAAGGTATATACATAAATTGTAGATTGAATAGTTTGACAGTCTTGTTTTTTTTTTTTTTTTTTAATTTTAATTTTAGAAGAGTTCTTCCAAAATTCGTTTTTTATAAGACAGTTCTAGTTTTAAGTAATTGTATAAACGCATCCAATCTATCTCACCGTTTAAAATATTGATAGTTTCAGCCTCATTAAAATAATTTTTTCCAAGCGTACTCCTTCTGTGCCGAGATTCAGCTAATTCGAAGCCGCAGGGAGTGAGTGAGATGAGTCACTTTTCGTCGAAAATCGATTCAGTTAGCAAAAGGGAGTGAGTGAGCGAGTGAAATGAAATGTCAGATTACTCGCCAGATATTTCCGCAGTGACTTGGTGTATGTGTTGGTAAATTTCTAGTTTTGGATAGGTAGTACATATGTGTGCTTTTCTCAAGAATTCCTATTCATGGATAGGAAACGAAATAAAAAACAACAACGTAGATAAAAACAACTACCCTTTTATTGATTCTTTAATTTTATTTTATTATCATATGCACATATATATCGTCCCTCATCTCACGAAGTGACGTAACTCCCAAATTGTCGTTTTTCAGATTTGGACATATATGTGCTTGGTTAACTTGATTCCATATTTCTACATCATAAGATTCCCTGAAAAATGTCTGGAGCACAGTTCAATGCGTTATGACATAGTTGGCATAACTGCAATTTTAGGTAAAAAGTTTCTCACGAACAGACGTAACTGCAATTATGTGGGTAGCAGTTTTCCGTTTTATTGCAAATTATTGTGTAAATAAAGTGGTTTCAGGTACAAGGTGCATTTATCGGTGAGTAGAAATAAAAACGCTTTAAGTTTATGTTAAGATGTTGCTACTGACCTATCACTAAATTAAATTTAAATTGCATTCGGTTCTTCCTGTTTACAATACTCTGTCAAACAAAAATTGTCGATACAAGACTTATGGGCGAGCTTTTTTCAAAACAGTAATACCTGTACATACTGTCACAACACTAAAATGTCTAACTAATAAGCTTTTTTCAAAACAGTGGTGTCTGCGTATACTGTCACGACACTAAAACTTGTCACTAAAATTTCTCACGAACTGACGTATCTGGTTGATCGATGATTTGTAACTGTTTTAAGTACTGCATTTACATTGAATCTCATATCATTTGAAACTTTAACATATTCTTGTAATTTTACAAAAATAAAAATACCAAAACCGTTGTAAAACACAGAAGTGACGCTTATAGAAAGAGGACACAAAACTAAAAACTGCTCTCCTGTAAAATATTGAAAAAGCAGATACGTCAGTTCGTGAGAAGAGGGACGATATATGTATATTAAATAAATGTATATTCTATTCACTTTCAGTACTTTTAAAATTTTTATTTCTCAAGGGTAAAACTCACATTAAACTTTAATTATGACAAAAAAAATAATTGAAACAAAAGATAATACTCCAAACTCCATTATTAAAGATTCCAATGTTTACATTGTTGTATTTGTTGTTTCATTTCGTTTTGCGTAACGAGTGTGACAAGGAGGTAGAATTTAGCTCTTTTATATTTATTCTTTGTCTCATGTTCGAAACTAAATTCGAACTTACTCATTTCACTTAAATAGCTGAATCACTTTTGCGAGTGAAGTGAGATGAGTCGGCGAGTAAGGCGAGTCATCTCATCTCACTCGCTGAAATAAATAGCTGAATCTCGGCACTGGTTTCCGTGAATATTGGACATCTTCCCATAAAATGAAGTATGTCCTCCCTTTCCCTCAAGGTGCATAGCCCACACATTTCTTCCAAGTCACTCCTATGAGGAACATAATTCAGAGGAAGTATCTCACCTCGTGCTTTTAAAACCAGTGACATGAGTTCAGTTGGATACTCGATTCTGAAATAGTTATTTGTTGCTAGGTTGTGATGCTTATATACTCCTGTGGACTGAGGTTCTGGCTTTCCAAATGTAGGGCTCTCTTTTTTTGTCATCCAATAAACTTATGAGGCCATATAGAGTTCGCTTTTCCACATATCCGTTTCATCGCTTTGAAGTGAGAGTGAATATCCACAGTACCACAGTACTCAGCTAAGTCTCTCCAGGAATCGAACCATGCTGTTTTTTCTGAATCACCAGCATCGTGATTTTCTTTGGTTGTCTTCTATCGTCCATCTTGATGGTGTTAAGAACATAGTCACCCTGCATTTTCAGTGTTGAGTCTCAAGCATCAGTATGTGGTTTGGAGTATTGTTAGGTAAGTTAAGAGTCCGTTTAAGAAAAAGTGCAGGAGCTGTTCAACTTCGTAAAACTCTTTATGGCCCCAAACTTGGGCTGCATAGCACATTATTGCTTTGGCTGTAGCTTGAAAGATGCGATACTTTGGCTCATAATCCACGTCCTTGCATTGCATCCCAGTGTTCCATGTTGCATTGAGTGCATTTTTGGACTTAGCTAGTTTGTTTGAAATTTGCGTCCTCCAGTTGAGATTTCTACATACATAACCTTACACCAAGGTAGTTATATTCTTTGACGACTTCAATGTATTGATTTCCGAATTTCCATTTTTCACTGCGACAGTTACGTCCACCTCCGTTGCGAAAAATCATTACTTTGGATTTGTCTAGGTTCACCTGGAGCCTCCATTTGTTGCAGTACTCAAATAATCTGTTGATTATTAGTTGGAGACTTTCAGGCGAATCTGCCAGCACCACGATGTCATCGGTGAACATAAGGGCTTTGACTAAGAGATCAGCTGAAAGTCGCACTCCACCTTGAAGTATCTCTTCTGTGTCGTCTATAAATAGAGCAAAAAGTAGAGGACTCAAATTACAGCCTTGTCTCAATCCTATTTCCACCTCGAACTTTTCGGACTTTGTGCTTCCAAAGACAACTGCAGAAGTTGTTGAATCATACAAAATTTCCAAAGAATTAACGAACTTTGTCGAGACAGCTTTGCTGAGTAGCTTAAGAATAAGCGCTTTCCTATCTATCGTGTCGAAAGCTGATTTAAAATCAATGAAGAAGGCATAGAGCGTCTTTTTTGAACTAACATATGTATATCAGCTATATTGGTAAGCGAATAGATTTGGTCGATTGTTGAGTAGTTCTTTCGAAAACCAGCTTGTGCTTCGCTCAGTAAGTTATTGTTTTGAACAAAATCACTAAGCCTTTTGTAAAGAAGTTTTGAAAAGATTTTCATTGATGAATTGAGTAGCGATATCCCTCTATAGTTTGCCGGGTCTTCTTTGTCCCCTTTTTTAAAGATTGGACAGATTATTGCTTCTTTAAAATAGCTTGGCACACAAGCTGAATTTAGTGCCTGATATAAGGCTTTTGTAAAGGAATCTATGTAAAGATCGGTACTAAATTTATAAACCTCTTGCGGTATACCATTTGGTCCAGGAGACTTGTCGCTTTGGAGTTCGCTCAATACTAAAGAACTCTGTACAAGAGAAAGGTGTATCCAACTCGTCGTTCTGATATAGAGGAACGGCAGATTGATAAGTTGATGAAAAATGATTTCTTGCCAGCTTTTGGAAATGATCTGCTAAGTCCTTGGCTCTGATCGATGCAGTAAGTTGTTTTTTAGGTTTTTTGTTTATAATAGCAACGGTTCTCCAGAATTCTGTTGCATTTCTGCATCCTGCAAGGTCACTCACAATGATTCTTGAGTAAGTCTGGTGCTTATAACTTAATAATTCTTTATATTGCTTATTTACTGCAAGATATTGCTCTTTAAATTTAAATTCTCTGGAAAGCTTCTCAGCAAATCTAGCCAGGCAAAAGACTTCCCGCGTGCTTTTAAACAGTCTTTATCAAACCATTTTTGATAAAACCGAGTAGTGCTGTAACTCTTTTGGCACTGTCGTGGTATACATTCCTTAACAATTTCATCCACCTGAGATAAATTAAGAAGAGATTGTGCATGTGATGTGGATCGTATAAGAATAGCGTTGTTCAACGAATTTGCATAACTATCAGCAAAAGCATATTTCCATTTATATTAAACTATTTGTACAGGCACTTCCTCTCGCCTTAGGTTGCTATTTAAGGTAATTGACAATTGGATTGGCAAATGATCAGAATGTATTTGTGTTAAAACTTCAAAATCATCTATCAGAGAAGCCCAATCTTGCGACACCATAGCATAATCAATCACCGAATTCCCTTGTGGACCTATAAAAGTGAAGTCACCCAGTTTGTCTCCGTCAGTGGATCCATTACAAATGCTTAGTCCAAAGGAGTTGCATAAATCTATAACTTTTTTACCTTCTCTATTGATTGTGCTATCTCTTGATTCACGGTTTCTACTCATTTGATTACTTTCGCTTTCAAGTGTTCCGGTTCTCGCGTTGAAATCTCCAATGAGCATTATATTACTTAAATCATTTCCATACAGGTTTTCTTCCAGCTTTATAAAGTCATTTTCTCAGTTACTACAGTTTAAGTACATAGGGATGAGGTTGAGCACTTTTCTTTCACATTTAATTTCCATAAAAACCATGTCTCCTATTTTTTATATGCGCAGTTGCCGCCATTGAGACTTTGTTTAAAGCCCATGAGTATTCCTCCGCTCGCCCGACCCTTTTGGTTAAATTTTACTGCTGGTACCCAACTTAATTTATGTTGAACGAAGCTTGATTCAAAATGTTCAATATACTCTTCGGTTACGTGAGTTTCAATAAAAATAAAAATTTCATATTGACAAATAAAATTCATAAAATCTCATCTATAATCTCAATCTTATTTTTTAAACCTCTAATATTATAACTTAAAATTCTTATTTTAAACAATTTATTAATCTGACAGACGGCTTTTACCTTATTACATATTTTGTCAAAACCTAAGTCGGGAGGGATACAATTCATTTTGTTTCCAGCTGGAACTGCAACTATCTTCGTTTGGCTTTTCTTGCTGATTGTTTTTTTCTTAGAATACAAAATATAAGGAAGCGCCATTGTTGGAAAAATCTGCGGCATTTTTCATATTAGTGTTTACTATCACAAACACAAATGCACTCCAACAGGGATGGAGTGATTTTTAATTGCAACTTACTAGGGCGCCATAACAATCATTTTTTAGTTTCTGAACTTATTTTTCTTCTCAGCAGTATGTTTAAGAAAATACTTATTTCTTTTTATGATAACCGTCTAGGGCGCCGATAAAATTTTTAAAATCTATTTTCTTCAAAATTTTGTTGTTTCAGTGGAACATTATAAATGTACTTAGTTTAATTTACGCATTGTCATGAATAAAAGATCTCCGAAACCAAGCCGAAAACAAATCAAATCATTGGCAGCGATACAAAATATGACACCCCGAATGAGGCCTTACTTCATCCACTTTCAGACTGGTCATCCATTTTTGCTTATACCACTCGACTTTCGAAAATCTTTTAAATTTTTTATTAAATTGTTTTAAATATTTCTTTTTCAAGCAAATAAAACAAATATTTTCTGGGCATCTTCCTGAATAGACAAGTAAATTAACATTAAAAACATGAACAAATAACTTGACTACGAAACAATTCGAGAAAAATTCTGAAGATATAGGCGTATGTTAACATAAATATACGAACACCAAAAGTACAAAATCGATTTAATAACAAAAAAATTTTCTTAATAAAAAGGGCGCTTAGCATATAGTTGCGCCTTACAATCACTAACACAAAAAAGAAAATACGTCCCTGTTTCACAGAATCGCAGTTTGACATTTCTATCCACAATTATATCCGAAAAACCATGTGCAAGTTTTCAATTAATTAGTATTATTCTTAGCCTTTTTAAAAGTTTAATCATTTAAAATGTGTTACTTGATGGGTGACCAATAAAAATACAAACAATTCACATCACTCTCTTTGAGAAAAATATAATAAAACTCACTTGTGAATGGAAATGATTCTTGTCCGCTTTATTTTGTTTTTTTTTTTTTTTTTTACACAATTTCGCACTGCACTTCATATTTTTTTATTTTTATTAGCAAATATACACAAATTTCTTAGTAAATCACTGAAAACTGTTTTTTTTTCAACAATTAATGATTTACTAATGTTTTTAGTCTTGTATCACTTTTTGTTTACTTTTTTTCTTCCATTCAGTCACCGATTTGACATTTCGAGTATTCAACCATTGTATATAAATTCTATAGTATTCTCATGAAGAAAAAAAGCTCATGGCCATCTATGCGTCCAAATGTAATACTAATTTTTGTTAAAGCCCTGGTCAAACAGAGCGCGGTCCGGCGATCTTTGTAAAAATTTACAAAGAAAATTTGACCGTCGCGTTCTTAATTTCCCAGTAAAGTATTGACCGTCCCGTCGGATCGCGCTCTGTTTGACCAAGCCTTAAGGGATCTCGGTAAGGCGATCACAGCGAACCTATATCGACCAAATGTCTACCTCCAAAATCGTGTTTCATGAGAATACTATAGATTGGATATACAATGATTCAACTCTGCCTCATTCACGTACACTGTATATGTGATATACACCAGTTCCTTTACTTCTTTTTCTATATGGTTTTTATTTACATTTTTGACGTTTGAACGTGTATGTTGTGGTTGTCGTTGTGAAATCTTTGAACAAGCATTTCTAAAGAAATATTCACCAAGTTTATGTTTATCTTCCAGTATTTCAAGATCATGGTCCTGCTCAGCGACAAAACTTTTCTGCTGATCATTCCATAGCACCACTTTATCATCGACTTGTAGTTTATCATTGCGCAGTGATGTTTTTAATCGAGGTTGTTTAGCCTGGATGATTTTTCGCAATTGTAGAAGCTTACTACGCTTCTGCCGCATCTTTAGGGGATAGTCGCGGCTCATAGAGATGCCTGTTCCCTTAAGCTTTGTTGCATTCTTAAGCACTTTAAATGATTATGTTTACTTCTAAACTCTGCCAAACCCGTGACAGTACCATCATTTGCAGCAATTTGTCTCAAATCGTGTGAATCTATAACCATTGCATTGAAGTGGCATTTAACACTATTTTTATACCTTGGTATCCAAAAAATACAAAATGTCACTATTATTTCCATAAGTTATTTATATATTGTAACTATTATATTTTTAAGTATATAAAATGAAATTTATGAGAAATAGATAAATATCTAATATCTAATATCAATCTAAAACTTGGCATATATTTTAGATCTCATTACTTTTTTTGGCTGACTTTTTACGCATAGGTTTCTTGTACACATAAGAACTTGGCTCCTTTTTTAATATTTATGTTTTTGTTGTGATTTCACTCCTTTTTGCAAAGATATATTTTGCCAGGTGAAATTCAAGCCCTACCGCAAAGTTTCATAATTCTACGACAACCGAAATTGCTCCATACAAATAATAGCAATTCTGATAAAGTGGGTGGATGGCACCCCCCCCCCCCTGAATGGACAATTCCAAATTTTCAATTTTTTTCCTTTCTAAGTACTTCAAGTCCTACCGACCTACCAATTTTTATCGTTCTACAGCAATCGGAAGTGCTCCATATAATTTACAAGAATTTTCAAGAATGTGGATACCACGCCCACTGAATGCAAAACTCCAATTTTTCAATTTTTAATTTCTTAGTACTTTAAGCCCTACCGACCTACCAATTTATATCGTTCTACAACAATCGGAAGTGCTTCATATAGTTTATAAGAATTTTTAGAATGTGGGTCGATGCCACGCCCCCTGAACTGAAACTTCCAATTTTTCGATTTTGTTCTTCTAAGTACTTCAAGGCATACCGACCTACCAATTTTCATCGTTCTACAACAATCGGAAGTGCTTCATATAATTTATAAGAATTTTTGAGAATGTGGGTGGATGCCACGCCCCCTGAACTGAAACTTCCAATTTTTCGATTTTTTTTCTTCTAAGTACTTCAAGGACTACCGACTTACCAATTTTCATCGTTCTACAACAATCGGAAGTGCTCCATATAATTTATAAGAATTTTTAAGAATGTGGGTGGATACCACGCCCCCTGAATGAAAATTCCAATTTTTCAATTTTTTTCTTTCTAAGTACTTTAAGCCCTATCGACCTACCAATTTTCATCGTTCTACAACAATCGGAAGTGCTCCATATAATTTATAAGAATTTTTAAGAATGTGGGTGGATGCCACGCCCCCTGTATGGAAAATTCCAATTTTTCAATTTTTTTCTTTCTAAATACCTCAAACCCTAACGACTTACAAATTTTCATTGTTCTACAACAATCGGAAAGGCTCCATATAATTTATAGAATATTTAAGATAGTGGGTGGATGCCACGCCCCCTGAATCGAAAATTGCAGATTTTCGATTTTTTCCTTTGTATGCATTACAAGGCCTGCCGTTGTAAGAAATTTCAAGTTTCTACGATGTCGGGAAGTGCTCCATAATTTTGATGATCTGTCAGTGAGTCAGTCAGTTACGGTTTTTGCGATTTTTGAAGTCTTATATCTTGGGAACTACTAATGCTAAAGAGTTGAAATTTGGTGAGCCACCTGTGTTTGATCAGTTCAGCAAATACTCCGAATTTGAAGTTTCTGACTTTATTGGTACTAAAGTTAGAGCGGGTTGAAAATCGCCTGAGTTTGTTCCTGTAAAAATGGTGTAGTGCCGCGAACTTGGCTGGGCACTACCGTGCCCTTTGATATCATCTGAGCCGGAAATATTTTTGCAAGTGTTCTCGGCTTCTTCTAGTGGGTTGAAATGTCCCTTCTTAATTCGAATTATCAGGTTGCGCTCGTTTGTAGACATCTTTAGCTGGTCAATTTCGTTTTGGAGAAGGTTGCATCTGTTGCTCAGGGCATTCACGGTGTCCTTCAATTGAACATTCTCCTTCCTATCGTAACCTCACTTAATTCGCCGCGTAAGTCCAAGATGTCATCTTTGGTTGCAACATTTATAAGATTAGAGGCAAATAGCTTATTTTAATCCTCTATAGTCATAGAGCCGACCAACGTAGGCATGCTTTTTTCTTTTTTTGAGCTGGATTGCAGCAATTCCGGAGATGTTTCATGCACTTTTCTTTTGGATATGTTCATTAAATTATCTTTGTAAGTAAGTACATAAATCTACAGGTATAAAATATATTCAGATTTTATTATTTCTTGATGCTACTTAATCTTTCGTATATTATATATGAACACAATTTCGAAGATTTTTGAATCTTCCTTGATCTATAGCTCCTTCAGAAGACAATTTATAAAAAAAATGTTTTTTTTAAACTTGTTAAATTAATTAAAAAAACAAAACAAAAACATGAAAAACTTTGAAGAGGTAAACAATTTTTGCTTTTAAACTCGACCAGAGTTGCCAACTATAATAATGTTATATATTAACACAACAAAAACATAAATGTTAAAAAAAGAGCCAAGTTCTTATATGTACAAAAAACCTGTGCGTAAAAAGTCAGCCAAAAAAAGTAATGAGATCTAAAATATATGCCAAGTTTTAAGTTCATGAAGTTTAATATGAAATATCTTAAGTAGAGTAATATCGAAACAATTCCAAATTATTACAGAAATTTGGTATTAAAAGATTACTATCTCTATTGCGTTATTTTCCTTCGTACGAGAATAAAAAAAAAAAAACGAACAAATTAAGAAATATGAAAAAATGTCGCATTAACATGATTGAAAAACTGACAGTTTATTGGCAAAAGGAATGCGGTATAAGGTCAACACCGAAGATTTCAAATTCGATTGCTTCAATAAAAATGACAAATTCAGAACCGCAAAATTAACAAATGTAATGGCAATTTGATTTTTTTTCCAATATTTCCGTGGAGCACTTGGATATTCTTCAAGGAGCACTAAGTGCTCCGCGGAGCACAGTTTGGGAAACGCGGTTCTAGATTATTAAAAAAATAAAAAATAAAATGCACGACTGGGTCGCACGTACTTGCTCTTATGTTCAAGAACCTGCGGGTTTAAGAAAATTGTATATAAACACATGGAAATTATGAGAGAAAAATGTAGAAAAACATACATACAATACGACATTTAAAGTGGCTAAAACAACTCTTTTAACAGTTTGAGGTGAAAAAAACAATGCCATCTTAATTCTTGATTGAATATGTTTATATGGGAAAAAAAATTAAAAATCGTTGGAGTGGTTTTTAAAAAAAATATTTTTTATATATAAAACTCTGAAAACATTTTTAAGAACAAATTTTGGTATGCAAATATAGAGTATATATTTATGTGTATATTAAAAGAAAATTTGAAAAAAATTTTCAACCTGTTTTTGAGATATCGAATTTTCAAAGAATAAATTTGAAACTTTTTTTAAAAATCCAAAAACTTTTTTTTTGAAAATTTTGATATGCAATATTATTGAATCTTATCTGAAATTTGTATATAAGAAGAATTATTTAAATCCGTTAAGCCGATTACGAGAAAATTCAAAATAAAAAATACGTTCTATGACAGCTGCCATTAATAGTTGTTGCTTAGTGTAAAATTTAGTATATGAAAAAAGTCGTTTTTAAGCAAAAATATATTTTCCTTTGCGGTTTTTAACTTTTGTAGGGAAGGTACCGTTATTTTTTTATAAATGTAAATTTTTTTCCAAAAATATTTTAGAAAGTACTATAAAACTTTGATTTACCAAAAAAAATTTTGAAATATTTTTTAAAAATCCAAAAAATATTTTTTCAAAAATTTTGGTACACAAAACTATTTATATTTTTTGGAAGCTTCTGCATAAGAAAAATAATTGAAATCGGTCGTACCGTTTTAAAGAAAATCAAAAATTAAAAAAATGGTTCTTTGGGAGGTACCATTAATAACCGTTTTTGAAAAATGGTTTTCCACCCAAAGGAAGCCCTTACTAAAATAAATTTTTTGAATTTTTTTTAAGAAAAGTTGTCGAACCGGTTTTGAGAAAAATACGATTTTGTAAAATTGCTAAGAAAAATTGTATGGCAGGTACCGTTATTTTTGGTAAAAAAAAAAATATGAAAAAAACGTGAGGGCATAATCACCAAAAACCACTATGTACCAAGTTTGAAGAAAATCGATCGAGCCGTTTAGGCTGTAGACGAACAGACCGACAGAATTGTGCCACCCACTTTTTTGGTGTTCTCTATCATCGTAATATCATGTTTGATTGTTATCTCAAAAATTTTTTTTGTTGCACGAATCCAAAACTTGCCATATAGTACCTATATCGTGAGTAAAAATAGTAAAAATTGTTCATCCATGGCCGAAGCGTTCACGTTTTTGAGAAAAGTAGTACTTGTTAACAGCTTTTGGAAAAAAACATCATAACGTAGTATCTAACCACTAGGAAAATATTATTTAAATATTTTTTCTGAAAAGGTCATAAGGCCTGCTATAACCAGTTGCAAGGTTATCCATTATTTAGTTTACCTATAGTTCGGGTGATGAAAGCAAGCTAAAATTTCAAAAAAATTGTGCACTCTTGTTTGATATATTGCATATAAAACCAAAAATATTTACCTTTCAATAAGTAAAGTGTTTAATTTACTCTGATACAAAAGGCACTCACCACATGGAACTAAACGCAAAAGAATTCCTGGTCAATTTTAGTTAAGAAAATACTACTTCCTATGTGGATTTTTTGCACTCAAAAACACGACTATTGACGTGTTATTAATAAAATCATAATTAAATTATAATCAAATTTATAATAAAGATCACAAACCTACGTATGTATGTATTTGTTAAGGAAATAATTCGAATTTCGGCGTTTTTATATCAACAAAATTAAAATTGCAAAAACATCTTCCATTTATTTATCAAATGATATCAGAGTTGTCACAACTTTCTACGCTACCAGAGTTTTCAGACGGAGTTGGAAAAATTTCCACAGTTAATATTTCTTGAAATCTTCTGTGGAGCTGGCTTTCTGTTGAATCAATCACTCCTTGTTTCAACGGTCAAGCCAATGGACTTGAGGCATGAGAAGCCCTATCGGCTTTCTTTTTGCCAAATCTTCTTCGACAGATTACCTAGCCAGCTTTTGTATGCCCCAAGAAGCTTCTCTCTTCATTCCCTCAGCACTTATTTGGTCCATCATGGTTTTCAGGCCAGGAGTAGGAGGATTTGTTCGCAGATTCATTTTCAAAATTTCCCATTTTGTTCGCAGCCCTTTGGTGCCTTCTGTTGTAAGTGGTTTTAACTTATGTCGAATTCCTTACAACCAAATAATCGATTTTTTTTTAAACAGAATCGATTTTTTTCTAAACAAAATCGATTTTATTCTGTCAAAACAAATCATGCATTTTCAGCAAGATTTGAAATCGATTTCACACACACTAACAAGATTTGACATTTCTCTGGAGTTGAAAGTATTTTGCGGCGGGTTTAACAAATGTTCTAAAGTGTTCGTCGGTCATTTAAATAGATTAAAAGCAAATAAATCATTAAAACTAATTTTAATTCATCAAAAAATAGTGAATTGTCAGTTAGAAGTTATAAAAATATCAACTAACTTCGATTCAAAGTGCCCAAAGTCAATTAAAGATATAAATCGCGTTCTCGCCGATGTGTTTCTCGAATGATGCGTTTCTTGGATGAATTTGGGTTGTTTTTTTTTACTTTAATGGCCACATAACTATTTTCTGTTTATTTTTGCAACTTTTCTTGGAAATGTATATGTTTTTAATCTAACAAAATGATGCGAAAAACTGAATGCACTTTGGAGTATTTGTAACAAATTTGTATGCGCATAGTTTGTTTACTTTTTTGCCTCAAAGTTACTGTCAAATGACACACACACAATCCCACACGAAAAATTTGATTTGATTTGATACAACCAACAAAAAAAATCGATTTGAAATTGTTGTCAGGAATTCGACATTAAACAAACTAAATTTTCACATCATTTGTATGTCATTCATTACATTACATATTTTTATTTTTGTGTAAGCTTCCCAGTTACAAATCGGACTGGATAAAAATTGCGGGAGTTTGGGATTCCTTGGAAATTTCCTTTCCAAGCTGCCTGGGTGCTCTTGACGGCAAACACATACAGCCTTATTCATTAGAATGCGCTAAACAGATGAATAGTTATGCACTGCATAAGGATTAATGTAGCCACTATGTAACGTTACATAAATCCTTATTCATAAAAAATTTCCCCATCCATTTTACCCCTTGAACAGAATGAACGTAGCTGCAGCTGGTAGCAAGAGTTGAATTTAGTTTAACTTCTGCTACACCATACATTCCTTGCTACATTTACAGCTTCTCATTGTGGCACTGTATACTATTTTTGTATCTTTCTACTTTGACAGTGCTACACGCGACAACTACAGCTACACCATTCTGTTCGGCCAGTTAGTTATGCAACGCTTGTGTCAAATAAAGTACCACAAAGAGGAAATCTATTACGTTTTACTTCAACTTCACATAAACAAACATCAGCTGTTTGTGAAAAATCAATAAAAGAAAAATGCTTCCAGTTCGGTCTTTTCAATTTCTGTGTCTATAATATTATAATTTTGTAGTTTTCTTGTGTCATTACTCATTTTTAGCAAAAATAAATAAAAGTTTCGATAAAAACTCATAGCAATTCCATTCCATTTACTCTCAGTGAATTTTTATAAAAAAAAAAAACAAAACAACCCCCAGTTTTCCTGCTGCGCTGCCGCCACCGGTTGGATTGTTTTTAGTTTCTCTATTTTTGTTTTTCTATGCTATTTTCATTGTGTTATCTATTGTTTATAGTAGATACGCATTTACATATGTGCATAAATAAAAGAAAATTAGTTTTTTTGAGAAAATAATCTGTTTTGTTGTTTTATTTCATTATTTCTTTGCTCACATTTTTATTGGGAAGAATAGGTATAGATATGTATATGTGCGCATATCAAAATATTTCACTTTTGTGTGTGTTAGTGACATTTTGATACTAAAATATCCTTATGTTGCCACTATTCAACCTCCAAACTCGTTTAGCTTATAATGAGTCTATGTAACGTTGCATAAGTTTTATGAATAAGGTTTTTGCGTTCAGATGCATTATAACGAGTACATAGCACTATGCACAAGCAATGATGCGTTTATGAATAAGGCTGATAGTATTCAAGAGCCTCCGGAAACATGGTGCATACTTCCACAATTATGAGGGCTCGAACAGCATAATTTTACTTGCCCTAGTTGATGCGCACTGCAAGTTTATTTATGTGGACATCAGATGCAACGGAAGAACAAATGACGCTGGTGTTTTACTATAAAGCTCGTTTAGAAGTTTCATCGATGATGCCACCTTTCAATTCCCAGCCGATAGTGATTGGAAATGAAAGAAAGCTTCCATACGTTACTGTAGGGGATGAAGCCTTTCTCTTACAAAAACAAACTGATAGAGTTTCATATCAATTTGCAACACAACGCAAACAAAAACTCATCTTCAACAGTCGACTTTCAGGCAAGACAAGTTGTTGAACATGCCTTTGTAGTCTAACAGCCTTATTCATAAATGCATCATAGCTTGTGCATAGTGCTATGTACTCGTTATAATGCGTCTGAACGCAAAAACCTTATTCATAAAACTTATGCAACGTTAAATAGACTCATTATAAGCTAAACGCGTTTGGAGGTTGAATAGTGGCAACATAAGGATATTTTAGTATCAAATGTCACTAACACACACAAAAGTGAAATATTTAGATATATGCCAACATACATATCTATGCCTATTCTTCCAATAAAAACTGTGAGCAAATAATGAAATAAAACAACAAAACAGATTATTTTCACAAAAAATTTAATTTTATTTTATTTATGCACATAAATGCGTATCTAATATAAACAATAACACAACGAAAACTGAATTATAATACACAAACAAAAATAAAGAAACTAAAAACAATCCAACCGGTGTGGCGGCAGCGCAGCAGGAAAAATGGGGATTGTTTTTTTCTTATAAAAATTCACTAAGATTAAATGCAACATCAAATTGCTATGAGTTTTTATCGAAACTTTTATTTATTTTTGCTAAAAATTAGTAGCGAGGTAGCGACACAAGAATTACAAAATTATAATTATAAATTTAGAAATTGAAAAGACCGAACTGGAAGCATTTTATTGATTTTTTTACAAACAGCTGATGTTTGTGTGATGTGGAAGTAAAACGTAATAGATTTCCTCTTTTTGGTACTTTATTTGACACAAGCGTTGCATAACTAAAATGGATGGAGAAATTTTTTATGAATAAGGATTTATGTAACGTTACATAGTGGCTACATAAATCCTTATGCAGTGCATAACTATTCATCTGTTTAGCGCATTCTAATGAATAAGGCTGTAATAGTTTGAAGCTGTCGGAAGCTAGTGTCAAAAACTCAAACCCGAACGAAAAGTAGCTTTCCGAAACGTCAAACAGATAAGTGGCCCATAATACTAAAGTATACTTAAGTGAAATGAATTATCTGTCAAAGCATCTGAATTGTTTTGTTTCGAATTCAAATAATTACTTGATAAATCAAGTGTATTATATAAATAAACTGTATATCGGACCAATTCAAAGTCGATAGTCACATAAAATTTGTAATTGAATGTGAAAAAAACTTAATTATTAATTTAACGTATAAAGTCTCAATAAAACTCATTCATTTTGTTTGGTGTTTAATTTATTTGAAATGGATTCAGAATTAGATGAAATTTTAGAAATCTTAAATCGATGCAGTTGGCATCAGATGTTTTGACAATTTTGGTTGAAATAAATAATTATTGTGAAACAAAAAGATACCGGTCATATTGTGTGCGTCCTATCAATAGAGATAGAAACCAAAACGGATTTTTCCGTTATTTTTCAATTTTTCATATATAAGCGGATGAGTCCAGATCATTTTAATGTTTTACTCACGATTATGCAACTATTTCTTATTAAATCATCAATAAAGAGCCCATTTCTCTAGAATGTCGCCTGGTTGTGATTCTACTGTAAAGTCATTAATTAAAGAATCGAAGATTGTGGTTAAAAGTAATGTTTTTGATCTCAAGATATTTAGCACAACTCACAGGGCACATCCATACAATCCTCGACATGGTCATTCAAGCTTGGGAAAGAAACTGTCCGCTCGATTATTCTTAAAACTGCCTAGATTATTTGGAAAGCCATCTTCCCTGCTTACCTCTCAGAACCTTGTTGATTTTAAGCAGATATCTTGGGAGACTTGGAACTTATGGAATATGCCCAGTTGTATAGGTGCAATTGACGGAAAGCATGTCGCCATTAGATGTCTACCCAAAAGTGGAAGCCAATACTTTAACTACAAAAAGCACTTCAGTGTTGTTCGAATGGCTGTATGTGATGCCAATTATAGGTTTACATATGTAGATGTTGGTGCATACGGAAGTCAAAGCGATGGAGGTAAACTATAATGTACTTTCTTACATACATATATATATATTTATATGATCAACCTATTTAAGTGTTTTCTTATCTTGCATAGGCATTATTCAAGCGAGTAGTTTTGGAAAGAGGCTTTTTAATAATGCCCTTCCGATTCCACCTCCGAAAAACTTGCCCAATTCAGAGACAAAAATTCCTCATTTCTTTGTTGGTGATGCTGCCTTTCCCTTAGGACTACACCTAATGCGACCTTTTCCAGGTTTGATGCTACCGTCGGAAAAAGAGAAATTTAATAAAAGGCTATAGCTCACCGTACTATTGAAAAAAAACTTCGGGATTCTAGTTTTACGTTGGCGCATATTGCTTACGACAATCCATATGTTTCCCGAAAATGCGGAAAAAGTTGTGTTGGCCTGTTTAGCGCTACATAATTTTTTCATGATGAATAGGAGTAATGCTTCATCGGCATACTATCCAAATCATTACGTGGATTTGGAAGACACAAATGGTCAACAACACGATGGATTATGGAGCAGTGAAGTCCAAAATAATATTCCATCCATAGTATCATCAACAAACTTACATCAATATGGTGGAAAATCATCAACGTTAGTTAGAAATATTCTCTGTGAATACTTAAAAAGAAATTAAACAAGAAAGTAACAATTTATCTTCTAATCTATTTATTTTATTTATTACAAAAAAAAAAATACTGTTAAAATCAAAAATGAATTCAAAATTACAGATATTTATTACAAACAAATTACTGTTTTTAATGGATTTTAAATTTTGATGGATGAGTGGATGCGTTCCTATCGGAAATTAAAATCAATTAAAGAAGCACTCTTACTCTACGTTTCCACTAAGACGAAATCTGATATTTCAACTTAAAATTTTTGAGATTTTTTGAAATTGGCGAAGAAGGATTTCACTAAGATTTCGTTGAAATCTAGAGTTTTCATTGAGATTTAGTTGAAATTTCTATGAAATCTTGTTCCATCAATTTAAAATATCAAAAGTTTTCAACCGAACTCTCGAATTTCATTTCGGTGAGAGCATAGTATTATTATACTCATGTTAAAGGCAGTATGATTTCAAAGTTACAGGTTTAGAAAAGTGTTCATTTATTTGTTTTTTTCTTTAACGTAAATGATATAATATATTATATAAATCTAATAAAGATTTTGTAAAAAGACTCAATAAAATATTATGACCGATATAAATTCAATTCGTGATAAAAGAATTTATTGTTCAAATTCGCTTTATTAAATGATTCACCGTTTAAGTATTTGTCATATTTTGTATTATTTTGAATGATTTGCTATGATTTCACGTCACATTGGTTTGGGAAAGCCTTAACATTTTCAAAAAGTGATTTTGATGTTTTTATAATTAGCATTAAAGGAATTGAAAAATAAGAAGAAATAAAAGTTTGAAAAATTGGTTTTAAAATTTCCAATTTCGTTTGGATAATGTTCTAAAATGTTTTTAAGGAATTTGGTTAATTAATGAAAGTGTCAATCACCCCTGTTATGATTTCCGTTCGGAATCAAATCCGTATACGAAATTGATAAATCATGTTCTGAATTTAGTAAAAATTACCGCAATAGTCGATATAAATAAATAAATTGGGTGGCGCAACAGCTCGTGGAGAACCAGGGCCTAGTGACTTACAACTCTCAACCATTCCTGTGTGCGTGTTGTTGGCAGGAATAGAGGGGACCTACAGTTTTTTGCCGAGTCCGAACGGCTAAATGAGCAACACTTATTCATGACAAGTATACTCTTGGAGGATTTGTCAGTTCCTCGCAAGAGGCAGTACCTCGGATAAAACATTTCTGTTTTCAGGTGGCACGGCTGGGAATCGAACCCACACCTTCGGCATGACAGTCCTACGCACTAACCATCAAGCCACGAGGTACTACCCGCAATAGTCGATGTTTTTCTTTCGAAATCCATAAAAAGAAAATTCGAAACGTAGAATATATTAAAAAAGTAATCTATATAATATTGTAATATTTTCTCAGGTTCGTTAATAAAACTTATTTACTTTATTCAAAACGTCCACTTATTTATTTCGCAAAATAAAACACTTTACTTTTCTTACTACAAACAAAACGATTTATTCTTCACCACTGAATTAATTCACAAACTTTACTTTTCACTTTTATTACAACCAACTTTATTCATTCACGATTAAACACAAACTGTGTCGCTGCCGTTCAAACCTGTGCCTTTTATACTTGTTTTCCAAACTCTCGAAATAAGGAGAACGTTCTGGTCTCTGCTTCCAGAGCTTTCCGTAGGGGAAATTTCCCAATAATTTCCCTTCCAAAAGCTTTTATTTGACAGCTGTTAAATCTGCTATAATCCGGCAGATGGCGCTTCCTTCGTTTGAGAGTTGCTATAATTATAGCTAATAAGGGTATGTTTGCACTGCGACCGTAAGTTTTATTGTGTCCGTTTGTTTGCATTTCGGAGTCGTTATAGTTCAAATATGGAAAGTTATTACACTGCCCCCCTCTTAGGATTGATCGTCCCGAGCAAATTTATCACTTCCATCACCATTATAATGATGTAAACGGTCGCTGTGAACTACTTTTAGCTTGCCTCTTAATCCTCTCTGAATGCGGTAGACGACATCGTTTATTCGTGTTACAACAGTATAAGGGCCTTCCCAATTTTGTTGAAGCTTCGGTGAGAGTCCCTTCCGACGGTGGGGATTATAAAACCACACAAGGTCTCCCACTTGGAATCCTGTCGTTGTGGCTTTTGCGTCATATCTTGTTTTCATCCGATCACTCGATAGCTTTATATTTGCCCTCGTCCTTTCGTGAATGTCAACTAGCTTTTCTTTGAGGTTGTCCACGTAGTCGTCTATTCCTTGTGGCTCACTTGTAGAACATCCAAATTTGATTTCACTTGGTAGTCGTATTGTGCTCCCGAGCAGGATTTCTGATGGTGTATGTCCTGTTGAGCTATGTACCGCACTTCGATAGGCCATCAAGAATAACGGAATATGCCGATCCCAGTCTCGTTGGTTGTCGCTTACAACTTTGGAAAGGTGTTCTTTAAGGGTCCGGTTGAATCGTTCAACCATCCCATCAGATTGTGGGTGAAGTGGTGTTGTCCTCGTCTTTTTAATGCCAAGGAGTGTACAAACTTCCTGAAAAATTTTGGACTCGAAGTTCCTCCCTTGATCTGAATGGAGTTCCATAGGTACACCAAACCTGCTTACCCAGTTGAAAACAATCTGATCCGCGACTGTTTTGGTTTCCTGGTTTGGGATGGCAAATGCCTCAGGCCACTTGCTGAAGTAGTCCATTACTACCAGGATGTATCGGTTTCCGTTTTCGGTTTCTGGAAAAGGGCCTGCAACGTCTATTGCAATCCTCTCAAAGGGCGTGCCCACATTATACTGCTGCCTTCTACTCTGGACTTTTCTGCCTGGTCCCTTGCTTGCAGCACAAGTATCACATTTTCGGCACCATTTTTCGACGTCTTCTCTTGCGTGTAGCCAGTAGAATCGCTGTCTTACCTTTTCCAGTGTCTTATTGACACCCAAATGTCCTCCGGAAGCTCCATCATGCATCTCTTGAAGAACGTCATTAACTTTGGAACGAGGTACGACTAGCTGCATCACATATGATTTGCCGTCTGTGGACTCCCATTTACGTCTTAGTACTCCTTCTTGTACATGAAGCGAGTCCCATTGTGCCCAATACGCCTTAAGAGTTGGACTTCTGTCGGAGATGTCACCCCATTCTGGCTTCTCTTGGTGTTCCTTCCACGCAAGAATGGGTTCAATATCAGAGTCTTCTTGTTGGGCAGCTCTTACTTCTTCATTACTCCAACCGTAAATGGGGTCGGCTCTTAATCGCTGGATGGAAGCAACCTCTTTCTCTTCTTGACGTGTGCAGTGCTTGCAGTTCGGTTTGCATGGTCTCCGAGATAAGGCATCTGCATTTGAGTGCAACCTTCCTCTTCGATGTTGGATCTGGTAGTCGTATGTCTGCAATCTCTCAATCCATCTTGCCACTTGACCTTCTGGATTTTTGAAGTTCAACAGCCAATTAAGTGCGCCATGATCTGTTCGAAGAAGGAACTTCTGTCCATAGATGTACTTATGGAAGTGTTTTGTTGCCGATACTAAAGCTAGAAGTTCTCTTCTGGTCACACAGTAATTTCTTTCTGGCTTTGAGAGCACCTTGCTGTAATAGGCAATGACCTTCTCTTCTCCTTCGTGGACTTGTGATAGTACGGCACCAATTCCCACGTTACTTGCGTCAGCGTCGATGATGAAAGGTTTCCCTGGTGTCGGATAGGCCAAAACTGGTGTATTGCATAGGCGCTGCTTAAGTTCCTGGAAGCTTTTCTCGCACTCGCTTGACCATTTGAACGGTTTGCTTTTCTCTGTTAGCTGGTGCAAACTTTTCGCGATCCCAGCAAAATCCTTCACAAATCGTCGATAGTACGTGGCTAGACCAAGAAAGCTCCGGAGTTGATGTTTATCCTGTGGTGTCGGCCAATTCTTTACGGTGTCAACTTTTTCAGGATCAGTCTTCACTCCTTGGGAAGAGATGATATGTCCCAAGTATTTTACCTCAGACTTGAAAAACTCGCACTTGTCTGGATTCAATTTCAAGTTTGCTTCTCGAAGCCTCTGGAACACGGCCTTAAGGTTTCCACAATGCTCATCAAATGTCTTACCATAAACAATGACATCGTCCAAATAGACTAGGCAAGATTTCCAAGTAAGTCCTTGTAAAACGCACTCCATCAAACGCTCAAATGTTGCCGGAGCGTTGCATAGTCCGAAAGGCATCACTTTAAATTGCCACAGACCATTTCCTGTGGAGAAAGCCGTCTTTTCTCGATCTTCTGGATGGATTTCTACCTGCCAGTAGCCACTCTTCAAGTCCAATGTTGAAAACCATTCAGCTCCTTCCATCGCATCCAGAGTATCGCTGATTCTTGGCAGAGGGTAGCTGTATTTCTTTGTCACATCGTTCAGCCTCCGATAGTCCACACAAAATCGAGTACTTCCGTCCTTCTTTTTGACAAGAACAACTGGGGATGCCCATGGACTTTTAGAGTTTTCGATTAGTCCATCTTTCTTCATGGTCGATATCATCTCTTCAACTTCGGCTTGTTTGGCTAATGGGAGACGTCTTGCTGGTTGTCGAATAGGTCTTGCGTCTCCTGTGTCGATTCGATGCTGCACCAGTTGTGTTCGACCATACTGCCCATTGGGTGAAGAGAGTATATCAGCATACTCATGAAGGAGGCTTCCAGCAACACTTAGCTGATATTCACTTAATTTTGAAGACTTGAGAATGTTTGACTTCATAGTGTTCACTTTCCTGGGGTCCACATATTCTTGTGTATCAACTTCTGTAATTTTAGTTATTGCGGATACGGATTCACATTTTCCAACAACTTCTCCTTTTCTAAGCTTGACTTCGTACGGTTTGATGTTGAGTATCCGTACGGGCACCATGTTGTTCTTTGGCGCCACAAGGGTCTTCCCTAGGATGATGCTTTGAGAAGACTGTTCAGAGTCTGGTTCCACCATTAGGTATCGATGGCTACCCAAATCTCCCTTTATTTTTGTCCAAACGAACACTTCTGAAGAAGGTGCCAGGCAAATATCTTCCTTTATGACAGTCCTCAGAGTTGATGAATTTTCATTGCCATAAACCATAGGAATCTCCACATTTCGGTATTTGAGAACTTGCTTTCCGATATCGAGAATTACTCCGTGCTCTTTCATAAAGTCGATTCCAACGATGCACTCGTCACATATATCTGCTACCAGAAATAGATGTGAAAACTCCAGTTCTGCCAAACGGATTGTAAGACGAACCTCCCCGTATACTCTGGCTGCCTCTCCTGTTGCTGTTTTCAGACGGTAAGTGTTGGTGTTATGCAGCCATGTCATCTTCACCAAGTCCTTTCGAACAATGGAGGCAGTAGCACCGGTGTCGATCGTAGCCACTTGCTTCTTGCCGTTAAGTTTTGCCGCCACAGTCAGACTTTTGTTGTTTCGTTTCGTCTGTGAGACCTGGATGGTGGTTCTGGGGCCATCGATACCAGAAACCAGCTTCTGCCCCTCGAAGTTGGTTCTTACTCGTTTCCCGGTTGAGAAACGGGGTGAGTAGGAGTTTTGACATTGTTGTTGTTAAAATTTCTGCTTCCACAATGTTGACAAGCAGATCTTCTAGGTGGCAATCTGCACTGGCGTTGGAGATGTCCGGTTTTATTGCAATTCCAGCATCGAGCAGGTCCATCGCGTTGGTTCCTTTGGAATAGAGCTGTGTCAATCGTGATTGATTCGGTCTTTTTGACCCGTTCACCAAAAAGATTGATTGATTGCAATCACAATGGTCTAAACCAATCAATCCTAATGTCAATCTTTTCTCTTGGAAAGAACATGAGGAAACGAAATGAACTACACGAGTATATATCATTTGTTTCGTTCATTCAAATCGTTCTCAATCAAATGTATCCTTTGTTTCGTTCATTCAAATCGTTCTCAATCAAATGTATGCAAACCAAAATGAAATGGAAATATTCAGCACTTCTACCAAACGTCAGTGGTACGTTCCTTCTGTTGATAAGTCAAAAGAAATGCTATGTTCCATTACATTTGATTTGGCAACTTTGAGGGTTTGTAATTTTATTTTACGAAACGGGTTGAAAAAATCGAAGTAAATTTATAATAATTGCTTCAAGTTTATTATAAAATTGGTATTTTTTCTTAAAAATGCATTAAATGTGCATATTTATTACATATTCTTTCATAAGAAAAGGAAATAATCGAAGAGCTATAATATCGAAAAGAGTAAGCAGATCAGAAAATAAAAGCTTAACTACTTAAAAAAAAAAAAAAACTGTACCTAATTACGCAAGAGGGAGTTTTCAAATAATTCTCCGATTAGATAGATATACGATATTGAAGTGTAAACTTTGTGACAAATAACGTGTATACAAAGATTGGTATAATTTCGCACGGATATTTTGAGGGTGAATAAGGAATTTGCATTGAAAAAAACTATATATTTTAAAGATATATAGGTATATAAAATACATGATTTTCAAACTTTTTGCATTTAGAATTCAATATTACTTGAGAGCTGAAACTTGTTTTCGGCCGCTCTCATTCAAAATAATTTTCTTAAACATTTTTGTTTAGAATTGTAGGTAGGTGCTAACTAATTACATCAAATTTTATTGAACTCACTCCGCCTGAAAACGTTGAAGGAAGTCATATTTATAAGAATTATTTAACAGCAGCTGTCGAACTTAGGAAAAAGTATTAAAAAAACATTGTGAAAAGCTTCCTTACTTAGACACAGGAATAGTTTTTTAAACTTAAGTGATATTTTCATAATTAAATGAAGCATATTTCCAAAAATTTGAAATTAGTTAAACAGCAGGACCTTAGTAGACTTCAATCTAACTAAAATTCAACATGACTTAAAAACTTCAAAGCAAAATATCTATGGGCCAGCCATTGACATAAAACTACTTTTATTATTTCAATGATTGAACTATAGACCATAATATTCTTCTCACTTTTTTCACGTGTTAATACTCTTTTAGAAGTTTTCAATAAACACTGATATGTTTGGAGAATATTTTTAGTCAACCTCCCAATCCAATTCAATCAATTTAAATTTGCATGTGTAAACACGCTATTATTGCAAAAGAGATCTGTTGCCTTTGCTGTAGCAAGAAACGTACCCTTGTTTTGTTTCAATTCCGTAAAGTTTCCCTAGTTTCTGAATGTCATTTCAATTCATTTGTCAAAAGCAAAATAAAAGTCAAAATTGTAGAATACAAAATAAATAATTCTAGTCTAGAATTTGTTTTGTTTTTATAAAAAAATTTAAATTTTGCATTTTGCAAGTTCCCAAATCCCAATTAGTTGTATGTACAGTGTACTATAAATTGCTTTTTGTTTGCATTTAAGACACGGATGAGCAGCAGAATCTAGAGTTAATCAAAACAATGAAACAATCATCAACAAAGGTTAGTTTTCCCCATCATTCTTGTTAAAAATGCAATTTAGAACAACCAATAATTGTTTTAGGCGTGGCTCGTCGTGATCGCACAGGAGAATTGCTGCAGCAGAAAAATATCCACAGCTGGGATGGAAATAGCGCACCGTGAGTCTCTTGATAAATCTGGATTCACCGATCGTGAAGAGGGGGATTTGGGGCCAGTTTATGGCTTTCAATAGCGCCACTTATCCCACTTGTCATCATGAATACACCGGCGAGGGGATTGACCAATTGAAGGAGGTGATTAATCGCATTCGTGAAATCCCACTGACCGTGCGTCGTCGGCGTCGTATTAATCTGATGCGTATGTAATCCATGCGATTTGCCTGAGATGGCTTAGCCTCCGTGTCACTGCCTGGCGCAGTTCTACGTGGCGAATAGAGAGCTTTCGTGTCAGCTATATCAAAGGTCGGCCGACATGGGACTTGTTCCATTTAGTATTGCTAACTATGCTTTGCTTACCTATTGTACGTACATTTAATTTTCTTGAATAAAAAAGTGTTTTTTTGAGCAAATTGACATGATTTGGTAAAACTTTTGCAGTTTGTGTATAGTTTATTGAAAGTTGTATCAGAAAAAAGACAAAATTTAATATTTCAATGCTTTATTAAATAAAAAAATTAAGAGAAATGAAAAAAATGCATCAAATAATTGCACGTACAGTGGCCTTAAAGTCAAATTTCTTTCAGATTAGTAATGAAAGTACCATTTTTTGGCTCCAATTATAAATTTGAGATAGTTGTTTATTAAAAACACAAGCTTTGAGGTAACTTCTGTTGATATATTGTTTCGTTTCTCCAAAATTACAGATTTGAGAGGATTTTTGATAGTTTTGAACTTTATTTATCAAAAAGCCCCACAGATACTTAATGGGGTTGAGGTCTGAGGATGGTGGTGGATGAGGCAATTAAGATTTTACACTGTAAAGCAGCCACTTGCTTACTAATATAGACTAATGCCTCCGGTCATTGTCCTCTAACAGTATGAAATCATTCAGTAACTGAAATCTTTCAATGATCCCGTTTTCACCTATCATTGTTAAAGCTCTTTTTTGAATCCTGTCCAGGAAGCTCGAGTGGGTGATTGGGGACCTGCCCAAATGTGGGAATTATACTTGGATTTGGAACAATAAAAGATAAAAGTAGATCAGAAGGGGAGGCAAATTTCTTGCACCTGGGTTTGATTTGTTTTGTTTGGGGGTTCATAGAAAAGGTTTATGATTCCTATTCTTAGATAGTCTGACAAAAACGTCATTGTGAAAGGAGAATGATGATGCTTCAGCTTCAGTTAACAATTTAATAATTGAAAACCGTACTGATTGCTAAATAAAGTTTAGTTTTTGCAGCTTTTTAGTTTTGTGATCAACATTATGGTTCCTTTTCGGCTTTTCAACTTGGTCAAATCAAAATAAATCAAAGTTGGAAATGATTTCGATTTTAATGTTTTAATTATTTTTATTTCACAGTGCATGCAACGCATTAGGTATGTTTAATTAGTCAAAAAGTAAAAGTTAAAGTAAAAGTTAAAAAAAAAATCATTAGAATGAAAAATATGTTAAAACTAAAGTTAAATTAAATAACACAGATAATTCAGGTAGTGCTTTAAATAAATAAATAAATAGAACAATATCGACAAATAAATAAGAGACTATGGATAAATAAGTAAGTAAAATAAATAATTTGTAAAGAAAAAATATAAAAAGAAGTTATATACATAGGGGGTGAAACAAATTAAAGATTATAATTTAAAAAAAGGCACTGTGCGGCTTTCGCAGGCTTCAAGCTACTGCGCCTACTGTCAATGGTAAGACCAGCTTTTGAAAATACCCGTTCACAGGGAACACTTGTTGGCATTATACAAAGCCTACGAATAGCAAGATTGTAAAGCCTTGGATAAACGTGCTTCCTTTCAAACCACCATTTAAGGGGGTCTTTATGAAGCTCCAACTGTCTTTCTCTTAAAAAGTCATCTACTTCTTTTATGCTCGCTGCGTGCGGATTTGCGTTTGATATAACGTCATTCACTTGAGAGAGGAATTTTCCCCATATTAAGTTTTGTCTGTCTCAGTTCAAAGGCACTTCGGGTTCGGGAGAAGGATCAACCGCAATAGCGGCATGATGTGGAATGCTTATTAATTTCGCCTTCAATTCTCTTAGGCAGTTTTCATAAGCAGTTGTGTGGAAAAATCCAAATTTTTTAAACCTTGGATCCAGTAATGTTGCTTCTGCCACCCTATTGTCCACGGTATTTTCCAAGTATTTAAATCTATTGGTTATTGAATTCGTGAGGGTGTTGAGAACAATTTTAATTTCTTCCAATTGACTGCTGCTCCTAATCCCAACTTCGATTGTTTTTGTTTTTAAATGTTCTTTTATTGTTTTTATCATATGTATTTCCTTCGAAATACATACATTTTTTTCTGCCGACATTTCTTCTGTGATGGCGTGGAAGATTTCAAATACCTCGGTTGCTTTTTCCAACACCATCCAGTCATTGGTAGATAGATTGTTTAATTCGGGGTTCTCTATTGCAAGAACTGCTACAACTGCGGGCTTTATTTCTACCATACGTTTCACCATTTCATAGGTAGAGTTCCACCTTGTTATGCAGGACTGCTTCAATTTTAACTCTGGTATATTCAGTTCTCGCTGCATACCCGCAAGTTTTACAGTGGCCTTGGAACTTCTTTTGAAATATGCCACTATGTTTTTGACCTTTGATAATTTTGGCTCTAAATTGTCAAACCTTCGTTGACGACTAGGTTGAGGGTGTGGGCAAAACAGGGAATATGATTCCATTTATTAAATTTCACTGCCCCAACAATATTCGAGGCATTATCCGTCACAACGGATGAAACTTTATTTTCAAGTCCCCAACTTTCAAGTTCTGTCTTTAGGAAACTTGCGAGGTTTACAATTGTATGACTTTCGTCATACGGAATGCATCCAAGAAGACAAGAGTTCAGCTTTAATGGACAGCTAGCATCTTCTTGTTCCTGGATGAAATGAACAGTTATCCCGATGTAGCTCTGTTGGGTCATTGAAGTCCAACCATCCGTTGTGACACAAACCCCCTCAACTTGTGAGAGCATAGATTTAACTTTTTCTTGCGTTTCAGCATAAAGTCTCGGAATCAAGGTGCTTGATATTGTTTTCCTCGTTGGCATTTTATAGGCAGGATTAAGCATATTGACATATTTCACGAACCCTTTGTCTTCTACCATTGAAAATGGGTAATATTGCTTACAAATGAGTTTTACTAGCTGTTCGTCTAGTTTTTTTGCTACGGGAATTGAAATTGGTCTTGTAACGTATGAATTTATATTTTGTTGTTTTCTTGCTAAGCTGGATAAAGAAGAAGTTGTGGGGTGAATAGTATTAGAAGTAGAAGAAGTAGATGTTGGATTAGTTGAAGATTTAGAAGTTGGCTGAATAGTGATAGTGGAATTAGAGGGCTGTAATACGCTAGTGCTGGTAGAAGTGGATGTTGTTGATACACCAGCAGGTGTTGGGGTCGGCGCAGATTGGGTTCTATTGCTGGATGATGTTGAAGAGGCACTTGCATTCGTGATGGTTTGGTCTATTGTTAATTCAGGGCTTGAATCTGGCACATATCTTGTCCTGCCAACGGAAACTCCTACATGCTGCCTTGCTATGTGCCTGCCTAGATTGCCAGTGGCACCTCCAACGTAACTTATTAGCTTCTGGCAGTAGCAACATTTTGCTTTACCATCAGAAGCTATTGAAAAGTGCATCCATATAGCACTGCGTTTTTTATTCAAATCACTTGACATTGAAATCTGTTGAAACTTGTGTCCTGTCTTGAAAAAAGGGACGTACACCTAAAAATATTATTTATATTGCTATAAACTATATACACGGAAGCAGACGGGAGATAAGAAGGTAGTTTAATTAAGATAAAGCCTACCAAAAACTTGAACCTAAACCTAAAATGCCTGAAACAAAAAACAAATTCTTTCTGCAACTAAATTTTTATTTTTGAAATTGTTTAGTGCAATTACTCTGGGCTTGAATGTATGTTAATCGTTCTTTTTCGACAGGTGGAATGAATGTAAAATAATGATTGATTGAACGTAAAAGATACAATTTGGGAGATGGAACGATCAAAAGACAAAATGACCGAAATTACTGTGAATGAATTGCATTTGATTGAAAGATCGATTGATTGAAAGGAACGAATCATTCAACAAACCAATACTTGATTGATTCGATCCTTCAAAATGAACGATTGACACAGCTCTACTTTGGAATGCTGTTCTCTGGCAAGAGCACTCCTCAATTTCTATTTCTCTTACCCGATGGACTCCTTGAGAAGCCTGCTCTGCTGCTTCCATAGTGAGGGCGAATGCTAGTGCTTCAGGAAGCGTGCGTTTGCCAGCAGTTCGAATTGCTCGCTGAAGGTTGATGTCAGATACAGCACGAACAAAGGCTTCTGTTGCGAATTGGTTGATGATTTCATCTCCTGCAGCTGGATATGCCAGGTGCGCCAACCGTTCGATGTCTGCTTGGAGTTGTTGCAGAGTTTCTCCCCTTTTCTGGACTCTGGAATTGAGCTGGACGCGGAAGACTTCTTGCATATGGCCATCTCCAAAACGTTTGTCAATGGCCTGAACGAGAGCACTGAAGTTGCCATTTTTATCTGCTGGTATGCTTTGTAACAGCTCAGCAGCTGGTCCTCTGAGGGCAAGCGTTAGAGCTATGCATTTGTCTTCCTCATCCCAGCCATTTGTTGCTGCGGCTGCCTCAAACTGCTTCTTGTAGATTGACCAAGAAGTTTGCCCATCGAAGGTTGGTGGATACATCTCTTTTTTCTTCGGACAGTCGCCAGAACTTTCTCGAACCTTCATTTTCTTTACTTTATCTAATTCCTTTGTAATGGATTCGATTTTATCTTCGAACTTTGCTTCTACTGTCGACAATTGCTTATCGACATTAGACAATTGTTGATCGAGAGTTAACAATTGTTTATCGATAGAAGAAAATTGCTTATCGACACGCTCGTCAAGGGCAACAATTCTACTGTCAAAGGCATCTAACTTACATTCGAGCATGTTTGTCTGTTTTTCCAGCAGACACTTTTGTTCTTGGCTTTGTTGTTCTAGAAGATTCTTCTGCTCTTGACTTTGTTGTTCGAAACGTTCGAGAAGATTCTTTTGTTCACTCCGTTGTTCTCGGCTTTGTTGTTCGAAACGTTCGAGAAGATTCTTTTGTTCACTCCGTTGTTCTTGGCTTTGTTGTTCGAAACGTTCGAGAAGATTCTTTTCCTGACTATCAAATTTTGCAAGCAGCTGAGACAGCATATTGGTCATGCCCGATGTACTTACTTGCTCTTGCTGTTCTTCCATTTCAATGTCGAATATAAACGTGTCCGGGTTTTTTCCACATCTTCTTAAATCTTCTTGCAGACGAATTATAAGATCATTCTTTGTTCCAGCAGTAGGAAGATCTCGTTTATTCAGTTCTGCCTTTAGTTCCACTAAATTTAAATCATTCAAAGATTTACCCATTGTCTTTTTTTTTCACTTTCCACACAATAAATTTACTGAGTGCACAAATAAAATAAGTTTTATTCCACTTCTAACACCAATGTAATATTTTCTCAGGTTCGTTTATAAAACTTATTTACTTTATTCAAAACGTCCACTTATTTATTTCGCAAAATAAAACACTTTACTTTTCTTACTACAAACAAAACGATTTATTCTTCACCACTGAATTAATTCACAAACTTTACTTTTCACTTTTATTACAACCAACTTTATTCATTCACGATTAAACACAAACTGTGTCGCTGCCGTTCAAACCTGTGCCTTTTATACTTGTTTTCCAAACTCTCGAAATAAGGAGAACGTTCTGGTCTCTGCTTCCAGAGCTTTCCGTAGGGGAAATTTCCCAATAATTTCCCTTCCAAAAGCTTTTATTTGACAGCTGTTAAATCTGCTATAATCCGGCAGATGGCGCTTCCTTCGTTTGAGAGTTGCTATAATTATAGCTAATAAGGGTATGTTTGCACTGCGACCGTAAGTTTTATTGTGTCCGTTTGTTTGCATTTCGGAGTCGTTATAGTTCAAATATGGAAAGTTATTACAATATGTACCTAAATAAATTTAATTTAAAAACAACTGCAAGAAAGCAAGTGGTATATTGGTCAAAAAAATAATTTTTCGAGAAAATTCTAGAAAAGATTAAAGTTCAAATTAATTCACTTGTTTTTACTTGACATTACTTACAAATTGGCATAATCACAGTTAATAAAATATTAACAATTTTGTAATGCTAACAAAAAAGAAAAGCATGCAAACATTTTGATAGTTTGTCAGTTTTGTAAATTCAGCATTAGATTCTTCTCTTGATTTGTCTCTCATCTGTCGGACTTTGCAGAAAATATCAGCTTTAAGTTCATCTTTTGTCGAAGATGGAAAACCCATGGTCATCGCAAGGATCGTTTGGATGAAAAGCTCATCACCGTTACCATTGTCATTTTTGTTTGTTTCCAGCAGTGGTTCTCTCCTCCAACTTTGACATTGCACTCCTAAATTGTCGGAAAAGGCCATCCAATGAACTTATTTTCTTTTTGTAGGTGCTTAGGTTAAATCTTCTTCGATGGGCCTCGAAAGTATTATCCTCCATGTTTTTATGTTGAGTTTCGGAAAAATTTGAAGCCGGTAATTCATTACTTTGCGTCCTGCAAACATTTTTATCAATATGAAACCAAATAGGTACAAAATTCTTACCTTCCCGGTCTCGTTACATCTTTTAAGAAAAGCATTTCATTAAAAAGTGCCCATTCAATCTCTTCAACTGCTCCACTTCCAGAGGGGCTTTATTTTTTTTTTAAGTTCCCTCACTCACAAACTTCTCTCTCAGTGACGTCCATTTGGCTATGTATTCAGAGGCTTAAAATAAAAAAAAAGAATGAGTTAATCATAATCATAACATACCTATTATATTTAATGTACAAAATGCATAACATGTAATTTTGCTGACGAATACCAATGATGTTATAAAAGTTGCAATTTTCTTTCATCGAACTAAAATGGAATAGAAAATACAAAAGTTTTTCAATTGAAAGTTATTGAATGAGTTGAAATTTATTTTAAGGTCTAACACTGATGGACATTATGTAAGCGCGAATATTTCAATAACTTACACTGTGATTATGGAAAACGAAGTGAATTATTTTCAATTCTTCCTAGGCTTGGTTTGACCCGGTATCGTATACAGGCATAGGCGAAAATTATACTTCCAAAATCTAAAAACCATGCCTCGATTATTATTTTAACAAGAGGACTTTTTCTTTACTCCCCCGCGGGTTAATGCCAGCAAGCAATATAAACTATTAATTAAAAGAAATCATTCAATCCAGGAAGTCATATCTAAATATAGACATCATCATCAAGCAGCAAACAATGGAAAACCATTCAAACATTAAACATAATATAATAAGCAGGTATATAAGAAAATAACTCCTAGATATTCCAAGAAAGGTAATTAAATAGATAGTAAGAACAAAGAAGTTTATCTTGTAAGCAATGAAAATAAAAAAGTAATTAAATATATGAAGACAGATCACATAAATACTGAATGCAAACTCAGCAAGAAAAATCAATCAGTTGAAGGATCAATATTGCTACCGTCAAGTCGTCAACATCAGAATTCGTTAATTCTGCAATGTATCGCATTGAGTGAATATCCGTTGATATCACAGGCAACAAGGTCCGAAGGAAACGTCCTGCTTTGTACTAATAATTAGAAAATTAAAAAGTATAAGCAAAAGTTTAAATGTAAAAGTTTAGTAAAATTAAGTTTATCGTGAGTTTTTAAATTTAAATAAAGATATTTGTTTTAAACACTTGCGTTATACATTTATTAATTGGGGGCTCAACCGGGATAGCCTTACAAAGCGATTTATCGTAAATATTAATAGAAAAATAATAAAGTAAATTTAACGTAAAATCAGTGAGTGCTATCAAGTGCCAGGAATATGTTCTTCAAGTAATACAAATGGACAATTGTATAAAGACATATTTAGTGATCAGTGAACATCGAGAAATCTGAAAATAAAAGTAAGATAGTGTTAACAATATATGACAGACAATAACGTATCGAACATTCTATCGAGAAAAATTGAAGAAACGAAATAGTGAGGTATCACGAAAATATTTCATTTCAACCAACGCCAAAAGAAGATAGAGGAATATAATTCAACGCCAAAGAATCCCAGAGAGGTACAGTGCGGAATTGCAGACAGATAATCCCAGAGCGGTATTGCAGTTTTAAGTAAGAATTATATACATATTAAGTATGATAGATTATATAAAAAATGTGTTATGAATAGATTAACCAAATATAAAGAATCATTTAAAAGTAAAATTAAATTACAAAATGTTAAAAAAGACCAAGATAATTTTGAATTGCAAGAGTTAAGTAAAATTAAATTAAATTTTTAGAAATCGGAAATAAGTGAATTAGTAACCATGGCAGTTTTACAATCACAAATAGCTGATTTAACTGCAAAATTAAATAGTCTCATGACTGGGAAACCTGCAATCAAAGAATTTGAAACAGATCAAATTAAACTAGAAATTAAAGATACTATGAGTTCAGATGTAATAAAATCGGTGCCGACTTTTACTGGCGACGCCCAAAAATATGTTTTATGGAGACAAGCAATTAGTCATGCTATTAAGATATATACAAAAGGTAGTGTACAGTACTTTTCAGCACTAGTACTGGTGACGCCCAAAAATATGTTTTATGGAGACAAGCAATTAGTCATGCTATTAAGATATATACAAAAGGTAGTGTACAGTACTTTTCAGCACTAGTAAAAAGTAATACTTCGAAATAAGTGTATAGAACAAGCAAATGACATTTTGGCTAATCATGGGACGGTATTAAATTTCAAGGCAGTTTTAGCATGGTTAAACTTTGCATATTCGGACCAACGTCCAATACATGTTTTAGAACAGGAAATGAGTATTTTAAGACAAGGTAAAAATTCCTTAATGGAATATTATAATATAATAAATCAAAAACTCACAGCGTTAATTAACAAAACTTTTTTGACACACGGTGACTGCAAGGTAATCACAAACGATTTATGTGAAAAATATAGAAGAGATAGAGTGTTTTATTTCGGGACTGAACGGTCAGCTATCAAACATACTCTTTAGTATATGTCCAGATAATCTTCCAAGTGCACTAACAAAAGCACTGGAATTAGAAAGCAATAATAATAGAGCATTATTTGTTTACAGATACGATTGTCCAACTACTGGGAATAAAAGTGAAACATTGAGGTTTTTACATAAAGATAAACCTATTCATAAAGATAATAATGTCTTCAGGAGAGATAATTTAGATCTTTTAGAATTTTGTTAGACACAGGTGCAACAAGCAATTATTGTCGACCAGGGCTACTCAGTGAAAGAATAGAATTAGTCGCAAAGAAACAGGCAACGACAGTGAAGGGAGCAGTAATAATTTAATATTATTACGAAGTTGAAATATTTTATAAAACAGTGACAGTATATGAGTTAAATAATTTCGGTTACGATATATTAATCGGCAACAAATTCTTAAGAGATAAAAAAGCAACAAGTTATTGATCTTTAAAATAATAATATAATGGTAAATAATGAAGAAGAAAGAATTTATTTTGACGAAGAAGTCATAAATATGTAATATAATTATGAACAAAAGTGAAAATTTAGAAGATTTGAGAAAATGTGTCAATGAACAGATTAAAGTAGAACATAAATATATAAATATAAATTTGCCATTCAGAACAGTGCCGAGATTCAGCTAATTCGAAATCGCAGTGAGTGAGTGACATGAGTCACTTTTCGTCGAAAACCGATTCAGCTAGTAAAAGTGAGTGAGTGAGTGAAATGAAATGTAAGATTACTCGCCAGATATTTCCGCCGTGACTTAGTGTGTGTGTTGGTAAATTTCGAATTTTGCCTAAGTATGTATGTGTTCTTTTTAAAGAATTTGCTCCAAATAAAATGAAGTTATAAAACAACAGTAAACAAGCAACGCGGATGACAGTAAAACAAGAAAAACAAATATTTCTTTATTTATTTACTGTAGCTTAACTTGTGCGAGGACGTTTCATCACTCATCAATATGGTAAGCAAAATATATAATTATTTTATTGAATTATATTATTAAAAAGTAGTTTGATTTGCTTAAACTTTTCTGTTGGAACTGAATATGTTCCTAATTTCTATTCAGACTCATGATGGTATATCGAATACTAGTTGTGCTACTCAAGGTATTCCATCAGAAACAAATTATTATCCAAAACGTTTGGATGAAGCTAACTCATCTGTTGTTGTACTGGAAGAACTCAACGAACTTCCAGTATGGTCGAACTTGCTTCTGACTGACTCCCTCGATCACCCTGATTTTCTGCGATGATGTTGGCTTCTACATCTCGATGGATTGTCGAATTTAGAAAAACAATTCCGACAGATCTTGCAGCAAGATTCTTAGTCACCAAGGATTGGTCAAGAACTTTAATCTGCACAAATCTCAATTTATAAACATTCAAGCACAGTGACAGTATTATGGCTGGTGAATTGAAACATGAACCCTTGTAGACCGAGAACTAACTTATGCAATATTTGATGTAACGGAAATTGAAAGAGGAATGGATTTCAGATTGGCTGAAAATCCAAATGGATCGGCAGCCATTCCACTCCACATACGACCAATTTTGGATCGGCACGGGGCCATTTAGCAGGGTGACTTTCCATTACGGTAGCACGCCTAGAGTGTTAATTTTTTGTTTTATAGTGAGCTAAGGGTCTCAATAGAATAAACTATTAAATAATATTACGGTGAGGAAACACTTTTAAATGTGATAAAAAAAATAATTTTTGATTTCTCAGTACCTACATTTTTGCGAATTATACATGTTTTTTGTTCGTCAAGGCTAAGGATTAAGAGTACTTTGCCTGCCCCGCTTCGCGGGTTCTCAGTATTTTAACTCCCTTTTTGGGTCCTCTGTCCCGCTCACGCGACTCCTCCGTCGCTGCGCTTTGGTCGCCTGGCAGGCGCATATACCTACCAACAGTTTTTTAAAACTTAAAAAATTAATTAAATATGAATAAAAGTTTCCTCACTTTAAAATTATGATATTTATTACTCTGAAGGATAAATCTACCGAATAAAAGTATCCGCGTATGAAAATTCGTACTACCGTAATGAAAAGTTGAGCCCATTTGGCTCTGTCAGAATTTCGGGTGAAATATACAATTTCATGTAGCACCCGAAAAGAACCATTTTTTATGAATATCTCTTTCCTGTTAGATAAATTATAAACTTTGACTTTTGAAATATACTGCTAATACCCGAAGATTTATGCTTACGAATATAGCACCCAAAACGATGACTCTTATGCTTTAACCTAAAGTGCTTACCTTTCAATTTCGCGGCTTTTTATTTTTTTATTAAGGCGCCAGTTATAGCTATCATTGAAACTCATCATTGAAATTTTAATGATTGATTTTGAGACGTTTAGGAAGTAAAATCATTTATTATTTTGATGAACAAATAAAGCTTAAGACTTAGTTAATATTTCTATCCAAAAAACTATTTCAAATATGCCCAAATTTCCACATAAAAACTTTTCTTATTTCAATCATTGAACTACCTTACCAATGATCATTGAAAAATTAAAAGTCAATTTTTTTTTGGAAAGTTGGGCACATTTGAAATTTTTTTTTTACTAGAAATATTAATTAAGTCTTGAGCTTTAATCGTCCATCAAAATAATAAATTATTTCTAAACGCCTCAAAATCAAATTAAAGTTTTCAATGATGAGTTTCAATGATAGCTATAACTGGCGCCTAAGCTAGTTGTTTTCTATATCTATCTTGATCATGGAATCAAGAGGCTTTGTTTTGTACATACAATTTGTCAAGATTGGGGAAGCATGTACACTGTGCGTCGGAACAACGATGTTGAGTCGGATGATGACTCCACAAAAAATTCTGAGCTCTCAGAAGCACTAGCTGCGCGAAATATATATAGAAGTAAATGTGGAATTTGTTGCAATTGAGGTAACTAACGTTCGAATGACTAAATAGAACAAAGCACTTAAACACGGACACCACACAATAATTAATTTTTTTCTTTTCTATTCATGTTTACCTTTTTTACGACTTTTCACATTCACTAATATTTTTTGGGATTTGAAATATATTTGGTAATAGGTATGATACAATTAAATTGATATAACTGAATAGAAATATAATCACTATTTGTAATTCTAAACAATTATATTATTTTTGGACTTTGGATTTGATAATTTGATGTGGTAAACCGCAAGAATTAAACAGAAACGTCAAACAAATACAAACAAAAAAATAGTCTTTGGTTGTGACATTTGTGAGTTCGAAACTTAATTCGAAATTACTCATTTCACTTAAATAGATGAATCAGTTTGCGAGTGGAGTGAGATGAGTCGGCAAGTCATCTCATCTCACTCACTGAAATAGCTGAATCTCGGCACAGGTATAGTTGCCGAAATAAATACAGTAGAAGATAAAGCAATATGGTCAAAACAATATCCATACCCTCACAGTGCCAATGAATTCATAAATAAAGAAGTAAAAAAATTACTAGAATCAGGAATAACACTGGTCTGCAAAAATCAACTTTTTTTTCGCCTTCAAATAATTTTTTTAAATTATGACAGAATTGACTTTTTTTAATCTAAATCTGGTTTCAGAAAAATTCTATTACGTCCAGTTTTTTTTTAATTGATTTTTGAAAAATATGATTGATTTGTAAAAAAGAGCCCTCTTAGACTTGGTTGACCTGGTAAAAACAAAAAACTATTGTGCTTATTCTGCTCAAATTTGGAGGACTTACTCCACATAATATAAGCTTTCACATGAAACCAGATTTGTCACCATCCATCAATGTTCACCCATATTTTAAACCCTTATTTAAAAAAAAACAACAGAAATTTCGAAATTTCGTAGTTTTTATGATTTACGCTGTAAAAAAACATATTTTTTTGGAAAACAATAAAATTTTCCTATATTTGATATTCATAAACTCAAGTATATTAAATAAATTTTAATCAAAGACTTTTAAAAAAGAAACAACTTATGTAACCCTTTCTTTATACAATTGTTATGTACGACCTCATCTAGAGTACGCCTCGCAAATATGGTCTCCCTTTTATGAAATTCATAAAAATTGTATTGAATCAGTACAGCATAAATTCATTCGCTTTGCTCTAAAGGGTCTTCCTTGGGCTGATCCGTACAACCTTCCACCATATGAACATCGCATCCAGCTACTGCAGGTCCAAACCTTATATCAAAGGCGTGTTAATAATGATTTACTATTTCTTCACCAACTGATAAATGGCCAAATTGATGCTCCTGAATTGTTAGCCTCTATTGGCATAAATAACCGAGGAGGATCTCACCACCTGCGAAGATTTGAACTTTTAGACACTAAAATGAAACTATGAAAACAGGACCCATCGATATACATACGTATGGAAATGAGAACATCAAAACAAATTCCAGCAAATACTTCAGCTTACTGCCTTACTGCCTGAACAGAATGCAAGACGCAGCTGGAATAGACGTCAAAAATGCTGCAGTAGATGTCAAAAATGCTGCAGTAAAAGTTAAAAATTGTTCAACTCTTGCAGCTCCGGCTGCAGCATTTTTGACTTCTATTCCAGCTCCGTCTTGCATTCTGTTCAGGCAGTTATGCTTTATGATAGAATTATTGACTATAATCCGCTTGAACAAGTTGTTACCAAAATAGTTTCCAAGTAGGAAATTTCATCCTCAAGGAAAAACTTTGGTGAAAAGCACAATGAATGTATCGAATACTTTTTACGAGGAAAATGCATGAATGATTTCATGAGAGAACGGTATATCCTTTTTCATCAGTTCATTATTTTCATACGATCTGTCCTTTCTTTTACTTAGTTTAAAAATTCAAATGAATTCATAGCCTACAATTCATTATACAAATTCAGAAAACAAAATTATACAATGATTTGACTAAGGAATAGTAATGTATAGCTTCATGAGTTCGTTAATTAAGTTGGGTGCTCTGCTTGTTCATATAATAAAAAAACAAAAACATTTCCTTTTTTATTCCTGCCAGACATAGACGAGGATTTTAAAGATGAAAAGTAATGCATAGATTCATAAAATTATAAAATTGTGAACTATTGGGTTCACTGCGTGCGTTATTTGGTTTTCTTCCCGTGTGTAGAAAACAAAAAACCTACGCAATTCTTTTCCTTTACCTGCATTGAGAAATGCGAGGATCGCCATAAAATAAAGTGCAATACAATAAAGCTCAAAACTTAAATGCAATAAAATCAAAAGCTAACTTTTCTTGGACAACATTATGCCTTTGGTGGCCCGTGCTTGGGTTGAAAGGATTTGTACTCCCTTTTGGGTCCTATTCCTATGTACTGCACACGCAGTTGCACCGCTTAGGGTATGTAAGGTCGACAGGCAGGTGCCAATGCCAACAGTTTTCTTGGACGGTATAAACAGCTTCGCAGGTTCAAGATATTTAAACTTTCTTCCTTTGTACGGCTCACGCTCAAAAATATATCTTGGTTTTCCTTAGTAAATATAGAAAAATATGTACAGCCCAAAGCCTTTATTGCGGATCTGGATCTTTTTCACCTCATATATAGGAAATTTGATAAAAAAAAAAACCATCTAATTGGTCAGTTATTGCTCAGAAAAGGTCAACTAGTCCTAAAAATTAGTCAGTCCCTGAATAATTGTAATCAAGCCTTACAATTTTTCAAGGTCACGCGTGGTTTTTGGCACCTCATTTATGGCAAATTTGCACAAAATGTATACGATCCGAATAATATCTGTGGTGTTTGGGAAAAACATGATAACTCCATTTTAAAATTGGCCTCTGTACGCCCATTGTACATCGAGCTAAAACCTAAATTATTTTTTTTTTTTTTTCAAATTTAAAACACAATATTTTAAAGACCATTTCCATAAATGTTCCAAATTTGAAGAAAATCGGTAAACGCGTTTAGGCTCTACCTCGAAGTGAAGTCTACGTAAAGAGGCAAATTTTAAAATGGAGTTATCATCTTTCTCCCAAACACCACAGATATGTATGTTATAAAGGGTCCGCCAAATAACTTTTTTTTTTAAATGCTATAAAAAAAAACTACTGAATATTTTCTCAAATTTCTTTTTTTATTTGAAAGTACAATCCTTCCGGTTAATAATGGAAAATAATTTCATTTAAATGGCTGCTTCGCTAAGTGGGCCTGCGATCGACTCAGAGAATATGCCGATTTTGCCAAAAAAAATCATCTTTTCAGATGAAGCTCATTTTGATCTTGGCGGGTATGTAAGCAAGCAAAATTGTCGCATTTGGGGCACAGAAAACCCGCACGCCATTTAAAAGCCAATACACCCAAAACGCGTCACTGTTTGGTGCGGATTTTGGTCCAGAGGCATAATTGGGCCATTTTTCTTCGAGTGGCCGTTACAGTCAATGGCGATCGTTATCGGGCCATGTTGAACGAATTTTTGTTCACAGGAATTGAAGAGGATGATATTGGCAACATTTGGTTTCAACAGGACGGCGTTACGTGCCACACAGCCAAAGCTACACTCCATGTAGTAGCATTTAAAAAAAAAAGAAAAGTTATTTGGCGGACCCTTTAGAACATGATAAAAGGTCAACTAATTTCAGAAATTTAATTTTCCCATATTTTTCCTTTTTAATTATTTTTTGCAATAATTATATATGCATAACAAGGGTATGAAAACCATTAACGTATTATTTTATTTATATATATAAATAGCCCAACGAAAATTTTGTGGTACCATTTTCTAAAATGGTATTTAACTTATTTCGATAGTATATTATAGTTTTAAAGTCATAGACACGGAGGTGTGCAGAATCAGAAACTTACACTCTGTGGGTTCATTTTAGTAAGGTACCATTTTACACTGCTGATCACTGTGCATATTTAAAAAATACAATAAACTTAAGCTTATACAAATTGTTTTTTGCTTCAAATTTTAATTATTTTATAGATATGTACTACTTTGCTTCCATTTTCTGAAGGGTGTCAAATTTGAAACAGGATAATTTCAGTTTAAGTTCGTTATCCATAATAGTAAGGAATCGAAAAGTGCGGCTGCTTATAAAAATATTTTTGTGAAGTGAAAGTGATTTTGAACAATTTGGTGTTTTTTTTTAAATGAATTTATATCATTAATAATAAAAATAATAGTTAATTTATTCAATTTGAAAATGAGTGGTCTGAGTTCAAGAAATTTAAAACGCTTGGCAAAGCAAGAGAGGGATAATGTTGAAAAAAAAATATGTGAACGGTTAGGACGAATAGACAGTGATAGTGAAATTGACAGGCAGGTTGTGCATAACAGTTTCGATCAAAACAATCCCCAACCTAACTCTGAATTCCTCAATGATCAAAGTGAAAGTATTGAGTCTTCCAGTAGCTTAAGTAATAAGCTAAAAAAATAGTACAACGAACATAATCCTACGCGGAAATGTACTGAAAATTAGCTTAAGGTGCTTAGGAGTGAAAACTTAGAAGTTCCATTAAGGTTGAAGAAGTTATTGGGTTCTAATAAAAACAAACCGGTCGGTATTGAGAACCGTAGCGCCTGGCAAATATTGCCATTTTGGAATAGAGCAAAATTTAAAAAAAGTGGCAGATATAGTTTCGTTAGTTAATGAAATTTAGTTAGTTATAGGGACAGATGGGTTGCCTTTATTTAAAAGCAGCTCGCTGGAGCTTTGGCCCATATTGGGCTATATTTTGAACATGCCTTCAGTAAGTGTTTTTATAATAGGGGTTTACTTAGGCTCTTCAAAACCACGGTGCATTGACACTTTTTTCATGATTTTGCCGATGAGCTTAAAAAACTTCAACAGGACGGGTTAATGCTGCATGGAAAGTTATTAAAAGTCAACGTTAAATATTTTGTCTGTGACGCTCCTGCTAGAGCTTTTGTTTGTGGTGTAGTGTCACATAATTCATTCAATGGGTGCTCGAAATGTAACCAAGTTTTTGTACTATAGATCGAGTTGTTACCTATAAAGATTTTATATAAGAAAGTATTTTGGCATGCTGAATCCGAATCCAAAGTCAAAACTACTCCAGCACGTCACGTTTTTGAGATATTCCAATTCAAACATGTCAAAAGCCCGTTTTTTGGGTACGTTTGACGTCGAATTTCTTCACCGATAGAAACTTTTTTTTAAAACTAATGACAGGACCTGAAAGACCTATATTTCATCTTTAAATCATTATACATCTTTTCAAAATTCGTTTTCCTCCCAAAGATATTGTAATTTCAAGGAAATCATCCAAGAACTACTTAGCTCTTATAAAGCTCTTAATTGCAACATGTCACTGAAAATTAATTTTTTGGACTCCCACTTAGATTTTTCCCCCGGTTAACCTTGGTGTAGTTTCAGATGAACATGGTGAAATGTTTCATCAAGACATGATGCACATAGAACGAAGAAATAACGGGAAATGGTCAGAATCAATGCTGGCAGATTTTTGTTGGTCAATTTTTCGTCAGACAATGGAAAATATGAAAAGAAAAAAAGCTACAAAATAATATGTTTAAAGAAAAAAGTTATAGTAAATTGTGTATTTAGATTTTTGAGCTTATTTTATTTTTCAAAACTACTTTTTTAAGGTGTAGTTTGGTAGAATCGTTATGTTTTTTTATATTTTAAAATATTTTACCAGTTTTTTATACGGAGCACTCAGTTTGGGATTTTAAAACGCTAAGTTGTTTCTTTTTTAAAAGTCTTTGATTAAAATTTATTTAATATACTTGAGTTTATGAATATCAAATATAGGAAAATTTTATTGTTTTCCAAAAAAATATGTTTTTTTACAGCGTAAATCATAAAAACTACGAAATTTCGAAATTTCTGTTGTTTTTTTTAAATAAGGGTTTAAAATATGGGTGAACATTGATGGATGGTGACAAATCTGGTTTCATGTGAAAGCTTATATTATGTGGAGTAAGTCCTCCAAATTTGAGCAGAATAGGCACAATAGTTTTTTGTTTTTACCAGGTCAACCAAGTCTAAGAGGGCTCTTTTTTACAAATCAATCATATTTTTCAAAAATCAATTTAAAAAAAACTGGACGTAATAGAATTTTTCTGAAACCAGATTTAGATTAAAAAAAGTCAATTCTGTCATAATTTAAAAAAATTATTGGAAGGCGAAAAAAAAGTTGATTTTTGCAGACCAGTTTTATTCCTGATTCTAGTAATTTTTTTACTTTTTTATTTATGAATTCATTGGCACTGTGAGGGTATGGATATTGTTTTGACCATATTGCCTTATCTTCTACTGTATTTATTTCGGCAACTATATCTGTGCCGAGATTCAGCTATTTCAGTGAGTGAGATGAGTCGGCAAGTCATCTCATCTCACTCACTGAAATAGCTGAATCTCGGCACAGATATAGTTGCCGAAATAAATACAGTAGAAGATAAAGCAATATGGTCAAAACAATATCCATACCCTCACAGTGCCAATGAATTCATAAATAAAGAAGTAACAAAATTACTAGAATCAGGAATAACACTGGTCTGCAAAAATCAACTTTTTTTCGCCTTCAAATAATTTTTTTAAATTATGACAGAATTGACTTTTTTTTAATCTAAATCTGGTTTCAGAAAAATTCTATTACGTCCAGTTTTTTTTAAATTGATTTTTGAAAAATATGATTGATTTGTAAAAAAGAGCCCTCTTAGACTTGGTTGACCTGGTAAAAACAAAAAACTATTGTGCCTATTCTGCTCAAATTTGGAGGACTTACTCCACATAATATAAGCTTTCACATGAAACCAGATTTGTCACCATCCATCAATGTTCACCCATATTTTAAACCCTTATTTAAAAAAAACAACAGAAATTTCGAAATTTCGTAGTTTTTATGATTTACGCTGTAAAAAAACATATTTTTTTGGAAAACAATAAAATTTTCCTATATTTGATATTCATAAACTCAAGTATATTAAATAAATTTTAATCAAAGACTTAGCGTTTTAAAATCCCAAACTGAGTGCTCCGTATAAAAAACTGGTAAAATATTTTAAAATATAAAAAAACATAACGATTCTACCAAACTACACCTTAAAAAAGTAGTTTTGAAAAATAAAATAAGCTCAAAAATCTAAATACACAATTTACTATAACTTTTTTCTTTAAACTTATTATTTTGTAGCTTTTTTTCTTTTCATATTTTCCATTGTCTGACGAAAAATTGACCAACAAAAATCTGCCAGCATTGCTTCTGACCATTTCCCGTTATTTCTTCGTTCTATGTGCATCATGTCTTGATGAAACATTTCACCATGTTCATCTGAAACTACACCAAGGTTAACCGGGGGAAAAATCTAAGTGGGAGTCCAAAAAATTAATTTTCAGTGACATGTTGCAATTAAGAGCTTTATAAGAGCTAAGTAGTTCTTGGATGATTTCCTTGAAATTACAATATCTTTGGGAGGAAAACGAATTTTGAAAAGATGTATAATGATTTAAAGATGAAATATAGGTCTTTCAGGTCCTGTCATTAGTTTTAAAAAAAAGTTTCTATCGGTGAAGAAATTCGACGTCAAACGTACCCAAAAAACGGGCTTTTGACATGTTTGAATTGGAATATCTCAAAAACGTGACGTGCTGGAGTAGTTTTGACTTTGGTTTCGGATTCAGCATGCCAAAATACTTTCTTATATAAAATCTTTATAGGTAACAAGTCGATCTATAGTACAAAAAACTTGGTTACATTTCGAGCACCCATTGAATGAATTATGTGACACTACACCACAAACAAAAGCTCTAGCAGGAGCGTCACAGACAAAATATTTAACGTTGACTTTTAATAACTTTCCATGCAGCATTAACCCGTCCTGTTGAAGTTTTTTAAGCTCATCGGCAAAATCATGAAAAAAGTGTCAATGCACCGTGGTTTTGAAGAGCCTAAGTAAACCCCTATTATAAAAACACTTACTGAAGGCATGTTCAAAATATAGCCCAATATGGGCCAAAGCTCCAGCGAGCTGCTTTTAAATAAAGGCAACCCATCTGTCCCTATAACTAACTCAATTTCATTAACTAACGAAACTATATCTGCCACTTTTTTTTAATTTTGCTCTATTCCAAAATGGCAATATTTGCCAGGCGCTACGGTTCTCAATACCGACCGGTTTGTTTTTATTAGAACCCAATAACTTCTTCAACCTTAATGGAACTTCTAAGTTTTCACTCCTAAGCACCTTAAGCTAATTTTCAGTACATTTCCGCGTAGGATTATGTACGTTGTACTATTTTTTTAGCTTATTACTTAAGCTACTGGAAGACTCAATACTTTCACTTTGATCATTGAGGAATTCAGAGTTAGGTTGGGGATTGTTTTGATCGAAACTGTTATGCACAACCTGCCTGTCAATTTCACTATCACTGTCTATTCGTCCTAACCGTTCACATATTTTTTTTTCAACATTATCCCTCTCTTGCTTTGCCAAGCGTTTTAAATTTCTTGAACTCAGACCACTCATTTTCAAATTGAATAAATTAACTATTGTAACAGCCATCTTACATCTCAACATCTATAACATATATAACATCTATAATATTTATCTTACATCTTAACATTTACCTTTTTTAAATAATATAAATAATTTTGTAACATCCACCTTTTGAAATAATGTATAAATTTTATAATCGTTTTTTTGCACAACACTATATTTAACGTAGAATATTTTTTTTTCACATCACTGTAAATTAAAATTGTAACAGTTAAAGACTCGAGCTCAGAGTATAAAAGGCGAAGCAAATTTGTAACAAGCAGCATTAGTTCGAATAAAGTCGATGAGTAAACATACAACGATAGTTGGAGTTACTTCTTTTCTTTGATCGGAACAAATTTGCTTTCTTCAGTCGGACAGTAGACAGGCTGAACTTTTTAGGTCGCCTGGCTCTGCTACATTTTGGTAGTCTCGTCGTTTTTTTGATTTTGTTTCTCTCTCGTCGAACCAGTAGACAGGCTGAACATATTTTTGGTCGCCTTGGCTCTGGAGCACCTTCGTCTTCGAAACTCTCGTTGCACACACACACACACACACACACACCGCAGCGTACAACACGAACGCTTCAATTGGCGCCCAACTTTGTTGTTACTGTTAACTGTTCATCTGATATCGGTGGACAGCACAGTAGAACCCGCATAAGTGCAACACAGTCAAACCTGCTTAAGTGGAAAAATGATTTTTTTATTGCTTCGATAGCAAAAATTTTTTTTGAAAAAAAAAACACTAACCCCTGCACCGACCGCACTACAGTAGAACCCGTTTAAGTGAAATTTTTTTTTTGATTGCTTCGATAGCAAAAATATTTTTTTTTTGAAAAAAAAAACAACAACCCCTGCACCGACCGCACTACAGTCCAACCCGTTTAAGTGGATCGAATTTTTTTTTTGATTGCTTCAATAGCAAAAATAATATTTTTTTGAAAAAAAAACAACAACAATCCCCGCACCGACCGCACTACAGTCGAACCCGTTAAAGTGGGTCGAATTTTTTTTTGATTGCTTTGATAGCACAAACAAATTTTTTAAGAAAATCCACACGCCACACAACAGTAGAACCCAGTTAAGTAGAAAAGTTAATCTATGAGAAAGAGTAATCGGCTGTTTGTGAAGCCTAAGGCAAAATATATCGAGAAAAGCTCCTCATCAGAATCTTCCGAATTTGAATTTGAATTGTCGAAAACTGAGTTTGAACCAACCGTTATAGAAGAAGTTTCATCTAAAAACGAAACAATGTCCAACCCGCCTTCAATTGCTCTCTCAGAAGATCAGCTGACCCGTTTGGTAGCTGCAATTGGCGTCAAAGAAAATAAAGGAACGTTTAGCAGATGCACCGCTCGTTTTGATGGTGAAAGAAACACATCAAAGCTGGATGATTTTATAGCAACGATTACGGTGTATAAGAATGCAGAAAATGTTTCCGAAGCTAATGCGTTGACTGGATTTCCGCTTTTACTCGAAGGTTTTGCATCAAACTGGTGGCAAGGTGTTAAGAATGAAGCCAAAACATTCGATGATGCAATAAAGCTAATGCGCTCATCCTTTGCTCCACCGAAGCCAGCATGGAGAATATATACAGAGCTGAATTCAGTAAACCAGTTAGCTAACGAACCGATTGACGAGTTTATATGTAAAAAACGAACACTATTCTCTCAATTAACCGATAAACTTACGGAAGAGATAATGCTTAACATGGTATATGGTCAATTACTCTTGTTTATAAGAGAAAAAGTGCCCAGAGGTTCTTTTAAGACTTTCCAGGAGCTCCTTAAGGAAGCTCGAGAAGTTGAGTTAGCTCGAAAGGAAACAAAATTTCCAAATAAAGCTGTTGAGGATGTTAAGAAAAAGCGTTGCACATTCTGCAGAAAGCAAGGTCATTCAGTGGAGCAGTGTTTCAAAAAAGCCAACAACCAGAATGAAACAAAGAAGCCAAACCTGAATTGCTATGGTTGCGGAGCAGCAGGATATTGCAGAACAAATTGTCCTACATGCAGCAATTAAAATGCTAACAGCCCAGCTATGCTAGATTTCAACCTGGTTGAATCAACAGTGATCGGAAGAAATGTTCCAACTGTTGACATCAACATAAACGGTCTAAAAGGTGAAGCTTATATCGACACGGCAGCTAGAACAAGCGTCGCAGGTGCACGTTTATACGAACAGCTGGTTAAAAAAGGTTGTCCTTTCCAAAAAGTGAACGCAGAAGTTACTTTGGCTGACGGAGTTCCGAGAAGACAGATTGTTCACGCTACAGTGGTAGATATCATAATAGATTACGAAAAATCCGTTTCATTGCGTTACCACAAGCTAAAGGAAATCGTACTTTACTTGGAATAGACTTCCTGGAACAATGTGGATTAGTTCTAAACATCGCGCAGAGAGCTTTCCATTTCGTTGATGACCCAGATAAAATTTTCGATTTTAAGCTTGCAAAATGCTATTCACCAAAACTCGCAATTAATAAAGCACTTGAAAGCCACTCTAAGCCTTCACAGTCTAAACAAAAGCCAAGTTATCACAAAACGCTGGACAGTGATGACAAGCTGAAAAAGGTTTCAGCATATCTTTCTTGGTTTGAAAGCCATGAGGCTCTGAGTCCTATTGGCAACACTCCAAAACGAAAAAGAGATAATGATTACTCTCCTCACGGAATCCAAGCTATCTTCTCAGATGCTGTTCCTCAAGAGATGAGAACACCCGAAAAAGGCAATAATGACCTCTTTAGCGAACCGAAAAAGGTAAACACAAATGTTGACGACTGGTTCATACTGAATTCAATTGATATTACACTGCGTCCGGAAGAAGGATACAACATAAATCCGCCGGAAAAGTTAAAACTCGAATCGATACTCAAAGAGCAAAACGATTTATTTGGTGAAATCACATCCCCTATACCGTTCGTGGAACACAAAATCAACACCGGAACTCACGAACCAATTTCAAATGCCCCGTACAGAATTTCACCTGCTAGGAAAATCCAGCTTAAGAACGAAATTGAAGATATGTTGCGAAAAGGCATTATCGAAGAGAAGGAATCGCCTTGGGCTTTCCCAGTTGTTATGGTTCCTAAGAGTGATGGCAGCATACGAGTCTGCATAGACTACCGGAAGCTAAATGCTATAACAATCCCGGATAAGTATCCACTCCCACGAATTGATGATCTTCTTCATGCAGCTAAAAGTACACCATTTATGTCAACGTTGGATCTTCGTTCTGGATACTGGCAGATACAGGTAGCAAAGGAAGATCAACCCAAAACCGCTTTTATCACGCCTTTTGGAAGTTATGTCTTCAATCGAATGCCGTTTGGATTGCGAAACGCACCAACAACATTTCAACGGTTAATTGACAAATTTCGAAACGGTCTGCCGCAAATCTTGATTCTTGCCTACCTTGATGATATTATTATCTGTTCAGAAAGCCTTACAGCACACTTGAAAGACTTACAAAAAGTTTTCGAACGTTTAAAACAATTCGGATTTCGTCTTAACCGTGAGAAATGCAAATTTTGCTGCTCAGAAATTAAATATTTGGGTCATGTTCTGACACCAAATGGATTCAAAGTCGATCCCGCCAAGACAGATGCCATTTTCTTACGTCCTGCACCCAAGAATCAGAAACAAGTATTATCTTTCTTACAAACCTGTTCATGGTACAGAAGATTCATTCCAAATTTTGCTGACGTATCGAAACCTCTGTCGAACTTAACACTTAACACTTTGCCTGGAAGTGGGAACTAGAAGAACAATATGCTTTCGAGAAGCTCAAAAGACTTTTGACTTCTGCTCCAATTCTTCAGCAAGTTAAAGAAGATATTCCATTCATACTGAAGACCGATGCCAGCAGCTATGCTATCGGTGCTGTTTTACTCCAGGGGGAGAAGGAAATGGAACATCCAGTTGAATATGCAAGCCGTTTACTTTTACCTGCAGAACGCAATTACTCTACGACGGAACGAGAAGCACTCGCTGTAGTATGGGCTGTTGAAAAATTCCGAGGGTACATCGATCGTTCTGAGGTGAAAATACTAACTGACCACCAGCCTTTAAAATGGCTGATGTCCTTAAAGTCTCCTACCGGAAGACTCGCCAGATGGGCACTACAACTACAGCCGTATAACATTGAAATTGGCTATAATCCAGGAAAACATAACACCGTTGCCGATACTCTTTCCCGACCACCATGTCCTGACAAGGATCATATAGAGAAGGACTGCGTCATCTGTTCAATAGATGTAGATATACCAAGACGAGGATCGAAGGAAATAAGGGACGAACAACTTGCTGACCCAGATTTGAAAACAATCATCGATTCCTTCGAAAATAACAATGATGATGTACTTCGTTGGACCAATCGTGGATACATGTTAGTTGACGGTGTATTATATCGATATTGCTCAGAAGAAGACTCCGAAAATGGTCAACTTGTCGTTCCCAAAACAATGAAAGCAATGATGTTGAAGAAATACCATGATGACTCTACAGCTGGACACTATGGCGTTGAAAAGACATTAGCTCGAATCTCTAGCCGTTACTATTGGCCAGGAATGAAGTCTGACGTAGCCAATCATGTCAAAGTTTGCCTTGAATGCCAACGTTACAAATCTTCAAATTTGAAACCAGCAGGTTTATTGCAAACAACACCAAGCCGTCAGAGATTCGAAATCGTAGCAGTAGATCTTTTTGGACCACTACCTGCAAGTACCAGTGGCCACCAATGGATCCTGATTGTGGAAGATGTATGCAGTCGTTGGGTGGAACTATTTCCGTTAAAAGAAGGAACTGCCGCAAACTGTGCACTTACTTTATTAAATGAAGTTTTTTTGCGTTATGGTGTTCCACGACGACTCCATAGCGATAATGGAACGCAATTTATATCTGCTCTAATGCAGAAACTTACCTTTTGTTTGGGGATAAAACAATCTTTTACTCCTGTTTATCACCCAGAAGCAAACCCTGTCGAAAGGAAGAATAGAGACCTGAAGGCACAGCTATCTATTTTAGTTGGAAATGAACATACTTCATGGAATCTTAAACTTCCAGCCATACGATTCGCGATGAACACCGCAAAGTGTAAAAGCACTGGGTTTTCACCAGCATTTTTAACATTTGGGCGAACATATTTTTGGTCGCCTTGGCTCTGGAGCACCTTCGTCTTCGAAACTCTCGTTGCACACACACACACACACACACACACCGCAGCGTACAACACGAACGCTTCAATTGGCGCCCAACTTTGTTGTTACTGTTAACTGTTCATCTGATATCGGTGGACAGCACAGTAGAACCCGCATAAGTGCAACACAGTCAAACCTGCTTAAGTGGAAAAATGATTTTTTTATTGCTTCGATAGCAAAAATTGAAAAAAAAACACTAACCCCTGCACCGACCGCACTACAGTAGAACCCGTTTAAGTGAAATTTTTTTTTTGATTGCTTCGATAGCAAAAATATTTTTTTTTTGAAAAAAAAACAACAACCCCTGCACCGACCGCACTACAGTCCAACCCGTTTAAGTGGATCGAATTTTTTTTTTGATTGCTTCAATAGCAAAAATAATATTTTTTTGAAAAAAAAACAACAACAATCCCCGCACCGACCGCACTACAGTCGAACCCGTTAAAGTGGGTCGAATTTTTTTTTGATTGCTTTGATAGCACAAACAAATTTTTTAAGAAAATCCACACGCCACACAACAGTAGAACCCAGTTAAGTAGAAAAGTTAATCTATGAGAAAGAGTAATCGGCTGTTTGTGAAGCCTAAGGCAAAATATATCGAGAAAAGCTCCTCATCAGAATCTTCCGAATTTGAATTTGAATTGTCGAAAACTGAGTTTGAACCAACCGTTATAGAAGAAGTTTCATCTAAAAACGAAACAATGTCCAACCCGCCTTCAATTGCTCTCTCAGAAGATCAGCTGACCCGTTTGGTAGCTGCAATTGGCGTCAAAGAAAATAAAGGAACGTTTAGCAGATGCACCGCTCGTTTTGATGGTGAAAGAAACACATCAAAGCTGGATGATTTTATAGCAACGATTACGGTTTATAAGAATGCAGAAAATGTTTCCGAAGCTAATGCGTTGACTGGATTTCCGCTTTTACTCGAAGGTTTTGCATCAAACTGGTGGCAAGGTGTTAAGAATGAAGCCAAAACATTCGATGATGCAATAAAGCTAATGCGCTCATCCTTTGCTCCACCGAAGCCAGCATGGAGAATATATACAGAGCTGAATTCAGTAAACCAGTTAGCTAACGAACCGATTGACGAGTTTATATGTAAAAAACGAACACTATTCTCTCAATTAACCGATAAACTTACGGAAGAGATAATGCTTAACATGGTATATGGTCAATTACTCTTGTTTATAAGAGAAAAAGTGCCCAGAGGTTCTTTTAAGACTTTCCAGGAGCTCCTTAAGGAAGCTCGAGAAGTTGAGTTAGCTCGAAAGGAAACAAAATTTCCAAATAAAGCTGTTGAGGATGTTAAGAAAAAGCGTTGCACATTCTGCAGAAAGCAAGGTCATTCAGTGGAGCAGTGTTTCAAAAAAGCCAACAACCAGAATGAAACAAAGAAGCCAAACCTGAATTGCTATGGTTGCGGAGCAGCAGGATATTGCAGAACAAATTGTCCTACATGCAGCAATAAAAATGCTAACAGCCCAGCTATGCTAGATTTCAACCTGGTTGAATCAACAGTGATCGGAAGAAATGTTCCAACTGTTGACATCAACATAAACGGTCTAAAAGGTGAAGCTTATATCGACACGGCAGCTAGAACAAGCGTCGCAGGTGCACGTTTATACGAACAGCTGGTTAAAAAAGGTTGTCCTTTCCAAAAAGTGAACGCAGAAGTTACTTTGGCTGACGGAGTTCCGAGAAGACAGATTGTTCACGCTACAGTGGTAGATATCATAATCGGAAAAAGATTACGAAAAATCCGTTTCATTGCGTTACCACAAGCTAAAGGAAATCGTACTTTACTTGGAATAGACTTCCTGGAACAATGTGGATTAGTTCTAAACATCGCGCAGAGAGCTTTCCATTTCGTTGATGACCCAGATAAAATTTTCGATTTTAAGCTTGCAAAATGCTATTCACCAAAACTCGCAATTAATAAAGCACTTGAAAGCCACTCTAAGCCTTCACAGTCTAAACAAAAGCCAAGTTATCACAAAACGCTGGACAGTGATGACAAGCTGAAAAAGGTTTCAGCATATCTTTCTTGGTTTGAAAGCCATGAGGCTCTGAGTCCTATTGGCAACACTCCAAAACGAAAAAGAGATAATGATTACTCTCCTCACGGAATCCAAGCTATCTTCTCAGATGCTGTTCCTCAAGAGATGAGAACACCCGAAAAAGGCAATAATGACCTCTTTAGCGAACCGAAAAAGGTAAACACAAATGTTGACGACTGGTTCATACTGAATTCAATTGATATTACACTGCGTCCGGAAGAAGGATACAACATAAATCCGCCGGAAAAGTTAAAACTCGAATCGATACTCAAAGAGCAAAACGATTTATTTGGTGAAATCACATCCCCTATACCGTTCGTGGAACACAAAATCAACACCGGAACTCACGAACCAATTTCAAATGCCCCGTACAGAATTTCACCTGCTAGGAAAATCCAGCTTAAGAACGAAATTGAAGATATGTTGCGAAAAGGCATTATCGAAGAGAAGGAATCGCCTTGGGCTTTCCCAGTTGTTATGGTTCCTAAGAGTGATGGCAGCATACGAGTCTGCATAGACTACCGGAAGCTAAATGCTATAACAATCCCGGATAAGTATCCACTCCCACGAATTGATGATCTTCTTCATGCAGCTAAAAGTACACCATTTATGTCAACGTTGGATCTTCGTTCTGGATACTGGCAGATACAGGTAGCAAAGGAAGATCAACCCAAAACCGCTTTTATCACGCCTTTTGGAAGTTATGTCTTCAATCGAATGCCGTTTGGATTGCGAAACGCACCAACAACATTTCAACGGTTAATTGACAAATTTCGAAACGGTCTGCCGCAAATCTTGATTCTTGCCTACCTTGATGATATTATTATCTGTTCAGAAAGCCTTACAGCACACTTGAAAGACTTACAAAAAGTTTTCGAACGTTTAAAACAATTCGGATTTCGTCTTAACCGTGAGAAATGCAAATTTTGCTGCTCAGAAATTAAATATTTGGGTCATGTTCTGACACCAAATGGATTCAAAGTCGATCCCGCCAAGACAGATGCCATTTTCTTACGTCCTGCACCCAAGAATCAGAAACAAGTATTATCTTTCTTACAAACCTGTTCATGGTACAGAAGATTCATTCCAAATTTTGCTGACGTATCGAAACCTCTGTCGAACTTAACACTTAACACTTTGCCTGGAAGTGGGAACTAGAAGAACAATATGCTTTCGAGAAGCTCAAAAGACTTTTGACTTCTGCTCCAATTCTTCAGCAAGTTAAAGAAGATATTCCATTCATACTGAAGACCGATGCCAGCAGCTATGCTATCGGTGCTGTTTTACTCCAGGGGGAGAAGGAAATGGAACATCCAGTTGAATATGCAAGCCGTTTACTTTTACCTGCAGAACGCAATTACTCTACGACGGAACGAGAAGCACTCGCTGTAGTATGGGCTGTTGAAAAATTCCGAGGGTACATCGAACGTTCTGAGGTGAAAATACTAACTGACCACCAGCCTTTAAAATGGCTGATGTCCTTAAAGTCTCCTACCGGAAGACTCGCCAGATGGGCACTACAACTACAGCCGTATAACATTGAAATTGGCTATAATCCAGGAAAACATAACACCGTTGCCGATACTCTTTCCCGACCACCATGTCCTGACAAGGATCATATAGAGAAGGACTGCGTCATCTGTTCAATAGATGTAGATATACCAAGACGAGGATCGAAGGAAATAAGGGACGAACAACTTGCTGACCCAGATTTGAAAACAATCATCGATTCCTTCGAAAATAACAATGATGATGTACTTCGTTGGACCAATCGTGGATACATGTTAGTTGACGGTGTATTATATCGATATTGCTCAGAAGAAGACTCCGAAAATGGTCAACTTGTCGTTCCCAAAACAATGAAAGCAATGATGTTGAAGAAATACCATGATGACTCTACAGCTGGACACTATGGCGTTGAAAAGACATTAGCTCGAATCTCTAGCCGTTACTATTGGCCAGGAATGAAGTCTGACGTAGCCAATCATGTCAAAGTTTGCCTTGAATGCCAACGTTACAAATCTTCAAATTTGAAACCAGCAGGTTTATTGCAAACAACACCAAGCCGTCAGAGATTCGAAATCGTAGCAGTAGATCTTTTTGGACCACTACCTGCAAGTACCAGTGGCCACCAATGGATCCTGATTGTGGAAGATGTATGCAGTCGTTGGGTGGAACTATTTCCGTTAAAAGAAGGAACTGCCGCAAACTGTGCACTTACTTTATAAAATGAAGTTTTTTTGCGTTATGGTGTTCCACGACGACTCCATAGCGATAATGGAACGCAATTTATATCTGCTCTAATGCAGAAACTTACCTTTTGTTTGGGGATAAAACAATCTTTTACTCCTGTTTATCACCCAGAAGCAAACCCTGTCGAAAGGAAGAATAGAGACCTGAAGGCACAGCTATCTATTTTAGTTGGAAATGAACATACTTCATGGAATCTTAAACTTCCAGCCATACGATTCGCGATGAACACCGCAAAGTGTAAAAGCACTGGGTTTTCACCAGCATTTTTAACATTTGGGCGAGAATTACGTACTCCTGATGAAGTTAGCCACGATTTGAAAGCCATCATTCAATCAGAAAACTTTGTACCACAGATAACCCCACACTTACTCAAACTGGCAGAAACCTTAAAAGAAGCAAAGGAATCATCTGAGAAGTCTCAAGATAAAAACAAAGTTTATGCAGATAAAAAACGAAGACCTCATGATAAATTCGAAATTGGCGATAAGGTTCTCGTCAAAACACACCCTATAAGTAAGTCATCGAAAGGTTTTACGTCCAAGTTGGCTCCAAAAAGAGATGGGCCGTATATAATTTCCGCAAAGAAGGGCTCCACTACTTTTACCATTGCAAAAGAAGATGATCCATCAGTACCATTGGGTACTTACCACGCATCGATGCTCACACGTTTTTCGGGTGGTTCAAGTGAACTACCTACTCCTAATCCCATTATATCTTTAAGAAAAAGAGGTAGACCTGCCAAGAACACTAATCCCAGTACGAGGACGAACAACTCTAGTCCATGTAATAAGAGAAGGATGTCTGCTTCTACTATTTCACAAGATCCTGCCACATTCTCGAGACGATCCATGAGGCAGAGGGGGAGATTGTAACAGCCATCTTACATCTCAACATCTATAACATATATAACATCTATAATATTTATCTTACATCTTAACATTTACCTTTTTTAAATAATATAAATAATTTTGTAACATCCACCTTTTGAAATAATGTATAAATTTTATAATCGTTTTTTTGCACAACACTATATTTAACGTAGAATATTTTTTTTTCACATCACTGTAAATTAAAATTGTAACAGTTAAAGACTCGAGCTCAGAGTATAAAAGGCGAAGCAAATTTGTAACAAGCAGCATTAGTTCGAATAAAGTCGATGAGTAAACATACAACGATAGTTGGAGTTACTTCTTTTCTTTGATCGGAACAAATTTGCTTTCTTCAGTTGGACAGTAGACAGGCTGAACTTTTTAGGTCGCCTGGCTCTGCTACATTTTGGTAGTCTCGTCGTTTTTTTGATTTTGTTTCTCTCTCGTCGAACCAGTAGACAGGCTGAACATATTTTTGGTCGCCTTGGCTCTGGAGCACCTTCGTCTTCGAAACTCTCGTTGCACACACACACACACACACACCGCAGCGTACAACACGAACGCTTCACTATTATTTTTATTATTAATGATATAAATTCATTTAAAAAAAACACCAAATTGTTCAAAATCACTTTCACTTCACAAAAATATTTTTATAAGCAGCCGCACTTTTCGATTCCTTACTATTATGGATAACGAACTTAAACTGAAATTATCCTGTTTCAAATTTGACACCCTTCAGAAAATGGAAGCAACGTAGTACATATCTATAAAATAATTAAAATTTGAAGCAAAAAACAATTTGTATAAGCTTAAGTTTATTGTATTTTTTAAATATGCACAGTGATCAGCAGTGTAAAATGGTACCTTACTAAAATGAACCCACAGAGTGTAAGTTTCTGATTCTGCACACCTCCGTGTCTATGACTTTAAAACTATAATATACTATCGAAATAAGTTAAATACCATTTTAGAAAATGGTACCACAAAATTTTCGTTTGGCTATTTATATATATAAATAAAATAATACGTTAATGGTTTTCATACCCTTGCTATGTATATATAATTATTGCAAAAAATAATTAAAAAGGAAAAATATGGGAAAATTAAATTTCTGAAATTAGTTGACCTTTTATCATGTTCTAAAGGGTCATCCAAATAACTTTTTTTTTTTTTTGAAAATGCTACTACATGGAGTGTAGCTTTGGCTGTGTGGCACGTAACGCCGTCCTGTTGAAACCAAATGTTGCCAATATCATCCTCTTCAATTCCTGTGAACAAAAATTCGTTCAACATGGCCCGATAACGATCGCCATTGACTGTAACGGCCACTCGAAGAAAAATGGCCCAATTATGCCTCTGGACCAAAATCCGCACCAAACAGTGACGCGTTTTGGGTGTATTGGCTTTTAAATGGCGTGCGGGTTTTCTGTGCCCCAAATGCGACAATTTTGCTTGCTTACATACCCGCCAAGATCAAAATGGGCTTCATCTGAAAAGATGATTTTTTTTGGCAAAATCGGCATCTTCTCTGAGTCGATCGCAGGCCCACTTAGCGAAGCAGCCATTTAAATGAAATTATTTTCCATTATTAACCGGAAGGATTGTACTTTCAAATAAAAAAAGAAATTTGAGAAAATATTCAGTAGTGTTTTTTTATAGCATTTAAAAAAAAAAAGTTATTTGGCGGACCCTTTATAACATATCTGTGGTGTTTGGGAGAAAGATGATAATTCCATTTTAAAATTTGCCTCTTTACGTAGACTTCACTTCGAGGTAGAGCCTAAACGCGTTTACCGATTTTCTTCAAATTTGGAACATTTATGGAAATGGTCTTTAAAATATTGTGTTTTAAATTTGAAAAAAAAAAAAAATAATTTAGGTTTTAGCTCGATGTACAATGGGCGTACAGAGGCCAATTTTAAAATGGAGTTATCATGTTTTTCCCAAACACCACAGATATTATTCGGATCGTATACATTTTGTGCAAATTGTTGCGATCACCTGAAAAATATAAAAATAATTTACTTAAAAATGCCAAAAATAAAAGTAAAAAAATGTTTTTTTTGGGGGTTACCAAAATCACCGCTGAGGAAATTCTCCTTGTCGCGTCACCTCTGGTTCTGTCTGCCATCTGGAATGAAGAAAACAAAAATAGAAAAGAAGAATGAAAAAGAATCCTAAATTTAGAAAATATAATTTAGAAACTAATAAAGCAAGCTAAAAGGGAAGATGAAAAAGAATAAAAAAGAAAAATAATCTAGGAAAATAAATAATACCTGAAATATAAATGCAAATAAAAACCTTACCTGTTAGAAGCCGCCATGAATGAATAAAGATGAATGATAGTAGAGATAGAGTAGATGCGTAGTAGTGTGTGGAGTGTGGATTGTAGTAGTGGAAGTTGATCGTCGATGTTTTCTCGACCTGCGCTAGAGTGAGAAAAGTGTACGATTAAAGAAAAGGAAGGCAAGCTTTTGCAGCATAACTAATTAGTGAAGTTAGGCGGTGGAATGTATTTTGTTCCATAGTTTCTGGTAGTACGTTTGTCGGTAAGGCAGCTCCAGGAATTGGAGATGGGGGGACATGTAGACGAGATTACTATTTCGCCCGCGGGGGGATGACGAGATTAGGAGAGAGAGAGAGTTGAAATAGTTTTTGTAATCATACGGATAATTTTATGGGTTCGGTTGGCAAGCGGTAGATGGTAAAGCTGCGTCAATCGTGATTGATTCGGTCTTTGTGACCCGTTTTTTACAAAGAATGATTGATTGCAATCACAGCAGACCGAATCAATCGATCCCAATGTCAATCATTTAAGTTTTCAAAGAGCGAGATATGTTTCGTTCATTCCACTCATTCTCAATCAATCCGTTTCCACACCAGAATACTGAACGAAACAGAAACACATACAATCTCAATCTCTATCTACGTGAATGAAAAAAATAACACACCACAGGAGACATGAACATAAATTGATATACATATATCTACATCTACCAGCTTAGCTACACTTCACTTTCTCTTCTCTCTCTCGTATTTGTGTTCATTTTCTCTTCATTCATTATGAATTGTGTCTATATCTCTATCGACTATGAGCAATATTTGGTTTTGGAATCATTTGATTGAGATAGAGATTGAGATTGAGTTGAACGATATCGTTCATATCGTTCATACGTTCATTTTAGAGCTGTGTCAATCGTTCATTTTAAAATACCGAATCAATCAATGATTGATTGGACCAAAGATTCGATCTTTACAATCAATCATTTCATCAATCATTCCTTTGATTATGGCATATTTAAAAAAAGAAAACAAATTTTCAATAGTACATAATAACTACAGTATGTTTCAGTCCTTATTTAAAGGGGAATTTATTCCTTAGAAAAAATAAATAAATAAAAATTATGAATTTTGTCTACATTATCTCTAACGACTATGAGCAACATTTTGTTTTGGAATCATTTGATTGAAATAGAGATTGAAATAGAGATTGAGATTGAGTTGAACGATATCGTTCATATCGTTCATTTCGTTCATATCGTTCATACGTTCATTTGAGATTTGACCGATTGGAATTGGGATCCATTGTGGACAAGACCAAATCAGAAATCAATCTCATTGGTTTTGTGAACGAATAGATCTTTGTTTATAATAAAGAGATGATTGAATACAACAATGCAGTTCTTTCTTAATTAATCGCATTTGCATTGAACGAAAAGTATTAAAGTAAATAAATATTTTAAGTACTCGTAAGCACTTTTTAGCTTTGAACAAAAAAAAATAATTCAGGTGAAAGTTTTTGTGTTTTTGGAGTTAAGGTCTAATTAAAAAAAAATTATGCCTACATGAACATTTTTATTTATTTTTTCTAAGAAATAAATTCCTCTTTAAATAAGGATTGAAACAGACTGTAGTTAGTATGTACTATTGAAAATGTGTTTTTTTTTAACATGCCATAATCAAAGGAATGATTGATGAAATGAACGATTGAAAAGATCGAATCTTTGGTCTAATCAATCATTGATTGATTCGGTCTTTTAAAATGAACGATTGACACAGCTCTAGTAGATGGGTGGATGTGTGGGTGCAAAAGGTAAAAATCAAAAAAGAAACAAAAGAAGGAAGGGGTAGTGTAAGCGGTAAACTGATCGATAGCTGCTTGGCGTTAAGCTTGCAGAAAGCTATTGTACGCCATAAGGTGAAGTCGGTCATAAAGTCCAGTCAAAGGCAGTGTTTGATACAAAAATTTATTTAAAAGTGGTGACAGTTAGTGCAAATTTTTTAAAATACGAAAATAGGAAAAAGTATTAACTAATAGTTGAAGCAGAAATCCAACGAAAATAAGCACGGGGTGAGTGAGTTTTACTGAAACACGTATAATCAAGAGTTAAAGAAATACAATAAAAAAAAAGGAAAAAACGAAAAATCTAGAATTTATACAAAAAATAAATATAAAAATTATTTAGTAGCTCGTGCTTATATAGATATATGTATCAATCTTGTAGGTGCAGGTCGAACCTTTGGACCAGTCCTCCTAAGGGAAAAATTTAAGTAAAAAGCGACTTAAGTTAGCTGAAGGAAAAGGTGAGAAATATTATTTGGGGTTTTTGGTAGTAATTAGTATTAAAAAAAAAAACATTTTATAGGACCATAGCATCTACATACTTTATATAGCCGTTACCAAGACTTCATATCTAGGGAGACCAAATAGATATAATATATATAGATATATATATATAAAAAGCCGTACTTTTAAGGGTGAGTGAAATGTTAGGAGTTTATAAACGTGATTTTAATGGTAGTAAAATTTAGATAGTCGGTGAAATTAAGAAAGGAATTTTGGCGGTCACCGGCTAAACGAAAAGCAAGTCGGGGCCGCCGAGTTTTTTTGTATATAGCGACTTCATCATTTTTCCATACAAAGAAGAAAAAGAACGTAGAGCCCAACTTTTGGTATTCCGTTCATTTCAATTAAACGGAACAGGGCCAACTCCCTGGTACCGCAAATATGTAGATAGAAAAAAAAGGCATATCAAGATATAAAGTAGAAGGCTACGGTTTAAAGTTCAAATCCAAAAGTTAAGATCCCGCAAAATTGGAGGCAACGAATTTATTTCTACAGTGGACCGGAATTAATTTTTTATTGGAAAAAATATATTTTTTTTTACTTCTTTTTGGCGTGCTAGGGACGATAACTATATTTATTTTTATTTTTAAATTACAACAGTCTTATTTTTACTAAGAAAAAAAAATAATAATTTGGAAAATTGTGAAAAGGGGAAGGAAGCTAAAGCTCCCCTAAGACGCCTTCTACAGGTTTTATCGGGCGGTTGCGATAACCTTTTTCCGTATCATTTGTCTTCTGAGGACGTATACCTAACCAGAGCTCTCGATAGGTAGGGTCTTCGGAAACGCGACCGTTTTTGTAGCAAATCGTTTGAAAAATAAAGAAAAGGCGCTGTGTAAACCTAAGGCCTGAAGTAGGTGGGGAAAGGCGGAAGATGCTACAGCTAATCTTCGTTTTTAATAGGATTTTCAGTAAATTTTTCGTATCTAGTTTGTAAATTTCTAAATTCCAAAATCACAATAAAAAAAAAAACATAAAAACCTAAAAACCCAACAAAAAAAACATAAAAATATAAAAACGTCAAAACAAAAAAACAAAATCATTTAAAACTTATAATTTTGTTTATAATTTTTTTAACTTCTTTATTATTTATTTCATTTTTATTCTCATATATTTTTGTCTTTATTTATTTATTTATTTATTTTTGTGTTTATTTACCTTTTTTATTTATTTATTTATTCAAATTTCAATATTTTGCTTTAAAGTCGAACCATATGTATATGTCAGCTCAAAGTTCTTTTGCGTAGGAGTTTAGTTTTTTAAATAAATGTTTTATTTCACGCCAAATCCAACGGTTTTTCAATGAGCAACCAGAGTTGTTCGATGGCGAAGTAAACTAGTTTTTCAGGGGGTGGAAAGGGGCGGCTAAGAGTCCATCGGAGACAGATGGAGTGAGGGCGACAATCATCTTCACATACGGGGAGTCTGAAAACCCATGCCACGGACTCCAGGCTGGGAGGGCGGCTTAACCGCACAACATCAGCGGCTTTGAAGGTCATGACTCATGGTAAGCGAGAGTGTCGTATATGTGTGGTGGTGGCTTTATAACTATTCAGCTGTTTTGTTTTTGTTTGGCACGATATATGTTTTGTTGCTGGCCTTGTCTAATTTTGGGACAAGATCCCCCCATATCCGGCGAGCTAAGCCGTGCCCCGCCAGCGTGCCAGGTCCCGAGATTAGACGCTCCTCTCCCCCGTTCGGGTACCTCAATTCCTTCAATATTCTTTGCTGATTTTCTTTCATTTTCGTTTAATTTTCTAGTTCATTCCCTTACTCCTCCACCTCTCTTCTCTTTTCTTTACCTATTTTAATTTCCATCTCTTACCAATTTTCTCTCTTTTTGGTTCCGCTTCCATCTTCTTCTTTTTCTGCAACAATCCCAACCTTAACCTGAACGGTTTCCGGTGTCCTACCCATCCAATTTCCTGTTTCCTTCCCAAAATCCTAAACCCCCATACTCACCCTTTCCCAGTAAGCCCCTGTAACAAATGGCGCCCAACGTGTTGTCCAAGTCTTTTGTCCTTAACCCCTATCCTTTCACTCGTTTTGATCTCGATGTCATCATCTGACGAAGCGTATGTCGTGAATAGGAGTGCTCATTAGAAGGCCTAATCACTTGCGACGTTGAGTCTGAGGATACCATCGAGAACAGGATGACGTGTTAATTGTTGTCTACTATTGCCTTCATGGTCAAGGTTCGAAGTCCCTGCAAGTCTTCACATAGAAGGTTGTAAACGTACTATGGAATTGCGGCGGGAGCTTCGGACTTGACTTCGGAGGTAACGTAAGAGTTCTTAATTGGTGTTGCTGTAGGAGTGAAGTGACATGTATGTCTTGATTGGGAAAGCTCCTTAGAATGCCCGATCAATAGCGACATGTCACCGGTGCCCCGGAAGCGGCATCAATTGAGGACGGATTTGTTTTTTTTTCCGTAGTCCTTCACAGTTGGGGTTGCAGATGGAGCAAGATGACACGTAAGTCTTGAGTGAGATTGCTCCTAAGAACGCTCTATCAATTGCGACGAGACATCTTAGCTCCATCAACAGCATCAATTGTGAATTTGTAGCGTATTCATGTCGTCCTAGTATCATTTTTGCTTACCAACATGGTTATGACCTTCAACGAATACACATTAGGTGCAGATGATGGTTGCCTTTGGTACCATCTACATCGAAATCGCCAACAAACGATCTCCGAAAACAGCCACCTCCTAAACCCCCGAACATAATGAAAGAAACACAACAAAAGAGAAAACAAACCACCAAAAGAATATATTTATTAAAATTCAGAAGTTTAAAAATAAAACTAGTAAAACTAGTAAAACTATTCAGCAAGTTATTGCATATAGATACACGGAAGTAGGAAATTACAAATTATTGTTTGATTGTTTAAATAATAGTTTTTTTGTCGTTCCTAGTACAGGAGTATAGATTTTGAAGTTGTACTTTTTCGTTTTTTTTTAATTGATTTAGTTAAACCGTTTTATCACGGCCCGGTTCGGTCAAGAAAAAGAAGGGAATAAGCTAACATTAGTTCAAATCAATAAAAAAAAAAAGAAACAAATAACTATTCTAATTACAACTACCCATCGTCAGATACATATTTATCACCCGTTATTGATTCATAGCTTAGTTGAAAATTCAATCATAGGATTTAACGTTACATTTAATATTATTCTTTTAAGCATATCTGAGTAGGTAGTTAGGCTAATTTCATATGATCAATAGTTTCTTCACAATTTTGGTAATTTTCAAGGTTACTTTAGGATTTTGAGTTGTAGATCGGAATAGCTAAATACTAACATCAAGGTTGCTTAAGAGTACATCATTTTTGTTTGTTTTTTTGAATCTTAGATTTTCTTAGTAAATAATAATATTATAATTTTTGTACGACGGTGAGTTTTTGTAGGTATTTCGCCAATTGAGAATCCGTTGATCATCTCCTCTGACATCTCTAGTGGGGGTGGTCCAAGGGATGAAACCTAAAGAAAAAGAAGATAAGATTAGTAAACAACATAAAACCACAACGATACATAGAGTAATCACTCGCTCCGTAGCCAAACAATATTTAGATTATTCATTCAATATGGCACCAGTTAAACATTCTCCGGTTAGAAAAAACAAGCAAAAAACGACTCTACAAAGTGAAAGTGGTAATTTGCAAAATGCTCCCCCACTCGTTCCGCCGAAGCCAACTAGTAAGTCGGCTAGTGCCGAATCGATTATAGCGCCGTCTTTTAGCAGCTTGACAGGTTTAGGAGTTTCACCAGTAGAAGGGCCTAGGCATTCGGACACCCTCATTCCAGTGGCAAATCAAACCAGCAACCCGATTGCCGCGTTGAAAGATTGGGCCTCCGGATTAGAAGGTGCTACTGGGCGGGACCCAATTGAGAGGGCCACCTCTCTCGGCTCTCAAGATATTTTATCTGGGCCAGCTTTTGAACCGATTGACTGGGATCAAGATCCAAGGCCCAGGGCAAGTAGTCTGCAAAATGAACTCTTTGCGGGGGGAATCGAACGGCCCATAGAGCCGAATAATTTTCGCGCCAGTCGGTACGATTGGGAAACGTTTGTAGGCTCGAGGCCTAGTCACATCCAAGCTCAGCGAAATAATGAAGCGGAAAGGGTAAATTCTTGGAGGGTGAACCTTCAAACGGAAAGGTACTGGTCAGGAACGGGAACCATTCCGAAAACAACGAACCCAGTTCTGAAGCCGGACAGAGGTAATCAACTTCCGATATCTAGACCTGCTAAGCCTCAAGGCGATCGTCCGAGGGAGGTAGCCTCTCAAGGGCAATCGTCGATTAGATCAGATAATAACGCGAATACGAATGCCAAAGAAGCGTCTATCGAAGAAAATATTTCGGCCGAGTTGAAGACCGTAATTAATTTGGCGGTAGTTCAAGCATACGATTCCTATACCAATACCTTGAAAGGAGAACTGTCGGAGTCCCTGAAGGTGGAAGTTAGGAAGAACTTCCTGGAGTTTTTGGGGGATATAAACCGTACAGTTCATACCGAGCCACCTTTGGAGAAGAGATCCCCAAAGCCGTCGACAGCTAGGACCAGGGTTCACTATTCTGACCAACCAACAGCATTCACGGCCGTACCCGAGCGACAAGTCCAATCGGCTGGAACTAACACGCAAGATGAGTTTTATCGGGGATTTGGAAATCAGTCCTCAGATGGGCCTTTTGGACGGCCAGCTGGGGGACACAAGCCGATGTACTCCCAAGGTTATCCTCAGCACGCGGGAAATCCTCCTGGTGAGTGGTATCGGTACCCAGGGTATACGCCTTATATGGGGGCCAAGATGCCTATAAAGATTGATAAATGGGGTTTAAAATTCAACGGAAAGCCAGAGACACTCACCGTGGAGGATTTCATCTTTCGCGTAGAAACCCTACAACAACAACATAACTGCCCCTGGGCTGAGATTTTAAGAGATTTTCACTTGTTGCTCTCTGGCACCGCCAATGATTGGTACTGGCAGTTTCAGCGGTCCCATTATAGTCCTGATTGGCCAATGCTTCGGGACGCATTAATGCGCCAGTTCCGGAATTCGAAGTCCGATCTTGATATAATGAGGGACATAATGGACCGCCGACAAGGTGCCTGGGAGTCCAGCGAGGATTATTTCGCGGCAATAAGTAAAATGAAATCTCAGCTCAGGATGCAGATTCCGGAATTGGAATTAGTTCGCGTGCTGAAGGAGAATCTGAACGAACGCATAAAACGGCTGGTGTACCCTCAGGCGGTCTATTCATTGGACCATCTGAGGATTGCTTGTAAGGATGCTGAGCGTGCGTTTTCAGGTCGAGAAAGGGACGGTCCTAAGCCTCAAAGACCACCGGCCCGGTACTCGGCTAATGAACTCGAATACATTGAGGATTTTCCCCATCAATTCCAGGAAGAAAACCTGGCTGCCTTCCATCATTCGGGGACTCGTCCGAAAAATGCAATGCGTGAGTATAGGGACTCGAAGGTGTTAACCTGCTGGAACTGCAGAGTCAATGGACACTCTTTTATGGATTGTCCATCGGCAATAAGAAACATATTTTGTTACAGGTGCGGACGTGAAGGGGTAATTACACCTAAATGCCGTATCTGTAACCCGGAAAACGGTCTGAGGAATGTGACATCACTGGGGGATTCGCGTTCCACTCAGACGCCCCAAGAGAGCCTAGAGAAGAAATAGGTGAAGTAGAGAAGAATGCGATTAAAATATTGAAAAGAAGCAGTGAAGAAAGATCAGGAGACGAAAGAAAACTTAGGGAGTTAAAACCATTACACATTAGGATTAAGGAATACAATTCGGCCAGAAATAGAATAATGAACAATCAAGAAGGAAAAGTTTCAAATAGGATTATTAAAACGCGCAAACGTTTCAAACTAAGAAAAGAAACACGAGAAAAGATTGTAGCCACGGTCATAGCTACGAGCACTGACCCGAGGCCATATGCCAAAATATCTATTGCAGGAAAGGAGGTTTTAGGTCTATTAGACAGTGGTGCCAGTGTGAGCATTTTAGGAAAAAATTGTATTGCGATGGTGGAGACCCTGGAAATGACTATTAAACCGTATAGATCGGAGGTCAAAACAGCTGATGGTCAAAGTCAAGCAATTATAGGGAAAATCAGTGTGCCTGTGGAATATAAAAACCAAAAAATCAATATAACATTCTATCTAGTTCCAAATTTGGACCAAGAGGTATACCTCGGGGTCGACTTTTGGAAAGCTTTTCAAATCGCACCAAACATTGTAAGCTCCGTCTCAATTCTGGATGAGGCCGGTGAGGTGGTGAACGCTCATCAGCTCTCGCTTGAACAGCAGTCAAAGTTGGAGGCAGTCAAGGAGAAATTCTTAGATTTTGATCGTCATGGTCTCGGGAAGACGCCTCTAATGGAGCATGTCATCGATACCGGAGATGCTATCCCCGTTAAGCAGCGTCACTACCCTGTGTCGCCTGCGGTACAAGCTCTTTTGTATCAAGAGTTAGATTGAATGTTGAAGCTCGGCGTTATAGAGGAAAGTGAGAGCCCTTGGTGCTCGCCTGTTGTTCTGATCAAGAAACCAGGTGAAAACGGTACCATAAAATATCGTTTTTGCCTGGACTCTCGTAAGGTCAACGCGTTGAGCAAAAAGGATGCGAACCCACTTCCTCATATCGACGGGCTTCTCAGTCGTCTACCAGACACCTACTTTATAAGTAGCGTGGATCTGAAAGATGCATTCTGGCAAATACCGCTGGAAGCCCAGAGTAGGGAGAAAACTGCGTTTGCGGTACCGGGGAGACCCTTGTATCAGCTTACGGTCATGCCATTTGGATTGTGCAATGCAGCCCAAAGGTTATGCCGTTTAATGGACAAGGTAATCCCTGCACGACTCAGGGATCGTGTTTTCGTATATCTGGATGACTTGCTCATTATAGCTCCGGATTTTGAGACCCATATCACCGTGCTGGACGAAGTAGCCGAATGCCTTAAAAAGGCGAATCTCACCATCAACGTGAAGAAATCAAAATTCTGCTTCAAGGAGTTGAAATATTTGGGCTTCATCGTTGGTGGTGGGATGTTGAGAACGGACCCTGCTAAGGTGGAAGCGGTGGTCGATTTTCCTTTACCGAAAAATCCGAGGCAGGTTCGTCGGTTGCTTGGTCTGGCAGGGTGGTATAGACGATTTATACGAGGTTTTTCGACCTTGACTGCTCCTCTGACGGACACTCTAAAAAAGAAAAATGAGAAGTTTCGAATGACGGAAGAAGCGATTGAGGCTTTTGAAGCTCTGAAAAAGGCGTTGACCACCGCACCGGTACTCGTACACCCGGATTTCTCCAAGAAATTCTATATTCAGTGTGATGCTTCCGAGTCCGGAATTGGGGCGGTGCTGTTCCAAAAGAAGGATACGGGCGAAGAGTGCCCAGTGGCATATTTTTCTCAAAAGCTTAACTCGTGTCAACGAAACTATAGTGTGACCGAGAAGGAGTGCATGGCTGCGGTTATGGCAGTGAGAAAGTTCAGGCCCTATGTCGAAGGTATGGACTTCACGGTCATCACTGACCACTCCAGCCTAAAGTGGCTGATGGGCATGAAAGACCTTAACGGCAGATTGGCTAGGTGGAGTTTGGACCTTCAAGCTTTTACCTTCGACATAGAGCACCGAAAAGGATCGCTAAATGTCGTGCCAGACACTCTTTCTCGGGCACACTTGGATAGCCTGGAGATAGCCGAAATTGCACCTATAGTCGATTTAGACTCCGAAGAATTTCGTTCTGAGGAGTATCTGGACCTCATAGAAACGATTCAAAACAATAAAAACGAGTTACCCGATTTGAAAGTTGAGGATAATTTCATTTATAAGCGATTCTTTTCCCTAGGGGATTCATCGTTGTTAATGACTCACACCTGGCGATTATGGATTCCGTCAGGCCTCACGGAGGATATTATCAAACGGGCGCATGAACCTCCACAGGCAGCCCATGGAGGAATCGCAAAGACCTTGCACCGAATAAAACAGTACTTCTTCTGGCCTAACATGGCAACTCAGATTAAACAATTCATTTCCCTATGTGCAATATGTAAAGAATGCAAGTCGTCAAACCAAATTCTTCGTCCACCTATATGTGGTAGTTATGTTACCGATCTACCCTTTCAGAAAATATTTATTGATTTTTTGGGTCCATACCCGAGATCAAGAGCGGGAAATGCATATGTATTCGTGGTGCTTGATCACTTATCAAAATATGTCTTCTTAAAACCTTTGCGTACGGCGGACACAACCAGTGTTGTAAAATTTTTAAAGAATGAAATCTTTAACGCATTTGGAGTACCACAGATAATTCATTCTGATAACGGGAAACAATTCGTGGCTAAGGATTTTCAAAGTCTCCTACAAAGTTATGGAATTCGACACTTCAAGACAGCTAATTATTCGCCTCAGTCGAATGCCTCTGAGAGAGTCAATAGAACGCTCCTAGCTGCTATTCGTTCATACCTGAAAGACGATCAACGCGACTGGGATATGCACCTCAGTGATATCGCATGCGCGTTGAGAAGTTCCGTACACTCTTCGACCGACGTGTCACCATACTTCACTCTTTTCGGGGTGAATATGATGACACACGGCAAGAGCTACGAACTAGTCCAAAAACTGAACGCGTTGGAGGACGGAGAACTAATGACTCTTCCACGGATAACTCGACTGCAGTGCATTCGCGACAAAGTGAAAGAAAACATTCGGAAAGCAAATGAAAAAAGCGCAAAAACCTATAACATCCGAAGTCGAAATGTTCGTTTCGTACCAGGGCAAGAAGTGTTTCGGCGAAATTTCGTTCTAAGCGATTCTTCAAAATACCTCTCGTCAAAACTTTGCCCGAAATTCATAAAATGCCGTGTTATTAAAAGCATCGGTAAGAACATGTACGAGCTAGAAAATCTTTCCGGTAAGAAGATAGGAGTGTTCCATGCAAAGGATATGAAGCAATGATGTGATATTAGTACCTGTGATAGGCATAGCCAACCGGCAATAGTCGTTATATAGTGCAATAACCCGGATAGTACCTTTTAGTTTTAGTTATATTGTTAGTTATTTATTTCTCGCAGATTATTTATTTTCATATTATTTTAGTAAATTATTTATTTATTTAATTTCTTTCAGTGTCAAATTATTTATTTATTTATTTTCTTTCAGTGTTAAATTATTTATTTATTTATTTTCTTTCGGTGTTAAATTATTTATTTATTTATTTTCTTTCAGTGTTAAATTACTTATTTATTTATTTTTTTTCAGTGTTAAATTATTTATTTATTTATTTTTTTTTTGTTGTGTTAAAATTATAATTCACTTCATTTCATATATTCATATATTCATATTTTATATTTAGGTTTCATTTACTCATTTAGATATGGGTGAGAAATATAGGTGTTAATTTGCGTAGTTTATTTATTTATTTAAAAAGTAATCAATAAATTTCCAGAGAGTATTACTAAAATATTTTGTAGAATATTGGTTAAGGGTTATTAATTCCTATAAAATAAATGATTGGACTATGGCCACATAGATTTCTTAAGCATTTCGTTCTCATAGCCTGGTTGTGTTATTATTACCGCGAAAAAAATACAGGGATTAACCCCGTATATTCATTCGAAATCGCTTAATCGTATGATTATTTACATGTAAAGAATAAGAAAGAGGATGCGAAATACTCCTGGAGAGTTTTCTGTTCAAATGCTTTAAGTTGTACCGGTTAGCCTACAATCCTATGGTACTCTTATCACAGATTATCTTTTTCATATAGGTTACGGTAGAAAGATTACTAATTAATAACTATCAAATGTTTTCAAACGCGTTAAATCTCGGTTACTGATCCTTACTTGAGTGGATGCCCATAAGGAAAAAAGAAAAACGTTATAGTAGCTTGATTTCATTAGAGATTTTACTCGCTCAGATCATATAAAGATTAATTATACAAGTCATTGTCTAGTTTCACGAAAAACATACGGACGCGATAAGCAGTTTTGGTTAATCAATAAACGATAGAAAAGGGTGTTCTGATGCTCCTTTCAAAATACTGCCCTGTCTGTCTGCATATAAAAACTGCATGCACCTACCTATAATCCGAAGAATCTTAAAAGACCATCCAAAATAGCTAACCTCTTGAGAGAAATGTGATTGAAAGATATTTAGAAACTCGGGCATACAGTTTAATAAAAAGCGTCAATTATAGTCATAATTCCATCAATCCATATTATTGTACTACGTGGATTCACATAAAAGGATTTGATCATTGATTAAAAAATAAGTAAATCATAAATAAAATCAGATAAAGTATCGATAGATCTCCGAGTGTAAATCTCGGATTGGTTATTTCCATACATTGCCTAAGCGATTAGTCGTTTTATAACAGAAAAATTGTTTAATATGTTTCTTTAAAAGATTCTTTGAGTTAAAAGGAGAATGGGCAAATTTGTATGAAACATGGGCGTGAGCGGCCAAGAATGATTTTGTTATTTTTGGATGTGTTTAAGTCCCACAATCACCGTGCAGAAATTTTTTCATTGTGGTGTACTTCAAAACCGAAAAAAATGCATTTTTGTTCTATGACTTTAATAAAGTTTTACTAAGTTTCTGGCTTCTGATCAATTCAAAACTAGAAAAAGAAAGTGGAACAAGAAATCTAGACAGTCTCAAGAATATTTTGTATATAAAAATGGCCATATAACATCATAAATAAGAACATTTACCATAAAACTATAATATTACAATCCCCACAATATTAAAAATCCTGAGTAAAATAATTTGTTTAAAAAAATTACAAAGTTGTTGAAATACGCAGAAACTGGTTCTGTTTAAACCCGTAATGCGTCCTTGGGATATTCTGAAACCCCGTTAAACACACTAATGCAGTGTCAGTAGACGTTATGAAGTTAAAATAAAGCATTACACCCACTAAAAATATAATCACTATGCAATATTGCTCAATGCAATTGCATTATATAAACATTGAAATATCTTCTTTTCTAAATGAAATGCAATGTAACGTCCATAGTGAAAGTTGTTTCTGAGTAGCATATCTTTCATTTGACACTAATTTCATTAATGGCCGCTAACGCCCAAAAATGCCCATTCTCCTTTTAGTTAGTACAATTTCACCTGTTAATCTTGCTTCCCTCGATGGACGTTGGGATATAAATGCTTTCGTCAACGCCAGCGTAAGGAACACAGGATATCGCTACACCCATCGCGATCTATTCCACCTTCCTGCTGATTATACATGCTTCGTCCATTCCTCTTTCGAGAAAAAAAAAGGGTAGAGAAGGGAAGGTAACTTCTTGCTGATGAATAGTTGCTTCGTCCATACTTCTTCGAAAAAAAAGGAGGTAGAGAAGCGTAGGTATCTCTCCACTAATTCGTAAAAGCTTCATCTAGGCCTCTTTGGCAGGAAAAAGAAGGTAGAGAAGCGTGGGTGATTCCTTGCAATTTGAAGTTGCTTCATCCATGCCTCCGTGGCAGGAAAAAGAAGGTTGAGAAGTGTAGGTAACTCCTAGCTGGTGTGTAATTGCTTCGTCCATTCCTCTTAGGCAGAAAAAAAGAAGGTAGAGAAGCGTAGGTGACGTAAATCCATTCGTCTTAATACCTCACTGGAGAAATAGTAAGGGGAGGACCTCAACACGAAACAAAAATGAAGTCATAGCATCCTATAAGAAAAAAAAAAAAAAACAACGAATAAATGAACTGATAGGATAAAAATCATAAAAAAAAAAATTTTAAATGTACCCTAGTATGAAGCACAGTCTTAGCTAGTAGCAAACAATAAATAATCACCGGAACGATTAGCACATACATATTCTATACATCAAGAGTGGGCGTAGGAATAATCCATGAGCGAAGTTTTGCCCGGCTTTTATCGTGGGTTAGACTCCCCACAGGTTTAATCCAGGAAACGAATATAGCCGCAGGATCTGCCACCGTGTCTGATGAGATCCAGTCATCCTCAGATCCGGTGCTTTGTTGCGATCACCTGAAAAATATAAAAATAATTTACTTTAAAATGCCAAAAATAAAAGTAAAAAAATGTTTTTTTTGGGGGTTACCAAAATCACCGCTGAGGAAATTCTCCTTGTCGCGTCACCTCTGGTTCTGTCTGCCATCTGGAATGAAGAAAAAAAAATAGAAAAGAAGAATGAAAAAGAATCCTAAATTTAGAAAATATAATTTAGAAACTAATAAAGCAAGCTAAAAGGGAAGATGAAAAAGAATAAAAAAGAAAAATAATCTAGGAAAATAAATAATACCTGAAATATAAATGCAAATAAAAACCTTACCTGTTAGAAGCCGCCATGAATGAATAAAGATGAATGATAGTAGAGATAGAGTAGATGCGTAGTAGTGTGTGGAGTGTGGATCGTAGTAGTGGAAGTTGATCGTCGATGTTTTCTCGACCTGCGCTAGAGTGAGAAAAGTGTACGGTTAAAGAAAAGGAAGGCAAGCTTTTGCAGCATAACTAATTAGTGAAGTTAGGCGGTGGAATGTATTTTGTTCCATAGTTTCTGGTAGTACGTTTGTCGGTAAGGCAGCTCCAGGAATTGGAGATGGGGGGACATGTAGACGAGATTACTATTTCGCCCGCGGGGGGATGACGAGATTAGGAGAGAGAGAGAGTTGAAATAGTTTTTGTAATCATACGGATAATTTTATGGGTTCGGTTGGCAAGCGGTAGATGGGTGGATGTGTGGGTGCAAAAGGTAAAAATCAAAAAAGAAACAAAAGAAGGAAGGGGTAGTGTAAGCGGTAAACTGATCGATAGCTGCTTGGCGTTAAGCTTGCAGAAAGCTATTGTACGCCATAAGGTGAAGTCGGTCATAAAGTCCAGTCAAAGGCAGTGTTTGATACAAAAATTTATTTAAAAGTGGTGACAGTTAGTGCAAATTTTTTAAAATACGAAAATAGGAAAAAGTATTAACTAATAGTTGAAGCAGAAATCCAACGAAAATAAGCACGGGGTGAGTGAGTTTTACTGAAACACGTATAATCAAGAGTTAAAGAAATACAATAAAAAAAAAGGAAAAAACGAAAAATCTAGAATTTATACAAAAAATAAATATAAAAATTATTTAGTAGCTCGTGCTTATATAGATATATGTATCAATCTTGTAGGTGCAGGTCGAACCTTTGGACCAGTCCTCCTAAGGGAAAAATTTAAGTAAAAAGCGACTTAAGTTAGCTGAAGGAAAAGGTGAGAAATATTATTTGGGGTTTTTGGTAGTAATTAGTATTAAAAAAAAAAACATTTTATAGGACCATAGCATCTACATACTTTATATAGCCGTTACCAAGACTTCATATCTAGGGAGACCAAATAGATATAATATATATAGATATATATATATAAAAAGCCGTACTTTTAAGGGTGAGTGAAATGTTAGGAGTTTATAAACGTGATTTTAATGGTAGTAAAATTTTGATAGTCGGTGAAATTAAGAAAGGAATTTTGGCGGTCACCGGCTAAACGAAAAGCAAGTCGGGGCCGCCGAGTTTTTTTTGTATATAGCGACTTCATCATTTTTCCATACAAAGAAGAAAAAGAACGTAGAGCCCAACTTTTGGTATTCCGTTCATTTCAATTAAACGGAACAGGGCCAACTCCCTGGTACCGCAAATAGATAGAAAAAAACGGCATATCAAGATATAAAGTAGAAGGCTACGGTTTAAAGTTCAAATCCAAAAGTAAAGATCCCGCAAAATTGGAGGCAACGAATTTATTTCTACAGTGGACCGGAATTAATTTTTTATTGGAAAAAATATATTTTTTTTTACTTCTTTTTGGCGTGGTAGGGACGATAACTATATTTATTTTTATTTTTAAATTACAACAGTCTTATTTTTGCTAAGAAAAAAAAAAAATAATAATTTGGAAAATTGTGAAAAAGGGAAGGAAGCTAAAGCTCCCCTAAGACGCCTTCTACAGGTTTTATCGGGCGGTTGCGATAACCTTTTTCGGTATCATTTGTCTTCTGAGGACATATACCTAACCAGAGCTCTTGATAGGTAGGGTCTTCGGAAACGCGAGCGTTTTTGTAGCAAAGCGTTTGAAAAATAAAGAAAAGGCGCTGTGTAAACCTAAGGCCTGAAGTAGGTGGGGAAAGGCGGAAGATGCTACAGCTAATCTTCGTTTTTAATAGGATTTTCAGTAAATTTTTCGTATCTAGTTTGTAAATTTCTAAATTCCAAAATCACAATAAAAAAAAAAAACATAAAAACCTAAAAACCCAACAAAAAAAAACATAAAAATATAAAAACGTCAAAAAAAAAAAAAAATCATTTAAAAACTTATAATTTTGTTTATAATTTTTTTAACTTCTTTATTATTTATTTCATTTTTATTCTCATATATTTTTGTCTTTATTTATTTATTTATTTATTTTTGTATTTATTTACCTTTTTTATTTATTTATTTATTCAAATTTCAATATTTTGCTTTAAAGTCGAAGCATATGTATATGTCAGCTCAAAGTTCTTTTGCGTAGGAGTTTAGTTTTTTAAATAAATGTTTTATTTCACGCCAAATCCAACGGTTTTTCAATGAGCAACCAGAGTTGTTCGATGGCGAAGTAAACTAGTTTTTCAGGGGGTGGAAAGGGGCGGCTAAGAGTCCATCGGAGACAGATGGAGTGAGGGCGACAATCATCTTCACATACGGGGAGTCTGAAAACCCATGCCACGGACTCCAGGCTGGGAGGGCGGCTTAACCGCACAACATCAGCGGCTTTGAAGGTCATGACTCATGGTAAGCGAGAGTGTCGTATATGTGTGGTGGTGGCTTTATAACTATTCAGCTGTTTTGTTTTTGTTTGGCACGATATATGTTTTGTTGCTGGCCTTGTCTAATTTTGGGACAAGATCCCCCCCATATCCGGCGAGCTAAGCCGTGCCCCGCCAGCGTGCCAGGTCCCGAGATTAGACGCTCCTCTCCCCCGTTCGGGTACCTCAATTCCTTCAATATTCTTTGCTGATTTTCTTTCATTTTCGTTTAATTTTCTAGTTCATTCCCTTACTCCTCCACCTCTCTTCTCTTTTCTTTACCTATTTTAATTTCCATCTCTTACCAATTTTCTCTCTTTTTGGTTCCGCTTCCATCTTCTTCTTTTTCTGCAACAATCCCAACCTTCACCTGAACGGTTTCCGGTGCCCTACCCATCCAATTTCCTGTTTCCTTCCCAAAATCCTAAACCCCCATACTCACCCTTTCCCAGTAAGCCCCAGTAACAAAATTTACAATAAATGAGGTGCCAAAAACCACGCGTGACCTTGAAAAATTGTAAGGCTTGATTACAATTATTCAGGGACTGACTAATTTTTAGGACTAGTTGACCTTTTCTGAGCAATAACTGACCAATTAGATGGTATTTTTTTTATCAAATTTCCTATATATGAGGTGAAAAAGATCCAGATCCACAATAAAGGCTTTGGGCTGTACATATTTTTCTATATTTACTAAGGAAAACCAAGATATATTTTTGAGCGTGAGCCGTACAAAGGAAGAAAGTTTAAATATTTTGAACCTGCGAAGCTGTTTATACCGTCCAAGAAAACTGTTGGCATTGGCACCTGCCTGTCGACCTTACATACCCTAAGCGGTGCAACTGTGTGTGCAGTACATAGGAATAGGACCCAAAAGGGAGTACAAATCCTTTCAACCCAAGCACGGGCCACCAAAGGCATAATGTTGTCCAAGAAAAGTTAGCTTTTGATTTTATTGCATTTAAGTTTTGAACTTTATTGTATTGCACTTTATTTTATGGCGATCCTCGCATTTCTCAATGCAGGTAAAGGAAAAGAATTGCGTAGGTTTTTTGTTTTCTACACACGGGAAGAAAACCAAATAACGCACGCAGTGAACCCAATAGTTCACAATTTTATAATTTTATGAATCTATGCATTACTTTTCATCTTTAAAATCCTCGTCTATGTCTGGCAGGAATAAAAAAGGAAATGTTTTTGTTTTTTTATTATATGAACAAGCAGAGCACCCAACTTAATTAACGAACTCATGAAGCTATACATTACTATTCATTAGTCAAATCATTGTATAATTTTGTTTTCTGAATTTGTATAATGAATTGTAGGCTATGAATTCATTTGAATTTTTAAACTAAGTAAAAGAAAGGACAGATCGTATGAAAATAATGAACTGATGAAAAAGGATATACCGTTCTCTCATGAAATCATTCATGCATTTTCCTCGTAAAAAGTATTCGATACATTCATTGTGCTTTTCACCAAAGTTTTTCCTTGAGGATGAAATTTCCTACTTGGAAACTATTTTGGTAACAACTTGTTCAAGCGGATTATAGTCAATAATTCTATCATAAAGCATAACTGCCTGAACAGAATGCAAGACGGAGCTGGAATAGAAGTCAAAAATGCTGCAGCCGGAGCTGCAAGAGTTGAACAATTTTTAGCTTTTACTGCAGCATTTTTGACATCTACTGCAGCATTTTTGACGTCTATTCCAGCTGCGTCTTGCATTCTGTTCAGGCAGTAAGGCAGTAAGCTGAAGTATTTGCTGGAATTTGTTTTGATGTTCTCATTTCCATACGTATGTATATCGATGGGTCCTGTTTTCATAGTTTCATTTTAGTGTCTAAAAGTTCAAATCTTCGCAGGTGGTGAGATCCTCCTCGGTAATTTAGAGGCTAACAATTCAGAAGCATCAATTTGGCCGTTTATCAGTTGGTGAAGAAATAGTAAATCATTATTAACACGCCTTTGATATAAGGTTTGGACCTGCAGTAGCTGGATGCGATGTTCATATGGTGGAAGGTTGTACGGATCAGCCCAAGGAAGACCCTTTAGAGCAAAGCGAATGAATTTATGCTGTACTGATTCAATACAATTTTTATGAATATCATAAAAGGGAGACCATATTTGCGAGGCGTACTCTAGATGAGGTCGTACATAACAATTGTATAAAGAAAGGGTTACATAAGGATCACTAAGTTCCTTAGCCCAACGTTTCATAAATCCAAGCATAGAGCTTGCTTTATTAACAATGTAATTAATGTGTCCAGTGAATTCTAAATTTGAGCTAAAGTTAACACCCAAGTCCTTGAAACTAAAGACTCGACAGAGTTTTTGCTGCGAAATGGAATAATCAAAAGCACTTGCAAGTCGCTTCCTGGGAAAAGTAATTGTTTGGCATTTAACAGGGTTAAGAGAAAGACCATTCTTACCACACCAAATATTGAAACTGTCAATATCTGCTTGCAGAAGAACGTAGTAGAATGAATAAAGATGAATGATAGTAGAGATAGAGTAGATGCGTAGTAGTGTGTGGAGTGTGGATCGTAGTAGTGGAAGTTGATCGTCGATGTTTTCTCGACCTGCGCTAGAGTGAGAAAAGTGTACGATTAAAGAAAAGGAAGGCAAGCTTTTGCAGCATAACTAATTAGTGAAGTTAGGCGGTGGAATGTATTTTGTTCCATAGTTTCTGGTAGTACGTTTGTCGGTAAGGCAGCTCCAGGAATTGGAGATGGGGGGACATGTAGACGAGATTACTATTTCGCCCGCGGGGGGATGACGAGATTAGGAGAGAGAGAGAGTTGAAATAGTTTTTGTAATCATACGGATAATTTTATGGGTTCGGTTGGCAAGCGGTAGATGGGTGGATGTGTGGGTGCAAAAGGTAAAAATCAAAAAAGAAACAAAAGAAGGAAGGGGTAGTGTAAGCGGTAAACTGATCGATAGCTGCTTGGCGTTAAGCTTGCAGAAAGCTATTGTACGCCATAAGGTGAAGTCGGTCATAAAGTCCAGTCAAAGGCAGTGTTTGATACAAAAATTTATTTAAAAGTGGTGACAGTTAGTGCAAATTTTTTAAAATACGAAAATAGGAAAAAGTATTAACTAATAGTTGAAGCAGAAATCCAACGAAAATAAGCACGGGGTGAGTGAGTTTTACTGAAACACGTATAATCAAGAGTTAAAGAAATACAATAAAAAAAAAGGAAAAAACGAAAAATCTAGAATTTATACAAAAAATAAATATAAAAATTATTTAGTAGCTCGTGCTTATATAAATATATGTATCAATCTTGTAGGTGCAGGTCGAACCTTTGGACCAGTCCTCCTAAGGGAAAAATTTAAGTAAAAAGCGACTTAAGTTAGCTGAAGGAAAAGGTGAGAAATATTATTTGGGGTTTTTGGTAGTAATTAGTATTAAAAAAAAAAACATTTTATAGGACCATAGCATCTACATACTTTATATAGCCGTTACCAAGACTTCATATCTAGGGAGACCAAATAGATATAATATATATCAAAGGGCACGGTAGTGCCCAGCCAAGTTCGCGGCACTACACCCTTTTTACAGGAACAAACTCAGGCGATTTTCAACCCCCCTCTAACTTCAGTACCAATAAAGTCAGAAACTTCAAATTCGGAGTATTTGCTGAACTGATCAAACACAGGTGGCTCACCAAATTTCAACTCTTTAGCATTAGTAGTTCCCAAGATATAGGACTTCAAAATTCGCAAAAACCGTAACTGACTGACTCACTGACTCACTGACTCACTGACAGATCATCAAAATTATGGAGCACTTCCCGACATCGTAGAAACTTGAAATTTCGCACAACGGTAGGCCTTGTGGTACATACAAAGGAAAAAATCGAAAATCGGCAATTTTCTATTTAGGGGGCGTGGCATCCACCCACTTTCTTAAATATTCTATAAATTATATAGAGCCTTTCCAATTGTTGTAGATCAATGAAAATTGGTAAGTCGGTAGGGTTTGAGGTACTTAGAAAGAAAAAAATTGGAGTTTTCCATACGGGGGGCGTGGCATCCACCCACATTCTTAAAAATTCTTAAAAAATTATATGGAGCACTTCCGATTATTGTAGAACGATGAAAATTGGTAGGTTGGTAGGCCTTGGAGTACTTAGAAGAAAAAAAATCGAAAAATTGGAAGCTTCAGTTCAGGGGGCGTGGCATCCACCCACATTCTCAAAAATTCTTATAAATTATATGGAGCACTTTCGATTGTTGTAGAACGATGAAAATTGGTAGGTCGGTAGGGATTAAAGTACTTAGAAAGACAAAATTGAAAAATTGGAATCTTGCATTCAGGGGGCGTGGCATCCACCCACATTATTAAAAATTCTTATAATTATATGAAGCACTTCCGATTGTTGTAGAACATGAAAATTGGTAGGTCTGTAGGACTTGAAGTACTTAGAAAGGAAAAAATCGAAAATTTGGAATTGTCCATTCAGGGGGGGGGGGGGGGGGTGCCATCCACCCACTTTATCAGAATTGCTATTATTTGTATGGAGCACTTTCGGTTGTCGTAGAATTATGAAACTTTGTAGAGCGGTAGGGCTTGACTTTCACCTGGCAAAATAAATCTTTGCAAAAAGGAGTGAAATCACAACAAAAACATAAATGTTAAAAAAGGAGCCAAGTTATTATGTGTACAAGAAACCTGTACGTAAAAAGTCAGCCAAAAAAAGTAATGAGATCTAAAATATATGCCAAGTTTTAAGTTCATGAAGATTAATATCAAATATCTTAAGTAGAGTAATATCGAAACAATTCCAAATCATGACAGAAATTTGGTAATTAATGATTACTGATTAAAATTTGGTGGATTTACTTGGCAAGTTTTCTCTTAAATACTTACTTAATCACAAATTTAAAATGTATGAAAACTTGACCAGTGAACCCACCAAATTTTAATCAGTTATCATTAATTACCAAATTTCTGTCATGATTTGGAATTGTTTCGATATTACTCTACTTAAGATATTTGATATTAATCTTCATGAACTTAAAACTTGGCATATATTTTAGATCTCATTACTTTTTTTGGCTGACTTTTTACGTACAGGTTTCTTGTACACATAATAACTTGGCTCCTTTTTTAACATTTATGTTTTTGTTGTGATAGATATATATATATAAAAAGCCGTACTTTTAAGGGTGAGTGAAATGTTAGGAGTTTATAAATGTGATTTTAATGGTAGTAAAATTTTGATAGTCGGTGAAATTAAGAAAGGAATTTTGGCGGTCACCGGCTAAACGAAAAGCAAGTCGGGGCCGCCGAGTTTTTTTTGTATATAGCGACTTCATCATTTTTCCATACAAAGAAGAAAAAGAACGTAGAGCCCAACTTTTGGTATTCCGTTCATTTCAATTAAACGGAACAGGGCCAACTCCCTGGTACCGCAAATAGATAGAAAAAAACGGCATATCAAGATATAAAGTAGAAGGCTACGGTTTAAAGTTCAAATCCAAAAGTAAAGATCCCGCAAAATTGGAGGCAACGAATTTATTTCTACAGTGGACCGGAATTAATTTTTTATTGGAAAAAATATATTTTTTTTTACTTCTTTTTGGCGTGGTAGGGACGATAACTATATTTATTTTTATTTTTAAATTACAACAGTCTTATTTTTGCTAAGAAAAAAAAAATAATAATTTGGAAAATTGTGAAAAAGGGAAGGAAGCTAAAGCTCCCCTAAGACGCCTTCTACAGGTTTTATCGGGCGGTTGCGATAACCTTTTTCGGTATCATTTGTCTTCTGAGGACATATACCTAACCAGAGCTCTCGATAGGTAGGGTCTTCGGAAACGCGAGCGTTTTTGTAGCAAAGCGTTTGAAAAATAAAGAAAAGGCGCTGTGTAAATCTAAGGCCTGAAGTAGGTGGGGAAAGGCGGAAGATGCTACAGCTAATCTTCGTTTTTAATAGGATTTTCAGTAAATTTTTCGTATCTAGTTTGTAAATTTCTAAATTCCAAAATCACAATAAAAAAAAAAACATAAAAACCTAAAAACCCAACAAAAAAAAACATAAAAATATAAAAACGTCAAAACAAAAAAAAAATCATTTAAAAACTTATAATTTTGTTTATAATTTTTTTAACTTCTTTATTATTTATTTCATTTTTATTCTCATATATTTTTGTCTTTATTTATTTATTTATTTATTTTTGTATTTATTTACCTTTTTTATTTATTTATTTATTCAAATTTCAATATTTTGCTTTAAAGTCGAACCATATGTATATGTCAGCTCAAAGTTCTTTTGCGTAGGAGTTTAGTTTTTTAAATAAATGTTTTATTTCACGCCAAATCCAACGGTTTTTCAATGAGCAACCAGAGTTGTTCGATGGCGAAGTAAACTAGTTTTTCAGGGGGTGGAAAGGGGCGGCTAAGAGTCCATCGGAGACAGATGGAGTGAGGGCGACAATCATCTTCACATACGGGGAGTCTGAAAACCCATGCCACGGACTCCAGGCTGGGAGGGCGGCTTAACCGCACAACATCAGCGGCTTTGAAGGTCATGACTCATGGTAAGCGAGAGTGTCGTATATGTGTGGTGGTGGCTTTATAACTATTCAGCTGTTTTGTTTTTGTTTGGCACGATATATGTTTTGTTGCTGGCCTTGTCTAATTTTGGGACAAGATCCCCCCCATATCCGGCGAGCTAAGCCGTGCCCCGCCAGCGTGCCAGGTCCCGAGATTAGACGCTCCTCTCCCCCGTTCGGGTACCTCAATTCCTTCAATATTCTTTGCTGATTTTCTTTCATTTTCGTTTAATTTTCTAGTTCATTCCCTTACTCCTCCACCTCTCTTCTCTTTTCTTTACCTATTTTAATTTCCATCTCTTACCAATTTTCTCTCTTTTTGGTTCCGCTTCCATCTTCTTCTTTTTCTGCAACAATCCCAACCTTAACCTGAACGGTTTCCGGTGTCCTACCCATCCAATTTCCTGTTTCCTTCCCAAAATCCTAAACCCCCATACTCACCCTTTCCCAGTAAGCCCCAGTAACAAAATTTACAATAAATGAGGTGCCAAAAACCACGCGTGACCTTGAAAAATTGTAAGGCTTGATTACAATTATTCAGGGACTGACTAATTTTTAGGACTAGTTGACCTTTTCTGAGCAATAACTGACCAATTAGATGGTATTTTTTTTATCAAATTTCCTATATATGAGGTGAAAAAGATCCAGATCCGCAATAAAGGCTTTGGGCTGTACATATTTTTCTATATTTACTAAGGAAAACCAAGATATATTTTTGAGCGTGAGCCGTACAAAGGAAGAAAGTTTAAATATTTTGAACCTGCGAAGCTGTTTATACCGTCCAAGAAAACTGTTGGCATTGGCACCTGCCTGTCGACCTTACATACCCTAAGCGGTGCAACTGTGTGTGCAGTACATAGGAATAGGACCCAAAAGGGAGTACAAATCCTTTCAACCCAAGCACGGGCCACCAAAGGCATAATGTTGTCCAAGAAAAGTTAGCTTTTGATTTTATTGCATTTAAGTTTTGAACTTTATTGTATTGCACTTTATTTTATGGCGATCCTCGCATTTCTCAATGCAGGTAAAGGAAAAGAATTGCGTAGGTTTTTTGTTTTCTACACACGGGAAGAAAACCAAATAACGCACGCAGTGAACCCAATAGTTCACAATTTTATAATTTTATGAATCTATGCATTACTTTTCATCTTTAAAATCCTCGTCTATGTCTGGCAGGAATAAAAAAGGAAATGTTTTTGTTTTTTTATTATATGAACAAGCAGAGCACCCAACTTAATTAACGAACTCATGAAGCTATACATTACTATTCATTAGTCAAATCATTGTATAATTTTGTTTTCTGAATTTGTATAATGAATTGTAGGCTATGAATTCATTTGAATTTTTAAACTAAGTAAAAGAAAGGACAGATCGTATGAAAATAATGAACTGATGAAAAAGGATATACCGTTCTCTCATGAAATCATTCATGCATTTTCCTCGTAAAAAGTATTCGATACATTCATTGTGCTTTTCACCAAAGTTTTTCCTTGAGGATGAAATTTCCTAATTGGAAACTATTTTGGTAACAACTTGTTCAAGCGGATTATAGTCAATAATTCTATCATAAAGCATAACTGCCTGAACAGAATGCAAGACGGAGCTGGAATAGAAGTCAAAAATGCTGCAGCCGGAGCTGCAAGAGTTGAACAATTTTTAACTTTTACTGCAGCATTTTTGACATCTACTGCAGCATTTTTGACGTCTATTCCAGCTGCGTCTTGCATTCTGTTCAGGCAGTAAGGCAGTAAGCTGAAGTATTTGCTGGAATTTGTTTTGATGTTCTCATTTCCATACGTATGTATATCGATGGGTCCTGTTTTCATAGTTTCATTTTAGTGTCTAAAAGTTCAAATCTTCGCAGGTGGTGAGATCCTCCTCGGTAATTTATGCCAATAGAGGCTAACAATTCAGAAGCATCAATTTGGCCGTTTATCAGTTGGTGAAGAAATAGTAAATCATTATTAACACGCCTTTGATATAAGGTTTGGACCTGCAGTAGCTGGATGCGATGTTCATATGGTGGAAGGTTGTACGGATCAGCCCAAGGAAGACCCTTTAGAGCAAAGCGAATGAATTTATGCTGTACTGATTCAATACAATTTTTATGAATATCATAAAAGGGAGACCATATTTGCGAGGCGTACTCTAGATGAGGTCGTACATAAAAATTGTATAAAGAAAGGGTTACATAAGGATCACTAAGTTCCTTAGCCCAACGTTTCATAAATCCAAGCATAGAGCTTGCTTTATTAACAATGTAATTAATGTGTCCAGTGAATTCTAAATTTGAGCTAAAGTTAACACCCAAGTCCTTGAAACTAAAGACTCGACAGAGTTTTTGCTGCGAAATGGAATAATCAAAAGCACTTGCAAGTCGCTTCCTGGGAAAAGTAATTGTTTGGCATTTAACAGGGTTAAGAGAAAGACCATTCTTACCACACCAAATATTGAAACTGTCAATATCTGCTTGCAGAAGAACGTAGTCACTGTCAGCTTTTATTGACTTAAATATCTTCATATCATCAGCAAATATAAGAATGTCACTAGAGCGTATACATGAAACAACATCATTTATAGCCAGGATAAATAGAAATGGACCAAGATGACTTCCCTGGGGCTCACCTGAGTGAGCAATGAATGAATTTGAAAGGCAGTTTCTAAATTTTACTAGATACGATCTATTTTCAAGATATGATTTTATCCATGTGATAAAAAAAGTTGGAAAACCAAAAGCTTTTAGTTTGAAGATAATAATGTTGTGGCTTAGTTGGTCGAACGCTTAAGAGAAATCAGTGTATAGGTATGCAATCCACTTCACTGCCATTTTCTAACGCATTAGAACATTTATGCAAGAATGTAAGCAGGTTTGTTACTGTTGATTTTCTTCTCACAAACCCATGCTGTTGATTACATATTAAATTCTTGGTATGGAATGCTAAAGTCTCACATATAACTTGTTCAAAGAGCTTTGGTATACATGACAGTTTGGATATAGGCCTATAATTCGAAATATCAGTCTTATCACCCTTTTTAAAAATTGGAGTTAGGAATGAGGCTTTCCATAAACAAGGAAATTTCCCTGATTTAATAGAAAATTCAAATAAGAATTGAAGAGGCTCAACCAGAATATGTCTACACTTTTTCAATAATATTGGAGGAATTCCATCTGGTCCAGATGAGTAATCATCATTTAACGATGACAGAAGTTCTAAAACAGTACTCTGTTGTTCAGCGAAATTGGTGCAATTCGTTTGTGCATAGGAATGTAAATTTCGGAATTAATCTTCATCAATATCGATAGGCGTGTTTACAAAAGAGTAACGAAAATATTTCGCAAAGGCGTTGCACATATCAATAGTTTCATTGAAATCTTTTTGTGGATAGACATCAGAGTTTAAATAAACTTTTAAGTCTGTTAGATTACCTACAGTGATCAAACGTTTTAGGATCAGCAGCCAGATTTTTTTTTTTTCAGTTTGTAGAGCAAAAACAATGTATCGAGGTTTTTCTATTTGTGTTGTTGTCTTGACATTCCAGATATGATAATCAGAACTTGGCAGCATGGGATATTCATAAAGATCCTAGTTTCAGAAAGCAATTTTTATAGAGCATATAGATTTATATATAAGTTTAATTTCATGGAATCTGATAAGGTTACGTGGGGTACTTTCCACTGTATTTTTTGGATGTTAATTTGTACTTTTTCATGGGTTGGAGAGATCAATGCGTTTTCAACCACTCTTGCACGAGTGATAATAAGATAATGTCGAGCATTTGGAATGATTTTTTTATAATCTTCAGCGAATCCTAAAAGTTTGTTTAATGGAATACAATAATTAAAATGAAATGGTTTCAAATTAATAGGTGAGTCAGGAGAACAGGATGCATTTAATAGCATATCACTCTCATTTCTCTCATAGTTTTTGATCGTTGATGTTATTCCCACATTTCTATTGTAGTCGATTTCCTTGCCATTAAATTCATAACGTATTTCATCAAAAAGAAAAGCCATGGCATTGTTTACAAGTTTTGTATTGACTATTTCTTTTACATCTGCTGTCGATAGTGATCCTTCAATATATAAAAAAAATTCTGAAGGGAGAACATTAAGATTTTGATGTTGTATACAAATCTGAATGATGTCATTTCGTTCAAAATTGTTTTGATATGGTGAATAAGTATGGTACTCATATTTAGAAATGCTTTCACTTATCTCCGGATCTTGGAAAATTTTCAACATTATTTATGATTTCTTTTTTGATTTAAGACCTATTGACAACAAAAAGTCATTATGTTTGGTAAGGCAATGTGTTACCGCAGCTGCGTTCGAAGCTTGATTGAATATTGAATTATTCTTAACAATATTTTTATAAGATATTGAGTTGTCTATGCTTTCATACACAATCATTTGTCTGGTTGTAAATGTAAACGGACCGTTATGTTTTCTCCTCTAAAATTAGTATCTTTACCGTCTTGATCGCAGAGCTTAAGGCACAATGATGTTATTCGTTTGACGTTCACAGGTAAATAAATAACATTGCTTGGAACTTCTATGGTTTTATAGCCAGGACTTACTTTAACAGAGAATTCATGTAAAATATGCGCCGATTGGTTATTAATGTACGTTCCATCTATAATATTACATTCAATGCGGATTGTATTAACTCTACTATTTATGTTAACATAGAGATCTGATTCATGTAGCAAGTTTGATTTCAACAGCTTCTTACTAAAACCTAAAAGCGATCCAATAGAATTTGGTTTTGAAGAGTCAATATCATCTGAACTGAAAATTTCACATTTCAGAGTGTTGTTGTTTGCCTTGATTTTAATTTCAATTTTCCTTTGGTTTTTCTTTTTTTTTATTTATTTCATTAATTCTCTTTTGAATTAAATTATTAATATCTTCAATTTCATATGAACCAATAGGAAAAGAAATAACACTGTCACCGATACACAACATATTATTACTCTCATCCACATTTGGAATTGAATTATATGTTTGGAAATCTATATGTCCACAAACATAATTAGATTTTAGAACTATTGGTGGAAAATACTGAGCATTAAGAGTTGACTCATTCCCACTCAAAGCAAGTGTTAACGACATGTTGATCAAAAGACAAATGACACATTTTTCATTTTTACACATCGTTTTATTTATATTTGATTACATTACTATAGTATAATATTATACATTCTTTTTTAAATTTATTATATTCTTATTTTATTACATTACATTTTATTTATATTTGATTACATTATTATTATAGTATAATATTAAACATTCTTTTTTAAATTTATTATATTCTAATTTTATTACATTACATCACATTACATTATAATAGAATAATATTAAACAATATTTTTTTTTCAAATTTATTTTAAACTCATTTATTTATTTTTTTATATATATACATATGTACCTACATGTTTTTTTCACAGTAAGGGATCATTGTCATTGGGTATATTTTTATGTCCCCAGGCAAGCGTGCTGATGTTATCTGCACATATAAACCTTTTTGTATCCTTAAAACTTAGTGCCAATTTGTTTAAATTTTGGGTGTAAATTGTATGTCATTTATTCCTAAAAGTTAACATATTTTCATACCTTTCAATTTTGTTAAATAGACATCTGTTATAATCATCTATTCTTAATCGTTTGGTGACAGATCTTTTGACTCCTTTCGCTTTCTGGACATATTTAGCATTTTGTACTGTGAAAGAGTACATTTTAGCTCTCAATCCAACAAATTCCAACATTTTATTCCCACAAGTTTCGTCTTTAAACATACCTAGGACTTTGTTATTCAACCTAGAAATATTATGTTGGTTATTGGGATCAAAGTCATATGTATCAAACCTTAATGGTATATCATCCAAAATATTAGAATAAAAGTCTTCAGATTTGATATTATATATAAAGGAATCAGTATCCATATTATTAAGAAGAGCATTTTCATGATATTTTGGTTTGATATAGTCATAGTGGAATTCATACATAAGAATTTTTGGAGCTCAAGTACTATGAAGCCTAGATAAATTGGTTTGTTAAGTGTAACATTACATTTACTTATTTGTATAGCCAACAGTGGGTTAGATATTTCATCATCTTCATGAGCAAATTGTAAGGAACTATGGAAGTTTGGTCTCGCAATCCAACCTCTAGCACCCAATGATTTTGTTTTATTTTCCCATCGTGTAACAATTTTAACATCAGTACGCTTCTCAATACTTTCCATTGTTTTTCCATAAATAGAAAGATTCATTAGCTTGAAAAACCTTTTCTGGAAATCAGTTTGAGCTTTCTTTCTAAGTTCGGTATTAAGGGAAATATATTGTTCTAGCCATTTTGATCGTTTAAATTTAATCACACGATGGACTTTTTTTAAAATCAAACCATGTTTCAGAGCTTGCTTTAAACTCTCTAGGTGAATAACATAGTTCCGTTTTGGTAAGAAACTTGCTACCAATTTCTTGAATTTAGAGCCTGGTGTTGCTATATTTTCTGGGCAAAAAGGCAAGTCGTTATGAATATCATGAAGATGTTCGGGATATTCTAGATCAACTTCTAGAACATATCCAACATAAATATCATTAAGACTTTCTATATACGACAGAGAAAAGTCTTGTGGGTTCTGCAATTCAAAACCTCCACAAGGAAGATTCTGAGACATTGCCCAACCATATAAATGATTAGCGTCTAAATAAACCAAGTATGATGATGGTTTTTCAGAGTCATAGGACTCAATAAATTTATTATTGGCTCTGGAATATCTATGACTGCATTGGGTAAGACCACCTCTTATCCCTTTTTGAAAGAAATTGTACATTTCAATATCAGTCAAGAGTTCCAGTTCCACCTTTGTCACTTTTAACATAGCATCCCAAGATAAACCAGGAGCTGTATAGTAGTGACAAGGATCCAAAGAGTATCTATGTTTACACACCTTTCTGAAATTTTCAAAAATATCAGCTATCAATACAACATCACAAGGTAAATTTCCATATAATTTTTTAGATTACCGCAGTTAAAATGACTCCATATATTTATTGCCAATTGATAATCTTCAATCGAACATTCCTCATTCGTGAGTTTGTTGAAAAACTTCACTCTTTCAGGAAGACATGGCTCAGACATTTTTTGCCAAGAATCCATAAAATCATATGGAAATACACCTTTTCTCTTCACTAATTCCAGACTTTGCTCTGTATCAAAGCATTTTCTGGTTATAATGAAGTCTGATGGTACTAAATTTCTAGCTAAACTATCTATGCTATCACCCAAAAAGCGAAAGGAGTCTAAGAACCTAAGTTCTATTGAATGTTTTTCATCAATAGAAATTTTCTTTGAAAAAGAAATATACTTTTCTTTGTTCAACGGTATCACTTTGATTTCACCATCGATTTCTCGAAGCGATTTGGAAAATAAATGTGCATCATAACCAGATAAATTATGAAACAAAATCGGGAAGAATGTTGGCACCTTATATTTAAGGTTGCAAAGATTATGGGCTATATTCGCCTGTTAAGTGACAATGATCCCTTACCTTGATTTCTCCGCTATTGATTTTTTCTGCGCATATTGTGCACATTGTTGCCTTCTTAAAGAAAAACGCCTGCATCTCTGTGAGAGGTTTCATCGGTGTCACGCTTCTGATGTGTTTTCTGTACATCTCCATGGTGTCTTGAACTAAACTGTGGATGAATTCACTAGCACAAATTTCTCCTATAAATAAATAAAAAAAAGAAAAAATATAAGAATTTTGTTTGATCAAAAATAAGTTATTAAATAATACCTATGAAAGTTCGCATTATGTCTTCGGTTTCATCAAAGGAGCATTTCATGTAATATGAAAATGCGCAGGGAACATGTTCTTGCAGGTTTGTTGTCGAAGACGTTGACGGGTCCGGTAAACAAGTTACAAGTGGTTTGAGAATGCATTCAAAATCTGCATATGTTACAAATGGAACCATGATTTGTTTGTCAAAACTAGCAAATTTTATTATTTTTTTTTCATCGGCTGGCATTTTTGTTACAATTTTTTTACACTCGCCCTTATGTTTATCGAATGAGCGGTCATTGTAAAAATGCTGCAAGCAAGTATTGCAGAACAATCAATCAGTCTTCTTCTTGAACTTTCCAATACTTCACTTGTCACCAACCGACTTATGTGTTTTATCCACATAAAGTGCGTAACTTCACCTCTCATGTGCAATAAAAGATTAACATGATTGCGTTTCTCTTGCATTGTCATGTAATATGGGCCCTCAATTTGCGGTTTTTCGCCCTCAGAAAATCTAAAAACATTGATGCTTATATTATTTTTCATCTCAAATGTTTTGATTTCCGGCAGCTCAAGGGGAAATGAGAGCCCTGTAAAATCCAGTATGATATTGTCTAGGGCAATTATATCTCTGGATATGTATATCTGACAATAGATAGTAGGAAGATGTTCTATCTACATGTGCCTGAATATCTGGATGAAGAGCAGATATAACTGCCCATTTAAAACAATATTAATCTTTGTTTTGAATATTGACAATGGCTTTCTTGTCCGCAATTTTTTTTGGTAGAGCTAAATAGCTTGAACCACTCAATGGCTGGTATTTGTTGATGTGTATTTCCACTGATTTTATTCTAATCAGTGCCCATCCACTATCCCTTTCTTGGAATTCATCCATTTTCATGAGGATAGTCTCAAACATATCCTCGAGAATGGGATTTATTTCCAATTCCAAGAAAACTGCTTTCATTTCCACAGCCATTGATTTGCACTCTATTAACATTTCCTCACCACTTATCTTCACGTACTCCGCAAAAAGTTCCAAGTTGAATTTTATGGAAGTGTGCTCATTTAATTTTTCGTGAAGTACTTCATGCATCATTGCTTTATTACCATTGAAAAATACTTTTGCATCCAGTTCATGTTCATTGTTATTTTGAACGGAAAGTGAAATTACTCGATTTTTTTTTAAAGAATTCCTTATGTCGTTCACGTTTCCCTTAAAAACTGTTTGCACTTTGGCTTTATGTGCATTTTTGTTCCTCGCAAAATGTACAAGTAACCATACTTGGATTCTTTATCTTTGAAACTATTGCTGGTGCGGAAGTTGATGGTTGATCATCATTTATTTTTAAAGCTGCTGATGAAGTTGATGGACCTTGTTGCTGTTCCTTATGTTGTTGTTGTTGTTGAAGTTGTTGTTGTTGTTGAAGTTCGCGTATTTGTAATTGAAGTTTTTCAATTAATTTCTGATGTTGTTGTATTTGTATTTGTTGCTGATGTTGTTCTGGTAGTTGTTGACGATGATAATGATGTTGTAGTTGTTGTTGTTTGTTCAATGGATGTTCTTGTTGTAGTTGTTGTTGTTGGTTGAATGGATGTACCTGCCCATTTTGATGATTCTTTGCGCATTGAATCAAATGCGCCTTTTGAATTGTTTGAGATTCAAACGTCTCCCCACAGAGAATACAAAATCCCAACAAGTTTAAATGGATCGTTTTTATGTGACGATTTAACACTCCGACACACGAAAACATTTTTTTGCAAAAAGCACAAGATTTTGTGTTATTCATGATTGTTATTTTTTTTTCAACTCTGTACAAAAAAAAAGTAATAATTTGCAAATTGTTTTAAGTTTTTAGTTAGATTCTGTCACTTGAAAATAAGATTTCAATGATACGTTTTTGTTTTGTTTATTTTTTTTCTTCACACTTATCACATGTATTTCAAACTGATTTAAAAAAACAAAAAATTTTAAATTTAAATAAAAACTTCAAATTTCAGAAGACTTCCTTTTGAATTGAAAACAAATTTCAAACTGATTTTAAAAAACAAAGTCTTAAGGGCCCTGGAGACGCTCGAACATGGTGCGAGTGAACATAGTTCGACTAAACTCCGCAGACACAGAAACCAAACTACTCGAACTTCATTTTTCTTACGACTTATATGTCATTAAAAATATTCACTGTCACATTAATTTTATTTTTATTCCGGCTGTTTGACATTTTTCTTTTTATTTTTAATATTGAAACTCGAAATTATACCGATATGTTCGAGTAAACATACGAAACCGGTCCGCAAACAGTCGAATCTGGTACGACAAACGATTAGCCCCGCCCTCGAACATCGATAAATATCAAACTCCTTTTGATTTTGGTGAGACCAAATTTTTGTTTAGTGACACCAAATAATTGGTACTCGAACCAGCCCGCAGACAAGTAAAATCAACTCGAACATAGTACCCGAACCATGTTCACTCGCACCAGGTTCGAGCGTCTCCAGGGCCCTTTACGTATTTAACATCGTTATGTAACTATGTACTTAGATTTTGTGGAACATAACCAATATGTTCTAAACATCGTTCACAACTTGGTTTGGGGTTTTATATTATGTTCTAAGCATCATATGCTCTTATCATCGTTCACAACGTGGCTTGGGTTTTTATATTATGCTCTAAACCTCGTTAATAACGTGTTTTGAGTTTGTATATTATGTTCTAAACCTCGCTAACATAACATGTCTTGGGTTAGTGTATATATATAAAAAATACAAATAAAGTGTGTTCGATACCTGAAAACCACTCAGACTTGTAAGAAAAGCCAACTCCTTATCACCATTATCAAACATCGTTCAGAACGTGGTTTTATTTTTTTTATTGAAGGTTATTTATGTGTTTAATCGTAAAATAGAACCTTTTTTTTCATTCTAAAAAGAAATACCATATGTTGTGAACTCTCTCTCTCTCATTATTCTTTTTTTAAACTATCTGTTATTTATGTAACTGATCGTAAAAATAGATCCTTTTTCATTTCTAACCGCCAAAACTAAAAATTCTTTCTAAAAAGAAAAGCCATAAATATTGTGAACTCTCTCATTATCCTTTTTTAAGTAAAGGTTATTTATGTAAATGATCGTAAAAATAGATTCTTTTTCATTTTTATCCGCCAAAACTAACATACTATTGTTTCTTTTTTATGGTTTTGGTTGAGTGGGAAGTACTTTTTAATGGTTAAAGAATGTATTCTTTCATGGAAGGATGGGTTCTTACGTTTAGTTTATGGGTTCTTAACCTCGTTATCAACGTTGTTTGTGGTTATGAAAGTTCTATTGGTGATTGAAAAAACCTATGTATGTATATTTCTATGGGAAGGATGGGTTATTTACGTTTGTTTTTTGGGTTCTAAACCTCATTAACAACGTTGTTTGTGGTTATGAACGTTCTATTGGTGATTGAAAAACCTATGTATGTATATGTCTATGGGAAGGATGGGCTATTTACGTTTGTTTTTTGGGTTCTAAACCTCGTTAACAACGTTGTTTGGGGTTATGAACGTCCTATTGGTGATTGGAAAACCTATGTATGTGTGTGTGCCTATGTATGCATATATTAAAAGTTTGAATGGTATAGGCGAGTTTTTCTATAAAAAGGAAAATATTGAACGTTGTTCAACACAGTTGATAAATATATTTTGTGAAGAATAATATAAATATAAAACACTTTCAGCATGTACTATCCAGATGAACCAGAGTAGGGGGAAAACGGGAGACTTGACCATACGGGAGACATGAGCCACTCGCAATATTTCACTCAGACTACCCTTAAATTCTAGACGTGTTTGTATATCCAAAGCAGAACATGACCTTCTATTTGCTCATAAAAAGGTTTCTGGATCAACATTTGATTTTGGTTCCTGGACGAGTAAATGCATTTTTCGCTAAGAAAAGTTAAACAATTTTTTTTTTCTTTTCATTGCACAACTTTTGTTTGACTCGTAGTTAATTAAATAATTTAGTATGATCTTATTCCTTGGATAATTGTTTTTGTAAATACCTGTGCAAAATAACGCAACAGTTTTCGTAACAGAATTTATAATCTCTTTTGTCTCAAAAAGCGTGAACGGGAGACTTGAACCATTTATTGTAGGGAGACTTGATCATACGAAAAAGAGGAGCAAAACCAACAAAAAGTCAAAAAACTGCCGCAGAAGGGGAAATTAAAGGATATAAATGCTCAAATTATGTTTAAGAAATATTACAATCTTCTTACTGTATTTCCCAAGGAGGGGTTTACTTAAGTTGTGTATTTATTTTCGTTTGTTACGGTTTTTAAGGTTGCTTATAGTTTTGTATCAATATTTTCGTGTATAAATTTTTAAAACATTTGTCTTAGCAAATAATACGTTAAATATAGTAACAATTGAGTTTTATGAAAATCATAGACGGTGATCTCATTTTTTGTATTGTTAACTCGTTCAATTTAAATATGTTCAAGTCTCCCCCAGGGGGTGTTCAAGTCTCCCGTAGGGGCGGGAGACTTGAGCCAAAAATCTTTCTTCAAACAATTTGCCCTGGGTTGAAACCGATTGCATATATTTGAAGCCAATTTAACTAGTTTCAAAATAGATAAGTTTAGCTATATAGAGATGTATCTTTCATGCGGCTGAGATAAATAGACAAGTTTTTATCAACAATTTTACAAAAAGTGGCTCAAGTCTCCCGCCTTCCCCCTACTCTAATGTTGACTTTAGATGATTTTTCCCTTTTAGAGGTAAATTCATTTAATGAAAAAAAAAGAATTTAAAGCAACTAGGAAGTTATCCCAACTGTCGATAGGCATGAAGTACAACATCTTCGGGATGAAAAAGGTGTCAACGAGATGAGGTGACAGAGTAAATTGATTTGATATTGGAGATTTTCAACGTGTTTTTTCATGAAATAAATAAAAGATATTATTTTGAATAACTTAAAAACACTTATTAAGTGCTTTTAAGTTATTCAAAATAATATCTTTTATTTATGTGACAGAGTAGTAGCAGATCTCGGAGAATACGAGGTACTTTTTTTTATTTTTTTTTTTATTTTTTTTTCGATTAAAGGGTTTTTTTCAGGTGTTTTTACCTATAAGATTTTCAGAGATGTCATCGAGCAGCATGACAGTGATGGGTTCTGGAGGATACGTATTTGAGATTATAAGACCAATAGGAAAATCCTATGAACTAAAATTTCTTAAAATGAAATAGATTTTTGGCTCTTATGTATCTTAGTAAAAAATAAAACGCAAATTTAAACTTATTGTTTTCTTTAATATTCTAATTACAGTAATTCGATTTTATTAATCCAGGAGTTATGTTCTGATGGAAATCCCAACCACTTAACAAAAACCTTATTTCCTCTGTTTTGTAAAACCTTTTCCACAAGAAAAATATCTGCACATTTAGTTTTCATCAGTTCTGGTTCATAGAAACTACCTTGAACAGGTTTTCCTTGATAGTCTTCAAGAAGATATGTAATTGGTTTTGTAACTTTGAGTTTTCTTATTTTAAAAACCTCTGTAGTCCAGTTAGGTGTAAAGCCCTTTTCAAATGCATGTTTATTCTTGCTGATTCTTGCTTTGTCACCGATCTTAAATTTTCGTTTACTTGCTCCTTCTTTATCTGTCTTAAAAAGCGATAAAAATGACTTTGAATTTTTCTTTGTTACATCTGCAGGAAAACATTTAATGGTTCTATGAAAAGAGTGATTGTAATCATTAAGTAATTTCTTATAAATATTGATCCACTTGCAATTTTCCATTAAAAATAAATTCTTTCCACATTTTTTCTTTAAAAGTTCTATTAAATCTTTTGACAATGGAAGCATTTAATGAACTGAATGTTGAGTAATGATTAAATTTATACTTTTCTATCAAGAGTTTAAAGTTTTTATTGAAAAACTCTTGTCCATCATCCGTTTGTAGATTCTTTGGAATTCTAGAAGAACATATAAATATTTGTTCCATTCCTTTCATAATGGTAATACCCTTTTTGTTTTTCATTGGGATGACCCATGCAAATTTCGAAAATGTATCGATAATTGTCATTAAATAATTAAATCCTCTGTTTTGTTCACTATATGGAATCATTTCAACCAGGTCAGCTTGCCATAAGTCATCGTAACCTTTGATGATAGATAACATGACGACGTTTGAAGTTTCTACGTGCAGTTTTATGCAACTCCTCAACAACCTCACGCTTACTCATATTTACAAAGAGTGAATTCAATAAAATCAAAGTAAAGACTTTTATATATATTTTTTTTCTTTTATTGAAATCTCTTATACAATAACATAAGTTTCTTAAATTTAATTAACCTTTTTCCATGAGGTAACAGACGCAAGTATCTGGCCCTTCTTCGCATTGGTTGGATGACCAACAACAATTAGAGTAATGATGTCCATGCAATGATTCCATGTATGTAGTATTTTTAAATTTACTAACCATTGAAATACAGTTAGAAAATTCTCCATAGTGTTCATCCAATATTGATTCCCCATTTGTTTTAAAAAGATCAAAAATATCTTTTATTACTTTGTCAGTGTCCATTTTTAAAGTTCCTTGTTGTTTAAGTGTTGCATGCTAACTAATAAATTTTATTTGATTTTATGAAAATTGAAAATCTTTTCTTCATTTTTTCACTTATATGTGCATATATATAAAATACAGATATATAAAACTAATACAAATATAACAACATTTTTTACTTATTTTCATCTATGGGTGTAAACTGTAAAGGGTACATTAGGAAACAGCGTCTTCATAAAATGATCAAATTTATTTTTAATCTTCTTGTCAACATACTTTTCTTCTGTGGAGTCTTTAAGTTTTTGAGAAATTAATTGTGATGCCATGTTTTCTTCTTCCATACTTTTTATTGTTTCCTTTATCGTAGAGTCTATGTGGTTTTTTAGCATATGAATTTCCTTATTAAAAGTGGATAAAACTTCCATTAAAGAAGAATTTATATTTTTTATAATGCTTGTTTCTTTAAAACTTATTTGATCATCAACATATCCTTTGCATACGGCTTGGGGTGGGTATTCAAGATTACTTCCAACATTGTTTAAATATTTACTTTCTATATCAAAATCACCAGACGGTAGAAGTTTAAAACCTATATATAAACCTATAAACCTGGAGGTCCTACAAGACCTTTGTTTTTTTAAAGAGGCTTGAAGTTCCTACCGAACTTGTCGACGTTCATTATTAATATGCAAAGCTAATAGTTTGAAACGAAGTTAATGTATAATTTTTGATTCTTTTAGCTCTTCAATTACAGAATTTATTTCATTCTGATGGTTATTATTACCAGCGTTCTTAGATGCTATTAAAAGTCTTAGTCTATTAACAAGTTCATTAGGATCGTTCCAATACATATATTCAATATTTTTATTTGTATACTCTATTTCAGTTATGTCCGAATAAGATTTTCCAGTTTTTTTTTTTCTGTTTCACTTTTAAATCCAGCAGCAAGTTGCTTAATTATTTGGGTATATTTTGCCCCTCTATTTGACTTGATTCGACTAAAACTATCATGATTAGTTGTATGTACTTTAGTTTTATATAAGATTTTTCCGTATTCTTCTAAGTCATCACTAGTATATACTTGTTTACGTGGATCTTTCTTTACAATTAAAGCAATGAGACTAGGAGTTCGAGTAAAAGTTTCATCATCAGCAATAATATCATTATCATTCACGAGAAACCTACATTTTCCTATTTTTATAGAATTTGAATTCGCATCAAAATATGGACCGTATGTTGTATCTCGATTTGACTCTGACAATATTTTTTTAACAAAAGAAGATGATGTATTTAGAGTGGAATTATTTTTTGGTGTACTGAATAAAATGGATTCATCTGTAGTATCCATTTCTGAAGGGTATCTTGTTTTGTCATGCTTTTCTTCGTTTTCATTTTCATCAAAAGATTTGAAACGTAGCTTACGACGTTTGATTATTTTCGTGCCATCATCCTGCTGTGTTGTTTCTTTTGTAACATTTCCAACCAATTTGTTCAATGGTTCCACAATAGGTTTGAAAGTCCCTTCTCAATCAGTTTCTCTAGTCATTTTGCCAGTTTTTAGTTGAAAATATTTATTACTTAGCACATTCTTTGTTTTTATTAAATCTCTTAACACGTTCTAATTTATTTCTATGGTTTGGATAACAAATAATCTTTTGTTTTTTAGAATTAAAATGAAGGACTAGTTTTCCCAAAACAGTGTTGTTACCAGAATGTTTTGATTTTAAATGAAATATGTATATTTATAGTATTACAATTTTATTGAAACTGTTCTTGTAGCGACCTTTTTCAATACTGTTCTCCTTGTCTATTACGAGGAATACAAAATTGTCCGCCCAACACTGTGAGCATAACTCTTTGAATGGAATAAATGTCATATCAGAGTTAATATGATCCTTGTAAACATGCTTCAAGTTCAATTCGTCTTGTTTGAAAAGAATACTGAAATTAGCGTTGTCTCTAATTAGATGTTTTGGTATATGAGTATAGGACTGGCATTAGTAAAAACTATCAACTCCATCGTGACGTTCCATACAAAAATAGTCTCTTATATTATTTTGTTTCTGGCAAGCGACATCATCGAATAAAAATATTGAATTGTTTTTAGCGTCCAAAGGAGGCATTATTTCACAATTGTTTGAAAATTCGTTGTATTCCATTCCTTTGACAGTTATAATAAGTTTTTTAAGATATTGATATTTTGGTTGGTGTAAGGATTTGGAATAAATATAAATATTTTCAAACTTTAAGCCTATGACATCTGACTGCTTTACAAAACGCATAATGACGACTAAGATCTTTTTAAATAAAACATTTTGTTTTATACACTTGTAATCATAAATGTTTCAACCTTCAACTAAGAAGGTGTGTTAATCATACTATGATTGAACATAACACTCAGAATCTATGGAAATGGTATGTTCTTAAAACCATATAAACATGGTCATGGTCTTTTTTTGAACTCAACAAGCACAAAAAACTAATTGAATTGCTACCTAACAATCCTTTAATCAATTTTGATATTCACCAGTTTAGAAAGAAACACTTGAAGCATTTTAGAGGAGTTTTTATGCGAAACTCTTTACCAAAAGTACCAACATTAAAAGAGTGTGGTGTTATAAATCTGGATAGTGAAAGTGGCTTGGGTACTCATTGGTAGTATTTTTATAGTTTTGGAAATTTAAGACCACCCTCAGAAGTAATAAGCTATCTTGGTAAAAAAAATAAACTATGATTATATACAAGAACAAGATTTTCATACATTTATTTGTGGTCATTTATGCTTAAGGTTTTTATTAGAACAATGTAATAAAGTTTTCAAAATCTAAAAACAAAATATAAATAAATATCGTAAAAAAAAAACAAATGTGTCTTTTAATCAAACTGTTCTGACATTCTCTTGCATTGTACACAATTCTAACCAGCACAACCAACAGACGTAAGTATTTTGGAATGCTAGTTTCAATTTGATCCTAAGCATATGAACATCCTAATAAGAATATGTTTAGCCAATGCACACATCAATTTTATATTGCATGCCCTGCAGGTGCGAATGTTGTGCCAGAAGTTACCCAACTAAATATGTATTGGGTGCCGTGCTGGTGCCAAGTTTGGTGCAGAACTTACTCAACCATCGGTGCACACATAAATTTTGTATTGGGTGGAGTAGAGTGACATAGATTTTGAATTGGGTGGAGTAGGAGCTACCCAACCAAATAAGCAATAATAATTAATAATTTTAATAATTTTAACTATATGCCTGTAAGACCTTAGGTCTTTTAAATGCAACCTGAATTGCACGGCACTAGTAAGAAAGAGTAGGAGGATAGGAAAGATTTGGCACAGTGGATTGAGACCAATGTGTTTATTGTCTCATTAAATCTCACGGGTGGCGTCCAGTTAAGCTGCGAGAATATAGAAAAGAATGCTGCCTAGAATGGGGCTCGAACCCACACCTCTAAGTTAGCAGTCAAGTACTACATCCACTGCACCATTGCCACCCCAATATTCCAACAAGAATTTAATTTTTTGAACTGGAAATACAGCCGATACCAAGCCCAACCCAAATAAATCCAACTAGAAAAGTGTACATTTAGTGGTTTGACGTCTCCAATTGTGTAGTTAAATATATATAAATAAATAAAAAATTTAAAAAATTTCACTTTTTGGCGTTTATTAAAAACTAATTTTAAACTTTTACACAATTATTTTAAAAATTACAATATTTAGCAACGCGTTTCGGAAGTAAATTCCATCTTCGGGCTAAAAAAAAACACACCAACACTAAATATATTTCCAATTAAATATAAAAATAACATGAAAACCATAAAAAACTTAAGACAAAAACTAGAGAACAACAATGCGTTCATCACCAAAGCAGACAAAGGTAACACAGTTGTGATACAAGACAAACAAGAATACATAGTTAAAACATATAAATTCATTGAAGATAACAATATAAAAGAAATGCCTAAAGACCCCACAAAAATATATATTAAAGAAATCAACAACGCCATAAATAAATGCAATAATCTCTTTACAAATATAAACAAATACAAACTAAAACAACCAAATGCTAAAGCTCCACAGTTTACAGGCCTACCGAAAATAAACAAGGAGGGAACACCTATTAGACCTCTCATCAATTACACGTCAGCTCCAAGCTACAAAATCGCGAAGACCTTACAAAAATTAATCAAAAACAACACAAAAATACAAAATAACCACAGCATCAATAATTACAAACAACTAATAGAAAAACTAAATAACATACACATATCACATAACTACAAAATGATCTCATTTGACATAACAAATATGTACACTAATATACCAATTCACGAAACAATAATAATAATTAAAGAAAATCTTGAATCCACAGCAAAATTAAACATACACCAAATAGAAGAGTTAATAACATTATTAAAAATCATCCTAAAACAAAACTACTTTACATTTAATGAGAAATTCTACACGCAAGACGAAGGCCTAGCCATGGGTTCACCATTAAGCGGTCTAATCGCAGAGTTCTATCTGAATAGCTTTGAGAACAAATACATTTTATCCAAACTCAATCCACTCAATAAGAACATCATCACATACTCCAGATATGTTGACGATACATTCGTTATAATCGACGGAACAACAAGACAAATAGACAATCTCAAAAACCACCTTAACAACATCAACGGACAAATAAAATTCACATCAGAAATCGAAAACAATAACGAAATCAACTTCCTCGACCTAAACATAAAAAAGACTATGAACAAACTCAAATACAAAGTGTACAGAAAACCGACCACGACTGACATCACAATCCACAAAGACTCCCATCATCCACAGACACAAAAAATGGCAGCATATAATGCACTAATCAACAGACTGCTTACTATACCAATGGACAAAAATGACTACAAAGAAGAAGAACACACAATAAAACATATAGCAAAAATAAACGGATATAATATAGAAATAATAGACAAACTAATCAACAAGAAGAAAGAGAAATTAAAGAAAACAAAAAACCTAAACAAATCAAACAACAACAACGCCTCAACAACTGAACCGACAAAATATATATCCGCACAATACACAAATTTAATGCCACAAATAATGAGGAACATATTCAACAAACAAAATATTAAAATCTCATTTAAAACTAATAACCATCTCTCTAAACTACTCCAGCCTAAAACAAAAAACCACCCAAAAACAAGCACAGGTGTTTACAAGTTAAAATGCAACGACTGCAACAAATACTACATAGGACAAACAGGGAGAACATTCCTTGACAGATTTAACGAACATAAACCCAGGCCAAACACAAAATCTAACTTCGCTGCACACTTGATTGACACTAACGACTAACCACAACTACACCGACTTCGACACCAACCTTACCCCCCTACACCACTGTAAGAAAGGGAAATTACTTGACGCCCTCGAAGAATACGAAATATACAAATCACGTAAACTACAGGAAGACAATGTACTGAACGACAAATTAACACTAAAAACAAATGCACTATATGACACTGCACTGAGACACTACAGCTAACAAAGTAAGACAACCGAATACCCACAACACAAATATTAACAAACAAATTTAATAAAACTTCACCAAAAAACAACAAAACAAAAAGAGACAAGCACAACAAAACATGAAGAACTAAAGCCCAAATTCATCATTAAGTTAATTAGCCCGAAGATGGAATTTACTTCCGAAACGCGTTGCTAAATATTGTAATTTTTAAAATAATTGTGTAAAAGTTTAAATTAGTTTTTAATAAACGCCAAAAAGTAAAATTTTTTAAATTTTTTATTTATTTATATATAGAAAAGTGTATCCCACAACCAATTTTCCACTGTAAATCCAATCCCACAACCGATGTTCCAATGAAAATACAAATGGTGCCAGAAGTCCAACCAGTGACAATTATTCCCAAATAGAATCAAACTGGAAACTTGACATGCATCCCAATTGGGACGTGCGGTGCCGTGCCGTGCCGATGCCAAGTTTGGTGCCAAGGTGGAGTGGGAGTTACATATTTATACTACTGATATTGTTCTTAGAAGAAGATTCACTTTATGGATTTTGGGTAGTCCATAAAGTTTTGGTGCTATTGCTGTCGAACAATGCAATTAGGTTTTTTGCCACTTATGTTCTGTTGAAAAAGTTCCTTGATTATGTTATTGCTTGTTTTTTGAAGCTCTTGTGTTGGGTTTGTTCAAATAGTCTTGTAGGTATTTTTGTCTGCTAGTAGTTCTGTCATTTTGTTTTTGTATTCTTCCTTATACATGACAACTGTTTTACTGCCTTTATCTGCAGTAGTTATTATTATTTTGTTTTTGTGATGATTAAGAAAAGTTTGTGTTTTTTTGGTATATTTTGAGTATGAATTTCTCTTTCGTTGAATTTTTATTCGTCGTTTATGTTCAGAAATTTTGTAGGCAATTTTGAATCTGGCAAATACTGAATAAAAACGCAGTTTTTGCAACTATATCTTTAAATGAGAATTGTTTATATTTTACTGGAGGAAAAATTATTTATGTACTCGAATTTTGTTGCATTGTGTACTTAATTACGCACAAGTGTTCGTAGACTAATTTTGTAATTTGAGTATTTTAATTATTACTGGCCGAACAGAATAGTGTAGCTGTAGTTGTGGCGTGTAGCACTGTCAAAGTAGAAAGATTTAATTTAATTTAATTTAATTTAATTTAATTTAATTTAATTTAATTTAATTTAATTTAATTTAATTTAATTTAATTTAATTTAATTTAATTTAATTTAATCTAATTTAATTTAATTTAATTTAATTTAATTTAATCTAATTCAATCTAATTCAATTTAATTTAATTTAATTTAATTTAATTTAATTTAATTTAATTTAATTTAATTTAATTTAATTTAATTTAATTTAATTTAATTTAATTTAATTTAATTTAATTTAATTTAATTTAATTTAATTTAATTTAATTTAATTTAATTTAATTTAATTTAATTTAATTTAATTTAATTTAATTTAATTTAATTTAATTTAATTTAATTTAATTTAATTTAATTTAATTTAATTTAATTTAATTTAATTTAATTTAATTTAATTTAATTTAATTTAATTTAATTTAATTTAATTTAATTTAATTTAATTTAATTTAATTTAATTTAATTTAATTTAATTTAATTTAATTTAATTTAATTTAATTTAATTTAATTTAATTTAATTTAATTTAATTTAATTTAATTTAATTTAATTTAATTTAATTTAATTTAATTTAATTTAATTTAATTTTAATTTAATTTAATTTAATTTAATTTAATTTAATTTAATTTAATTTAATTTAATTTAATTTAATTTAATTTAATTTAATTTAATTTAATTTAATTTAATTTAATTTAATTTAATTTAATTTAATTTAATTTAATTTAATTTAATTTAATTTAATTTAATTTAATTTAATTTAATTTAATTTAATTTAATTTAATTTAATTTAATTTAATTTAATTTAATTTAATTTAATTTAATTTAATTTAATTTAATTTAATTTAATTTAATTTAATTTAATTTAATTTAATTTAATTTAATTTGATTTAATTTAATTTAATTTAATTTAATTTAATTTAATTTAATTTAATTTAATTTAATTTGATTTAATTTAATTTAATTTAATTTAATTTAATTTAATTTAATTTAATTTAATTTAATTTAATTTAATTTAATTTAATTTAATTTAATTTAATTTAATTTAATTTAATTTAATTTAATTTAATTTAATTTAATTTAATTTAATTTAATTTAATTTAATGTAATTTAATTTAATTTAATGTAATTTAATGTAATTTAATTTAATTTAATTTAATTTAATTTAATTTAATTTAATTTAATTTAATTTAATTTAATTTAATTTAATTTAATTTAATTTAATTTAATTTAATTTAATTTAGTTTAATTTAGTTTAATTTAGTTTAATATAATTTAATTTAATTTAATTTAATTTAATTTAATTTAATTTAATTTAATTTAATTTAATTTAATTTAATTTAATTTAATTTAATTTAATTTAATTTAATTTAATTTAATTTAATTTAATTTAATTTAATTTAATTTAATTTAATTTAATTTAATTTAATTTAATTTAATTTAATTTAATTTAATTTAATTTAATTTAATTTAATTTAATTTAATTTAATTTAATTTAATTTAATTTAATTTAATTTAAATTTAAATTTAAATTTAAATTTAAATTTAAATTTAAATTTAAATTTAAATTTAAATTGAGTAAACGACAAGTTGTTGAAGAGCTTCACAGGTCGGCAAGAAAGAATTTCAATCGGCGTAGGGTTGTTATCAAGGGTTTTGATGACCTTTGGCAAGCTGATTTAGTTGAAATGATACCCTATCATAAGGCAAATAATGGCTACAAATATCTATTGACAGTCATTGACACATTCTCTTAATATGCGTGGGCAATTGCTCTCAAAAATAAGACAGCTTCATCTGTTGCAGAAGCAATGACGTTAATTTTCATCAAATCATCACGAAAGCCTAAAAATCTACAAACTGATGATGGGAAAGAATTTTTTAATAAGATATTTCATGATTTAATGATATTACACAATATAAACCATTATTCTACATTCAGCCCACTTAAGGCATCAATTGTTGAACGTTTTAATCGCACAATTAAGGAGAAAATGTGGAAGGAGTTTAGTTTTAATGGTAATTACAAATGGACATCCATTGTTGATGATTTGGTGAATGAATACAATCACTCCGTGCATAGAACTATAAAAATGTGTCCCATTGATGTGAATCAGGAAAACTCTAAAACACTCTTATCTACGGCTTATAATAGAATTAAAATCGCTCCACGGGGTAAATTTCGAGTTGGGGACAATGTTAGAATAAGCAAGTTCAAACACGTTTTTGAGAAAGGCTACACACCAAATTGGACAACGGAAATTTTTACGATAAGAAAAGTAAACCTAACCAATCCAGCAACATATCTCCTTGAAGATTTTAATGGTCAACCTATCAGCGTATGTTTTTACGAAAAAGAATTACAAAAGACTAAATATCCTAATATTTATCTCGTTGAAAAAGTACTTAAAAGTAATGGAGACAATGTATATGTTAAATGGCTTGGCTTCCCATCGGCTAACAATTTATGGATTAATAAATCACAATTATTATAAAAGACAAAAATTATTTGTTTCCTTTCTGTTCCTAAATTTCTTAAATCATTATCTCCCTTCAACCTACCAATGCATCTCAAAGTCAATGAACTCCCATCGTAGTATATGATCCCGTCACCACTCAAAACTCATATCAACATATGCCCACTCCAAATCTACATACCTACAAACCATACAAGAATTCCTTTTACTTGCATATATGTACCTACTACACATCCACCTCGTCAACCTTCAAGCAAAAAACCATACAAATATCTCTGTACATCACTAGCCACAATTCACAGTCACGAAAACTAAATTCACCCCAAAATTTTACATTTACACCAACAAAATACATTCACCCAAATGCTCTGTTCCTCAAGTCCGATATTTATACTACTGTATAGTTGTTGTAATTACACAGCATTCAATTTTTCCCATCCCTGTAAAGTATATTCTTACAGTCGCGACAATAGTTTTCCTGATAACGCATTTTCCTTACATTTTTCATTGATTTATCAGATCCAAATTTCTTACCACATTTTCTTCAGTTCTAAAAATAAATCCTACACATTTCATCCTACACATTTCATCCACCTTTTTCCATGCACAAGCAATCCATTCATCGCTACACACACACACACTGCTTCGTACACAGTACTACTTGCTCTATGAGGAGCAATTTTGGCTGGATGAGCACTTTTTTTACACTAGGAGCACAGTTTTGTTCCTCAAGTCCGATATTTATACTACTTGTAGTGATGATTTTGTCTTTTTGACAATTTAAAATAAAAACGAAAAATATAGCATATAACCCGCATGGCGCGGGGTAACGTTGAAAACCGATCAAGAATATCTTCTGAACTATGCTAAACTACTAATGAGACGACAGTCTTTTGTTCCAAATCTTCCACACAAGGGATGATTGGTTGTGATTCCAGCCATTTTGAATCTGGTTCGCAAAGCCATGAGGGACCCTTCCACCAAAACGTGTTTAGTCTCAAATCTGAAGGCATCAATACACGAGTAGCCAAATCTGCTGGATTGTCAGCCGACTTGACATGCCTCCAAGGAACGTTACCAATGTTATCTAATATTTCCCTAGTGCGATTGGCGACAAAGGTTTTCCACACACATGGTGGTTTTTTCAGCCAGGCCATTACGATGGAAGAGTCAGTCCATAAAAAGGTTTGGTAAGAATGTACTGGGAAGTTTTATATATAAAATTTTATCAATTTTGAGAGAAGAAGTGCCCCACACAACTCAAGGCGTGGTAAAGACACAGATTTGATGGGTGCAACTTTGGATTTTGCACAGAGCAAGTGAGAGGTGAAAGTTCCATCAGATTGGCGTACGCGTATATATAACGCGGCGGCATATGCCTTTTCAGAGGAGTCGCAGAATCCATGAAACTGGACTTCTGACGCGGGGGAATATTCTACCCAGCGAGGTATCTCAATAAGTTCTATATCGGATAATGAATCCGCAAAGTTTTTCCACGTTTTGAAAGAATCCGATGTTAAGGATTCATCCCAGCCAGTTTGCTCTGCCCAAACGGTTTGCATCAGCATTTTTGCAACTATTACCACAGGGGCCAGCCAACCTGCGGGATCAAATATCCTTGCGATTTGTGAAAAAACTTCCCGTTTAGTGGGACAGTCAGATAAAATAATTCGCTGAGTAGAAAAGTAAAAGTTGTCACTTTTGGCATTCCACCGTATCCCTAAAGTTTTTGTATTGCTGTCCGCGTCGAGCTTAAAAAAATTCTCGTTCAAAATATGCTCACAAGGCAAATGGTCGAGTAACCGAGGAGAGTTGGAGGTCCACTTCCGAAGTGGAAACCCCGCTGAGTCAAGAAGCTTGATGAGTTCCGATTGAGCTCGTAATGCGGAATGGATACTATGAGCACCAGACAAGACATCATCGACGTAAAATTCCGATTGAAGAATTTTTGAAGCAAACGGAAATTCGGTTTTTCCAAACTTTGCTAATTCTAGAAGAGTACGAATTGCCAAGTAAGGGGCACAATTAACGCCAAAGGTGACGGTTAGGAGTTCAAAATCTTCAACTTCTAAGTGGGGAGAGGAACGAAAAAGAATTCTTTGAAATGGAGTGTCTCTTGGGTCGACCAAAATTTGTCGGTACATTTTCTCAATGTCCGCATTAAACACAAATTTGTAAAATCTCCAACGAATAATTAACGAGGATAAATCTTGTTGTAAAGTCGGCCCTGGGAACAGTAAATCATTTGAACTGACACCCGTTGAAGAGGCATTGGAAGCGTTGAAAACGACGCGTACTTTGGTTGAAGTGCTTTCTGGTTTTATAACCGCATGATGCGGAAGATAAAACGATTTTACTTGGCCGTTTTCAACGTTTTCCACTGGAGTGACCTTTCGCATTTGATTAAGAGAAAGGTACTCAGAAATAACTTTGGAATATTGAGACTACAATTCCACCTTTGACGCTAAAGGTTTTTCTGTTCTTGAAAATTGTTTAAGTGCGATGAACCTAGAATAACCAAGTCGGTTCTTTGAGGCGTGTGGTTTTAATAGAAGACGAACCACAAACCTACCATCAGCACGCCTGAAAGTGTTTTTTTTATAAAACTCTTCACAGTAACAATCTTCCTTTGATCAGATGGCAGTAGAAGGCAGCTCCTCTAACTCCCAAAATGTTCGTAATTGAGCGTCCAAATTACTAGAGGCACTATCGGATGTGATGGTAGTGTTAAACGACTGAAAAGAATCTGGGACTGGCCCCGACAGTATCCATCTAAAAATAGTGTTCTGGGCTACTAGTGAATTTGAGATCATTTTCAAACCGTTGCGAATAATACAAGAATAGAGGTCAGCTCCTATTAAAAGATCTACCTGCGACGATTTGTTAAAAGAGGGATCAGCTAGTTTGAGGCCAACAAAAAGGTTGGGATTTATTATTGAGAAGGATGAACAATGGCTTGGGCTGATAATGTTATTTGAGGAATTTCAAAGGACGTGAGTGAAAAAGAGCAAAGTTTTTTAGAAGTTACTGAGAGATTTCCGCTAATACCAGAAACGTTGGTATTTTTCACCACGAATGGAAGATTAAGCCTTTTTTGCACAGATTCCGAAATGAAAGATATCTCGGAGCCAGGATCAATAAGTGCTCTAACGACATGTTCAGTTTCCGTTCCTACTATACCGACGAGAGCAGTTGCCAAAAGAATTCTTTTTTGAGACGTAACCGTGAAGGCTTGATGAGAAGCCTGAGGAACAAATGGCTGCGAAGAAGCAGACATTGGAGCATTTTGCGAAGCTAACGCTGGAGGAGTGGACTGTAAATTATTGTTTTGTTGCGCAGTAGGGAGGTTGGATACTAAATGAAGAAGTGTATGATGGCGTTTCTTGCAATAGCTACATGAGTGTTTACTAGAGCAAGTAGACTTCTGATGACTTGTGCCTAAGCAGTTATTACACACTTTGTGGTTGCGAACTGCTTCGATTCTGGATGAAACAGGCATAGCCGAGAATTTAGGGCATTCGTAAATAGAATGGTTTGCCGAACAAATTTTACATTTAGATCCTCCCGCCTTTGCAAGAAACGTGTTGGCTTTATTAGGCTTTGCGGTTACGGTTTTTCGTGAAGAATGCTGACTTACTGATGGTTTTGAACATGTAGTGTCCGAGATAGATTCCAAAGTTTGGAAACGTGCGCTGAGAAATTTGTCTTGTGGCGTGATGATTCCGAGTAGCGGAATAACGGGGGCTGCTTAACGAAGAATATGGCGTGGTCGTAGAAATTTCCACGAAACGTTATGCCATGAGGTGACAGTGCAGCGGACTACAGTAGCACATGTATTGTATTAGCGGTGGTAGTAAATTTTCTTCACTTGGGCTGGTGTTGGTGGCAGCAAACAAAGAAAACCACCAATAACGGCCTCAAATGTGGCGTGATGACGAGTAACGGGGTCTGCTGGTCGACGAATGTGGCGTGTTCCGGTTTTGTTAAAATAACGGCACAAACAACGGCACTGGGGGCGTCAGCAGATTCACCGCAAACGTGTGGCACTGGTGGTCAATCTGGCTCGTCTGGACCAAATGTTCGGCACAAAAAGGGGGCCAAACTGAGATGATGCAGCTAATGCACCAATTCATTCAGCGGCGCAGCAGCAACACCCACAAACCAAAATTTCAACAACGCAGTTTTTCTTCCAAAAAAAAAACTCACTGGTATTTTTTAGATTTTATTTAGAGATAACAATATGTAGGTTTAAGATTTTCTTTAGCTGTAAGATAGCTTTAAGTCAGTTATGTTAAATTAAAATAATAGTTTATAAGCGGACAACTTTAATTTTAGGTTTAAAAAGGCAAAGATAATTTGGAGAACTTGTCCGCACGAAAACGAAAGAATGATTTAGAATAAAAAAACGTTGTCAGATTTCACTGCACTTGAACTACACACTAAATAACCAGTATTATAATACTGGGTAAATGAGTGCGTTCAACCGCGGAGAAATCTATATTGGAGGAGGACGAGTTCAGACGCCGATTATCGGCACTCCGCATTACGACTGGTGCGGACCGCGCACCACGGACTGAATGCGGAGTACCTACGCAATTCGCATGAACACGTATACTGAAGCTTAATCCGTCAGGTCAAAATGAAAGGTACATATGTCCCCATATCGCGCACTAACGTCCCTACTATACATATATAAATAAAATAAAATAAAATAAAATAAAATAAAACAAAACAAAATAAAATAAAATAAAATAAAATAAAATAAAATAAATTAAAATAAAATAAAATAAAATAAAATAAAATAAATTAAAATAAAATAAAATAAAATAAAATAAAATAAAATAAAATAAAATAAAATAAAATAAAATAAAATAAAATAAAATAAAATAAAATAAAATAAAATAAAATAAAATAAAATAAAATAAAATAAAATAAAATAAAATAAAATAAAATAAAATAAAATAAAATAAAATAAAATAAAATAAAATAAAATAAAATAAAATAAAATAAAATAAAATAAAATAAAATAAAATAAAATAAAATAAAATAAAATAAAATAAAATAAAATAAAATAAAATAAAATAAAATAAAATAAAATAAAATAAAATAAAATAAAATAAAATAAAATAAAATAAAATAAAATAAAATAAAATAAAATAAAATAAAATAAAATAAAATAAAATAAAATAAAATAAAATAAAATAAAATAAAATAAAATAAAATAAAATAAAATAAAATAAAATAAAATAAAATAAAATAAAATAAAATAAAATAAAATAAAATAAAATAAAATAAAATAAAATAAAATAAAATAAAATAAAATAAAATAAAATAAAATAAAATAAAATAAAATAAAATAAAATAAAATAAAATAAAATAAAATAAAATAAAATAAAATAAAATAAAATAAAATAAAATAAAATAAAATAAAATAAAATAAAATAAAATAAAATAAAATAAAATAAGATAAGATAAGATAAGATAAGATAAGATAAGATAAGATAAGATAAGATAAGATAAGATAAGATAAGATAAGATAAGATAAGATAAGATAAGATAAGATAAGATAAGATAAGATAAGATAAGATAAGATAAGATAAGATAAGATAAGATAAGATAAGATAAGATAAGATAAGATAAGATAAGATAAGATAAGATAAGATAAGATAAAATAAAATAAAATAAAATAAAATAAAATAAAATAAAATAAAATAAAATAAAATAAAATAAAATAAAATAAAATAAAATAAAATAAAATAAAATAAAATAAAATAAAATAAAATAAAATAAAATAAAATAAAATAAAATAAAATAAAATAAAATAAAATAAAATAAAATAAAACAAAATAGAATAAAATAAAATAAAACAAAATAGAATAAAATAAAATTAAATAAAATAAAATAAAATTAAATTTAAATTTAAATTTAAATTTAAATTTAAATTTAAATTTAAATTTAAATTTAAATTTAAATTTAAATTTAATTTTATTTTATTTTATTTTATTTTATTTAATTTTATTTTATTCTATTTTGTTTTATTTTATTTTATTTTATTTTATTTTATTTTATCTTATCTTATCTTATCTTATCTTATCTTATCTTATCTTATCTTATCTTATCTTATCTTATCTTATCTTATCTTATCTTATCTTATCGTATCTTATCTTATCTTATCTTATCTTATCTTATCTTATCTTATCTTATCTTATCTTATCTTATCTTATCTTATCTTATCTTATCTTATCTTATCTTATCTTATCTTATCTTATCTTATCTTATCTTATCTTATCTTATCTTATCTTATCTTATCTTATCTTATCTTATCTTATCTTATCTTATCTTATCTTATCTTATCTTATCTTATCTTATCTTATCTTATCTTATCTTATCTTATCTTATCTTATCTTATCTTATCTTATCTTATCTTATCTTATCTTATCTTATCTTATCTTATCTTATCTTATCTTATCTTATCTTATCTTATCTTATCTTATCTTATCTTATCTTATCTTATCTTATCTTATCTTATCTTATCTTATCTTATCTTATCTTATCTTATCTTATCTTATCTTATCTTATCTTATCTTATCTTATCTTATCTTATCTTATCTTATCTTATCTTATCTTATCTTATCTTATCTTATCTTATCTTATCTTATCTTATCTTATCTTATCTTATCTTATCTTATCTTATCTTATCTTATCTTATCTTATCTTATCTTATTTTATTTTATTTTATTTTATTTTATTTTATTTTATTTTATTTTATTTTATTTTATTTTATTTTGTTTTATTTTATTTTATTTTATTTTATTTTATTTATATATGTATAGTAGGGACGTTAGTGCACGATATGGGGACATATGTACCTTTCATTTTGACCTGACGGATTAAGCTTCAGTATACGTGTTCATGCGAATTGCGTAGGTACTCCGCATTCAGTCCGTGGTGCGCGGTCCGCACCAGTCGTAATGCGGAGTGCCGATAATCGGCGTCTGAACTCGTCCTCCTCCAATATAGATTTCTCCGCGGTTGAACGCACTCATTTACCCAGTATTATAATACTGGTTATTTAGTGTGTAGTTCAAGTGCAGTGAAATCTGACAACGTTTTTTTATTCTAAATCATTCTTTCGTTTTCGTGCGGACAAGTTCTCCAAATTATCTTTGCCTTTTTAAACCTAAAATTAAACTTAAAAAAAGTTGTCCGCTTATAAACTATTATTTTAATTTAACATAACTGACTTAAAGCTATCTTACAGCTAAAGAAAATCTTAAACCTACATATTGTTATCTCTAAATAAAATCTAAAAAATACCAGTGAGTTTTTTTTTGGAAGAAAAACTGCGTTGTTGAAATTTTGGTTTGTGGGTGTTGCTGCTGCGCCGCTGAATGAATTGGTGCATTAGCTGCATCATCTCAGTTTGGCCCCCTTTTTGTGCCGAACATTTGGTCCAGACGAGCCAGATTGACCACCAGTGCCACACGTTTGCGGTGAATCTGCTGACGCCCCCAGTGCCGTTGTTTGTGCCGTTATTTTAACAAAACCGGAACACGCCACATTCGTCGACCAGCAGACCCCGTTACTCGTCATCACGCCACATTTGAGGCCGTTATTGGTGGTTTTCTTTGTTTGCTGCCACCAACACCAACCCAAGTGAAGAAAATTTACTACCACCGCTAATACAATACATGTGCTACTGTAGTCCGCTGCACTGTCACCTCATGGCATAACGTTTCGTGGAAATTTCTACGACCACGCCATATTCTTCGTTAAGCAGCCCCCGTTATTCCGCTACTCGGAATCATCACGCCACAAGACAAATTTCTCAGCGCACGTTTCCAAACTTTGGAATCTATCTCGGACACTACATGTTCAAAACCATCAGTAAGTCAGCATTCTTCACGAAAAACCGTAACCGCAAAGCCTAATAAAGCCAACACGTTTCTTGCAAAGGCGGGAGGATCTAAATGTAAAATTTGTTCGGCAAACCATTCTATTTACGAATGCCCTAAATTCTCGGCTATGCCTGTTTCATCCAGAATCGAAGCAGTTCGCAACCACAAAGTGTGTAATAACTGCTTAGGCACAAGTCATCAGAAGTCTACTTGCTCTAGTAAACACTCATGTAGCTATTGCAAGAAACGCCATCATACACTTCTTCATTTAGTATCCAACCTCCCTACTGCGCAACAAAACAATAATTTACAGTCCACTCCTCCAGCGTTAGCTTCGCAAAATGCTCCAATGTCTGCTTCTTCGCAGCCATTTGTTCCTCAGGCTTCTCATCAAGCCTTCACGGTTACGTCTCAAAAAAGAATTCTTTTGGCAACTGCTCTCGTCGGTATAGTAGGAACGGAAACTGAACATGTCGTTAGAGCACTTATTGATCCTGGCTCCGAGATATCTTTCATTTCGGAATCTGTGCAAAAAAGGCTTAATCTTCCATTCGTGGTGAAAAATACCAACGTTTCTGGTATTAGCGGAAATCTCTCAGTAACTTCTAAAAAACTTTGCTCTTTTTCACTCACGTCCTTTGAAATTCCTCAAATAACATTATCAGCCCAAGCCATTGTTCATCCTTCTCAATAATAAATCCCAACCTTTTTGTTGGCCTCAAACTAGCTGATCCCTCTTTTAACAAATCGTCGCAGGTAGATCTTTTAATAGGAGCTGACCTCTATTCTTGTATTATTCGCAACGGTTTGAAAATGATCTCAAATTCACTAGTAGCCCAGAACACTATTTTTAGATGGATACTGTCGGGGCCAGTCCCAGATTCTTTTCAGTCGTTTAACACTACCATCACATCCGATAGTGCCTCTAGTAATTTGGACGCTCAATTACGAACATTTTGGGAGTTAGAGGAGCTGCCTTCTACTGCCATCTGATCAAAGGAAGATTGTTACTGTGAAGAGTTTTATAAAAAAAACACTTTCAGGCGTGCTGATGGTAGGTTTGTGGTTCGTCTTCTATTAAAACCACACGCCTCAAAGAACCGACTTGGTTATTCTAGGTTCATCGCACTTAAACAATTTTCAAGAACAGAAAAACCTTTAGCGTCAAAGGTGGAATTGTAGTCTCAATATTCCAAAGTTATTTCTGAGTACCTTTCTCTTAATCAAATGCGAAAGGTCACTCCAGTGGAAAACGTTGAAAACGGCCAAGTAAAATCGTTTTATCTTCCGCATCATGCGGTTATAAAACCAGAAAGCACTTCAACCAAAGTACGCGTCGTTTTCAACGCTTCCAATGCCTCTTCAACGGGTGTCAGTTCAAATGATTTACTGTTCCCAGGGCCGACTTTACAACAAGATTTATCCTCGTTAATTATTCGTTGGAGATTTTACAAATTTGTGTTTAATGCGGACATTGAGAAAATGTACCGACAAATTTTGGTCGACCCAAGAGACACTCCATTTCAAAGAATTCTTTTTCGTTCCTCTCCCCACTTAGAAGTTGAAGATTTTGAACTCCTAACCGTCACCTTTGGCGTTAATTGTGCCCCTTACTTGGCAATTCGTACTCTTCTAGAATTAGCAAAGTTTGGAAAAACCGAATTTCCGTTTGCTTCAAAAATTCTTCAATCGGAATTTTACGTCGATGATGTCTTGTCTGGTGCTCATAGTATCCATTCCGCCAATCGGAACTCATCAAGCTTCTTGACTCAGCGGGGTTTCCACTTCGGAAGTGGACCTCCAACTCTCCTCGGTTACTCGACCATTTGCCTTGTGAGCATATTTTGAACGAGAATTTTTTTAAGCTCGACGCGGACAGCAATACAAAAACTTTAGGGATACGGTGGAATGCCAAAAGTGACAACTTTTACTTTTCTACTCAGCGAATTATTTTATCTGACTGTCCCACTAAACGGGAAGTTTTTTCACAAATCGCAAGGATATTTGATCCCGCAGGTTGGCTGGCCCCTGTGGTAATAGTTGCAAAAATGCTGATGCAAACCGTTTGGGCAGAGCAAACTGGCTGGGATGAATCCTTAACATCGGATTCTTTCAAAACGTGGAAAAACTTTGCGGATTCATTATCCGATATAGAACTTATTGAGATACCTCGCTGGGTAGAATATTCCCCCGCGTCAGAAGTCCAGTTTCATGGATTCTGCGACTCCTCTGAAAAGGCATATGCCGCCGCGTTATATATACGCGTACGCCAATCTGATGGAACTTTCACCTCTCACTTGCTCTGTGCAAAATCCAAAGTTGCACCCATCAAATCTGTGTCTTTACCACGCCTTGAGTTGTGTGGGGCACTTCTTCTCTCAAAATTGATAAAATTTTATATATAAAACTTCCCAGTACATTCTTACCAAACCTTTTTATGGACTGACTCTTCCATCGTAATGGCCTGGCTGAAAAAACCACCATGTGTGTGGAAAACCTTTGTCGCCAATCGCACTAGGGAAATATTAGATAACATTGGTAACGTTCCTTGGAGGCATGTCAAGTCGGCTGACAATCCAGCAGATTTGGCTACTCGTGTATTGATGCCTTCAGATTTGAGACTAAACACGTTTTGGTGGAAGGGTCCCTCATGGCTTTGCGAACCAGATTCAAAATGGCTGGAATCACAACCAATCATCCCTTGTGTGGAAGATTTGGAACAAAAGACTGTCGTCTCATTAGTAGTTTAGCATAGTTCAGAAGATATTCTTGATCGGTTTTCAACGTTACCCCGCGCCATGCGGGTTATATGCTATATTTTTCGTTTTTATTTTAAATTGTCAAAAAGACAAAATCATCACTACAAGTAGTATAAATATCGGACTTGAGGAACAAAACTGTGCTCCTAGTGTAAAAAAAGTGCTCATCCAGCCAAAATTGCTCCTCATAGAGCAAGTAGTACTGTGTACGAAGCAGTGTGTGTGTGTGTAGCGATGAATGGATTGCTTGTGCATGGAAAAAGGTGGATGAAATGTGTAGGATGAAATGTGTAGGATTTATTTTTAGAACTGAAGAAAATGTGGTAAGAAATTTGGATCTGATAAATCAATGAAAAATGTAAGGAAAATGCGTTATCAGGAAAACTATTGTCGCGACTGTAAGAATATACTTTACAGGGATGGGAAAAATTGAATGCTGTGTAATTACAACAACTATACAGTAGTATAAATATCGGACTTGAGGAACAGAGCATTTGGGTGAATGTATTTTGTTGGTGTAAATGTAAAATTTTGGGGTGAATTTAGTTTTCGTGACTGTGAATTGTGGCTAGTGATGTACAGAGATATTTGTATGGTTTTTTGCTTGAAGGTTGACGAGGTGGATGTGTAGTAGGTACATATATGCAAGTAAAAGGAATTCTTGTATGGTTTGTAGGTATGTAGATTTGGAGTGGGCATATGTTGATATGAGTTTTGAGTGGTGACGGGATCATATACTACGATGGGAGTTCATTGACTTTGAGATGCATTGGTAGGTTGAAGGGAGATAATGATTTAAGAAATTTAGGAACAGAAAGGAAACAAATAATTTTTGTCTTTTATAATAATTGTGATTTATTAATCCATAAATTGTTAGCCGATGGGAAGCCAAGCCATTTAACATATACATTGTCTCCATTACTTTTAAGTACTTTTTCAACGAGATAAATATTAGGATATTTAGTCTTTTGTAATTCTTTTTCGTAAAAACATACGCTGATAGGTTGACCATTAAAATCTTCAAGGAGATATGTTGCTGGATTGGTTAGGTTTACTTTTCTTATCGTAAAAATTTCCGTTGTCCAATTTGGTGTGTAGCCTTTCTCAAAAACGTGTTTGAACTTGCTTATTCTAACATTGTCCCCAACTCGAAATTTACCCCGTGGAGCGATTTTAATTCTATTATAAGCCGTAGATAAGAGTGTTTTAGAGTTTTCCTGATTCACATCAATGGGACACATTTTTATAGTTCTATGCACGGAGTGATTGTATTCATTCACCAAATCATCAACAATGGATGTCCATTTGTAATTACCATTAAAACTAAACTCCTTCCACATTTTCTCCTTAATTGTGCGATTAAAACGTTCAACAATTGATGCCTTAAGTGGGCTGAATGTAGAATAATGGTTTATATTGTGTAATATCATTAAATCATGAAATATCTTATTAAAAAATTCTTTCCCATCATCAGTTTGTAGATTTTTAGGCTTTCGTGATGATTTGATGAAAATTAACGTCATTGCTTCTGCAACAGATGAAGCTGTCTTATTTTTGAGAGCAATTGCCCACGCATATTTAGAGAATGTGTCAATGACTGTCAATAGATATTTGTAGCCATTATTTGCCTTATGATAGGGTATCATTTCAACTAAATCAGCTTGCCAAAGGTCATCAAAACCCTTGATAACAACCCTACGCCGATTGAAATTCTTTCTTGCCGACCTGTGAAGCTCTTCAACAACTTGTCGTTTACTCATTTTTCAAAAGAATGAAATAAAAAATCAATTTTGTATGGTTTTATACATACAGGTGTAGTAAAATTATTTATTTTAATCTATGATACAATAACATTAGTTTTCTTAATCTTATCAAACGTTGTTCAATCAAACAACATCCACAAGTATCTGGTCCCACTTTACATGTATTTGAAGACTACGAGCAGCTTACGAAATGACATCCAAACTTTGATTTAACACGATCAATATTTTTGTAATTACTAAAAAATTAAATATTTCTTAAAAACTCTTCATAATGCTCTTCAAGCAAATCATGTTTATGAACCCTTAAAAAAGTCAAAATTTCATTTAAAATTAATGATATATTGATATAAGACATGTTTGTGGGATCGTTTTGATTTACTAATGCTATGTCCGTGAGTGACATACAAATAATAATAAATTCACAGCAACCAAAATATATTAAAAGCAGTTTTTATTAAATCAATTAAAAGGCAACTTCTACTGTAGACAAAAGTATAATTGATCATCGGCAAAAATTAAAAGAAAGATGTTGTTTAGAATCAGTCCAGCCAACCGAAATACAGGGTTGGTATTAAGTAAGTTGTCGAATGATGTAGTTTTCATTACTCCAACACCTCCTTCACTTAAGCGGTATCGTAGTCCTTCATCCATGCAGGTGCATGGACAGTTCGTCCTGATGAAGTCACTTGTCTTGGTTCAGGAGTGTGGGATCTTGAAGGAAAACCCAAAAACTCAGAAGTTTCTGAAGTTGATCCTTCGATAGCATCTTCAAAGTTGGCTGTGATATCTGGATCCGAATCCTCATTGACTATGTGTGGAACATCTTGTAGCAAATTAGGTGGTTTATTAACTTCAAACATATCCATTAACTCGAGAAATAGGTTTGTTGAGTTCTCTTCGATGCTTGGAGAATATCGGTTTTTTATTTGATTCGTATGAGACCTGATAAGTTTTGATTTATTTCCGTCATTTATAAGGACATTGTAGTTGACGGTTCCTTTACGTTCGATGATGGTTCCTGGAACCCAGTATTCTTTATTATTGCGATAGATTTTGGCATAGATACTATCACCTGCAGTGAAATGTCGTTCTTTGGCACCATGATGTTTATTGTACTGGATATTCTGTTTGTCGTTACGTGTTGTAGGCGGATTTTCTTTTCGCTTAAGTAAATCCAACGAAGTTCTTATTTTACGACCAAGGAATGCTTCTGCTGGCGATTTAAAATTAGTCACATTGCGATTGGGTGTAGAACGATAAGTCTGTAGGAATGTTTCAAGGTTCTGCTGACTTGTTCCTTCCTGCTTTAACTTTTTTAACGATCGCTTTAGAGTATCTAGGAAGCGTTCTGCCTGGCCGTTCGATTGTGGATGAAACGGAGCAGTTCGTAAGTGTTGGATTCCACGTGATTTGATGAAGCTTTGGAATTCAGCACTAATGAATTGAGTTCCATTGTCCGAAACTAGTTGTTTACAATCACCATATCGGGAAAATAATTCATTTAATTTAGTTATCATCATGCTGGATGTAATGTTATTGACTTGAAGAACTTCCAACCACTTTGAATATGAATCCACAATGACAAAATAGTAAGTTCCGTCGCAAGGACCCGCAATGTCGATGTGAATGCGATCCATTGGTGCTGTTGTAATTGGCCATGACTCGAGAGTTGTTTTTACAGGAGACTTTGCTGCACTGGCACAGGCATGACATTGATGAACGAATGATGTAATGTCTTCGTCGATTTCCGGCCAATATACATGACATCTGGCAACGGTTTTCATTTTGTCAATACCTGGATGGCCTCGATGAAGTTGTTGCAAAATTCTCTTTTGAAAACACGCTGGTATGATTATGCGGTCTTTAAACATTATGCATCCATCGACGACAGCTAATCCTTCTCTCCTGGCATAATATGGTGAAATTTGTGGTGGTATAGGGAACTTCCATCCAGAGGTCAGGTTCTTGATGACTGTTTGTAAGATTTTACAATTTGATGTTGCTTGTTGTATCATTTTGAAGTTAACTGGAAGCGTGTTGATTGTGTCGAGCAGTTTAACTTTGAAATCTTTTTCAAATTTCGTTGAAGCTATGACGTATTCTTCGTCCAAATTTGTTTTGGTGTTGATAAAACGTGAAAGTACGTCTACGAATCCGAATCTTTTGTTGAAATATATTTGATATCGAAATCGTACATCATCAACGTTAACGCCCACCTCTGTAGCCTGTTGGCGGTGTAAATTGGTATGCCTTTCTTACTACCGAATATTGCTAGGAGGGGCTTATGATCGGTGAGAAGCAGAAACTTACGTCCAAAAATCATCCTGTGAAATTTCTTAACGGCAAAGATGAGTGCAGCGGCTTCTTTCTCTATTTGACTATAGCTGGTCTCAGCTGAAGTCAAGGACCTGGCTGCATGTGCGATGACTTTCTCATCACCATTCGGAAAAATGTGTATAATGCATGCCCCCATTCCAACATTTGATGCATCTGCTGCGACTTTTATAGGCAATGCTGGATTATAATGAGTGAGCATAAGATCAGAGGCGAGAATAGATTTGAATTTGGAAAACGACTTTTGACATTCCTCAGACCATTTGAATGCAACATTTTCTCGAAGCAAATTATCTAATGGTGCACGAATTTCTCTCATCTGCTTTACAAATTTCCCATAGTAATTCACGGCTCCGAGAAATGATCTGAGCTCGGTGATATTTATTCGATTAATTTTGTCGGGGTCTGGTCGTATTCCATTTGCATCGACTATATGAACCAAATACTTAATTTTAGGTACAAAAAATGAACACTTACCGATTTTGATTCGGAAGTTATAATCCATATTATTTATTTAAGCATATGGTCATCCCAGTCTTTTCCACTGACAACAATATCATCAAGATATGCTGCGACTCCATCGACTCCAGCGAGCATTGCGTCCATCAACTGTTGAAAGGCTCCTGGCGCAGATTTGACTCCAGGCGCAAGCCTATTGAAAGTGAACAACCCCTTGTGGGTGTTGATGGTGAGTAGCTTTCTGGATTGAGGTGTGACGGAGACCTGTAGATACGCATCTGCCAAGTCGATGTGTGTGTAGTATGGACTGTTGGCAATTTTCGCAAATATGTCTTCTGGCAAAGGAAGTGGGTACTGGTGGGACTCTAGTGATTGATTCAGACCCGATGAGTAATCTCCGCAAATTCGAACGCCTCCAGATGCTCTTTTGTCGACCACAATAGGTGCTGCCCAGTCTGAATAATCAACTGGGGATATGACATTACGGTCTTGAAGTCGCTGGAGTTCATCTTCAATGAGTGGTAGGACTGAATACGCAACTGGTCGCTTTGCCCTGAAGATTGGTGTTGAATTTTGTCTTAAATGAAGATCTACTTCTGTTTTTGTGCATACTGATGAATCTTCTTTGAACAACTCCGCATATTGCTTTTGAATAATGTCTATTGCAGAGCGCCGGTCATTGTCTGATGGATGAATGATTCGACTGCAAAGTGCACTGATCGACTGGTTCCATAAATTGATTTATGTATTTTTGGACACCCGACAGCAGCTTTGTTAAATCCAAATTGGCATCTTCCTCCAACGATGAAAGCAGTTTTGTGCGAATGTCTGCCTCGGCTGATGACTGTAAGCCTGTGACGAAGACCAAGCACTTGAATTGATTGGCTTTCAACTCACCTAGCTTGAAATCTTCACATAACTTATTTACTCTAGCTGCATATGTAGTAAAATCTTCTGAAGGAATTTTTATTGTCTGCAAGCAGCGGAAACGAGGACTGAAAATTGATTCTGGAGCACCAAACAAAGTCTTGAGGGTTTCAATTGTTTCTGCAAATGGAATGTCTCGGGAATTTTTCGGTAGAATGTATGACGCATATTTTTCGTGAGCGATTGGATTTAGTTTTCTCATCAACAATCTAACTTTTGAAGCGTCATCTAGGTGTTTGCCGTCAACTTTGAAAATGTCCTCGTGTCGACAATACCATGACTCAAAAACAATTCCATTTACTGGATCGTAGCAAAACTCTGAGATGCTGTTTGCCAACGTATCCATAAGAACCTCTGGTTTTTCATTGTGTGGACTCAATGATTGTCGTCCACCTTCTCCTTCTAGGAGTGCTTTCAAGAGTTTGGATTGAATATCCAACAGTTCGAGAATTTTTGTCTCATTTGTGGTCATTTTCGATGAGAAACAAAATGGCGTCGCACAATGAAATTAGATACGTTTCTTACCAAGATCCTTTTTTCTGAAGAAAAAAAAACTTCGTTTGGTTCTTATTATGAGATGACTTTTCCTCGTCGCCAATTGTTATGTCCGTGAGTGACATACAAATAATAATAAATTCACAGCAACCAAAATATATTAAAAGCAGTTTTTATTAAATCAATTAAAAGGCAACTACTACTGTAGACAAAAGTATAATTGATCATCGGCAAAAATTAAAAGAAAGATGTTGTTTAGAATCAGTCCAGCCAACCGAAATACAGGGTTGGTATTAAGTAAGTTGTCGAACGATGTAGTTTTCATTACTCCAACAACTAATAATAACTGAATCTAAGATTGGCTTGTTATGTTTTCTTATATGAAAATTACTTTGGTTCCCCTTCTTGATTCTCTTTAATTTTTCCTATCTCAAGAAGAAAATACTTTCGAAGATCATCCAACAAGCGGACAGTATTAAAATTTTGTAGATCAATGTATTCTCTTAGTATTTTTTCTTTATTTTCCAATTCATCATCCATGTATGCTTTGTTCACTCCTTGATTGAGCATTGTAGGAGTGCCAATATTGTTTAGACATTTTCCTTCAATATCATAGTCACCATTCTCAGTTTGTTTAAATCCATTACCAGGAGGTCCTGGAGGACCAGCGATTGGTCTTTGAAATTTATTAGCGCTTCTTCCGAACTTGTCAACGCTCATTTTGTTAATAAATTAAATTTTGTTCACGCAATTCTTCCACAATCGAATTTATCTCATTTTTATGGTTGTTATGCCCTGATGTTTCAGATGCAATTAAAAGTCTCATCCTATTTACAAGCTCATTTTGATTGTCCCAATACACATAGTCAATAGGATTATCTGAGTAAATCATTGTAGGTGAATTCATGTATGCATTTCGAACTTTCTTCTCTTTACTTTGTGCCATACCCTGAACCAAAGGTTTAATGATTTTCTTATACTTTTGTCCTCTATTACCTTTAACCAGTGAATTCATATCATGATTTCTCAAGTGTGCGCATGTTTTCTGTAATATTTTCTTATACTGGTTTAAATCTTCATTAGTATAAATACTCTTTCGAGGATTTTTATGTAGAACAAGTTCAAGAAGACCCTCAGTTCCATTGAAAATTTCTTCATCAATTACAATATTGTTGTCATTGTTAATCTGAAAATTTGACCTCCCCAACTTATTTGAATTCGATTCAACGTCAAAGTACGGACCATAGATTTTATCATGATCAGAATTTGAAATTAAAGTTTGACTTATCGGAGTACTTTCATTAAAGCTATTTAAAGGTGTCTTAAAAGAAGAGTCATCATCGACTAAAACTGAATTCGATTTAAATAAATTGGAATCTCTCTCTGGAGAAATATTTTCATCTTCTTCTGCTTTTTTTATAGAATTTTCAAATTTAAGACGACGTTTTACAACGGTAGATTTTATTTCTTTAAGTTCACCATTCGTGGCTTCTTTACTTTCCATATTTTTTGCGATTTTGTGTAAGGGTTCAACAATTGGCTTAAACGTATTTTCAATTTCAGTATCTTTAATGAATTTTCCAGTCTTGAGGAACATATACTTTTTCTTCAAAGCCTTTTTCGTCTTTATAAGATTTTTAAGCGTATTCATATTGGTATCCATGTCCGTAGATATATGCATGTATCCCCCCAAACAGAGCAATTCAAAACAGGGCAGTTCAATACAGGGTAGTTCAATACAGGGCAGTTCAAAACAAGGCAAAACTTTTAACATAAGTAAGATGGGATTAAAGAAAGTGTTTCGAACCAGTGCTCCACGGTCGTGATTGTTTTAACTTCTTCTAACTATGACTTAAATATCTTGTGTATTGTTTAGTTATGTATGTATATAGATTTTTTTTTGTTTAATTTTGTGTATTTATTAGTATATTATTATGCATGTGTTAGATAGCCTTTTTTTACTAACCACTAACACATGCACTTATGATGAGCCTCTGATTGTAGGTGGCAGCTTGCTCTAAGCTCACTACAACTAAGAATCTGAAGTGTAAAAAAAAAAAAAAAAAAAAAAAAAAAGGCAGTTCAATACAGGGCTGTTTAATGCAGAGCAATTCAATACAAGTAGTTCAAAACGAAAACAGGATAGTTCAATATAAGACTTTTCAGTACAGGGCAATTCAATAGAAGTTTTAATATAGGTGTTTTAATATGGGTAGCAGTTTAGCGACTGTGTCACTTTTATAAAATAACTGTTTCTTTAAATGATTTTTTGTATCGCCCATTTTTAACACAACTATCTTTATCAATAACTAAAAACCCATACAATTCCTTCCAGCATTCAGAACAGAGCTCTTTAAACTGTTTAAATGACATATCAGAATTTATATGATCATTATAAATATGTTTCAGATTAAGATCATCTTGCTTAAAGAGAAGTATATAGTTAGCGTTATCTCGAATCAAATGTTTTGGAATGTGTGTATATGATTGACATAAGTAAAAGCTATCTACAATGCTATGGCACCCCATACAGAAATAGTCTCTTATGGTATTTTGTTTTTCGCAAGCCACATCATCAAATATAAAAACTGAATTGGGTTTAGCCCTAGAAGGCAACATAATTTCACAATTATTTGGAAATTCATAATACTGCATTCCTTTTATAGATTTTTAAGATAAGTTATAAGTTTTTTAAGATATGTATACTTTGGTTGCTGTAATGATTTAGAGTATATGTAAATGTTCTCAAACTTCAAGCCATTGACATCTACAGGAATGCTTAACATAACGTTTGTTTTTCCACAATTAGATGGACCTACAATTATTCCTCGAATACTACTTGGAAATAATGCTCCATGCTTCTTTTTTTGTTTTACATTTCCATCAAAGTCTTGTACACGAATAGATTCTTGCTGTCTTACAAACTTCATTTTGAAGAATGAACCTTCCCCCTATAAATCACGGTGTTTTATCAACATTATTTCATAATCGATCCTTTCGTATAATACAACAGTTATATAATGATTAATTTCACGACACACTCAGTTAGTTCGATTAATTCAGTTCATGGAAACGGATTGCTTAATTCATTAATAAACAAGCTTCCATTTGAGTTGCATCTACCATCTTATAATTTTTGTGGTCCTGGAACTAAACTTAAGGAACGTCTTGCAAGAGGAGGACGGGGAATTAACCCATTAGATGAAGCTTGTCGTGAACACGATGCTACATAATACAGTAAAAGTAATAACTTAAATTACAGAAACGCTGCCGATAAAATTTTGTCAGAGAAATCCTGGCATAGGTTCAGAGCTAAAGATTCCACATTATCTGAAAAATTAAATAGTCTTTTAGTTACTAACATAATGAAGACTAAATCTACTCTTGGTATGGGTATATTATCAAAAACAAAGACAAAGAAGAGCCGTCAGTGTCCAAGGATTAAGAAAACTAATTTATTCAAAAATGCAATAAAAAAACCTAAAGTGGCAATACAAAATCTGAACACTGAAGACACAAATAAATTAGCAACGACTGCCTTACATGCAGCTAGACAAATCATAAAGAAAAAACGTAGGGATATGACATTACCGAGGGTGATACCAATTCCAAAAGTTGGAGGACTTTTACCATTGCTTCCTATCTTAGCAGGGTTATCTGCTGTAGGTTCCCTAACTGGTGGTGTTGCAGGAATGGCGAAAGCTATTAACGATTCAAAGATTGGAAGACAACAATTGGAAGAAAATAAACGACATAATAAAACTATGGAAGCAATAAAACTTAAACAAGGGAAAGGTCTTTATCTGAAGCCATATAAAAATGGCTTGGGGTTATTTTTAAGTCCACAAGAATCAAAAAACTATTAAAAAAGCTACCCAAGCGCCCTCTCACTAATATAGATATATTAAATTTTGGTAAAAACTATATTCCAAATTTCCGAGGTGTTTTTATGAGGGATACACTTATGTTTGGAGTTTCTTGTTGATCAAAATAAATATGCTATGCAATATAAAATTTGTTTCATTTCTTTAACATCGATAATGTCGATAACACTAACGCTGAGCGGAAACAAATCTACTCTCACAACAGAGTACTTTCCGCCAGTAGTATTAGACTCAAGTTATGTTTGTGGACTAGTGGACTTCCAAACATACAACTCCATACCTAACGTAGATGTAATGAATAATTTATTTCATTTAGGTAATGATGTAATTAAACTTCCTATTGGCTCATACGAAATTGAAGACATAAGCAATTTTATTCAAGGAGAACTTTTAAAGAAAAATAATACTGCAAACGTAAAGATAAGAGCAAATAACAACTCTTTAAAATGTGAAATATACTGCACAGAAGATATAGATTTCACACATCCTAATTCTATTGGTTCACTGCTAGGGTTCAGTAAGAGAAAACTGGTTGCAAAACAAATGCATGAATCAGACCTTTACGTTGACATCAATCGTGTAAATACGGTGAGAGTTGAGTGTAACTTAATTAATGGAACATTTATAAATAATCAACCTGCGCATATACTTCATCAATTTTCAATCAAAGTCAGCCCGGGGTATAAAATAATTGAGGTACCTAAAAATGTTATTTATTTACCAGTGAACGTGAGGAATATAAGTTCAATAACAATAAATTTGTTAGACCAAGACGGAAACCTTATTAACTTTCGAGGTGAATTAATAACGATTCGATTACACCTTAATCGTCAAAAATGATAGTTTATAATACTTTCTCTGGTTCTAATAACTTCTATAAAAGACAGGATTTATTGAGTTCTATAATCAATACTTCATTATCTCCTAAAGAGAAAGTACAAGTGCTAACAAAAGAAAACCAATCGTTTTTATTATCATTAGGATTCAAATTGAAGAAAAGAATAACTATAACTTAAAACACTGAGATATGCTGAATATTTAAGAACCAGCATTTGATGATAGTATTTTAAAATACGAATATCATTCCTATTCACCATTTTTAAATAATTTTGGTAAAAATGACATCATCCACATCTGCGTGCAACATCAAAATCTCAATATATTACCTTCGGAGAGTTACATTTATGTTTAGGGGACTGTTTCGAAAAATGATGGGTCGGAAGTCGAGAAAACAAAACTTGTAAACAATTGTATAGCATTCCTATTTGATGAAATCCGATATGAACTGAATGGTATTGAAATAGATAGTAATCGAAATGTTGGAATCACAACTTCTATTAAAAATTATATTTCTTTAAATCAAAATGAAAGCGTTATATTGTATAATGGAGGCTGGTGTCCAAATTCTTCAGTTTGCTTAGATGGATCACATTTTAATTTTTGTTTGCCACTTAATAAACTTTTGGGTTTTGCAGAGGATTTCAAAAAAATAATACCTAACGCTCGACATGACTTAATTCTAACACGTTCTCGTAGTGATGAAAATTCACTAATAGCTGATGCAGATGAGCAAGCGAAGATCACATTACACAAACTTCAATGGAAAGTGCCGCATGTTTGTCTTGCTGATTCTTTGAAATTGAAACTATTCAAATCTATAAATGATATTGGCATCATGAAAATCGCCTTTCGTAATTGGGATTTATATGAATACCCAGCCTTACCTACAAGTGACCATCATATAAGTTGAAAAGCCTAGATACATTATCGTTGCCTTACAAACTAACAAGAGAAACCAACTGAAAGAGAATCCTGCCTATTTTGATCATTGTAACGTTACCAACATCAAAGCATATTTAAATTCTGACGTTTATCCCTATGAAGATCAAAATATATCATTTGAAAAAAACCACTTTAGTATTCTTTACCAAATGTAAAATGAGTTTAGAAAAAATTATTATAACTGCTCAGTTGCAGAGCCACTGTTGACAAGAAATCTCTTCAAGTCACAAGCACCTATTTTTGTGATTGATTGTAGACATCAGAATGAAGTAGTTAAAACTGGACCAGTTGATATTCGTTTGGAAATTAAAACAGCAAAGGAACTACCACTAAATACATCAGCGTATTGCTTAATGTTACATGATCGAATTATAAACTACAATCCTCTAAGTCAATTAGTATCTTGAAATATTTAAATAATTTAGTTCAGTATAGCTCTTAATCAAGAACACACCAGCCCAAGCAATGGCATTCATTGTTGATATTCAAGGTTTCAGAGGACCTAATTATAAGTTTATAGTTAAAGAAGTAGCTATTCTGCGTGGTCGTAACCATCACCGCTTCATTATCACACCTCCGTTTGATTTCAAGCATTTACCAACATCGTTAAAAAGACAAGCAAAATGGCTGTATCAAAACCATCATGGTGTGCACTGGAATGGCGGATTCACAAAATATCATAAAGTAGAAGAATTTCTTCGAGATAATATTATAAATCACATCGTTTATGTTTATATGAAAAATTACTATGGATAAAGCGATTTCTAAATGAAAACGCTGAAGTAATAAATGTTGAAAATATAAACTGCCCCAGCTTCAAAGAACTAAAAACTCTTTTTCCGAGTGAGACAAGATGCTTATCACATAGCAAATGCTGTGCCCTGCAAAACGTGTTCTTATTAAATAACTTTTTAAACAACAGTTTTCCTGAAATTTTCTTAAAGAAATAAGAAGAATATTGTCATATATATTTTTTTTTTATTTAGTTTATTTTCTTTTTACATAGGTATAAGTTTTCATTTACAATTTTCTTACAATTATCTAAATACATATTACTTAATAAATAAATATAATTAACTTAAAACTAGAAGGACTATATTATTAAGTTATTCTGAAATGACCCCATGCATAGGTACTTATTCCATCTTCCCTTATGAATCTCTTATCATCGAGATGACTTAAAACAATCTTATTCAGCTGTTGGGTGTATATTTGATGAGCAAAAGATCGGAAAACAAACATTTCCCCGTGATAGATTCGTTTGATATATAAACAATCTTTATAGTTAACCAGGTTAATGTCTTTGAGTGCAATTTTTTTGACACCCTTTGCTTTTTTAACTTCCGTTTCTTCAACAGAAAAGGAATACATTTTCGATCTCAAACCTATGAATTCTTTCATTATTTTTCCCGAATTTTCCTCTTTCATCATCCCTAACACCTTTTTATTCTTCAAGGGGATACTATATGGATTATTTATTGAGTATGCTGAAGTATCAAAATACAATTCTATGTCATTTCTTATATCATTATAAAAATCATCAGTTTTTACAGTGTAAATAAAAGAGTCCGTGTCCATGTAATTGAGTCTTGAGATTTTGTTCATACTTAGGTTTCATTTCATTTCATTTCATTTCATTTATTTCGAAGAAAGATAAAATTAACAATGATACATTAAGATTTAAATCTTTTACCCCCAGTTTCACAGTGAGAGTTTAAACTCCACTTTTGGTTTAAACTTCAGTTCAGTAGAACAATTGAACTCAGTTTAAGGTTTAAACAAGACTGTGAAACTGGGGGTTAGAGTATCGAAAATTTAAATAACATAGATTTTAGGTATTCAAAAATATGAAAAATATAAAAATATAATTCTTAAAGCTATGATAAACAACTATATGATTATTAATTTTGTACTATTACAAAAAAAAGAAAAATAAGATAAAATCAAATCATTTAAGTTTAAATATGAAAAATAAAATAAATCTGAACATAAATTGATTTAAATAAAAAATAAATAAAGAAAAAGCCTATGTTATGTATCTGTTCAAAATATGTACCTAATTCTGATTCTGATTTGAGTAGTGCAAGAATAGTTTCCTCCTAAAAGCTGTGGGCATGGTAGTAATTTGCAATTCATTTGGAAGAGCATTCCACAAACGAATTGCAGATACGTAAAATGAACGCTCTGCTATGCTGAATGCAAAACGCGGTAAAATTAGTTTTAAACCTCTTTGGGAATTGCCAAAAATCAGAAATTCACTGAGATAATTAGGACACCTGTTGTGGATGATAGTGTGGAGTTTCAAAACAAGCCTGAACTTCAGGTATTCATCAAAGCTCATTCCAAAGAGCGTGTGACGAAGATGGGATACGCTGGAATATCTCGGAACACTATAAATAAAACGAATACAATCATTTAGAGCAACGTTCAATCTGCGCTTACACTCACAGTCTAAAATTGGGTAAACTGAACAATTAAAAGTAAAATATGGCATAACCAGTGATTTAATGAGGTGCTTCTTCATATTTGGTAGCAATAAGTCAGATGAAGATCTCAGGGATCGTAATCTAAAGTAAATATTTCTAATGGTATCTGAGATTGCTCTACAACACGTTAGATTATTATTTATTCTATATCCTAAGTATTTTACATCCTTCACATAGATAATTACTTCATTATCTAGTACGACCGGAGGAAAATCTTTAAAGTTAAGCTCATCTCTAGAGCACAAGCTTCATACAGCTACTATTTGACCACGAAAGTATATGGCATAAGTCCTCATTTAACCTAGCTATACAGTCCTCCATCAAACCAATTGGACGAAAAATGTAAAGTACTACATCGTCAGCATACAAATGAACTTGACAATTGGAAATGACATCAGGAAGGTCATTTATAAACAACGAAAATATCAAAGGACCCAGAACGGAACCTTGAGGTATTCCTATATTTGTTATAAGAGGATTAGAAATACCGATCCCAGTTTTTATACGTTGAATCCTGTTTACTAGGTAATTACACAATAGCTTAAGTGATTTACTAGAAAAGTTAAAGTTTCTCTTAAGTTTCGAAAGTAGGATAGAATGATAAATGCAGTCAAATGCTTTAGAAAAGTCTAAGAGCACCATGACACCAAATTTACCAGAATCAAGGGCAAAGCGGATATCCGAAGTAACTTTAATTGCTGCAAATTCACAACTGTGCTTATTGCGGAACCCAGATTGCCACTTCGAAAGCAATTGGTGTTCATTTAAGTAGTTTTGAATTTGGTCATGCATTATTTTTTCAAATAACTTAAACTCCGAAGGGTTTGAAGGGTTTGATTTTTTGGGAACTGGAATAACACTAGCACTCTTCCATGTATCAGGAAATTCACCACTATATAAACAAAAGTTGAAAATATGAATTAAATAATTATCTACAATGGGGAGTATGAGCTTTAAAAACTTAGGCGGAATAACATCAGGGCCAATCGCATCCGATTTTACCGATCTGACAGAATAATACAGCTCGTGAGCACTAATACAGTAAAATTTAAAAGAGTTCACTATCTGGCATAGTAAATATATCTTGGGGAATAGAGGAACTTGACAATGTCGTAATTAGAACATTAGACATCTCTCCAGGACTAAACGGACATCTACTTTTATTTTTGTCTTCTTTAACTCCAAGTTCTTTCAGGTTTTTCCAAAGTTCTTTAGAACTGAGAGACGGCTCAAGTTTCTTTAGAAGATATGAGCGCTTATAGTAGCGAATAGTAGAATTTACTCTGTTACGAGCAAATATAAACTGCCTTTTAATAAACTCAGTAGGATTACTCTTATATCTTCTGAGGAAACGCTCCCTTTCCCTTATAAGATACCTAATGTTATTGTTAAACCAAGGACATCGCTTAGTTCTTAATTCCCTAGTAATAATCGGGATAAAGCTATCATATAGCCGGGTTAGTAGGGTGTTAAATATTGATACTTTAACGTTCACATTCGGTGAAAAATAAATTTAATTCCACTCGAAGCTGGTGAAATTCACCCTTAAATTCTCGTAGTTAAAGTCACGGTACGACCTGAAACTGAATGAACGAGTGCTATTTCGTATGTCAACGTCAAACTGAAAAGAGCAAAAAATGAAATCATGTATGAAGTCGGAAGTTGGTCTAATTTGATCATTTCCCAGAATTCTGTGCCTAGAGGTGGTCAAGAACATGTCTAATAAAGACGGGTTCACTTCTGATTTGAAACAAGTCGGCCAACGATTATTTACAACTGATAGACCCAAAATATCACAAAAGTGATTAAATAAACGTGTAGAACTGCTATTGATCAAAAAATTTACATTAAAGTCACCTCCGATCAAGATATCACTGTACTTTGGACTAAGTTTCATCAAAGTTTCTCTCAGTGTTCTTCTTTAAACATATTGGGTGGACTATAGATAGCTACAAGTAAACATTTTTCTAACGCGTTCCTCACTTCCACACAAATAAAATCAATATTGGTTGAAGCTGATTTAAAAACTGTAGAGGCTGAAATATGAGTACGAACATACATGCAAACACCGCCCCCAACTCTATCTTCACGATCACTCCTGTGCATGTTGAAACCAGGTATAGCCACCAATGCATCACAAATATTGGAATTTAGCCACGATTCAGACACCATAATAACATCCAAATTAGATGTACTAATCATTTGATACAAAATAGTATATTTTGCTCGAATACTCTCAGCATTCAAACAACAAATACTGAGGCCATCAAACGCACCACACAGCAAGTTCAGAACGCATCTCACGTTATCAGGATCAGGATAGGTTTCATATAGCTATAGTGGAAGTCGTACATTTTCCACTTTGAAAACTCTATGACACAAAATCCTAAATATAAAGGCTTGTCATAATAGGTACTAACTCTTTTCATTTGTATGGCCATCATGTTTTCTGCAAATTTAGTCAAACTATGGAAATTTGGTCTTGCTATCAGAGCTCTAGCTCCAAGACGCTTTTTATTATTTTCCCAAGAAGTCACAATTTTAACATCTTTTCGCTTGTCCACATTTTCCATAGTTTTTCCGAAAACACTATTGTTCATTAATTTGAAAATTTTTTTCTCAAAATCACTGGTGGCTAGAGTTCGATGCTGATTATTCAAGTCTATGTACTTTTGAAGCCAACGAGACTGTTTAAATTCTAAAACCCTATGCACACGAACAAGCTTCAACCCATTTATAATGCATTGCTGAAGAGTCTTATAATGAATGACATAATTCTGTTTTGGTGTTAAATCTGCTATAAGTTTATAGAATTTAGAATTATTGACTTTTTTTGTTTTGCACGCAAAATGGCAAATCATTATGCAAGTCGTGTAGAGAACTGGGATACTCCAAGTCAACTTCAAAAATATATCCTATTTCTGATTCGTCTGAAATATTCATTATGTCAATATTTTCATACTCATTTACCCATTTGATTGAAGAATATGGAAGAGGGGATGACATAGCCCAACCATACAAATTGTTTGCATCAACATACATTAGGTATTTTGACTCTTTTTCTTTGTCATAGCATTCCATATATTTGTTGTTTGCAACGGTATGTCGATGAGAACATTGAGATATGCCCCCTCTTATCCCCTTTTTTATAAAATTGTATTTGTCAATATCTTGAATAAGCTCAAGATTGATCTTCGTTGTTCTTAGCATAGCATCCCAAGATAATCCCGGGGCTGTATAATAATGACAGGGATCTAATTTGTAAATATTTTTACAAATACTCCTGAAATTTTCAAAAATATCTGCTAAAAGAAGAACATCGGTTTTCAAATACAACTCCATATAGTCTAAAAGGTTTTGACATTTGAAAGTGTTCCATACCTTTTTCGCATGATTATAGTCATCTAAAGAGCAGGGTTCTCCAGTTAACTTATTATTAAAATTATGTTGAGGGGGAAGGTTTTTTTCTTCCAAACTCTGCCATGACTTTATAAAATCATATGGAAATACACCTTTCCTAGTCAGAAGCATAAACTCTTCTTCAATTGGGAAGTTGGAACTAATTAATTTGAAATCACCGACCGTAAGATTCCTTCCCAATGAATCAAGACTAGATGGCATGAATCTAAATGAATCTAAAAACCTCAATTCGATGGTTTTTTTATCAGGTAAATAGATTGTTTTTGATACAGACACATATTTTTCCTTATTTAGGGGGATTATAGATATATTACCATTAACTGCAGCAAGTTCCTTGATCAATAAATGGCAATCATAACCCGAGAAGTTATGGAAAAATATGGGAAAAAATCTTGGTTTTCGATAAGCTAAATTGCACGAATTATGGGCTGGACCATTATATTTGCCAGTATAATGACAATGATCGGCAACTCGATCTATGCCCAACTCTTTGTTACAAATATGGCATAGCAGACAGTTTCGCTGATATTCTAAGTCAATTTCCGATAAAAGTTGCATCGGTTTTGAATTTCTTTTATGTAATTCGATGCAATCTTTCACCAGAGAATTAACAAAATCCTTTACGCAATTGCTACCCTTAAAAATCTTAAAACTGTTAAGAGAACTATCACAAGATTTTATGAAATAAGCACCTGCACATGGGATATGTTTTTGAATATTAAAACTATTACTACTACAACTATTACCCGATATTCCGCTGTCTGCTTCCTCGAGGATGCACTCAAAATCTGCATATATGGTGAATGGTACATCCATCTTCCTCTCGAAGTGTTGAAAAGATAATTCATTTTTTCCATCGTTTGGCATTCGAGTTACCATTCTGCAGCAGTTGTCCTTATGAACAGCCAGTGTGGCTTCAGTTCTAAAACGAAGCAAACACCCGTTGCAAAACCAAGACTTCCCTCTATAGTTCTTCGCCTGCGTTGAAACGAGTCTAAAAATAAAATATAAAATTTAAAATTAGTAATTTTGTAATATTTCAAAACTTAATTTGTTAATGCTGCTTACCTACTACTACTTTTTAGATGGTTATCCCACTGGCGAAGGATAACATCTTTTTCACAGATGTCACAATATTTTTTAGAAGGGCCAGCTTGCTCCTGACAATCTTCGACATTAATTACTTTTTGATCTGAAGAATTGTCTTCAGAAAATAGTCCCTGCAACACTTTTAAATGTACCTTGCTCTTTAAATGATTGTTCCATTGGCAAAGGCTCACACTTTCTTCACACACAACACAAAATCTTTTTGCAGGGGCAGCTTCATTTGAGCAATCAATTTCTTCAAGTAATTGCTGTACCAAATTTAAATGCATTTTGGTTTTACAGTGTGCAATCCACTGCCCCATTCCAACACTTTTTTCACATATATAACAAAATCTTCCATTTACCGAGGTAAGGTTTTTATTTTCGCGGATTAATGTTGCACTTTCTAACTTATGAACTTTCATATGCCTTTTTAAATTAAAGTTTTTGGAAAACGATTTTCCGCAAACTTCGCATAAAAATGACTTCATGATTATACTTTATTTAATTATTTTAATTTTTAGAGGTTTTAGAAAATTAGAGTTAAACTGAGCACTCGAACGTTTGTACTGGGCGAGGTATTCTTTAAGAATAAAAATATTATGAACAGGACGACTGCTCAAATCTTCGTTTGTCCAAGAATCTTTTTATGATTAGCAAGGTCCCGCTGTAATAATGAGCAGTGTTGCCATAATCTCAAATTTCATTATGCTAGATTTCAAATTTTATAATGCTAAATCGTATGGAAGCCCAAAAATCAGAATGCTAGATTTCAAAATCCATTTAAAAATACATAATGCACAAAATATCGGTGCAGGGAACTAAGTCCCCGGGAACCAAGTCCACCGAGGGACTTGGTTCTCATAAAAGGTGGGAACTAAATTCCTCAAAAACTGAGTGGTTTTACTTCCCTTTAAATATGGATTTAATTCCCACTTCCAAGTAAAAAATCAATATTTTTAATAAAATAGAAATAATTTTAACAATAATTGTTGGATATATAGAATAAATTCAAAGTTTCTTTAAATCCAGATTCTTTAAATGCAAAAGAAACTTTGCATACACCCAGCCTCGCATCTATCAAATCCTATAATGAGCCCAAGCAGGGGGGTTGCAGGGGGGCAGCATGCCCCCCATACATACCTCGCTGTTTATTCGCCGTAATGCTTTGTCTTACATAAATACAGTGCTAGAATCCAGCATTACGGCGAATAAACAGTGAGGTATGTATGGTTAGATCTGAGTAAAATCAAAGTTAGCTAATCCAGAAAATAAATTAACCCTGAGTTAACTCAGGAACAGTTTTTCAGTAGAGGACTGCAACCCCCCTGCTTGGGCTCACTATAAGATTTGGGGTAGGTGCGAGGTTGGGTGTATGCAAAGTTTTTGTGCAATTTTGAATTTTTGTAATTTTTTTCGTTGAAAGTTAGTTCCCTCTTCATATTTCAAAATGTGTACTTAGTTCTCATTAAGAAGTGGCATTGGCGTAGGAAGGAATTTTTTCTAAGGTGGGCAACCAGTCCAAACCAAACCTAATCATTAAACAATTTTTCGGTGCAAATGGCTCCTCAATAACTATGTATTTATTTGGGCTTGAGCATTTAATCAGAAGAGATCTAATGAATGAAGCCGACAACCACGTCAACAGTAAAGCAAATTAACAGTCATTAGAAGTTCTACCAAACTCAACTCTGCAACAATGTCTTACGATGCATCTATATTAAAAATGATTGGTTTTGGATAAAATAAGTTCTCAACCAAGTTTTTATCCACCGCACTGCCGATAAACTTCTTTCACAATTGCTGCAACTAACCGGAAGCGGTATTGGGGTCTTTTGCAGTTTGTTTATACATTTGAAAATTTTCAATATGTTTTTTTTTTAATTGTCAAGGTTTATTTCATAGCTCTTTAATTAGAACATATTTTTTCATAATCTAGACTTTGACACTTAGTGCTACATATATTGAATTAATTTTAAAGCCTTTTTAAAGTTATTGATAAAATTTGTCTGCAGTACTCATATATAATTTGACGAAGGCGACTAATGAATGGGCCAAAAGAATATTTTCAAACCGCCTTTTGAAGTTGACATAATATGTTATCCATCACCTTAGTCGAAAAAAGAGTTATACGGTCGTATTTATAAGCTTTGATAGACGTCGTACTCCAAAAAGTTCTTTAAAAACTTTGTTCACCCTTGTCCTAAAGTTATCTTACTTGGACAACGGCATCAGTTTTCTAATATTTGACGAACTTTGCATTTTATTTAATTAAACAAAGCATATTTCCAACTAATAAGAACTTTTAGAAACTGTCTAACTACTCAACCGTCAAATAAATTTAAATTCAGAGTATAAACATTATTCAATTTGATTTTTCTTTAAAACAGAGCTTGTCTTTTGAGTCATTGAAAAGAAAAATAGTTTTTTCCACTCAAACTTTGATCGCATTTTGAAAAGAAACTTCAAAATATGAATTTAAATACTAGACCATTAAAAACAAATCAAAGCTGCATTAAAAAAATAAAAAAAAAATTGATTAAAAAATCTACCTGGGTACAAATTATAATATTTATTCTCCAACAATCTTCGGTTTCGATATGGGATGCCAAATCAAGTGCTTTCGCCACAACTGTTGCTGGAAAGTAAATTTGTTTTTCCTGACGTCTCCTTTTTGGTACTCATATAGGTTTTAAAGGAATCTCATAATTTTGTGAAATTTTTTCTATTTCAAACCAAATTTTAAAATCATTCCTTAATGTTTCAAAAGTATGGACTATACTGTCTGTAGAGTCTGGCACAGAAAAAGTGTATTTTGATCCAAATGTCACCCAATTGCCCTAAAATCATCTTTTTCCGGAACAGTAAAAAAACTAAAAATTTCTGATTTTGTTGGGGTTTTTTAATTCATCCACATTTTACTGTTCCGCAGGCAATAAGTAGAAGCAACTCGACTTAGATTTTTTTATAAAATTCCAATTATTCGGTTTGATTTGCCTGTTACAGAGCAAATACTACGTTAAGTCTATACATACTGAAACAGAACCGTAAGCTTTATTTGTAAACAAACCAAATCGAATTACGTTTCGGTTCATGTTCCAAAGGAGAATTTTTGGGCGTTTCCAGCCATTATTGAAACTAGTGTCAAATGAAAGATATGTTACTCAGGAGCAACTTTCACTATGGGTGTTTCATTGCATTTAATTTAGAAAAAAAATATATTTCAATGTTAATGTATTGCAATTGCATAGAGCAACATCGCAAAATAATTATATTGTTAGTGCGTGGAATGCTTTATCCTTACTTCAAAAGATCTCGTGACACTGTAGTAGTTTGTTTTGCGAGATTTCGGAACCTCTCAAGGTCCCGGTACGGTTTTAAACTGAACCAGTACGATATAAGAATTCGAACAGTTTGTTTTAATATTTTTTTAACATATTTCAATCAGGATTAAAACCTCATGTTTGAAGGCTTTAAAGTAAAAGGCTGGCTGCTTAACGCTTTTCAAACAACAACGCCTGAGAGCGTAAACACATCCACATTTGTAGATATTAGTAGTTATGACCAATAAAACGACTTATTCACTTGGTGGGCTATGATGCTCGAAAAAATATGAGTAGGAAAATGGCAACGTTCCAAAGTACCACTCGTATTGGCCCTTTTTTGACGAAAACAAGACGAAGAACATTCGATTACACGCAACGGAATCAAGTGCGATTTATAGCTTGTCTATATGCAGTAAGCAGTGTGCACTTTGCTTATACATACATACATTCATTTTTTTAAATATTATGCAGATTGAAATAGTTATATATACATGGGATATTACGGAAAAAGTACTTATTGATGATGTTATATGACCATTTTTGTATATAAAATATTCTTGAGGTCCTTTAGATTTCTTATTGCACTCTGCTTTCCTATTTTTGCATTGGTAAGATTCCAGAATACTAAGTAAAACTTTATTGAAGTGTTTAAACAAAAATGCATTTTTTCGTTTTTGAGGTACATACACCACAATGAAAAAATTTCTGCACGGTGATTGTTCGACAAAAGCACATCCAAAAATTACAAAACCATTCTTGGTCGCTCACGCCCATGTTTCATACAAATTTGCCCATTCTCCTTTGTCAGATGTAGCGATCTATCGCCAAACAGAGGATTTGAAATTTCATTTGGTGGCATGAAAATCGATTTGGCGACGTACACAAAACAGGCAATATTTTAAGCTTTTGGTGATTTTATTTATTTGAATTCAAATCTTTATATTTTTTCTAAGTTTTTACTTGAACTTAACATTCGTTTTATAATTTAATATTTTGCTAGATGGAGCCATCGTAGTACTAAATCTGAACGCACTCCAAATATCTTACATTTGGTGATTCCACTTTTTAAACCTCAAAACCTACTCATCTTCAAGGTTCAAGCTAACTCGGTTTGAGACAAATTTATACCCGTTCAACTAGGTTTGAGCGTGTTGAGGCTTCCCGGACAGTAAAGCAATGTGCAAACACAAACAAAATTAAGGTGGGCAAAAATTGCTTTTATGTGACGACCAACTGTAACTGTAGGCAAAATTTTAATTTTCGTGTCTGAAATTTCATTCACAGTTCTTCAATCTTGATTCTTGGGTGGGTTGTAGAACCAGAAAAGTTTAAATGTCGATTTTTATAAGGTGGGCAGTTCATTTTTTAAGGTGGGCACTGCCCACCTCCGCTCCCCCCTTCCTACGCCTATGAGAAGTGGACTACTTTCGCACCTTGCCTGGGAAATAAGTCCACTTCGTTAAAGTGGATTTAGTTCCCATTATATGAGAACTAAGTCCCTCGGTGGACTTGGTTCCCGGGGACTTAGTTCCCTGCACCCAAAATATCAATGTTTATTTTTTCAGAAACACTCTTAACATAGCAACAAATATAATTGATTCGAACATTACTAGCTTTGGCTTGGTATTTTTCTGCTTGATATTTGAAACATCTTTGTTTACACTGAACCAAATCCCTGCGTATATTTGAATTCAGACATAATGATGGACTTCGTCGCGCCAGTGAATAGTCATTCATACGTAAATAAACTGTTTGTTAAACAACCAATTTTCTATTGAGCCCCTGAATTTATTTTATAAATCAACTAATATTACATTAATTTATAAAACTAATTTACTGACCCAACGAAAAATTTGGTGGTGCAATGAACTGCTTAACCAACGACTATTCATTGGCCCAAGGAAGTCCATCATCGGCTGAAATGTAGTTCAGTCAGCCGTCATATGATCACATTTGAAATTCATAAGATCAAAATATTAAAAAGTTAACAATTTGGTGCTAGATTATACATAATTGAATAATTTTTTAAATCAAATCTAGCATTCTAGAATGCCAAACAAAGACAGATAATGCCAAAAAAGCATTTGGCATAATTTTAAAATTTCCAAATGCTTTTCACTCCTGTATTATGCTAGATTTAGCATTTATAATGCCATTATGGTAACACTGATAATGAGAGCATCAACATTTATTGATATGGTATGTGTCAATAAGCGTACATCATTATTTATTGATTTTAGGATTTTCAGATGCTCACTAAAATTTAAGCAACCCTCGTTGGCATTTAAACAAACTGTTGGCATACGTTGGGTTTTTAATAAACAAACTATAATTTTGTCCCTCAGAATCTTTGGTTATCATAAGCAGGATCCCGTTGTAATAATGAGAACATCAAAATATACTGATATGGTATGTGTCAATAAGCGTGCATGCCCCCGTTGGAATTTAAGCAACCTGTTGGCATACGTTGATTTTAGGATTTTCATATGTTCACTAAAATTTAAACAACCCGTTGGCATACGTTTTTATACACGTACCTGATAATCAATTCCGTTTAGATTTTCTGAGTACTTATGAATTTAATGTTTTATGATTTTTCAAGCACCATATTGATATCCCTAGCTCTTAAATTTTATAATTTGATTTTTTTTTCTAAGTATAACAAATCTTTGACCCTTTCATATTTAATCGTTAACAATTTGACAAGATTCATATAGCCATTACATCTTTATCGCATACTTACTATTGATGTAGAGAGCGTTAAGATTGAATGGTAATCAAATGCAAACATGTTGAAACATGTTCCAAATGCTTTTTTTACAACAAATACTTTTTAACAAAAAGAGATAAAAGAGATACTTAAAACTAAATAAATATGTATACAGATATGCTTTATTCAATATATTACTACAACTGTTCTTCAATTTTAATATTAGAAGTTCGTCCTAGTGGACCCAAATACATAACATTAAATGACCCCTGATTTATTTCAGCTATGGCAGCATCTGATAATTTGCTGTAGCGCATTGGAAAGAAAGTCTGTAAGGAAAAGGTCTTTAGTATTTATGTTGTATGCATAAAACCTATAAATATGTATACAATTACCTGAAATTGCCCCAAATCAGCAACAATTCGTTCACCAAATTTGGTTACACACCGTTTCAGCTTGTCAATAGGATATTTTTCATTTTTATTTAATTCAAAAATCTTCTTACAAGGTTTGAATGCAACCTCTTCTTCCACTTTTAACAGTTCTTCTTTGAGATTCATCGTTGAGGATATGAGATGCATCTTAAACTGAAACCGCTATTTATACAGAAAATTGAATCTGCATTTAACTGTATCGATATGTATAAAGATATGAACTCAGCTCCGAATAAGCATGAGTGAACATGTTCTCCAGAAAAAAATAAATACAGTAAAATTGAATACGATGTGAATCAGGAAAACTCTAAAACACTCTTATCTACGGCTTATAATAGAATTAAATTCGCTCCACGGGGTAAATTTCGAGTTGGGGACAATGTTAGAATAAGCAAGTTCAAACACGTTTTTGAGAAAGGCTACACACCAAATTGGACAACGGAAATTTTTACGATAAGAAAAGTAAACCTAACCAATCCAGCAACATATCTCCTTGAAGATTTTAATGGTCAACCTATCAGCGGATGTTTTTACGAAAAAGAATTACAAAAGACTAAATATCCTAATATTTATCTCGTTGAAAAAGTACTTAAAAGTAATGGAGACAATGTATATGTTAAATGGCTTGGCTTCCCATCGGCTAACAATTCATGGATTAATAAATCACAATTATTATAAAAGACAAAAATTATTTGTTTCCTTTCTGTTCCTAAATTTCTTAAATCATTATCTCCCTTCAACCTACCAATGCATCTCAAAGTCAATGAACTCCCATCGTAGTATATGATCCCGTCACCACTCAAAACTCATATCAACATATGCTCACTCCAAATCTACATACCTACAAACCATACAAGAATTCCTTTTACTTGCATATATGTACCTACTACACATCCACCTCGTCAACCTTCAAGCAAAAAACCATACAAATATCTCTGTACATCACTAGCCACAATTCACAGTCACGAAAACTAAATTCACCCCAAAATTTTACATTTACACCAACAAAATACATTCACCCAAATGCTCTGTTCCTCAAGTCCGATATTTATACTACTGTATAGTTGTTGTAATTACACAGCATTCAATTTTTCCCATCCCTGTTAAGTATATTCTTACAGTCGCGACAATAGTTTTCCTGATAACGCATTTTCCTTACATTTTTCATTGATTTATCAGATCCAAATTTCTTACCACATTTTCTTCAGTTCTAAAAATAAATCCTACACATTTCATCCACCTTTTTCCATGCACAAGCAATCCATTCATCGCTACACACACACACACTGCTTCGTACACAGTACTACTTGCTCTATGAGGAGCAATTTTGGCTGGATGAGCACTTTTTTTTACACTAGGAGCACAGTTTTGTTCCTCAAGTCCGATATTTATACTACTACTACATCTCTCACAACGTCACGCACTCAGAGATGGAGTTCGTAAAAAATCGTTTAATACTAGTGTCTCAAAAGGCTTATTATCCTTCAGAATACTCTTGTCTTATACAAGGTAAACCTATCCACTCTAAAAGTTCGATTCTCTCTTTCAACCCCTTCTTGGACTTAAATGATCTTCTTCGAGTCAACGGTCGACTATCACAATCAGATCTATTCTAAATGAACGGCACCCTATTCTTTTGCCATATCATTCTAGGTTTTCTTATCTCCTCACGCAATTCATTCAAGATATCTCGTTGCATGGAGGCAACTCCTTAATGCTTAGGCTCGTGCGTCAAACTTTTTGGATTCCGAAACTAACAAATCTCGTAAAATCCTGCATTCGAAAGTGTAAAAATTGTACTCTTGTCAAGAAAGTATTAAGCAAGCAAATAATGGCTGCCTTACCCCCTGAGAGATGCACTTTCTCTCCCCCGTTCACTTGTACAGGGATCGATTTTGCAGGTCCATTCGTAGTCAAGAGCTTTAATGCAAGAAACTGTCGAATGACCAAGGGGTATGTCTGTGTGTTCGTCTGTTTCTCCACTAAAGCTATTCATCTTGAGGCTGTTAGTGATCTATCGTCAGAAGCTTTTTTGGCCGCCTTTGCCAGATTTACGGCAAGGCGAGGTTTGCCCAGAGAAGTATTTTCAGACAACGGTACCAACTTTGTAGGAGCTGATGCTATTTTGCGAAAGGACTTCAAAAAACTTCTCACTTCCGTTCCCCAAGAAGCTAGCGCCACATATGGCATCCAGGGACTCAAATGGAGTTTCATTCCTCCGGGCGCACCTCATATGGGTGGCCTATGGGAGGCCGGTGTTAAAAGTTTTAAGAGCCATTTGAGGAAACTAGGGACCAGTACCAAATTGACCTTCGAAGAATTTTCTACCGTGTTAGCACGCATTGAAGCATGTTTGAATTCACGCCCAATCTCATCCATGTCCAATAATCCATCTGATCTATTGGCATTAACGCCCGGTCATTTTTTACGTGGAGGGCCTATTTTATCGTTTCCCGAGCCCAATTTAGCCGATGCCAACTTATCTTTGATTAATCGATTGGAAAAATTAAAATGCCTCCAACAACAATTTTGTCGTCGTTGGAAAGACGAGTATCTAAAAGAACTGCATCAACGAAACCGATGGCAATCGCCACAGGTAGATATCAAGGTAAATGACTTAGTTGCTATCCAAAATGAAAATTTGCCATCCACCGAGTGGCGTCTCGGGCGCGTGATAAATGTTCACCCCGGCGCTGACGGGAGAGTTAGAGTGGCAACCCTTAGAGCTCAGAATGGAGAACTTACCCGACCAGTTGTAAAACTTTGTCGTTTACCACTTAACTAATCTAATTATTTTCTTATATGCCTTTCAATTAATTAAAGAACTTTATACCAACTCTTTTTTTTCTAATTTTATTTTATTTTCATAATTTTCCATTTAAAGTAACTTTTAGAATCATCATTGACTTTATTGGCGCATCTCGCCAAGGGGGGCAATAATGTTCATACGAATTGCGTAGGTACTCCGCATTCAGTCCGTGGTGCGCGGTCCGCACCAGTCGGAATGCGGAGTGCCGATAATCGGCGTCTGAACTCGTCCTCCTCCAATATAGATTTTTCCGCGGTTGAGCGCACTCATTTACACAGTATTATAATACTGGTTATTTAGTGTGTTGTTCAAGTGCGGTGAAATCTGACAACGTTTTTTTATTCTAAATCATTCTTTCGTGCGGACAAGTTCTCCAAATTATCTTTGCCTTTTTAAACCTAAAATTAAACTTAAAAAAAGTTGTCCGCTTATAAACTATTATTTTAATTTAACATAACTGACTTAAAGCTATCTTACAGCTAAAGAAAATCTTAAACCTACGTATTGTTATCTCTAAATAAAATCTAAAAAATACCAGTGAGTTTTTTTTTGGAAGAAAAACTGCGTCGTTGAGATTTTGTTTTGTGGGTGTTGCTGCTGCGCCGCTGAATGAATTGGTGCATTAGCTGCATCATCTCAGTTTGGCCCCCTTTTTGTGCCGAACAATACGAAAAGAACTTATCCTAAGGTAAATTTTAAGAAGTGTTGCCACGATGGCAACACTGTCAGAGTGCAGTAAAACAGGGTAACCACCCGAATAGAAAGGGTCTGTAAGCTAAAAGTAGCCCTTTCTTTCATCCTGACGGATTGAGTTTTTGTTTAATAATAGTCGATGTCTTAAGGTAACTTTTAAGAATTATTGCACGGTGGGAACACTGTCACATTTGGAGGAGAAGAGTTGCTAATATACCACATTTAAATTCCGTTGTCTTTTATATTGGCCTGTGGATCGAGAACCAAGCATCGGACGAAACCGCGAGAGGTCTCGTTGGATTCATCACACTCACAGATATAGGAAAACATTATTCGTTTCCATTCTTCTCTTTTCCATGTGCGTAGGGGGGCGGGGAGGTGTGTTAATGCGTTTATAATAAATGTTGTATACTTGACCATAGATAGGGGTATCGATGAATTGGGCTCGGCTTCAGGAACATGTAACATCGTGGGGAGGGGAAGAGGGGGGCCTCTTCCTCTCCCCACCCACTAGTGGGAGGGGGTGACTGAAACCAACCTTCTATTTCAGCCTAACGACTTTATTTTTTGTACACTAATAACACGTCTTTTAAGTTAAATTTCAAAAACCGTTGCAACGCTGGGAACACTGTCAGATTTTGGGGAGGGGGTTACCAACTTACTATTTGTATTGGCCTGTAGAATGAGAACCATCCATCGGATGATGATGTGAGGGGTCTCACTGGCTCAGCATACTTGAAAACACAGGAACACATTCCTCGTTTACCCTCTCCCCCCTCTCAAATGCGTTGGGGGCGGGGAAAGGTGTTAGTACGATAATAGTAATTTCTCATTATATGATACGGGCCAATATATAAAAGACTGCGGAATTTAGATAAGGTATATTAGCAACCCTTCCTCTTCAAATGTGACAGTGTTGCCACCGTCACAATAATTCTTTAAAGTTACCTTAGGACATCGACTATTATTAAACAAAAACTAAATCCGTCAGGATTAAAGAAAGGGTTACAGACCCTTTCTAGTCGGGTGGTAACCCTGTTTTACTGCACTCTGACAGAGTTGCCATCGTGGCAACACTTCTTAAAATTTACCTTAGGACATGTTCTTTTCGTATACTGAAGCTTAACCCGTCAGGTCAAAATGAAAGGTTGGCCTCACTAAGGCCTGGTTCACACGAGATTGTACCGCACGATTTTTTGCAGTATAAATCCGTGCGAATGAACAGTGGCGTATATATTTAGCATAGAGCCTTTCACACGACGTTTGTACGGCAAGAAAACGTACTCAGCTAAGTACGTTTATCGAATACTCAACGGACTTATAAAAAAAACGAATGAATTGCGACGTATCGTCTTCCAGTGGCGTATAGTTTTATATAGTCTCGTTCACACGGTTTAAATCCACTTGGGTATTTGTTCGTTGGCATAGAATGAGCTTCAGTGGAGAGAAAAGCCGATGTACACAAAAAAATTTAATCGACCGATATGGTTGGCTTAAAAAAATTATAACTCCGGTGGTACTCATTGGACCTTGTAGGTTAAGGTCTTAAAATAAAGAAGAGAAATAAGGCAATAAATATGCGTTTTTAGTTTTTCAAAATTATAAAAATTTTCATCAACATTTAAATTTAGAATAAAATAAATGGAATTGAATAGGGCTTTATTCACCCCTTTAGTATGAAAATGTTTGCCCCCCCTCAATGATTTTTTTACACAATATAGCCCGTTATGTCAGCTTTCTTTAAAGACCTTAACCTTGAAGATCCAATCAGTAGAACGGGAGCTATAATTTTTTAAAGCCATCCATATCAAATTTTAATAAAAAAATTCCATGTAGATAACGGGATCTTCTCGCTGGTGGATGGTCGTGGACAATGGTCCAAGCAGATAATTTCAATGCAATTGTTTTGATTTTTCGATCAATTTAAAATCAAGATTGTGTCGTTTATATACCACGTAGGATAATGAATGAGGTATCAAAATAACCGTAATTTTATTTATATGTTATATTTAAAAAAAAACAAGAAAATTCATCAGTGCACTAAAGAGATATGAGTTCATATGTGAAAGCGCTCAAATAATGCCGTTATCTCCGTCCAACGGTATTCTAGGACTCTTATTTTTTTAATTTATATTTAGATCAATATTTTCTATCATCCGTCCAAATTTCAGCTTTCTAGCTCTTTCCCTTAAAAAGATAAAAATAAAATACTTCACAAATTTAAGCTTTTCCATTCATTTTCATTATACTGCAGCTATTCGAGTTTTAAACGAATAAATATAAATATCGTGTGAACACCCGATTTTTGTTCGGTAAAAACCGAATGCGATAAAAAACGTGCGGTACAATCTCGTGTGAACCAGGCCTAACAGCCCCACTAGTAGTTTATAGGCTTCGTAAGGCAATTATATTGATAGTTTTAGCATTCTGTTCATCCCCACAACTTCATACCAGCAACTTCGTCCGAGAAAAAATACAAACATATTGTGAAGTTGTAAGAATTATTCCCTGTGCATATTTTTATTTTATTCAAAATTCTGATTCGAGAATAATACAATTTCTAGTCTCTCAAACTTTTATCAAAACGAGTAAAATTGACTGGCAGAGCATCCAAAACATGTCAAAACTGTATGACTGATTTCAATAATTTTTTTTATACAGAAGCTTCCAAAAAATAAAACAGTATTGTATACAGAAATTGCATTCCCGGCATCCCGAGTCATTTTTTGGATCTCGAAAATTCCGGGATTATAATTTTTTTTTCGTTGAGTAACCGTACGACCATTCAATCCATTGACTTCCTATATACCTAATAAGTTAATGATTCTATCGAAGTCGGTATCAGTTGAGTGCAAAAAGTATGAAGAATACTAATTTTATTTTGGACACAACTGAAAAAAATGGTTTTTTAAGTAAATACAAAAATATTAAGCAAGAAATAATATTTTTTCTTTAAGAAAATGTCAATAATTCCATTATATTTTAATGCCCAGTTGAATTGTTAGCCAAAACTTGCCAAAAACTTTTCATGATCAAATTTAGTTTTTAAATGATTTTGTTAATAATTAAATTTAATTATGGCGAGTATTTCTGGGTGTGGCGAGTTTTGGCTCTTATCAACTCATTTGTATTAAAATTAGTTTTTAATTTTTTTTTGTTTTTTCCGCATGAGTTTTCTTAAAATTTCAAGTTACCAAACACACTTATAAAGAGTGCTGCTAACTCTTGAGAACATCGATTTTTCTTCTAAATCAAAACATTTCAACCATAAAACTTACTTTTCTTGCCAGGCGGAGTCTCTGCATACTCAGAAAAGCATTTTTAATTTGAAAACGAACAAATTCAAACAAAAATATATTCTGAATAACTTTTTAAAATATATTTTTGAAATCCCGGGATTGAAGTTTTTGAATCCCGAAATCCTGGGATTAAAAACAACCCGCGATTGCAATCTCTATTGCTTACTCTATATTTCGAAAACGATATGATCGATATTTTTGAAACTTGATACTCAAGAGGTTTTGTTACTTTCTAAAATATTTTAAGAACAAAATTTACTTTTATGAAAAAACAACGGTACCTTCCATACAAAAGTTAAAGAAAGGTTAACGAAAATATTTGTTTTCAAAAATGACTCCTACGATTGTTTTTAAACTTGTTCCCTATGCTAAAATTAGTACGATCTGCTACCAGGTTAGGTTAGGTTGAAGTGGCTGCCAGTCGTGGGGACCGACACACTTAGACCATGAGTTGGTCCATTGTGATACCACAAGAATCCAGGAAACCCTTTTCCCTACTCGGTGAACCATTTGGAGCTTCTTATGAAGCGTAATAGACTGCCAATGTCTAAGTTTATCAGATCACTAGGATCATTGAAGTAGAACTCACCAAGGTGAAGTCTTCGTCTATGAGACAGAGCAGGGCACGTGCATAGAAGGTGAGGGATCGATTCTATCTCCTCCTCATCCATACAGCTTCTGCAAAAATCGTTAGCGAATACGCCAAGACGCGTTGCGTGCTTGCCTATGAGGCAGTGTCCGGTTATAACACCAATCATGGAGCTGATGTGCAATCTGCTTAGAGATATCAAACGCTTAGATCGTTTTAAATCCATTACTGGCCAGATTTGTTTTGTTGCCAAACAAGTGGTGATATCATTCCACCTAAGATTTGTCCTCTCTAAGGCATCTTGCTTCAGCAAAAGTTTACATGTAGCGATGGGTATACCTATTTCTGCCTTACTAGGTAGAAGAGGTAAAGTTGTACCATTTTTAGCGAGTTCATCGGCCTTACAATTACCTGGGATGTCCCTATGCCCCGGCACCCAACACAGGTGAATATTAAACTGTTGTGCCATCTCCAACAGAGACGAACGGCAATTTAGGGCTGTTATAGAGTTAGTAGAGACCGATTCCAGGGATTTAATAGCTGCTTGACTATCCGAGAAGATGCGGATATCTGTAGTTGATATCACGTTTTCCTTCAGCCAAGATAAGGCTTCTTTAATCGCCATAAGTTCCGCCTGGAACACGCTACAATGATTAAGAAGACGGAATGAGAGACTTAATTTAAGTCTTTCTGAGTACACACCGCCACCCACCCCTTCATCAGTTTTCGATCCGTCCGTGTAGATATGAACCGATTCATCTTCCAAGAAAGCCATATCCTCCCAGAGGGTTCTAGAAGGAATTGTGACTTGAAAGCTTAAACCGAATTGTGGTTTTGGGATGGTGTAGTCAATGTGACTAGGTAGTGACCTGAATGAATTCAGAATGATGGAATGGCCAATATTATTGTTGTACCATTGTGAGGAAGCTTGTAGGCGTATGGCTGTATTTGCAGCCACCTGTTTGCTAAATATATCGAGGGGAGTCAGATATAGCAGAACGTCTAGAGCAGCAGAGGGTGTCGTGCGAAGCGCACCACTTATGCATAAACAAGCCGAACGTTGTACTTTGCTTAGTCTGTCGCAGTTTACCGCTTTATCTAGAGCAGTCCACCATACTGCAACACCATATGTGAGAATCGGTCTAATCACCGATGTGTATAGCCAATGAGTAATACGAGGTTGAAGGCCCCATTTGTTCCCAACGGCTTTTTTGCATGAGAAGAGTGCCACTGTGGCCTTCTTGACTCTTTCTTGTATATAAGGTTTCCAACTTAACTTTTTGTCTAAAATAAGACCCAAATATTTTGCCTGATCAGTAAATGTTAATGGAACACCTTTAATAGAGGGAGGATCTACATGAGGGATTTTATATTTCCTTGAGAATAGAACAAGTTCTGTTTTATGAGGGTTGACGCCCAGACCACACCAGTCTGCCCAACTGGTTAGCCTATTTAAAGCGTTTTGTAAGAGTTCTTTTAAGGTGGTAGGATGCTTTCCTGATGCGGCAATAGCAACATCGTCCGCATAGGCAATCACTCTGTAACCCTCCTCTTCCAGGCATATTAGCAGCTCATTTACCACCAAGTTCCAAAGAAGGGGAGAAAGGACACCGCCTTGAGGCGTACCTCTACTAACAGACCTTCTAGCAGAATAGCTACCTAGTTTTGAGTTGATAACCCTGCTCGTCAGCATTTGGTTAATCAATTCTCCAAGCGAACCATCTACCTTCAGAGATGTCAGCGCAGATGCGATTGCAGATGCGTCGACATTGTTAAAAGCGCCTTCTATATCTAAGAAAGCAACCATGGTGAACTCTTTATGATGGAGGGAATATTCAATGGTTCTTACTAAACTATGTAAGGCCGTTTCTACAGATTTCCCTTTGCAGTAAGCATGTTGACTCGTAGACAAAAGTCGCGTGTCAATGCATGATCGTATGTGGATATCAATCAATCGTTCAAATGTTTTTAGAAGGAATGATGATAGACTAATAGGTCTGAGATCCTTTGGGTTTACTTGGGAGCACTTTCCAGCTTTGGGTATGAACACAACCCTAACCTCTCTCCAAGACAAGGGGATGTATACGAGTGCTAAGCAGCTAGTATAGATAGACTCCAGAATTGGCAGAATTAAATCTTTATTCATCTGGAGTTCGGCTGGTATTATGCCATGTGGTCCCGCAGACTTGTAAGGCTGAAAGCTGTTGAGCGCCCATTGCAGTTTTTCCCTTGTAATCAGACCTTGTGGATAGCTTGGATTCATATCAGACCTATTACGGTCGAAGCTATTGATGTTTTGGGAGCTACCAGGGAAGTGAGTATCCAATAGCAAGTTAAGCGATTCTTCGCAGGAATTTGTCCATGAGCCATCAGCATTTTTTAAGCAGCTTGGCATTACTGGATTAGTAGAAAGAATTTTTCTTAGTCTAGATGCCTCTGAAGTTTCTTCTATTTTTCCACAGAAATGTCTCCAAGAGGATCTCTTTGACTTTCTCAATGCTTTCTTATACAGTTTGAGGGTTATTTTATAAGATTCCCAATCTGACACTTCACGAGTGCTTTTAGCTCGATTGAAACACTTGCGACAGTCTTTCCTGAGCGGTTCAAGCCCAGAATCCCACCAATGTGGTTTCTTTTTCCCCCTAACTAGAGTAAGTGGGCAGGATGTAGCCATGGATTTGTTGAGGGCTAATGTGAGATCATTGACCTTGCAGTCAAGTTCATTATTATTAGAAGGAGGATTTAAGAGATCTGGTTTTAAAAGCCCCTGGAGTGTAATCCTATATTTGAGCCAGTCGGTTTTCCGAGGGTTTCGAAATTCAACGCGGCAAGGAGGTTCATCGATGAGACTGAATTGAATGTATCTGTGATCGGAGAACGAGTGTTCATCCGACACTTTCCAATTCGAGATCTTATGATGAATGGTATCTGAGACAAGAGTAATATCTAATACTTCCTGTCGGTTTTTAGTGATAAAGGTAGGTTCATTACCCACATTACTTACTATAAGGTTAGTACTTAAGATAAAATCAAAAAGAGACTCACCTCTATCATTGATATCAGTACTTCCCCATACTGTATGATGGGAGTTCGCATCACTCCCAATGATGGACAAATCTTCTGCCGTTCTGCATGCGCAGATCTGCTACCAAAAATGATAAAATTTTAATCTTAGCAACTATTAGTAGTACCTCTCACAGAATATTCTTTTTATTTTGAATTTTCTCATTCACCCTTAAGGTAGAACTAGAATAGTCGGAAGCCAACTTAAACGCTCAACGACCGCTCTTTCGTAAGTGGGCGAATGCAAAATCAAAATGGTGGAAGCAAACTAACAAGAACTTGGCGCTTGGTACAAAGTTTTAAACTTTTTTTTTCTGTTTGATGAATGAATGAGAGAAGTCAAAACAATTTTCTTTTAATTAATTTATATCACATAGAATTTTAGTGGTTTTGCAAAATAAATAATCAAAAGCTATCACTCTGCGCTGTGAATAAGTATAATGAGAAAATAAACATTGAATAAACAATTATTTATTTTTTGTTCACTTCCAACCACTTAAGTGCATTATGGGCCACTTGTGAAACTGACGTTTCGGGAAGCTACTTTTCGGTCGGTTTTGACATAAGCTTCCGACAGCTTCCGCCTATTCTAGTTCTACCTTTATTCTGATAGGCGTTTTTCTAAAAGTCGTGTCGTTTTTTCAATGGTATTCCGTAACTGAAACGCCAGCGTTTTTATCGCTCTTTCATTCCACAATACGATCCACCAAAACAGCTAACGTTTGACATACATATCAAAATTGTTTACAAATTCAGAAACTCGGTTTTTGGAAATTATATTTGTGTAAATTTGTGTTAAACATAAGAAAAAAACAGAAAAATGTATAGTGTAGCAAGTTATTTCTATTGGAGCAGGAGTACCGACGAAGAGGAAAAAAAGAAAGATTTGATACTGAAGATTAGGTGGATTCGATCGAAAGCAAATCTTTTTGATTTGCCTGACATAAAGTCTGAAATTTAATCATTGAAAATAAAATATATATGTACCTACACTAATTCTAACAATGGTTCTGACTCTTAATTTTATCGCAATTGTCAACCGATTTCAAATGTACTTTCGACTGGACAAAGAGGCCTTTAAGTATGTTTTAACTTTGATTTAAAATAGTTTTCCTCAGCAACGTTCTGTGGCAGTTTCAACGGTTTTGAAGCTAGCTGCTACGGAGGCTACTAAAAAGAAGTTGGAAACAATTTCAATTTAGGACTAGCCCAGCCTACTCTAAGCAAAATTCTTAAGGAAATGCTGAACATTCTTGAGGAAGTACTTTGCCCGATATGGATCAAGATGGATCTCTCCGAACAAGAAAAAAGTGAAGCTAAATGCATTTCTTTCAACAAGCTGGAATTCTGTTATTGGGTGCGTCGATGACACCTATATTAAAATGTTCGCATCTAAGAAAACAGATCAACATAGATATTACAACAGGAAAGGATTTTTAGTATTAACGTTATGCTGGTAAGCAAACAAAAAATTTATATATTTACATATAGCTGAATCCTACCCACTCGCATTTATTATATTAAAAGGAAACCTAAAGTTTATTTAATTCAGGTCTTCGTAATGTATTGGCAACGATATTATAAGACTATAAAAAAGTCAAACTTTAACGCATAGATGTATAACATAAAATTAAAATTATGTGTTGTTGTTTGAGTCAAGAAGCTCTAATTTACACTCCTCGATGTCAAGCTGCTTTTTCCTTATTTTCAAATCTGTCAACATTAAATCATTAGATTGAAAATTTTATTTGTCATCACGCTCCATTTGGAGTCTTAGCATCTTAAGGTGCTCTTCTTGAATATAATAATTTTTTCGTTGATATACCTGGCACATTCTTTCAGATGGCTTTCGATGGCAGTAATTGAAGTTACATTTTTTGTAAATTTGTTTTAATTTCCTTTAACGATTCATTTATGCTACTAAATAATTTTTCTTGCACGTCAGTCTGCTTCTGTAGCATTTTTAGAAAACATTTTCCTTCTGTGTTTTTTTTTTTATTTTGGGCCTCACATCCTCGGACGAAAAATCTTCATGAGTTTTCCTCGCTGGCAGTTCTAGGTCACTTGAACTCTGTGTCAGATTATCATCAACCCCTTTAATTTTATTAACTATTTCAGCAGGCAGACACGATGATAGACTTGCGGTTGGTGCTATTTTCTGCAAATCTGCAGGCTTAAGCGTGATAGATGCGGTGATGACAGGTTTCCGGGACGCAAAATGGAATGAGCCGCCTGCTGTTGGGTTGACCACCTCGTCCAAAGACAAGACAAAGCCTTACTATGGCTTCTTCCAACTCATTAAGAATTTTTTTTTTTTGAAAGGTCCACCTCCAGTCGCCTCACCTTCTTTCTTATTGAAAAGCAGTTTTTGCTTCACCTTGAACTTGGCTTCAGACCAGACCTAAAGGAAAACAATCAATTTTATTTTTTTTGTAATTTAAAAATTACTCGCTTTCAAGACTGTTTAGGCACTCCGCAACATAGTCCCATCCAAACCTCCCATCGAAACTCTTTTAAAATTGTTTGCGAGTTGCTCATTCTCCTCCATGAGCTCGACCAGTCGTCGTACTTGAGTTTGCCTTGTTATTTTAATCCTAAACAAAGAATATTATTATGAAATCTAGAATAAATTATAAAAATCTCACATTTTTAATCTTGTCGTCAGCTAATTTCACGACGACAGTTTTCAGCGTTTTCACATACGTTTTTTTTTATGGAAACGTCTTACGGAATACAAACAAAATATTACGAACGCGTTCCACAAGAGAGAATCGACAAATTGTCGTTTATTTGGCGTTGAACGCCTTACGTAATACCAATTTTCCATTGTCGTTCTTTCTTTGGCGTTCAACGCCTTACATAATAAGGGTGATTATCAGCTAAACGGATTTAGATTAATTTTTTATATACGAATTTCAAATAAGTTCAAATAATATTGCATATCAAAATTCTCAAAAAATAAATTTTTAGATTTTGAAAAAAGTTTCAAATTATTTTTTTGAAATTTTGATATCTTAAAAACGGCTTCACAATTTTGTTTTAAATTTTATTTTTATATACACATAAAGAAATACAGATTTGCATATCAAAATGTTTCATTTAAAATGTTGTAAGAATCTGAAATATAAAATTTATGTTTTTTTTTTAAACCGCTCCAACGATTTTAAGTTTTTTTTCCATACAATCATATATTGCTTTGAATTAAATCGGAGAAACTCGCCACTCGTCATCAAAAAACCGCTTAAGAAGCGCAAATAGACAACAGTTTCTAATTTTCATTCCAATCTATTTTAAAGGCTCCCTACACGTAAAGCATTTTCGGTGCTTGCTTTTTCTGGGCAAAGCACAGTCATCGAGAACAAAAGAATTTGTTTCTGTTTAGAAAATATGCGATGTGTATTGAACCTTTATGTAACGATAAAATCTTGCTTTTATCCTCTTTTTTTGTTTCCTCTTCTCCTCAATGTCTGTACTTACATATATGTATGTATATGTGCATACCAATTCATTCCTTATTTTTTTTCGGCAGCTTGTTTTGATTCTCATTTCTTGTTCCCTTCTCACCCTCGTATATTTGCACTGCTGTGACGTGAGAAGAAAGAAGTAATTGTAGTGAGGGAATAATTATATTTTTTGCTCCCTCGTCTGCTGTGAGGCCTGGTTCACACGAGATTGTACCGCACGATTTTTTGCAGTATAAATCCGTGCGAATGAGCAGTGGCGTATATATTTTACATAGAGCCTTTCACACGACGCACGTTTGTACGGCAAGAAAACGTACTCAGCTAAGTATGTTTATCGAAAACTTAACGGACTTATCAAAAAAAAACGAATGAACTGTGACGTATCGTCTTCCAGTGGTGTATAGCTTTATATAGTCTCGTTCAGATGGTTTAAATCCACGTTGGGTATTTGTTCGTTGGCATCGAATGAGCTTCAGTGGAGAGAAAAGCCGATGTACACAAACAAAAAATTAATCGACCGATATGGTTAGTTTTAAGAAAATTATAACTCCGGTGATACTCATTGGATCTTGTAAGTTCTTAAAATAAAGAAGAGGAATGAGGCAATAAACATGCGTTTTTATTTTTTTCAAAATTATAAAAATTTTCATCAACATTTGAATTTAGAATAAAATAAAATGAAATGAATTGGGCTTTATTCACCCTTTTAATATGAACATTTTTGCCCCTCCTCAATGATTGTTTTACACAATATAGCCCGTTATGTCAGCTTTCTTTAAAGACCTTAACTTTGAAGTTCCAATCAGTCGAACGGGAGCTATAATTTTTTAAAGCCATCCATATCAAATTTTAATAAAAAAAACTCCATGTAGATAACGGGATCTTCTCGCTGGTGGATGGTCGTGGACAATGGTCCAAGCAGGTAATTTCAATGCAATTGTTTTGATTTTTCGATCAATTTAAAATCACGATTGTGTCGCTTATAAACCACGTAAGATAATGAATGAGGTATCAAAATAACCGTTATTCTATTTATATGTGACATTTAAAAACAACAAGAAAATTCATCAATGCACTAAAGAGATATGAGTTCTTATGTGAAAGCGCTCAAATATTCCCATTATCTCCGCCCAACGGTATTCTAGGAATCTATTTTTTTTAATTCATATTTAAATCAATAATTTCTATCATCCGTCCAAATTTCAGCTTTCTAACCCTTGTCCTTAAATAGATAAAAGCTCTAAGGCGGGCTAAACTTACCTCCTCCAGCACTTCTACCAAATTCAAGCTACGTATGTACATAACAATTTTTGGTTGGTGATGCGACGTTTCCGCTTAGAACTTATTTAATGCGACCCTATCCAGGAGGGCTCTTAAATGATGAAAAGTATAACTTTAACAGACGCCTGTCACGTGCCCGGCGTTAAATAGCAAATGCTTTTGGAATTCTTGCGACTAGATGGCGTTTTCTGCAAACGAAATCGAATGTTTTGTCTGACAATGCCGAACGCATTGTGAAGGCTTATATTGCTTTACACAATTTTATTAAGATGAATGATGCCACATACTGTTTACCCAGAATATGTGGATAAATACAATGCTAATGATAAATTAGTTCATCAAGGTCAAAGCAAAACAGAAACTCAACCTCTTTCTGGGGTCAAGTCAGTGGGTTCATACCATTCATCAAGGGAAGCATTTGCAATGCGTGATTTTCTTAAGGACTATTTATTCCAAAACAAAATCTAACAAACAACTTTGCACAAACTTTTAGTTCTTTATACATTTATAAATATTTACATAAGACAGCTAAAACTTGAAATGTGCTATTAATGAACTTTCTTGACTGAATTCGGAAAGCTCCTGGTTTACCAGTACCAGCATTTTTCTTGTATCCGATTTTTTTCTATTCTGTGGGAGCACCTTTTTTTTGTTTTTAAACTTTTCATGAATAAATTCTTTTCGTCTAGTAACTCTTGAGACTGATTGAATCTTTTTTTAAGGCTTGAGAAAGAAATCTCGAAAAATTCTCCTGTCTGGGACTCAATTCTTTTTTTTTTGAGCAAATCCCGTTTCCGGCGATTCCTGGGAGTCAATCCTATTTTTGTAGTGGAAATACATATATGTTTCGATGATTCATGACGCCGAAGAAAGTGGCTTTGCTCCGCCCCGCCTCATAAATCGGTGGTAAGTAGTTGCAATGCAAACATGAAAACTTCCTTGTTGTAACTGAAATAAAGAATATATTTAGTTGAATTGGAAGAATTATGTATTTATCATTATCATAGAATTAGACAATCAAAAGGATTATTTGATTAATTTAAAATTATAAAAACTGCAGGATTTTCTCCTAGGGGAGATGGGAACTTATTCGGGAACACAATGAATTGGATGATTTTTCGAATGTAGAACAGTCGGCTTGGTATGAGAAAATATTTCTGTCGAGCTCAGATGACTCACAAATTCGCATATTTGGTAGTCGTGAATATGTAGCTTCCCGCCAACCAGCGTACATAACCTCTATGCGAAAACCATTTTGCAGTAGAGCTTGAAAGATTTAATGGGATTAAAGGAATAATTGTTTCATATGTTGCGTAGTTTGTCCAAATGTTAATTAATTAAGAAGGTACCTACAACAAACTTAACAAGCAATTTGATTGGGAATTCGGGCCACATGGAACACTTTAACAACATTAGTAAATACATTTGTTAAGAATATTGACAAGGATTATGGTTTTTCGAAATTGTGTTACTTATTTAATATTTTAGAGTGTTATTGGAAATAAAAAAGAATTAAGAGTCGTATGTAATATATGTATGTAAATTTATGAATTGTATCCATTAACTAAAATCATTCTTTTTCAAACAAAAACAAGGCTATATGGATGCTCTAGATGACCTAATAGACTTTTCATTGTTTGCTCTTATGGGCTATGCTGGTTTGGTGGCAATAAAAAATGGAGAAAGCAAACCGGAAAAGCAGCGGTGGGTTCGGGAGTTAAATTTGAGCAGGCATACGGATGGTTTCTTTGCTCTTAGTTATGGAACAGTGCAAAACAGGATCCTGAACATTTTTTTAAAATAACCAGAATGAAACCAGCCACATTCGATTTATTGCGCACGTTAATCGAGTCCGAACTTCAGAAACATTCTTGGAGAAAACCAATTTCTCCAAGTTGCAGACTGTTTCTTGTTCTTCTGTGAGTACTAAATATCTACTTTTAAAATAAATTGTTGTATGTAGTAACTTTAATTTTTTAAGGTATTTTCCCAAGGAGTTCCTAGACAAGTTTTGGCTTGGATGCTCCACATGGGGTATTCAACAGTGGGTGACATAATATATGAAGCTTCTGATGTTTTGTGGAGTGTTTTAAGCCCACTATATTTGTCCCCCACCATCGGAAGAAAATGGGAGACATATTGTTGGGGACTTTATAGGATGTGGAATCTTCCTAATTTGTGGCTGCCATTGATGGCAAACATATAATTATTCACTGTCCTCCAAGAGCTGGATCCGAATTTTATAACTACAGAGGCCATCACTCCACAGTTCTTCTCGCAGCTTTGTGACGCAAATTATACTTTTACATCCGTCGAAATAAATTCGGCTAAACTTACCTCCTGCAGCAGTTCTACAAAATTCAATCTACGTATGTAACTATTTTTTGGTTGGTGATGCGGCGTTTCCGTTAAGAACTTATCTAATGCGGCCCTATCCAAGAAGGCTCTTATATGATGAAAAGTATAACTTTAAAAAACGCCTGCCGCGTGCCCGGCGTGTAATAGAAAATGCCATTTGAATTCTTGCGGCTAGATGGCGAATTCTTCAACCCACATTGAATGTTTTGTCTGACAATGCCGACCGCATTCTAAAGGCTTCTGTTGCAATACACAATTCTATTAAGTTGAATGATGCCGCATACTGTTCACTAGAATATGTGGATAAATACGATGCTTATGATAAAATAGTTCATCAAGGTCAATGCAGAACAGAAACTCAACCTCTTTCTGGAGTCAAGTCAGTGGGTTGAAACCATCCATCAAGGAATGCATTTGCTATTGACTATTTATTCCTAAACAAAATCTAACAAACAAAATTGTATAAACTTTTGATTCTTTAAATATTTACATAAAACAGCTAAAACTTGAAATGTGTTATTCATGAACTTTCTTGACTGAATTCGGAAAGCTCCTGGTTTACCAGTATCAGCATTTTTTTTGTATCCGATTTTTTCTTTTCTGTGGGAGCATCTTTATTTTTGTTGCTAAACTTTTCATGAATAAATCATTTTCGTCTAGTATCTCCTGAGACTGATTGAATCTTTTATTAAAGGCTTGAGAAAGATTCCCGAAAAATTCTCCTGCCTGGGACTTAATTCTTTTTCGTTATGGTGCAGATCCTGTTTTCGGTGATTCCTGGGAGTCAATCCTTTTTCTATAGTGGATATATATGTTTGATGATTTATGACTCCGATGAAAGTGGGTTTGCTCCGCCGCCTCATAAATCGGTGGTAAGTAGTTGCAATGCAAACATAAAAGCTTCCTTGTTGTTACTGAAATAAAGAAGATGTTTAGTTGAATTGAAAGAATTATATATTAATCATAGAATTTGACAATCAAAAGGATTATTTGATTAATTTAAAGTTATTTTCAACTTACTGTTGATGTTCATTGTAATTGTAAGAACTGCAGGCTTTTCTCCTAGGGGAGATGAGAACTTATTCGGGAACACAATGAATTGGATAATTTTTCGAATGTAGAACGCTCGGCCCGGTATGAGAAAATATTTCTGTCGAGCGCAAATTAATTATTAAAGGAGGTACCTACAACAAACTTAACAAGCAATTTGATTGGGACTTTGGGCCACATGGAACACTTTAACATTATTATTAAATACATTTGTTAAGAATAATGACAATATTCGGTCACTCCACTTAAACAGAAGAATTTCTTTTCAAATTTTCTTCATATTCAATTATTATAAAAAGCCTGAGCGCGGGCATTTGAAATTCTAAGTGTCTGAATTTAACCAAATTCCCTTAGAATAATAAAATTCATAGTATCTTAATGCTGTGATTTTTATATTAGTCGGTAAACATCGATACAAAATTGCGTCTTAGAAGGGTACGATAGTCATCTAACTGATGAGCCCAACTATCGTACCTGGGCGAAACGCAATCATGGAGTTGAGCTCACTTGAACTTTTAACTTTGAATAATGACAATAACAAAACAAACACACATACACATTTAACTTACTCCACGAAAACCCGCATGTGCAAGATTTTTAATTTAAACGGCTCCTCTGTTGATTTTAACATAAGTATGATGGGATTTTTTGCCTGGAAAAAATCTCGCATCAAACCCTCCTAGTGGGTGCCGGGCGGTAATGATCACCACAGTTAATCTTGTGCTTTTTGACAAGATTGGGGATCAGCTAAGGTCATTTTGAACTGCTGAGGTGTTCCTTTACTCCTCAATAGTTCAACCCTCAGTTTTTCGATTTGACCATAGATGCGAGTCCCTAATTTTCAGTGGTGGTGTGAGCGATTTTCATAATCCGTGCCGAAGAAATGGAAGGCTGGGGGGTAAACCAGTCACAAACGAGCTCATTCGGATGCCGTGGCTGGGTCCGTCTTACTTTTGCTTTACTCCGGTATATCGGCTCTGCCGGGGCTGACCTCTTTTTTCCGACCTACTCGTGGGAACCAAATTTTTATTTTTTACTATGGACGTTGATGATGTAACAGACGATTTGCCATCCGCTGACACAGAGGATGAGCTCTTGGCCTCCAGCCAGGAAACCCTTAAGGGGAACTCTAGTAGTACCGGTAGTTCTGGTGCTATTGAGCAACCCAAACCTTCAGGAAGCACAGGCAGTACCAGCCATAGTACCCCTGTGCATCCAAAACCGATATGTACCATCCCGGCAACCTCGTGTAGCAATGCCAGCCATAGCAGCGCTGCACGCGGAAGCAAAAAGTCGGCGTTCGCTCTTCTCAAGGTGCAGTTCAAGAAGGCGTCTTTTATTCTAGGCAAGATTGCCAGGAATGAGGCAGCTGGAAAGGCCCATGAGAAAGACGGCGCTGATAAGATTAAATACCAGAAGATTGTTGAGGAATACAATAATCTTCTGAGTACCCAAGAAAAAGCCGTCAAGCGCAACAGATCTCGAGATGAGACAATCAAGCCTTCGAAAAAGAGCAAGCTAGACGGTCCAAACAAGAACGCTAAATCATCGTCCCCTAGAGCAGCGCAACCACGTACTCTCAGTGAGGTTGTCAGAGACGGCCTCCAAGTATCGGTTGTGGATGAGCTCTCCACAAACGGCAAAGATCTGCTTGCTGTGTGGAGCTCAATCGAGGCCAAGCTCTCTGAGATGGTGTTTCTATACACGTTGTCGGCTAACGAAGGTCCCTACCCCATGTTCGACTCTGGCGAGATGCTCAGGGGATATAGGGTAATCAAATGGGCAGACGAGTTTTCTAAGGATTTCCTTAGTTCATGCATTGCTAAGATTAGCAATGACTGGGATGGCTTGAAGCTCAAGTTAATCCTAGTTAAGGACATCCCTAGGCAACCGAAGGCTCGCATTTGGTTGCCCCTCATGGGTGTCAAACCAAGCGGACAGGACCTGATCCGCGGTCTTCAGAGGCTAAATCCGCTGGTTCCTATGCATGACTGGGCTGTCATTAAGACAGAGGAACCGCAGAAGAACAGCGGGTCTTATCTTCTGATGATCAGCGAAGAAAGCCGTGGGGCCCTCGAGAAGGCCGATTTTAAACTGAGGTTTGGCATTAGAAATGCGAAGATAAAGATTCTGCAGAGTCAGGGAGCAGACCCCGATGAAGTTGACGACAATGTTGAGATCGACAATGTCGTTGACGGAGTCGAGGTCCCTAGCGAGCCACCGGGCCCTGACTGTGCAGAATCGAATATGAATTAAAAACGCGCTGCGAGTCATTCAGATTAATCTGAAGCACTCTAAATGTGCTTCAGATAATCTGAGAGTTTTCTTGAGGGAGGAAAACGTAGACGTCGGCGTTATTCAAAAGCCGTGGGTAAACGGCCTCAGAGTGAGGGGCCTCCAAGACAGCCAATACGATCTTTTTTACAAGCCTGTAACCCAAGACCAAGGTAAGCCTAGAACTTGTATTTTAGTTAAAAAACACTAAAAAGCTTTTTTGTGTCCTAACTATAGCACTTCCGATCTGACAGTTGTTAGGTTGGATGACAAAAATACAGACGGTATACTATTGGCATCTGCATACTCGGCGCATGACAGGCAATCACCGCCAGATGAGTGGTGCACACTCACAAACGAAGCAGCGGCGAAAGGGACAAACCTCCTGATTGGATGCGACGCAAACGCACGGCATACTCTCTGGGGTAGTTCAGAGATAAATGAACGGGGTGAGTCCCTTTTTAATTTTATTATTGAAAACAATTTGACGATCTGTAACAGAGGTAGTACTCCTACTTTCGTCTTTCCGAGCTCGGATAACTACGAAGGGTGGGAGGATGTACTTGATGTTACCGTCGTAAACCATAAATTTAATTTAGCGGTGGAGAATTGGAGAGTGTCCCTGGTTAATTCCTTTTCGGACCACAGGTGGATTCTCTTCAATGTAAATTTTGAGTCTGAAACCCCTCCTCCCTATAGAAATCCGAAAAAAATTGACTGGAAGAAGTTCAGTCAAGTTGTTAATTCCAAACTGCGCAATATACCGAATCTGAGTCCAGAATCGGTAATAGATCTTGAGTCAAGGGTGAAAACTCTTGAAGCATCCATGAACACCGCTTTCAAGGTCTCTTTCCCAGTCAAATACAGCCGAAAAACCCTCCCCCCATGGTGGAATGAAGACTTGTCTAATCTTAGAAAAATGACAAGGACAATCTTCAATATCTGCCACAAACACAAGTATTACCAACCTTATAAAGATTGTCTGAGAGTCTATAAGCGTGCTCTCGCATCAGCCAAGCAACAGGGTTGGAGAGAGTACTGCCAATCTATCGAGAGCTTAAAAGAATCTGCCAGGCTTAGCAAGGTTCTATCCAAGGAGCACTGTAATCCGTCTTTTCTGAAAAAGCCGGATGGATCTTGGACAGTTTCTCCGACTGAGTCCCTGGAACTACTGATGGCGACGCACTTTCCAGGCTGCGTGGATAGCAACCCCGAAACGCATAGAACTCGTTTACCGTTAGTTTATGAAGAACATATGAATACCATAATAACAAGAGATAGTATTGCATGGGCTATACATACTTTCTCTCCGTATAAGTCTCCAGGTCAGGACGGCATACTGCCAATAATGCTCCAGAAACAGCAAGATGTGGTAGTGCCCTGGCTGGAGATGATCTTCAAAGGATGTCTCTCCCTCAACCATGTTCCCGAGTCCTGGAGACAGGTGAGGGTGGTTTTTATACCGAAGGTAGGTAGGCGGGGGCATGAATCCGCGAAGGATTTCAGACCGATTAGCCTGACCTCTTTCGTGCTCAAAACCAAAGAGCGCATTCTAGATAACCATATTAGAGACATTTTAGATGAATGCCCCCTCGCAAACTCTCAACACGCTTATTTGAAAGGTAAGTCTACGGAGACGGCCCTTCATGAGGTAGTGCGTACAATTGAGAATACTATCAACTATAAAGAATATACTCTGGCCACCTTCTTAGATGTAGAAGGGGCTTTCAATAACGTGCTTACTGAATCCATTCTTGAGTCACTCGTTGACTTTGGTGTAGAGGAATACATCAGAGAATGGATTATATCCATGCTCAGCGATAGAAGGATTCAAGCCAAGCTAGGTTATGCAAACTCAACAAAACATGTCTGTAGAGGAACACCCCAGGGTGGTGTTCTGTCACCCCTTCTATGGATTTTAGTCATGAACAAAATCCTCGTTAAGTTGGAAAGTTGTGGCGTGAAGGCGGTTGCTTATGCGGATGATTTGGTCATTCTGGTATCGGGAAAATTCCCTTCTGTGATCAGCGAAATCACGGAGGTAGCTCTGAGGAAGGTTAGCAACTGGGCTACGAGTTAACCAGAGCAAAACTGAATTAATGCTATTTACGACCAAAACTAAAATACAGCCCTTCACTCTACCCCGACTAAACGGTCAATCACTCTCGTTATCTTCCAGTGCAAAATATCTAGGCGTTATCCTAGACCCTAAATTAAACTGGAGGCAAAATATTGAAGAACGGGTCAGGAAGGCCTGCATAGCTTTCTACGCCTGTAGCAAAACCTTTGGTAAAAAGTGGGGCCTTCAATCAAGGATGATCTTGTGGACGTACACAGCCGTGGTACGGCCGATTCTAACTTACGGTTCGATTGTCTGGTGGCCCGCACTTAACAAAGCATATAACATCGATAAACTTAAAAAGGTTCAAAGAACAGCTAGCGTTGGTACCACAGGGGCTCTTCGATCTTGTCCAACGGATGCCTTAAGCGTTCTTCTACACCTTTTACCACTTGATCTACACATTAAATATCTAGTATCTTGCAGTGCACTAAGACTAAAAGAAGCAGATTGATGGGTTGCTAAACCTTATGGTCACAGCAATATTACCAATTTGATTCCCACTGAAATCTTTTCGACTCCCACTGACTACTGCGCCCCTTCAGGGAGCCTCAGTAGAGATTTTAAAGTTATTATCCCATCTAGAAAAGACTGGGATGATGACATTGTGACGAGAGATTTCGACACAACTATTTATACTGATGGCTCAAAGATGGAGTGCGGTGTTGGTTCAGGAATCTTCTCTGAGACTCTAAACATCACTAGGTCCTTTCGGTTACCCAATTTTTCAAGTGTATTCCAAGCGGAATTACTTGCAATTAGGGAAGCATGCAAGATACTTAAACTAGACCCAAACCAAAATCGTAATGCAGCTATCCTGACAGACAGTCAGGCAGCTATTAAATCCATTGTTTCGAGTACATCATCCTCTAAATTGGTCCAACAATGCCGTGATGAGCTCGCAAGCCTAAATATTGACCTCAAGGTCACTTTGATCTGGGTTCCACTTTAATCCACAGGTCAAACGAGTTATGGTATCAAAACGGCGCACTCCAGTGCTAATTGGGTCACCGAGCGAGAGTATTGCTCGTGGCCGCTATTCCTACCTACCTACCTAAGATGGGATTAAAGAAAGTATTTCGAACCAGTGCTCCACGGTCGTGATTGTTTTAACTTCTTGTAACTATGATTTAAATATCTTGTGTATTGTTTAATTATGTATGTATATAGATTATTTTTGTTTAACTTTGTGTATTTATTAGTATATTATTATGCATGTGTTAGATTGCCTTTTTTAGTAACCACTAACACATGCACTTATGATGAGCCTCTGATTGTAGGTGGCAGCTTGCTCTAAGGTCACTACAACTAAGAATCTGAAGTGTAAAAAAAAAAAATGTGTATAATTTATTTAAATAATTAAGGTCATTTTTTCAAAATAAAAATTGGGAAACAAGAAGCTCTTTTCAGTTTTCAATTCGAAAATCAAATGAAAAAAAAAAAAAATTGTAATGACAAGTCAGTTGTCAGCTGTCAAAGCGCCACCAAAATAGAAAATAGATCTATTCGGGCGTTTGGCCCAGGCTTGTCGCATGCTCGCTCCGCAACTGGAGGGTTGCGAGTTAAAATCCAAGTAGGTTAAGCATTTATTTAAAATAAAATAAATTAAATGCGTATACGTGCATAATGAAGGGTAGAGCAAGATTGATCTTTCAAAGTGGAAATAAAAGTGATCACAAATCTTTTTTGCAAATTTAAAAAATTGTGCAATTGAGGAATATTTGGATCAAATTGCAATTTGTCACTTAAAGAGTGTTGATTTACTATTTTTGAGTATCAATATCAATATCTTCAATTTTTTCAGTTTTACAAATTCAAACAAATAGTCGTAAATTACGAAATCCCGAGCCAATGTATAAGTCGGGATTAAATTTTCGTAATTTGCGGCTCATTTTTCGTGATCTGATCCAAGAATTTTTTCCTTGTGGCATTCTGGATCGGAGAGCTCCAGAAGCTTCTTCCAGATTACCAAACGAAAACACTTTACAATAGTCGGAAAAAATATTAAGGGTATTCATGCAACAGCGTAAACTCGTCGTAATCATCGTAAAGTTGTAAACTTCGTAAATCTGTCAAATTTCCCATACAAATTGTGACAGAATTACGAAGTTTAAAAGTTTACAATGTTTACGACGACTTTACGCTGTTGAATGAATACCCTTATTTTGACAAAAAAAATATTTCGAATTTTTCTTTATATCTTTCGTTTTATTGATAGAAAAAATCTGAAAAAAATACACTTTAATGGTATCAAGATGAGCTTCCAAAAAAACATACAAACGTTAGATTCATAATTATAGTTTCGAAAATAAAAATTGTGTTTCAAAAACGTATAGGGCAAAAAGTATTTTGACAAAATTAAAAAGGCTTGTAAATACCGGTCTACATTTTAGTGCAGGCAGTGAGGATTAGTTTTTGGTATGTTTTTGTATGCTGAATTCATATCCGTCATCCGTTTTTGGCTACCAGCTCGGGCTTTTAAGAAATTCCCATTTGAAAATGACCAAAAATTGTTTTTATTTTTGCTATTTTTGAAGCCTTTTAACATATAGAAATAATTATTTTTTTAACAAGTTTTGCGAAACTATCTGAAAGCACTAATCTTCTTCTTCAAAAATTTAATTCAAAATTTAATTTTTGTTCATATTATATTAAATGGAAAGATTTAGAAATGTTGGTGTGATGTTTTTAGTATCATAAATAGACGAGTTCGAGTCAAGTTTTCATAAATTAATATAAAATGTGGTTTTTCCTGCAGCTTTAAGGGCGTGGGGTGAAAGTAACTCGCAAATGAGAGAATATAGGTATGTAGAAGTAGCATATTAACAATTTGTTTTGCTATATATTTTATTTTTCCTAAGGTTTTAATATTGGTTTCAAAGAACGTTTCTTTCTGTTCTTATCTTCTTGGTACATTGAACTTAGTAAGGGTATTCATAAAATGGCGCAAAGCTGTCGTAAACATAGTAAAGTTTTGAACTTGCTAAATTGACTCATTTTGTATTGAAAATTGGACAAATTTATGCAGTTCACAGCTTTACTACGATTCCAACAACTTTCCGCCGTTGCATGAATACCCTTAGGTAGTGTTATTATTTTTTTGTTAATTTGAATAAAGCTTATTCTAGAAACTGAGCCAACCCAAATATTTTGCACATAATAACGTTGCACTATTGTTCCTTGAAGAATGCCTAAAGAGAAAGGAGGACTTAAGGGATCGGAAAATAAAATATCGAAACGTGTGTATCGACATAAGTGACGCTCTAAGGATTAAGGGCTACAAATTTAATTTTGCAATACAGAAGAAAAAATTGGCCAACTTTGAAAACAGTATTTTCATAATACTGTGGACAGGTTCAAGAAAACTTCTGCGGGGAGAATGCGGAGGTCTTGGGTTTATTTTGATATTATGTCGGAAATATTTAAAAAAGAAAAAGCGGAAAAGCCCAACTATGTAAACCAAAAGTCAAAACCAAGCAGCCTCCCCACAATGTTATCAAACAGGTAACCATTGTCAGAAGAAATCAGTCAAATCCATCGTCAAAGCAGTGGCCGCACGAGCGACGACGTCTCAAAACATCAGGTCACCATTATAGCTACCAGCAAAACCCATTGTCAGAACAATGGCCCCACGACATCTACAAACAGATCACCAACAACTTCCAACATTGCACCAGTTCTACCATCTACCAATAGCGGATTCTACAAAGACCAAGTTGCCACGCCATCCACCACCACCTCATCGTCAACTCGCACCAGCCGGGTTGAAAAGGCGCGCAAAGATGCCTTGAAGATGGAATAGCAAAAAACTGAGATGGCAGAAAAAATCCTTAACGAGATACATACTATTCGTCATATGCAAAAGCGACAATTGGAAATTGATGAGAGCAAATAAGCTTTAGAGAGTAGCAGCTTTTGAAAAAAAAACAGATTGATAAAACATAAAGAATGGCTTATAATGTTAAAAGTTATTGGTGCATTCTGATCTTTTTTTTTGCCTTCAAAAAACTTTTGAGACTGTTTTTATTTTATGATTTTTTAAAATAAAACCAAAAAAGAAAAACTTTGTATACTTTGATCTATTTTAAATTATATTATGTCGCTAAGAAACGGAAATCTTACAGCCAAATTAATAAACATGGAAAAGGGAAGTGATAGGCCTTATTCCTATACTAAGTGCAAAATGCTATTAAAAAAATAATATTTCTTCTAAGTGACGTTTACACTAAGCTATAACCTCGAACAAGGTAGTTTAGCGAAGGAATAAGAACCAGATGTGCCAAATCTGTTCTGAAATAAAAAAAAGTGAAGATTTGTGATTTTTTAATAAAAATACCTAATAATGGCTCATCAATTTAATGAGTTTTTAAACTGGCTTCAATTATTAGACGATCAACCCTCAACAAGCAGAAACAAATCCAGACTTAATCCGCTGCAAGTGCTTGGAGAGAAAGATTTCAGGAGAAAATACAGGTTTTCCAAAGAAAATATGAGGAAACTCATTGCAATGGTTGAAGATGATCTAAATGGGGATACAAGAGGTGGACATATTCTTGTAGATCTGCAGGTTATGGCTTCCATCAGATACTGGGCTCGTAATGAGGTTGATTATTGACTTTATATATTCATAATCCTTAATAATATTAGATAATAAAATAAATAAGGTTCAAGACGATTGTGCTGATCTGCACGGCTTTAGTCAGCTTACACTGAGCAATATTTCTGCACGTGTAGTCAAAGCAAGGCAGTTAATAAAAATGCCCCAAAAAATTTCCAAACGTCATTGGCGCAATTGACTGCCCCCATATTTTAGAATAAAAAATCAGGGAGGAGGAACCGGACAGTACTATGTCTGTATGTCAACAGGAAAGGATACTACTACTTTAATGTACAGATAGGGAAAGCTATATACGACATTGTTGGCAATCTAACTTTAGTTTTATTTTCATTTTGTTTTCCTAACTTTACCAAACATTTATGTGAGTAAAGGCAGTTGGTGATGCTAATTAAAAAGTAAGGGACATAATTTTTCACTGTTCTGGTAGTACCCATGATTCTCGTATATATGGGAAAGTATGTACTTTAAAAGGCCGCTTATGCTATGTTTCCACCTAAGGTTTATCTCAGTTTAGATTAAATAAATCTTTTTGGTGTTTCCACCGCACAAAAAGATTTAAAAAAGATTAAATCTGACAACACTTTCAAAAATGCAAATGGCGCTTCAATTTTTCTTATGAAGTGCGAAAGAGATAGAATGTTTTATTCGAGTCAAACAATGAAGAACTGAATCGAGTCTCGAATGAATCGTTCAGCACCATGTTAAAATAGGTTAGTTTGATTTGTAAAACTATTTGTCCTAGGAAGATTTAATAAGATTAATTTCTAATCTCCAAGATTAACGAAATATATTTGTATGGTAAATCTTCAAGATTTAAAGAAGATTTGAGGTAAATCTTATTAAATCTCAGATTAGCGTTAGGTGGAAATGTAGCATTAGATAGGAGAATTCCGAGGCCGGCTTTTAGGGGACGGCAGTTATGCGTGCACAAATTGTTTATTTACACCTGTTCGGAATCCATCAAATTCTTCTGAAGAAAATTATAATATTGCTCACATAGCAACCCGCAATACCATAGAACGAACATTTGGAGTTTGGAAGTCTAGATTTAGGACTTTGTTAATAGGAATGAGAGGCTCACTTAACAATGTTAAAACTTTAGAAGTGGCCTTAGCCGTTTTACATAATTTGGCTATTGAATACAACGATAAACTCGGTAAAATGCTTATTTTATTTAAATACAGTTATTTATAATACAAAATATTGCTTTCCCCAATAAGATGACCCAAACTATTATTTTGAAAACTATGCACCACCATTTCACCTTGTTATTAGGAGGTCAAGGGAGTTCATGCGTGGTATATCTATTTATCTATCGATCCACATAATATATATCTTTCTATCTTACTATCCATCGATTTATTTATCTACCTATCGTCTATCTTTCTCTTCTATTGAATACAAACAGAATTTTCAACAGCAACAAAAAAGAAATAGCATCATCATCTCGATAAATACACAAAACACACTTCATAGAAATTGGTTGTAGCTAAAAAATACAATTTTAAAAAAAATAAAAGAAAACATAATGTATGTGTGTACAAAATTATTATGTATGCAATGTATACGTATATTGCTCCTTCAACAGGGGGGCCATTCCGTAATTTTTAAAACGATAATCGTCAAAACGAATGTCTTTAACGAAATCGTCTATAATTTATCGTCTTTCGTTTTTTTTTTTTTAATGAACGAAATGAATTTGAAAATTAGATTTTGCTGTCAAAACTAAAAATCCTTGTCGTTTTATTTGAAATGTCACGTTATTTTAAAAATTTAATTGCAATATCATTCGGTAAAGTTGGTATTTGTGGATAAATTGATTATTATATTACGATATGCAACAATATAGCAAAAAGTCGTGAAACCAGCTGGTCCATCAGAGTGTTCACTAAAAAATACGACTTTGGCCTACAAGCGGCCCAGTGTTGAGTACGAATAAGAAGATACTAAAAATATCCGATCGAATATACAGCTTGAGCTATGTTTTTGCAATAAGACAATGCCTTTAAACACGGTCAGTGTATTTAACGGTTGACATAGCCTCTGCTCTCAACCTCTACCACTACGATTTCCAATTCTTTTGTTATTTAAAAAGTGTAAAATTGTCAAAAGATGTATGATGTTCATCAAGATTATTTAATATTGAATAAAATACATAAATATATGTATCAGTTTTAAGCAAAGGCATGCTTTTTTGCTTCTTAACTTAATGCTTTTTTATCAAAACCAAATAGGAGCAGGCACCCTTTAACATAATGACTATCGCGATTAACTATACGTGAAAAAGATGTCACCACGCGTCGGCAGACCATCATCGTCTTACGCGATGAGAGCCCTGTTGACATAGGTGCCTGCATGGATGAACGATTATTTTTCTATAAATGGTCGAATTTTGATCACTGGGCAGATACTTCTTAATTATTCGATTATTGGCTAAGTATGAAATAACCCAAAATAAGAGTTCTTCTGAACACTCAAACCATGAACTGATATGTATTAATGCCGTAACTATTCAATAATTGTTTTGTTTACATATTACTTAAAAAACAATGCTTATACAAATCAACGAAAAGGCATTTATCGCTCTTAAAACGCTCAAATAATTACAAGACGATACCTCTTTAGTTATCGCCAAGCTCTATCGTTTTGACGATTATTGACCCTATGCACACCTCCGCGTGGTAGAGGGCGGGTAACGCTAACGTGCAGGGGAACCGAATGGATGCCGGGATAAGCAGACAACCCAGCGATGCTGGTCAGGGCACAAACTTGTCCTCGGGATGGTTAAAAGCCCCCTTAAGGCGGATGAACTGCAGGTGGCGGTCAACGGCATGATAGTCTGGTGGCGGAGGAGCTTTTTTTGTTAAAAGTCCAACGGCAGCAGCAGGTAGCGTCTGTAACCCATATTGCTCGGCTACAAAAGGCGTCTGTTTTCCCATAGTGGGCGGCCTCGAGCAGTTATGTGTTTGACCATACAAAAGGCGGGTGTGCCTGTCAAATCTGAGCTTATGTATGTTATTAATCATATCTCGGAAAACACCATGGTGGAAGGATATATGCAAATATATGAACTATGACAACAAATGGAAATGAGTCCCCAAGAGGTAATCTTTTTATGGAAAATCCTTCTGCAGCTTCGGTTGCAGTAAACCACGTCAATCAAGATGCCATAATAATAAATGAATCGTTGACAAATAGAAGAAATCTTTCAAGAAGCGCAAATGTTACTTTTGGCTACCGCATACGTACAAAAATCGGAGCATGGAACGTTCCATCCCTGTACAGCGATGGTAGATACGAGCAGGTTGAGCGTGAAATGCTTCGCCTAAAGATCAGTATCCTGGGCATAAGCAAAACTAAGTGGAGAGGAAGAGCTGAATACAGATCAGACACTGGACAGACGAGAATGCTGTATTCCGGGGAAGATGAAAGAGAGGGTGGCCAAAGACTGCATGGTGTCGGAATTATGTTGAACGAAGAAGCGAGGCGAAGTTTGATCTCCTGGGCGCCCATTTCTGCGAGATTAATGACAGCAAGGTTTCATTCAAAAATTCGTTACGTCACAATAATTCAGTGCTACGCCTCCACAAATGAAGCGACAGAGGAAGACAAAACCGCGTTCTACACTCATCTTAACTCGGTTTACAGTAGTGTTCCGAGAGCCGACATCATAGTCGTTATGGGAGACCTTAATGCCCAAGTCGGTTCAGACAATTACGGACTGGAGCGCGTGATGGGAAGAAATGGCCTGGGGTTACGGAATGAAAATGGTGACTTGCTTGTCGATTTTTGTAACGCGAATCGTCTTGCGATAGGTGGGACTGTATTTAAGCATAAGACGTGCAACAAAAAACCAAATTGATCATATCATGATTCAGCAGCGATGGAGGAAGTCTATGTGTGATGTCCGGAGTATAAGAAATGCCGATGTGGGAAGCGACCACCATTTGGTTGTGATGAGTCTCAAACTACGAACCGCTGCCGTACAAAAACCAGCACAGGATGCAGCAAGGAGCTCAAAATTCATTACTAATGCTTTAAATGACCCCAACATATGTCGAAACTATGTCACCACCCTTAACGACAGAGCCTCGTCATTAAACGGAATCGAGCATTCAACAATTGATGAGATGTGGGGTGAAATTAAAAGTGTTTTTATGGAGGCTGGATCCGAAACTGTACCCAAGTGAACGAGACGTAGAGACTCTTGGATATCCCAAGACACCTGGGATAAGATCGAACTTCGCAAATCGTTGAAAATCCAAATAAATGCCGAAGCTGATATTCAACGAAAGGCTGACTTGCGAAGAGAGTACCGCATTGCACATAAGATGGTCTATCGTTGTGTGAGACGTGACAAGAGGGTGAGGTTAGACGGGCTCGAAGATAATGCGGAAATCGCTGCCAGAAGAGGAGATATCCGGGAATTGTACCAAATAGCCAAAGATGTGATCGGGAAAAAAAGCAACACCAATCATCCTGTAATGGATGTGGATGGCACACTTTTGGTATCAATTGAGGATCAGCTTCGTAGATGGAAGGACCATTTTTGTGCCCTGTTAAATGAGGATTCAGTTGAGCAGAGTGCTGAAGTGCCCCAACTAAACGAGATGCGCAGGTCCTATAGGGGTATTGACATTGAACCCCAGTCAGAATCGGAAATCCTTACATCAATAAATCTCCTCAAAAACAACAAGGCAGCTGGACTGGACGGAATACCAGCTGAATTCCTGAAAGCCGATCCCGTAACAGCGGCTAGTATTTTACATCCGTTGATACAAAGCATTTGGGAAAGCGAATGCTATCCCAGGGATTGGAAGGATGGTGTGATTGTTAAGTTGCCAAAGAAAGGTGACTTAAAGAATTGAAACAATTGGCGTGGTATCACCGTTTTGTCCGTTTTCCCAAAACTAATGGCAACCATCATTCCCGAGCGAATAAAGGATAGAATCGAGTCTACACTCAAGAGGCATCAAGCTGGCTTCCGCAGTGGTCGATCGTGTGTCGACCATATCAACACCCTGCGCATCGTCCTCGAGCAGTCGATGGAATTTCAATCACCTCTTTACCTCATGTTCGATGATTTTGAGAAGGCCTTTGATCGAGTTAACCGAGAATGTATATGGAGATCGTTGCTTGGTAGAGGAATTCCACCAAAAACTGTTTCCATTATTAAAGAGTCCTACAACAACGCAAGGTGTTTTGTTTTGCACAATGGGCAGCTATCCGACTCCTTCGTAGTGCAACAGGGTGTGAGAAGAGGGGATGTTTTATCGCCAATTCTCTTCCTGCTGGCGATGGACGACGTATTGACGGCCACACGGAGAGAATTGAAAAATCACCAAATGCTAAATTTTCAGTTGCAATTTGCAAAACATGTTTTAGTAGTAAATTATGGCGTTTTTATGACAGATTGATTCAAAAACTGGTAAATTTACAGTCAAAACATAGCAAATTACAAAATTTGTCTCTTCAAGATTTACAATTGAAATCAATGATTCAAGCTTGCATTGTTCATAGTAAATTACAACTTTTTTGGCGTAATTTATTCTCCAAAAGAATGATCTCACGATAGCATCAACTGAAAAATTGATTTGCAATCACTTTTTAGTAGTTTACATTGCACAATCACTGATTTGCAAACCACCAAATATTTACTCTAGGAAATCATGTTTTCTGTATCACAATTTAAAACTCCATTAGAATGGCTGCAAATCACAAAATATTTGTTCCCAAATCACGACTTTCCTGTCGCAATTTACTTATGCAGGAAATAAAGCACCACAACATGGCATGTATCTTCTTCTTAATATCTGACAGCAGTGCTCTGTATTGCGAATTGGCCTAGTGGTTGCGTGCTCGCTCAGTAACTGGAGGGATGCGAGTTCAAATCCAAGCAGAGAAAAGCGAAGTACATATTTGTTTCAAATCAATAAAATAAAATGTGGTATACCGCCAAAATGAGGGGTTAGAGCAAGATTGCTCTTTAAATGGCAAATCACAAAATGAAATTGGTGATCACAAACCTTTTTAGCAAATTAACAAATATACAATTGAGTAATATTTGGATCAAATTGCGATTTGTTGGTTGCAATTTTTGTTTTCTCTCAATCGAATAATTGACACTAAAGAGCTTTGATTCATGATTTTTGAACATCAATATCTTAATTTTGCTTTGATTTGCAAATTGCAAAAAAATAGTTGTAAATTACTAAATCCTGAGCCAAGGTATAAACCGGGATTCATTTTTCGTGATTTGCAGCTCATTTTTCTTGATCTGATCCAAGAATTCTCCCCGTGCAGTGTTGGTACAGCTGAGCGACAGGGCATTCAGTGGAGACCGTTCGAAAGGCTCAGTCATTTAGACTATGCCGATGACATATGTCTACTGGCAAATAACATCAGTGGGCTGAACGGGATGTGCCAAACGCTGCAAGTGAAGGGAGAGTCGAGTGGTCTAAGAATAAACAGCAAAAAGACAAAAATAATGCTCACAGGCCGCTAAGTTGAGATTCTTCGAATCCAATGTCAAATCCGTGCTGTTATATGCTTGTAAAACCTGGAAAGTCACGTCTACTATTTCGAAGAAAATGCAGGCTTTTGTGAATCGCTGTCTTCGCCACATCCTAAAGATTCGCTGGCCACAAATAATATCAAATGAGGAATTGTGGCGCAGGACAAGTCAAGAGCGGCTGGACGTCGACATAAGAAAGCGTAAATGGCGTTGGATTGGTCACACACTAAGGAAACCAAACGATGAAATTGCAAAGCAGTCCTTTGAATGGAATCCTCAGGGTGCACGGCGGGTTGGAAGACCAAGAACAACATGGAAATCAACTGTCTTAGCGGAAGCAGAATCCCAGAGAAAGACGTGGCCACAGCTAAAGTACCTTGCAGCAGACCGTGAAGGATGGAGACGTTTTGTTGACGCCCTATGCCCCAGCCGGGGTTAAAGGACACGATGATGATTCAAATGAAGTGCACGCTTTTTACACATTTATAAAAAAAAATTGTTAACAGCAGTTTAACGATTGAAAATGGTGAAGAGGGTTATAAGGAATTTAAAAAAATCTATTTCCCAGCAGGGTAGTTGGAGGGGGGATTTGGGGGTGAAAAAGAGGGGAGAAATTGTATTATTGCGTTTTCCGACTAAAGTTAACCCCAAAACGAATAGTGTTCAATAGAAATGTATATCACGCAAACAGCTACAACTTTTATAGAAATAATTTTCCAATGTAACCTTAAAATTTCCGAGATATTGTCGAAAAACAGTTTTTTTTTATTTATTTTTCATTTTCCCAATTTTAATGAAACTTTGTGTAAATATATCTTGTTGTGTCCTTAATAACCACATTTTTTTTCAAGCAAAACCATAAGTCAGTTTTTGATGTATTCAATTTTGTTTGCAAAAAAATACTTTTTTTCAAATGAAAAATGTACTTCAGAAGATCATCGTACAGAGTTCATTCAAGGATCATTAGTTTTGTTTTTAGATTAACGGTATGTATGTATCTTACATTGACTTTTTTCTATTTCTCTTTCATTTTAAGCCGTACCTATATATTGACACATCTTGAAAATTTTCTAAAAATTTAGTAGAATTTTAATTAATGAAATGTATTAGAAATGATGAATAATTTGTTTTACCTCTATCACACTGATTGAAATCATCTAGTATGTTTACATCTTCAAAAATTATTTCCTCTTTTTCAGTATTCTAATTTTTTTTTATAATTAGCACGCACTTAAGGGATTTGAGTACCCTTAAAATACTTTACAGTGCGAGCGTTAGGAAAATAGGGAAGGATTCGAGAGGAGATACCGATGCACATTGGTTTTGTAGTTCTAAATATCAAAATGAGAGGGAAATACAGAACCACGTAAAGTATTCCACATTCGGGTAGTGCGACTAAGAATACTTACTTACTTATCCGGCTCCCGATCCATGAAGGGTCTCTGCCTGAGATATTGCGGTCTTCCATCGGTTGCGGTCCCTCGCACGCTCCCTCCAGTCATCGAGTACAAGAACTCTTGCATCTGTGACCGCCTGGTCCTTATAGCGGAGGTTGTGTCTTCCTGGTCGTCTGGAACCTGGGGGCTGGGATTCGAAGATTTTCTTGGCTGGAGCGTTGTTGTCCATTCGTTCGATGTGGCCGAGCCAGTGTAGTCGACGTGTTTTGGCTCTTTGGACTACATCCACATCTTGGTACAGCTCGTACAATTCAAGATTGAATCTTCTCCTCCAATCGCCGTCTTCGCATGTAGGACCAAATATCGCCGAAGAATTTTTCTCTCGAAAGTGCCCAGTACCAATTCCCCTTTTTACTTGCGATATAGGTACTATAGATAGGGCAAGTTTGAAAAAAAAATTTCGAGATAACAATCAAACATGACATTACGATGATAGAGAACACGAAAAAAGTGGGTGGCACAATTCTGTCTGTCTGTCTGTCTGTCCGTACCTCAAACTACAGCCTAAACCACTGAAGCGATTTTCTTCAAGTTTTGAACTTAAGTTTTTTTTTTGTAACTCTCCAGAGGGGAAATTGAATTTTTTTTAGCTCAAAAACTAACGGTACTTGCCATACAACCGTCAAGGAAAAGCTTTTTTATCTCAAAAACGGCTCCAACGATTTTGATAAAAAAAATCATTGTATTATTGTAGATATGAGGTACCTTTTAGTTAGAAAAAAAATCACCAAAAACATTTATTAACGGTACCTGCCATAAAACGGTTTTTTTAATTTTTTTAATTTCTCATTAACCGCTCATTTGATTTCAATGATTTTTTTGCACAAAAGCTTTGTTAGAATATAAATAATACTGCATACCAAAATTTTTGAAAAAATAAATTTTGGATTTTTAAAAAAAGATTAAATTTTTTTTTGAAAACTCAATATTTCAAAAACGGGTTGATGAATTGTTTTGCAATTTTAGAGTTAAATGTATATTAATATATACTCAAAATTGGCATACCAAATTTTTTTTTGAAAAATGTTACAAAAATTTTATATATAAAAATTAATTTTTAAGAAAACGGCTCCAACGATTCTAAATTTTTTGTTTGCATATATTCATATTTTTTCAAATAATCAAATGGCATCCTTTTTTTTGAGCTCTAAGTTGTTTATCAGACTGTTTATACAATTAAAAGAACGATTTAAATGCTTTTTATACTTTTTCTATAAATATTTGAATATTTTTTAAAGCTCTTAAGTCCCACACAACTTGAACATAAGAGCAAGTACGTGCGATCCAGTCGTGCATTTTATTTACTTAAAGTCCAGCACTCGGCGCCGTAGTAGAGTAGAACTGGTTAAAAAAATTAGCGTTTTGTATAGCGGGCACTTTGTCTTTCGAGAAAGGAGTTTTGAACCCATTTGTTTGGCCAAACCGAAGTAGCAGCGGATCGCGAGGGTAATTTACTGTCGGATTTCCACTAAGGTGTCGTTCGTGGAATTGATCTTTGTTCCGAGGTAGGTGAACTCCTTGACTACCTCGAAATTACTGCTACCAACAGTGACGTTTTGTCCTAGGCGATGGACAGATGAGGCTTTGTTTGTTGATAGCATATACTTTGTTTTGTCCTCATTCACTTCAAGACCAACGCGTTTCGCATGTTCATCAATAGCTGTGAATGCTTCAAGTACAACAGCTCTCTCTCTCGGTGTTCGAGAGATGCAAATGTTCCGTTATTGTTCTATTTCGTACCATTTTTGGCGACGTCGAATATGTGATCATTCCACAGAAGGTGGTTTGTGATGCACATATCCAGAACTGAAAACTGCTCGGTTTCCTCGATGCCAGTGCCATTCATGGATAGTGGCACAGAGGGTGGGTTTCACTTTAACGACAAAAGACAGCATTGAGTTTTTGAAACATTAAATTCTATTCTACGCGATTTTTTATTCCCCATTGGACAATGCTATTGAGATCAGAATTTAATGAGCTTATCATACGCTGCCGTTCAAGTTCCACACCCGAAGAGCAAGGAAGTGAATCTTGAAACGAATATGAAAAGCTGAGGGTACTGCCGTCTGCAAAACAATTTAATATATTTGAAGTTTCAGACAGAAGATCATTTATAAATATTATAAGGAAGAGTGTCGGAGACAAAACGGAGCCCTGGGGTGGGGAACACCAGCATTTTCGATAACACAGCCAAACTCTTTCAAACGCTTAAGGTAGAACTAGAATAGGTGGAAGTTGTCCGAAGCAAAAGTTATTGAAAACTAAACGAAAAGCTCCACTTCGCAATTATGTGCGCGTCATATGAATTTCTTGTTTTTGCTCGGTTTCGTACGACCACTTAAGTTGGCTTCCGACTATTCTAGTTCCACCTTTACTTTCTACAAAGCGAAGTAAATATTTGTTCCACAGCTCGGTGAGATATACCATCAGATCACCAGTGGATCTACATATTGCTACGAAAGCCATACTGCCGGTCATTAAGAAGCTTTTGTTCTTCGAGATATTTCTTAAGGTGATAATTTATCTGCGATTCCATGACCTTGAAAAGAAGGGACGTACATAAGTGCAATTGGACGATAGTCAGAGGGAGAAGTAGATTCGGCTTTTTAGGGACAGGTCACAGGCTAGACAAATGCTGTTTTCCATCCACTCGGAAAGAGACCAGTAGAGTTTTACAGATGCAAAAGCTTATGCAGTGGCTTTGCCAGCGTTGAAGAACACCTCTTCAGAGCAATCGGAGGGATACTATCCGGACCAGAAGGTTTGTGTATATCAAGATCTTTTATAACTCTTGCCACGGCACGAGTTCGAAAGATGATTCGTGTCATGAAATCATTAGCGCTCTCAAAAACTGGAGGAGTTCTGACATTCTCAGGTGGCGTCGAATTAACAGCAAACTGTGCTGCAAGCAAATTGGCTTTATCAGTTGAGTTAACATAGGGAGTGTCATTGAAGACGAGCGTTGGAACCGAAGACAAGGTGGTATTTTCAATATTTTATTTAATTTCTACTACCTTTGGGACACTGTAGTATTGTTTACCTTCATTTCTCATCATGCAAACATTTGGTTCGTTGGTCACATTAAATAAAAGTTTGATTTGGAATACAAACCATATTGTGGTTGGAGTTGGTATGCAACATTTTTTCTTAATATACGGCAGGACCATGGTGGGAGAACGGGGAAGAATGATGCGCCAAATTACACCCATTTAGATTAAATTCCGAAAGATCAGAATGTTTACCTATCTGAGTTTCACTTAGTTCCAAAACAGCTGGCTTGTTTTTTGCAGTATAGATGTACGCAGCATACAAATTCTTTCTTAGTCCATGAATGTTGCTAACATTTGACCCTGAACCTACCAATCATCACAATAATCAGACCTAACGAAAACTCAAGTCAGACAATTAATAAAGATGAATATTTATTCTAGATTCCAATCTTAACTTCACAGTAAAACTTGCCACTAGTGTTATGCCTTAGTGACAAAATGGTACTGATCCGCCCCTGGTTAACTAGAAATAAAAACAGCTATCTGTCTGACGTCATGCCAGCTTAACCGATGCATGAACTGTATGAAATGGAGAGCACCACCATGCCTACAGCGATTAAGCTAACGCAACTGTGAAGTGAAGGGGAAAGGAACGGAAGGATTAAACACTCATTGCACTGTGTTGCTTTTATTTTTTCGCTATTCCTTCTCAGTTTTTTCTTATTGACAACAGCATTGCACTATGATGAATTTTATTTTTTTTTTGCACAGTGCACTTTAACACTGATGATTTGTGGTTGGATTTAGCACAGAATTGGTTTGTATGTAATTCGGCATTTACACCACCCGATTTTTCCTCAGACGATCTTTTGTTCATAGATGAAGGGAGTAGAAAGTGAGGTGTAAGGACCAAATCGTCCGTTCCTGGCAAACTCACAGGATTTTTCCAGTACGTTTGCGTTCTCTTTTATACTTTTCCCAGAGTCTTGTGTGTTCAGCGTTGCCACTAATCGGAGAATTTTCCGAAGCTGATCCAAAAAGAAAATGCAGTAACTAGATTTATTTTTTTTTTCGCAGTAGGTATGCATTTCCAAATTTGTATTTGTATTTTCGAAGAAGAAATTAATAATAGGTACATATAAGTGATTGAAAATACATACCTAGTTTGCTACACAGCTCTTATGCAAGGCACTTAAAGGTTGGGTTTCAGGAGAAAAAACAACAACAATGATGATGAAATTATTTGTGGGTTTAATTTTGTTGAATTAAATTTTTTATCGTAAAACCAAAAAGTATTTGATTGCCAGTAGATGTGTTTTACGAAAAAAAAAAATGCAATAGGCAACGCTGGTTCTAATATGCCATCTACCTCTGAATGCAAAATGAAAGAGACAGCAATAAAGTATGAAGAGGACAGGAATAGAAATCGGACTGGAAAAATCGTTTCATATCGTTTCATGTAAACATTTCACACGATTTTGGGAAAAATCGTACTGGAAAAATCGGGTAATATAAATGCTGACTAACGCGGCGTGAGCTTTGATTTTGTATTTTATTTATTTATCTGTGTATTGATTTGATTGTTTTTTATTAAATAAATATAGGGGACGTGATGCATTTTTACAAGAATTTTCACAAGAATACACAGATATGGCGCAACAAGACGAAAATTTCCACCTTTGGCACGATGCGACGGACTTACACAGAACACAAGTGCACACGATGGAAGGTATTTTAAAAGTTTTCATTGAACATTCATCACGAGAGCTGGAATAAAATACTCTTTCAAAAGCATACATTAAAATCAAGATTTCGAAGATAAAATAAAAATTAAACCTTCGAAGATAAAATAAAAATTAAAGGCATGAAATTAATTTCATCTCCTATCAAAAAAATTTGGCAATTTTATTTGAGAACACTCTTAACAGCAACCAAATTATAGCTCCCTGAAGCTAAGGGAAAATAAATTAAATTCATGAAAAAGACCCGCCCATTTCTTCAATCTCAGAAATAGAGTTCCCTTTCCAATTATTTCCTACCAAAAAACTTTGGGAATTTTATAACCAAATTTAAGCTTCCTAAGGCTAAAGGAAAATAAATTCAAGGCATGAAAAAGACCCGCCCATTTCTTCAATCTCAGAAAAAGAGTTCTCCTTCTAATAATTTTTTACCAAAAAACAGATTTGGGAATTTAATTTGAGCCCGCTCTTAACAGCAACCAAATTTTAGCTTCCCAGGGCTAAGCCATTCAGTGTACATCGTTCAGAGCGTGCGCATCGTAAGCGGAAGATTAAAAAAAAAAAATCCACCCCGAAATAAATAAAACAGAACTCAGGTATACCTGCGGGCTACCTGCGGTTAACAAGTGCTAATCCTGATTAATTCGCGGAATAAAGGTTTTTTTTAAAAATAAGTGTTGTGCGTTTTAATCAGTGTTATAAAATAATTAAAGTGAAATTGAAGTTAAGCCGGAAATGGGCGAACCATTTAATCCTGAGGCAGCATTTGCTTCGCTCGATGCATTGCTGACCAGGATAGTCACTCACCTACCTGATTATGGACCGAGGCTTAACGAGACATTTAGTAAATTTGTCACCCCAACAAAAAGGAACGAAGAAAAAAGCAAAGAAGTTGACAGTATGGAGGTTGAAGATTCTTCTAACTATGATTTATCCAATGACGATGATGCTGAAGAGCGCTCGGAAGTGAACGCTAAGGAAGAACAGGTGATTTCTGAAGTGCTCTCATCCAGCCAGACATCGGAAGTAAGTTCAGAGGACGATTTCAGCGATTCACCTTTACCTGGTCAGAAGAGACCACGTAAAACGGGAAAATCTGCATCAAAGGACACAACCAAACGCCCCCAATTGGACGTAGAGTCACCGAAGTCCCCTCCAATCCAGGCAAAGAAACAAACGCCAGCCAAACCTGAAGAAGCCGCAACAGCATCAACATCATCAGCCGCCATCAAAGCAGTAGCAGCCTCTAATCCTGCTCCTGCTCAGACCCCGAGGACAACCAATGACATAGCTGCCGTCAACCCAAGCAAAGGTCCTGGAATGCCTCCGATATTTTGCTTCTCCGGAAGTGTCGCCGAGATAAGGAGACACTGCAAGGCGAGCAACATATCAGTGACATTCAAAAACAGGAGCACGAAGACCACCATCATCAACGCCCAGGATAGAACGTCATTTGAAGCCATCAAGAAGTACCTCAAAACCATGAAGATACAGTACAACTCATTCACGCCAAGGGAAGACAGGAAGAACCTCCTTCTACTGAAAGGTATACATTTTACCTGTTCAGCCATAGAAGTCGAAGATGAGCTCCGCATCGAGGGACTCCCAATAATCTCAGTGACGCACTTCAAATCCAAGAAAGCAAAGACAAAGCACTACAACAACTTTGTCGTTGAAGTATCAAAGACGTGTGACATCAACGAGGTGTGCTCCAAGACCTTAATAATGAACCAGAGGGTTCATTGGGAGCGAATGAAGTCCAATGACATCGTCCAGTGCCGGAACTGCCAGCGTTTCGGACACGTAGCCACCAACTGTGGCCGCCAATACGTGTGCGTCAAGTGCAAAGAAGACCACGAGCCCGGACAATGCAAGCGAAAGGAGAACACAGGACTGGACGTATGGTGTGCCAACTGTCAGAAAGAAGGACATCCTGCAAGCTTCAAGGGCTGCCCCACTCTAAAGGCCCGCCTAACAGAGAGGAACAAGGTGATTGCAGAGAAGAAGGCGCACAAAGAGTTCGTCGCTAAATCAGCTTGTGTGGTTACCCGTCCTTCAGTCAGCTACGCAGCAATGGCCAAACAGAATTCAACACCCAGACTATCAACAACGAAAACGCAGCATCAACAGCAGCCAAGGATTCCAGCCAAAACCATCCCTGTGAAGACAGCCCCTGTCAAACCGACCAGAACTTCAGCAACTTCCCCATCCATGAACCTCAACAATGAAGTCCAGCGGCTCCTCGGGTCCAACCTCATCTCCATCATGGATAAAGCCCGGAATGCCGTCCCATCCAACTACAATCAACTTAGTGATAAAGACAAGTCCGCGGTCTTGGCCGCCTTCGTCTTCGAAATATACCATTGAAGAAACTCCGCATCCTGACGTATAATGTTAATTCATTATACAGCCTAGATAAGAGGACGTCATTCAACCTATTCATGAAGAACAATACCCCTGATATTGCCCTCATCAGCGAGACGAAAGTGACCAAACAAAACAACATCAACATCAAAGGATTTAAAACGTACCGACAGGACAAAAACGAGAACCGCGTTGGAACAGCAGTCTTCATAAAAGACAAATTCTCCTCCAATACAAAAGAAGTCATTATCCCACGACTAAAGACTAGTGAAGCCACCGCCATCACGATGACCCTAGGAAGAGGTGAGACCCTTACAGTCATCTGTACATACTTCAAGTGCGCATCCTCTGCAAGGAACATACATAGTGACCTGCTCATCCTCAACAGCATCCTGAAGCAAAGCACCTATGGCATCATTGGAGGTGATTTCAATGCGAGACATCACCTATGGTTGGACTCCAAAATCAGCAACGAAGGCAAAGCAATTGTAGATTGGATGGAACTGAACAGCAATGAACATTCTCTGGTGGTTATATCCCAGCCGAAGCCCACCTTTCCTAGAACGCCATCAACGCTGGACTTCTTCCTGGCCTCCTCGAACCTTGTACACATTCTTCCGGAAATCCGGAATTATATCTGTACAATCGTGCAAAGCGACTCGGACCACGAAGCTGTTCAACTGTCTATCAACCTGAACCAACCAATACTCCTATCAACAGAAGCTCCGGAGAACTTCATCAACTTCAGGCGGCTGGATATTGAAAGACTTCACAGGGACATCGAAGACAACATAACTCTTCCACCTTCAAACAGGAATCTGCTGGATACCGAAATCGATGCAGCTATTGACATCCTCGAACATGCCGTATCTGAAGCCCTGGAGAAGCAAAAGCTGCCTAGGACGTCAAAGGACAGGTACCAACACCTTCCTGATTACGTCCAGAATTTGTATGCACACAGACAACGGCTAAGAAAACGACTCCAGCGGATCCATCGAAGCGAGCTAAATACGACAAATATCAACTACCAGACAGTTTGGAATGAGCTACAGCAAGTCAACATCATGTTCCGGAACTCCACTCAACACCATAACAATATCCAGTACCAGAGAAGATTGCAAGCAATTAAGCCAGGACCTGATGCCTTCAAAAACATCCATAGGATCATTGGAAAACAGCCACAGATGCCAGAAGCCATTATCAGCAACAACATTGAAGCAACCTCAACCCAGGACAAGGTGGAAGCGTTCGCCAACTACTTCGAAGGTAACTTCACACCGAACCCACCTACTGACCCGACCTTCCTACAAGAAGTAGAAGCATCAATTCAGCAGACCCTACAGCCAAATCCGGATATAATCAGTTTCGATGACACCAATCCAGCTAGTGATCCCACCGATAGTCCACATCTATGCAATCTAGAGGAGGTAGCAGAGATCATCGGCAATTCAAAGCCAAAAAAATCATCTGGACCAGATGGTGTTTCCAATTACATCCTGAAAAGGTTTCCACAAGCAGTAATGATTTTCCTCACAATCATCCTTAACAACTGCATCAACAACTGCTACTTCCCCCAGACGTGGAAAACAGCGAAGATTGTGGCTATCCCGAAGAAAGGTGCTTCCAACCTAATATCCAACTACAGGCCAATATCACTTCTCAACAATATCAGCAAATTACTGGAAGAAGTAATCCTCCGGAGGCTGAAGAAATTCTGCAATGAAAACTCAATCATCCCTGACATGCAGTTTGGCTTTCGAGAAAAGCACTCAACGCTGCATCCGCTGCTGAAGTTCCAACACGATATCACCACCTCCCTCAACAGTAATCGTGTCACCGTCGGATGCTTTCTAGATGTCGAGAAAGCATTTGATAGCGTTTGGATAGAAGCCCTAATACATAAACTTCATCTATTACAGGTACCACTGCCACTAACAAAAATTCTTTTTTCTTTTCTTTCTTTCAGGAAATTTTTCGTACAACTAGACAATTGTAAGTCAAACATGAAGAATATCAGAGCCGGAGTCGCCCAAGGTTCAAAACTTGGCCCCTTCCTCTACAGCCTGATGACATCCGACCAACCTGCCCCAATTGGATGCGAGAACCTGCTATATGCCGACGACTCGCTCACCTATGCATCATCAATGTCACCGTTTATCGCCGTCCGACAAGTAGAGGCCCACATCAACAGACTCTTCAATTTCTACACGAAATGGGGCATCCGAATCAACACTTCCAAGTCGGAACTTGTCTGCTTCAGGAGGCCTTCAACTGGTAGAGGTCTTCGCACCGCAGCCAACTGCAGAAATCTGGTCTTGAGACTCCCTGACGGATCCATCATAGCTGCCAAAAAGAATGTGAAGTACCTGGGAGTCCAGTTCAATGAGTTGCTAAGGTTCAACCCGCACTCAAGAAATGTACTCAAAAAAGCCAGCTGGGCCTTTCACCGTCTACATCCATTGATGAAGAAAAGAAAAGGACTAAGCCAACCAACGAAGTTACTGATCTACAAGCAGCTCTTACGACCTATCATCAGCTACTCCTTCCCAGTCTGGTTTTCAATCTCCAAGACAGCCATGAAGGAGCTTCAAGTATTCGAAAGGAAGATTCTCAGAATTTGCACCGGACTGTACTTCGACCGGCAGCGGCGGAAACACTACAGGAACGAACATCTCTACTCCGAAGCCAACATAATCCCGCTGGACAAATACCTAGTCCTTTCAGCAAAGAGACTAGTACGGAACATCATCGACCACCCGAATCAGCTAATGAGAAGGATGACCACTGAACAACGACATCCGGAGCCAAGGTACCTCAGTGTAATGGAAACACTTGATGACAACATAATCATGGACAACGAGGAAGCAGTCTCGTTCTACGCTGACATTGGGTCAGCCTTCTACCGTGGCTAAACGCCAAAACTTCCCCCAACCTACACCAAAAACACCATTGACAACCGGGAATGAACACTCTGAGGACGATTAAGTCAGCCGACTTTTAATTTAAATTTTTTGACATGTAATTTATATATCTATAATTTGTTAAACTTAAGACATTGTGTAACGTTAGGCCCCCTATGTGCCAACAAATGTAAATTTATCATAGTATCATATTAGTTATAAGCCAGATTGTATATATTATGTTCAATAAAAGAAATTGAATTGAATTGAATCCCAGGGCTAAGGGAAAATAAATTGAAGGCATGAAAAAGACCCGCCTATTTTTTTAATCTCAAAAATAGAGTAAGTACCCTATTCCAACTGTTTCCTAGGACTATGAAAAAAATTGGGGCTTTATTTGGTCCCTTTCTCGACAGAAACCAAATTTCAGCTTCTTACGACTGAAGGAAAATAAAAAACTGCATGGCATAAGGAATTCCGGGCCATTTCTTCAATCTCAGAAATAACGTCCACCTTGCTTGCTGCTAAAAAATTTGGGTGTCTTATTTGAACCCGCTCTCAGTATAAAGCAAACTTCAGCTTCAAAGGAGGTAAGGAAAATAAAAATTAAAGGCATGAAAAAGACCCGCCTATTTCTCCAATCTCAGAAATAGAGTTCCCCTTCTAATTATTTCCTATCAAAAAAATTTGGGAACTTTATTTGAGCCCGCTCTTAACAGCAACCAATATTAAGCTTCCTAGGGCTAAAGGAAAATAAATTGAAGGCATGAAGAAGACCCGCCTATTTTTTCAATCTCCAAGACAGTGTACCCTTCCAATTGTTTCCTAGAAAACAAATTTGGGGCTTTATATGGTCCTTTTCTCGACAGAAACCAAATTTCAGTTTCTTACGACTGAAGGAAAATAAAAAAAAGCATGCCATAAAGAATGCCGGGCCATTTCTTGAATCCCAAAAATAGAGTACTCCTTCCAATTATTTCCTACCAAAAAAATCTGGCGGTTTTATTTGAGACCGCTTTATACGGACAGAAAATTTCGGCTTTCTATGAGGTGAGGAAAATATGGAATTGGAAGCTTCAAAAATGCCCGCCTATTTCTTCCATCACTGAAATAGAGCCCCCTTGCAATTATTTCTTACCACACAAATTTGAGTTTTATTTTAGCCCGCTCTAAACAGAAACAATATTTCGTGTTCCTACGGCTTAGGAAAATAGAAAAAACTGGATGGCATGAAAACTGCCGGGCCATTTCTTCAATCCCAGAGAAAAAATTTCAAAGAACTTGCTGCCAAAAAATTCGGGTGTTTTATTTGAACCCGCTCTCAATATAAAGCAAACTTCAGCGTCTTGCGATACGACTGAAGGAAAATAAAAACTGCATGGCATAAAGAATGCCGGGCCATTTCTTGAATCCCAAAATAGAGTACTCCTTACAATTATTTCCTACAAAAAAAATTTCCATTTTATTTGAGCCCGCTCTTTACGGACAGTAAATGTCGGCTTTCTAGGAGGTGAGGAAAATAGGGAATTTGAAGCTTCAAAAATGCCTGCTTATTTCTTCCATCGCTGAAATAGAGCCCCCTTGCAATTATTTCTTACCAAAAAAATTTGAGTTTTATTTTAGCCCGCTCTCAACAGAAACTATATTTCGTGTTCGTATGGTTTAGGAAAATGAAAAAAAACTGGATGGCATGAAAAATGCCGGGCCATTTCTTCAATCCCAGATATAAGGTCACTTTCCAAGAACTCTCTACCAAAAAATGTGTTTTATTTCAACCCGCTCTCAATATAAAGCAAACTTTTGCTTCAAAGGATTCAAGGAAAATACAAATTAAAGGCATGAACGAGACCCGCCTATTTCTTCAATATCAGAAATAGAGTTCCCCTTCTAATTATTTCTCACCAAGTAAATTGGGAATTTTATTTGAGCCGGCTATTAACAGCAACCAAATTTAAGCTTCCTAGGGCTAAAGGAAAATAAATTGAAGGCATGAAAAAGACCCGCCTATTTCTTCAATCTCAGAAATAGAGTTCCCTTCTAATTATTTCTTACCAAACAAATTTGGGAATTTTATTTGAGCCCGCTCTTAACAGTTACCAAATTAAAGCTTTCTAGGGTTAAAGGAAAATAAGCTGAAGGCAGTAAAAAGACCCGTCTATTTTTTCAATTTTAAAGATAGAGTACCCTGTTCCAATTGTTTCCTAGGAAAAAAATTTGGGGCTTTATTTAGTCCCTTTCTCGACAGAACCCAAATTTCAGCTTCTTACGACTGAGGGAAAATAAAAACTGCATGGCATAAAGAGCCCTCTTGCAATTATTTCTTACCAAACAAATTTGAGTTTTATTTTAGCCTGCTCTCAACAGAAACCATATTTCGGCTTCCTACGGCTTAGGAAAATAAAAAAAGCTGGATGGCATGAAAAATAGCAATGCTCAATATAAAGCAAATTTCAGCTTCAATGGAGTCAAGGAAAATAAAAATTGAAGGCATGAAAAACCCGCCTATTTCTCCAATCTCAGAAAAAGAGTTCCCCTTCTAATTATTTCCTATAAAAAAAAATTGGGAATTTTATTTGAGCCCGCTCTTAACAGCAACCAAATTAAAGCTCCCTGGAGCTAAGGGAAAATAAATTGAATGCATGAAAAAGACACGTCAACTTCTTCAATCTCAGAAATAGAGTTCGCCTTCTAATTATTTCTTACGAAACAAATTTGGAAATTTTATTTGAGCCCGCTCTTAACAGCAACCAAATTTAAGCTTCCTAAGGCTAAAGAAAAATAAATTGAAGGCATGAAAAAGACCCACCTATTTCTCCAATCTTAGAAATAGAGTTCCCCTTCTTATTATTTCTTACCAAAAAAAAAAAAACTATGTTTGGGAATTTTATTTGAGAACGCTCTTAACAGAAACCAAATTTCTGCTTCCTACGACTTAGGAAAATAAAAAAAACTGGATGGCATGAAAAATGCCAATGTTCAATATAAAGCAAATTTCAGCTTCAAAGGAGCAAGGAAAATAAAAACTGCAGACATGAAAAAGACTGCCTATTCCTCCAATCTTAGATATAGAGTTCCCCTTGTAATTATTTCCTATCAAAAAAATTTTATTTGAGACCGCTCTTAACAACAACCAAATTTAAGCTTCCTAAAGCTAGAGGAAAATAAATTGAAGGCATGAAAAAGACCCGCCTATTTTTTCAATCTCAAAGATAGAGTACCTATTCCAAATGAAAAATGCCAATGCTCAATATAAAGCAAATTTAAGCTTCAAAGGAGTCAAGAAAAATAAAAATTGAAGGCATGAAAAAGACCCGCCTATTTCTTCAATCGCTGAAATAGAGCCCCCTTGCAATTATTTCTTACCAAAAAACAAATTTGGGAATTTAATTTGTGCCCACTCTTAACAGCAACAAAATTAAAGCCTAAGGCAAATAAGGAAAATAAATTGAAGGCACAAAAAATGCCCGCCTCTTTTATAAACTTATAAATAGAGTCTCCTATTCGAATTATTTCATAGGAAAACAATTTGGGGGATTTATTTGAGCCCGTTCGCGACAGGAACCAAATTTCAGCTTTCTTCGACTGAGGGAAAATAAAAAACTGCATGACATAAAGAATGCCGGGCCATTTCTTGAATCCCATAAATAGAGCACTCCTTCCAATTATTTCCTACCAATAAAATTGGCGGTTTTATTTGAGCCCGCTCTATACGGACAGCAAATTTAAGCTTTCTAGTAGGTGAAAAAATAGGAAATTGGAGGCTTGAAAAATGCCCTCCTATTTCTTCAACCGCAGAAATGCCGGGCCTTTTCTTGAATCCCTTGTTCTTCAATCGCTGAAATGCCCGGCCATTTCTTGAATCCCAAAATAGAGTACTCCTTCCAATTATTTCCTACCAAAAAAAATGTCCTGTTTTATTTGAGCCCACTCTATACGGACAGCAAATGTCGGCTTTCTAGGAGGTGAGGAAAATAGGGAATTTGAAGCTTCAAAAATGCCTGCCTATTTCTTCCATCGCTGAAATAGAGCCCTCTTGCAATTATTTCTTACCAACAAAATTTAAGTTTTATTTTAGCCCACTCTCAACAGAAACCATATTTCGTGTTCGTATGGTTTAGGAAAATAAAAAAAACTGGATGGCATGAAAAATGCCACGCCATTTCTTCAATCCCAGAAATAAGGTCATCATCATCATCATCATCATCATCATCGTGTCCTGTAACCCCGGCTGGGGCATAGGGCGTTAACAAAACGTCTCCATCCTTCACGGTCTGCTGCAAGGTACTTTAGCTGTGGCCACGTCTTTCTCTGGGATTCTGCTTCCGCTAAGACAGTTGATTTCCATGTTGTTCTTGGTTTTCCAACCCGCCGTGCACCCTGAGGATTCCATTCAAAGGACTGCTTTGCAATTTCATCGTTTAGTTTCCTCAGTTTGTGACCAATCCAACGCCATTTACGCTTTCTTATGTCAACGTCCAGCCACTCTTGACTTGTCCTGCGCCACAATTCCTTATTTGATATTATTTGTGGCCAGCGAATCTTTAGGACAAAAGCCTGCATTTTTTTCGATATAGTAGACGTGGCTTTCCAGGTTTCACAAGCATATAACAGCACGGATTTTGCATCGGATTCGAAGAATCTCAACTTAGTGCGTAAGGAGATTTGACTGGATTTCCAAATTGGGGACAGGGTACCGAAGGCAGCACGAGCTTTATTCATTCTACTTTTAACGTCCAGATCCGTACCACCGTTTGCAGAGACAATACTGCCAAGGTAGTTGAACTGTTCCACTACTTCAACTGGCGTCTCCTGTAGAATAATACGCTGCTGTGTGGAGCGGCCTGTGAGCATTATTTTTGTCTTTTTGCTGTTAATTCTAAGACCACTCGACTCTCCCTTCACTTGAAGTGTTTGGCACATCCCGTTCAGCCCACTGATGTTATTTGCCAGTAGACTTATGTCATCGGCATAGTCTAAATGACTGAGCCTTTCGAACGGTCTCCACTGAATGCCCTGTCGCTCAGCTGTACCAACACTGGCCGTCAATACGTCGTCCATCGCCAGCAGGAAGAGAATTGGCGATAAAACATCCCCTTGTCTCACACCCTGTTGCACTACGAAGGAGTCGGATAGCTGCCCATTGTGCAAAACAAAACACCTTGCGTTGTTGTAGGACTCTTTAATAATGGAAACAGTTTTTGGTGGAATTCCTCTACCAAGCAACGATCTCCATATACATTCTCGGTTAACTCGATCAAAGGCCTTCTCAAAATCCACGAACATGAGGTAAAGCGGTGATTGAAATTCCATCGACTGCTCGAGGACGATACGCAGGGTGTTGATATGGTCGACACACGATCGACCACTGCGGAAGCCAGCTTGATGCCTCTTGAGTGTAGACTAGGGTGTCCATAACGCATTTGAAAAAAAAGGGGACATTTTGGAAATTCCAAACTTCTACTGTTAGTCCACCACACCATCATCAAAATAATTGATAAATATGACCAAAAGTTTACTCCAGGATATAAATCAGTATATTTTATAAACACTTTTTTGCGCTTCAAACTAATAAAACTAAAATACATAAACACACCTGATTGAATTCAAAATACCGAAGAATTTTAGTAAAATGTAGGCAAAATAGACATTAATTTTCTTCCTCATCCGAAGTGTTTTATTTTTGGGAGCTTCGAATTTGATTAAGATACTTATTTTCAAATAAAAAGGTTTCATAAAACTTTTGACAGCTAAAATCTTTTAAGTTATAGCAGTCAACTATGAGAATTCTACTCTTAAACGATTTCGTTCTTTTGTCCATTGCGAACCCATCAACGAGAAAATACATTCCACGTTCATATTTTACGCAGGAAAACAAAAAAGGACTGGCACATTTTAGGAGCTCTGAATAAAACTATAGATTTGTAGACAAACTAAAAAAACTGGCCTACTTTTGAACAGATATTTTGTCTTTAAAATTTTCATTTTCTTTAGAAAGAAACTTGTTTAAATAGCAAAATTGGTTAAACAACTTTGAGTAATCCAGTAAAACTTCCTTAGAAATTTGGTAGTCGACACTCTTGTCTAAATCTTCCCATACTTATTTCTTTTCTAAATTCATACATCGATCCTGAGTAGGAAGATTTTTACTTCAGTGTATTAATCAGAGAATATCAAAGAAGCCAATCCTCAGCTGTCAATTAGATTTGCCTACAAGCTGAAGGGAACAGCTGATGTATTAGATCAGCAAAGGAAGTGAAAACAGTGACAAAACGCACCCATAGAATCAATTCCTCATTCAGCCCATCAGTCAGCACAGGTCTTATGCCTTAAACAGATGTGCAGCAGGTCTGCACGCATCGCTGCGAGTAGAGCCGCACTCAAGACACATGTGCATACACTTAAATATTTATCATACAAGAGACTCCATCAGCCTTTTAGTATGAAATCGAAGTTTTTTAAAGATTTTGTTATTTTTTTGGATTAAAATCAATTTTTTAGGTTTAACATTTAGATAAGTGGCCCTGCCGCCTCTCACGTTACATTTAACTATAAAAAAAACTATTTACATACTTGTAGAGGAGGACTGAGGCAATAACTTTTAAAACATAATTTTTCAAAATTGTGTAATTTTTCATTCACATTTGCATTTTGAAAAGTGAAAATCAAACCGATGTAGGACTAAATCTGCTTTCTAGTATGAAATAAATTAAATATTCTAAAAACAAATTATACAAAAATGTAGCCTGACATTTATCTTTTCTATAAAAGCCTTAACTTTGAAGATCAGACAATCAAAACCGAAGTTATAAGCTATCCAATCGATCAACTTGAAGGCTTGTTGTGCACAACGGAACTTTTCTCCACTGAACCTGGTCAGCGGTCGACGAACAACCACTTATCTGGCTGAACAGAATAGAGTGCTGCAACTGGAGCTGCAGCTGCAACTGGAATAGCTGTCAAAAAGTGTCGTACGTGATTTTTTTTTACGCGCCCACAATGCAGCTGTACAGCTTTCTTACATTTTAGTATCGAAAATAAAGATGAAAACAAAAATAAAAATGAATAATGATGAAAAAGAAGCTAAAATTACTTTACGTCTTTATGAGTGATTGAAAAGAGTTTAAAAATCACTTTAACCCACATGTAAACACTTCTTTTTGTTCGCGATTTTGAAACGTCAAAAAAGCTGCAAGCAAAAGTTAAAAGTTGGCCAACTTGTCCAGCTGCGTCTGCAGTTGCGTCGTGTTCTGTTCATATCATTGAATTTGTGTGTATTCAAAATTTTGACAGCTATTCCAGTTGCAGCTCCGTCTCCATTCTGTTCAGCCAGTATTGCCGCGGAGCTGCGCAGCAAATTTAGAAATAGAGATATCGTGCAGCTCTGAGCTGCATGCAGCTCTTGAGTTTTTCTGCTCCCATAAGAACCAGTGTTATTTTATTTCGCTGCACGTGTGTTTAAGCCATTATTGTTGGTGCAATTCACATCTCTTCTTCCACACGAAATGAAATTAAAAATACAACAATGTAAATAAATGGGTTTTGGAGGGTCAAACGTACGAAGGATTGGCTTCTTTATTTGATATTCTCTTGTGTTAATGCTTTAATTTTTAAAGTGCATTAATGTGTGTTAAATTAATATTTTGGTCACTTAGAAAAAAAAGAGATAAAAAAGAGTACAAAATAAAAAAGAGTAAAAAAAAAGAATTTGATGAAAAAAGAAAGAATAAGAAAGATCAGAGTCAAAAAAGAGAACATGTTCTCTTTAAAAGAGATATTCTGGAAACCCTAGTGTAGACTCGATTCTATCCTTTATTCGCTCGAGAATGATGGTTGCCATTAGTTTTGGGAAAACGGACAAATCGGTGATACCACGCAAATTGTTGCAATTCTTTAAGTCACCTTTCTTTGGCAACTTAACATTCACTCCATCCTTCCAATCCCTGGGATAGCATTCGTTTTCCCAAAAACTTTGTATCAACGGATGTAAAATACTAGCCACTGTTACGGGATCGGCTTTCAGGAATTCAGCTGGTATTCCGTCCAGTCCAGCTGCCTTGTTGTTTTTGAGGAGATTTATTGATGTAAGGATTTCCGATTCTGACGAGGGTTCGATGTCAATACCCCTATAGGACCTGCGCATCTCGTTTAGTTGGGGCACTTCAGCACTCTGCTCAACTGAATCCTCATTTAGCAGGGCACAAAAATGGTCCTTCCATCTACGAAGCTGATCCTCAGTTGATACCAAAAGTGTGCCATCCACATTCATTACAGGATGATTGGTGTTGCTTTTTTTCCCGATCACATCTTTGGCTATTTGGTAGAATTCCCGGATATCTCCTCTTCTGGCAGCAATTTCCGCATTATCTGCGAGCCCATCTAACCTCACCCTCTTGTGACGTCTCACACAACGATAGACCATCTTATGTGCAGTGCGGTACTCTCTTCGCAAGTCAGCCTTTCGTTGAATATCTGCTTCGGCGTTTATTTGGATTTTCAACGATCTGCGAAGTTCGATCTTATCCCAGGTGTCTTGGGATATCCAAGAGTCTACGTCTCGTTTGTTTGGGTACAGTTTCGGATCCAGCCTCCATAAAAACACTTTTAATTTCACACCACATCTCATCAATTGTTGAATGCTGGATTCCGTTTAATGACGAGGCTGTGTCGTTAAGGGTGGTGACATAGTTTCGACATATGTTGGGGTCATTTAAAGCATTAGTAATGAATTTTGAGCTCCTTGCTACATCCTGCGCTGGTTTTTGTACGGCAGCGGTTCGTAGTTTGAGACTCATCAGAACCAAATGGTGGTTGCTTCCCACATCGGCATTTCTTATACTCCGGACATCACACATAGACTTCCTCCATCGCTGCTGAATCATGATATGATCAATTTGGTTTTCGGTTTGACCATCTGGATGCACCCAGGTAATTTTGTTGCACGTCTTATGCTTAAATACAGTCCCACCTATCACAAGACGATTCGCGTTACAAAAATCGACCAGCAAGTCACCACTTTCATTCCGTGACCCCAAGCCATTTCTTCCCATCACGCGTTCCAGTCCGTAATTGTCTGAACCGACTTGGGCATTAAAGTCTTCCATAACGACTATGATATTGGCTCTCGGAACACTACTGTAAACCAAGTTAAGATGAGTGTAGAACGCGGTTTTGTCTTCCTCTGTCGCTTCATTTGTGGGGGCGTAGCACTGAATTATTGTGACGTTACGATTTTTTGAACGAAACCTTGCTGTCATTAATCTCGCAGAAATGGGCGCCCAGGAGATCAAACTACGCCTCGCTTCTTCGTTCAACATAATTCCGACACCATGCAGTCTTTGGCCACCCTCTCTTTCATCTTCCCCGGAATACAGCATTCTCGTCTGTCCAGTGTCTGATCTGTATTCAGCACTTCCCCTCCACTTAGTTTCGCTTATGCCCAGGATACTGATCTTAAGGCGAAGCATTTCATACTCAACCTGCTCGTATGTACCATCGCTGTACAAGAACCGAACTTTCCATGCTCCGATTTTCGTACGTATGCGGTAGCCAAAAGTAACATTTGCGCTTCTTGAAAGATTTCTTCTATTTGTCAACGATTCATTTATTATTATGGCGTCTTGATTGACGCTCGTACATGAAAGATACCGCAACCTCAAATCCGATGTGCGGTTTACTGCAACCGAAGCTGCAGAAGGATTTTCCATAAAAAGATTACCTCTTGGGGACTCATTTCCATTTGTTGTCATAGTTCATGTATTTGCATATATCCTTCCACCATGGTGTTTTCCGAGATATAATTAATAACATAAATAAGCTCAGATTTGACAGGCACATCCGCCTTTTGTATGGTCAAACACATAACTGCTCGAGGCCGCCCACTATGGGAAAACAGACGCCTTTTGTAGCCGTCCAATATGGGTTACAGACGCTACCTGCTGCTGTCGTTGGCCTTTTAACAAAAAAAGCTCCTCCGCCACAAGACTATCATGCCATTGACCGCCACCTGCAGTTCATCCGCCTTAAGGGGGCTTTTAACCATCCCGAGGACAAGTTTGTGCCCTGACCAGCATCGCTGGGTTGTCTGCTTATCCCGGCATCCATTCGGTTCCCCTGCACGTTAGCGTTACCCGCCCTCTAGCACGTGGAGGTGTGCATAGGGATTTTCCTATCATTGAGCCTAGGGCTATATGGCGTCCTAGCACTCTCAAGTACTTTTAGAGAAATAAGGTCACCTTCCAAGAACTCTCTACCAAAAAATTTGGGTGTTTTATTTCAACCCGCTCTCAATATAAAGCAAACTTCTGCTTCAAAGGAATCAAGGAAAATACAAATTAAAGGCATGAACAGGACCCGCCTATTTCTTCAATTTTAGAAAAAGAGTTTCCCTTCTAATTATTTCTCACCAAGTAAATTTGGGAATTTTATTTGAGCCCGCTCTTAACAGTAACCAAATTAAAGCTTTCTAGGGCTAAGGGAAAATAAACTGAAGGCATTAAAAAGACCCGCCTATCTCAAAGATAGAGTGCCCTATTCCTATTGTTTCCTAGGAAAACAATTTGGGGCTTTATTTAGTCCCTTTCTCGACAGAACCCAAATTTCAGCTTCTTACGACTGAGGGAAAATAAAAAACTTCATGGCATAAAGAACCCTCTTGCAATTATTTCTTACCAAACAAATTTGAGTTTTATTTTAGCCCGCTCTCAATAGAAACCATATTTCGGCTTCCTACGGCTTAGGAAAATAAAAAAAAAATGGATGGCATGAAAAATAGCAATGCTCAATATAAAGCAAATTTCAGCTTCAATGGAGTCAAGGAAAATAAAAATTGAAGGCATGAAAGACCCGCCTATTTTTCCAATCTCAGAAAAAGAGTTTCCCTTCTAATTATTTCCTATCAAAAAAAATTGGGAATTTTATTTGAGCCCGCTCTTAACAGCAACCAAATTTAAGCTCCCTGGAGCTAAGGGAAAATAAATTGAATGCACGAAAAAGACACGTCTACTTCTTCAATCTCAGAAATAGAGTTCGCCTCACGGTTGCCGCTGTGCGACTTAAGTCGCATCTTGACCCCTTTTATTGCCTCTTGCGACCATGAGACGACTTTTAAAAAAACTGGCTCTTCTTACCTTTTTAATAAATCTTGCGACTTTTCTGACACCATCTCCAGAAATTTGACAAGTTTAATTTCTTTGCTTTTTTCTTAGAGAAAAATTTAAATTTCCATTTATATGAAGAAAACATATATTATATGATTTGAAATCAGCTTCGTTCATCGGGATCGCACACAGTCAGTGAAATTGAGTCAAATCTTGCTAGGTACCTATACTTTGAAAATCCAATTAGATTTTTCTATTTTCTGCGTATAAACGTACTAACTGTTCGGTAATTAAGTTTCAAAATATTCCCTACATTTTTTCATATTTACCTTTATGGCACGAATGCAGAAAAAAATGAGGTATCTTAAATATAGTGAAGTAAAAAGTCGTTACTTTTGAGTAATCGTTACTTTCGTTACTTTTTCCAAAGTAATCGTTACTTTTGAGTGATTACTTTGATTACTTTTTTCATAAAAAATTGATTAGTATTTGTTGTTTTTTTTTATTACGTTAATCCTGTAGTTTTAGACAAAAACAGTAAAAAAAAAGTGGTTTTTGGGTCAAAAATGGCAACTTAAAAAATGTATGTAGTGATGTAGGGAGATGGTTTTTATAAAAAAAATATGTATGATTCACAAACCTTTAATAACTTTGTATTATTTTTCTCCTTTTTTAAATAATTTATGAAACTAAAACTCTAAATGATTTCGTCTTTACCCCCTTCCCCTCCCCCACAACGTTTTTTTTTATAAAACACCTCTCTTAGGGGGTTGAAACCCCCTTTTTTCGATTTTTTTTTCCTATATTTCAAAAATAATTAAATCACTTATGGGGATTTTTTCGTAGAAACCTTTTTCTAATGTCATACATTTTTAAAAGTGGAAAGGGAAATGGGGACAAACTACCCTTTCACGATTTGTTTCCATATATCATTACACTTAAAACAAAATGTGAAAAATCTTTCATTTTCGTTATATTTTACCTACATATTTCCTAACAGTGTTTTGAAAATAATTTAAGGGGGGATAAAATTAGATACTATTTCACTAACGAAAAAGCTTTTGCTCTTTTTCTTACTCATACTAAAAGAATTTTTTGTTATTTTCTCAAAATTTAATTAAAATACCTACACCCATCTGGTTTCATGTATTCCACTTAGAACCTATAAGAACATTGAACACTAAAAACAAAATTGCTATGTAAAAACCGCAAAATATTGAAAAAAAATTCTTTTACAATTTTAACAAAATTTCGAATTCTAAAATATGATTTTAAATAACTGTTCATTAAAAAAATTTGACTTAAAAAGAAAAGCAAAGCAAAGAATTGATTTTCGGCTGCTAAATACTGGATAGAATTTTAGTTGTTCTCAATAATTCTTACTTAATGGGTCTTGTGAATTAAAAAAAGCAAAGCTAAAACTCCTCCGCTCGGCGTCTGCTCCGCCTCCACTCGGCATCCACTCCACCTCCGCTCGGCGTCCGCTCCGCCTCCGCTCGACGTCCGCTCAGCGTCCGCTCCACCTCCGCTCCGCCTCCACTCGGCGTCCGCTCCGCCTCCGCTCAGCGTCCGCTCCGCCTCCGCTCTAGCGGCTCTGCCTCCACTTGGCGTCTGCTCCGCCTCCGCTCAGCGTCCGCTCCGCCTCCACTCGGCGTCCACTCAGCGTCCACTCCACCTCCGCTCGGCGTCCACTCCGCCTCCGCTCAGCGTCCACTCCGCCTCCGCTCGGTGTCTGCTCAGCGTCCACTCCGCCACCACTCGGCGTCTGCTCAGCGTCCACTCCGCCTCAACTCGGCGTCCGCTCAGCCTCCACTCGGCATCCACTCCGCTCAGCGTCCGGTCCGCCTCAACTTGGCGTCCGCTCTGCCTACGCTTGGCGTCTGCTCCGCCTCCGCTCCGCCTCCACTCGGCGTCCACTCAGCGTCCGCTCCGCCTCCGCTCCGCCTCCGCTCAGCGTCCACTCCACCTCCACTCCGCCTCCACTCGGCGTCCGCTCCGCCTCCACTCAGCGTCCGCTCCGCCTCCACTCAGCCTCCGCCTCCACTCGGCGTCCGCTCCGCCTCCACTCAGCGTCGTCCGCACCGCCTCCACTCGGCGTCCACTCCGCCTCCGCGCAGTGTCCGCTCAACCTCCGCTCGGCGTCCACTCAGCGTCCGCTCCGACTCCGCTCGGCGTCCGCTCAGCGTCCACTCCACCTCCGCTACGCCTCCACTTGGCGTCCGCTCCGCCTCCACTCGGCGTCCGCTCCGCCTCCGCTCGGCGTCCACTCCACCTCCGCTCAGCGTCCACTCCGCCTACGCTCCGCCTCCGCTCGGCGTCCGCTCAGCGTCCGCTCCACCTCCGCTCTGTTGCCGCTCCGCCTCCGCTCAGCCTCCGCTCCGCCTCCGCTCGGCGTCCGCTCCGCCTCCGCTCAGCGTCCGCTCCACCTCCACTCGGCGTCCACTCAGCGTCCGCTCAGCCTCCGCTCGGCGTCCGCTGAGCGTCCTTTCCGCCTCCGCTCGGCGTCCGCTCAGTGTCCGCTCCACCTCCGCTCCGCTCGGCGTTGTATTTCCTCAAAGGAATTCAGAATGCTCAGTCAATATGCCGTATATAACTGCAGTCATAGACAAAAATCAATATAAACAAACATTGAGTTAATTTAATGCAACTTGGCGCATAGCGACCGAATATGCTAATGTGTAACATTATCAGTACGATGGTATCGCTTGGTGACGGCTGATGATTAATATGTTGGTCGATATGCGTCGAGTTCATGAATGTTTACATTATTATAATTTTTTTTATTTTGATTATTATTGTATTATTTTTGTTTTGATTATTATTGTTTTGGTTTTGGGTGTTACACACAACTAGAGCTGTAACGAATCGTATGTATTCGTTACTAATATACGGGTATTCACTTCGATACCGAGTAACGAAACGTTACTACCTAAATAATCTCGTTACTCGCATGTTTCGTTACTTTTTCAATACAATACAAAAAGTACTATATCGAATATCGTATCACTCGGACTCATCGCACGTACGGAATGAATGGCGTATCAAGCAAAACTGTTCTTATACCGATATCAAACGTTTCCTTTTCCTCTTGTTGTTTTGCTTTTGAGTATGGATATGAAAAATTTGAACTGAAATTAATATGAAAGGGGTAGGTTTCTGTTTGGTGGGAGTCGGGATCGGGAGATTTGGTGTGAGATTTGATCTAGACTTGTGAGGTGGTCTGGATTCTGGACAGAGGTGGGAATTTTTTTTTTCAAAAATTTATAAAAATATACTTTTTTTGAGAAATTTAGAAAAAAAACAACTTTTTTCAAATTTTTTTTTATAGAAAAATATTAACTTTTTCGACTTTTTTTTGAAAAAAAAAATTTGAAAAAATAAATTTTTTTGAAGAAAATTTCAATGAAAAAACTAAACTTTTCTCAGCTTTTTTTTTCGTTTTTGAATTTTTTTCGAAATATGCATGATAGGTACTGTTGCTCAAGAAAACTAGACATTGGCGCCTGCCAGACGATTTTAAATACCTGGAGTGGAGCAACGGAGTTGCGTAAGCGGGACAGAGGACCCAAACAGGAGGGTTAAAATCCTGAGAACCAGCGAGAGGACCAAGCAAGGTGCTGTTGCTCAAGAAAACTTGACATTGGCGCTCGCCAGACGACTTTGAATACCCGAAGCGGACCAACGGAGTTGCGTGAGCGGGACAGAACCCGCGAAGCAGGCCACGCAATGTCAAGAAAACTTGGCAAAGAAACTCGCTATAAGCGTCATATTCATAATCTAAGAAGTGCCACCTTTCAATTGATCGCATCGCATTATATGAAAAATTGACTTTTATCTTTAAACGCGATTTGTGGCTAAACTAAACGTCCTAGAAGCATCAAAGTTGACACCTTTAAACTTGATTAGCGACTAAACTAAGCATCCTGGCGACTTCAATGCAAAATAAAGTTTGCGTACACCCAGCCTTGCACCCACCCCAAATCCTATAGTGAGCCCAAGCAGGGGGGTAGCATGCCCCCCCCCCCCCATACATACCTTACTGTTTATTCGTGTTTATTCGCCACCCAAGGTACTATTGCTCAAGAAAAATTGACATTGGCGCTCAATTGCTGCATCGCATTATACGAAAATTCGACTTTTATCTTTAAACGCGATTTGCGGCTAAACTAAGCGTCCTAGAGGCATCAAAGTTGACATCCTTAAACTTGATTTGCGGCTGATTTAAGCGTCTTAGTTACTTATAAAATGCATATTTGTGTTCTAGGAAGTTCTAAAAAATCAAAAAATAAGTTGGTAAAAACAGTTATTTCCTAAACTTTCATAAAAGTATATACAGTTTTGCTACTAAACTTTCTCAACTTTTTTTTAATTTTTTTTGTAAATTGGAATGAATTCTTTTTTTTTGAGAAATCCTTAAACACGATTTGCGACTAAACTAAACGTCCTAGAGACATCAAAGTTGACACCTTTATCCTTGATTGTCGGCTTAACTAAGCGTCTTACGCTGTGGCTCCATTGGCAATTTTTGAGGCAATTGCAATTGAAATAGGAATGGCAATTTATTGCTTGGGTGGGCATTTTCATTACCAGGCAATTTCAATTATAAAATGTGGGTATAGAAATATTTGACTGCAAATGCAGTCAAATGCTGTTCAAATTCCCTGTTTTTAATCAAATTTAATTTTAATTCACTATATTTTGTCATGTGCGTTCACATATTCTACGATTTAATTGAAAAAATCAATAAAAAAGCCATTCAAAAACACGGAGAACTCCATTTTTCCTCAATTTATTGCCTTGACGAAGGAAATCAATAATTGCCTCTCATCTTCTAGGCGATATTGCCATTGACAAGCGTTTCCACTTGCATTATTAAAGACAATAGCAATGAGTGAGGCAGTTTAATGCCTCAAATATTGCTAACGGAGCCGCTGCAGAGTGGTCTCAAAAGCGAATCTAGCGGGTCAAAAGTCCAAAAAATATGCATTTTATATCAGGGCAGGTAGTTCATAGGTTGATTGTAAACATGTCAGAGACAATGAATAGAGTCAAATTTCATGACAGAAGACTTTAGTTTTTAAACAATAATACCGTTAATTGCAGACACATCATTCAGTCATTGTTCGTTCAATATTTATGATGGTAGAATTTTGTTTACCTCTTATTTGTTTGAAAAGTTATGAACTTTGTTGTTATTATTCCCAAATGGACTATATTTAAGAAAGTTATTAGTTTTATTTATTAATGATTTACGGTGCTTTAGCTAAACGAACCATGGCATTTTCTTTATTAGTAAGAAAAAATTGATAAAACATTTATTCTGTAGGCTGCAGCTTTTTCTGTACAAATCTGTACAAAAAGATTGAACTAAAATTGAGTTCAAGGATTAATATAGATAACATATTTTTATTTTTCATCTGCCCGTTTTTGCCCGTTTGGAAAAAGTAAAACATAACATCTTATAGGTTATTTGACGGCAGTAAGTAGTCCAAATTGTTCGACTAAAAAGTTAAAAATTATCAGCGGAAAACAGCTCAGAGATCAACATAATGTTAGCTGATATAGTTTTACCTATAGCCAAACCATAATTTAGTCCAAAAACTGGCTTTGAGACATGATTTCATCCTTATTTCTGTGTCTTTGTTGTCTTTGAAAAAAAATAATTGTCCATATAAAAATGCAATTACTATTCTCTTTATTTGGCACTTGCTAGGCTTTTTAGGTGTTTAAATTTAAGACACACACACCACTCGTTTTACAAAGATTTGGATTTTTGACCCGCTAGATTTGCATTTGAGCCCACTGTGCGCTGGGTAAGCGACTTTTAAAATGCAAATTTATCTTAAAAATACATTTGGTGCAAAAGCAATTTTTTTTCAAGTTCTTTTTTTATGAAATTTAGAAAAAAAACATTTAAGTTTTTTTCAATAAATTTTTCAAAAATTTAGATATCCTTTGTCCCAGTTCCAGACCAACCTCCAGAAAATCTATCCCAGTTTCCAGGAGCCAAGACCTGCCTGCGATATGATGCCCGCCGTAACATAGTCATCGACGCCGGCCGGCCGTCCTGCCCGTCATCGTCATGGCCATCGTCATCGGCGTGACGGTCATCGTGGAAATATTTTTTAAACACCCTGTTTTGAAAATTTGTTTGTCTGTTGAAATTCTATCTCAGCTATCACCTGTGTCAAATTCATTGAAATCATTGAAGGAACAACGAAGTCGAAAAATGTTGAAATTTTTTGTGAAAAACCCTGTTTTGAAAATATTGTTCTTTTTAATTCTGTCTCAGTTATCACCTGTATCAATTTCATTAAAACTACTGAAGGAACAACGATGTTGGAAAATGTTGACATATTTTTGAAACACTGTTTTGAAATACATAATTGTTTTCCTCTTAATTCTGTCTCAGCTATCAATGTGTACTGTGTCAATTTCATTGAAATCACTCAAAGAACATCGAAGTTGCAAATTATTGACATACATATTTTTGAAACACCCTGTTTTGAAAACATTTTTTCTGTTGAAATTCTGTTTCAGCTATCACCTCTGTCAAAGTCATTGAAATCACTGAAGGAACAACGAAGTTGAAAAATTTTAAAATTTTTTGTAAAACACCCTATTTTGAAAATATTTTTTTCTTTTTGTTATGTCTCAGCTATCACCATGAGAGAAGGAATCATATTTTATCATTCTCCGAACCTTAGTTTTTATGTAGTCCGAACCACATACAAATACATAATCATATTCGTATCGTTACAATAAAAAATCCGAAATGCGAAATGCCTTTTCGATTTTCAGGGTATCTACATACCAATATAACGAAAGTAACGAGAGTAACGAGTAACGATACCAAAGTAACGAGTACTCGAACCAAAAGTAACGTAAACATGCGGGTACTCATATTGTCGTTACTTTTACAGCCCTACACACAACAGAGTATTCAATATATAAATTAATTTTTTCCATAGTATTTTCTTTAACAACTTTGCCATTTTCCAAAGTTCAAAAATGATAAGGATAACTCACGCCCATTTAACACCAAGCTAGAGCCAAAGCGAGTTAACCGATTTTCTTCAAAATTTAAATACATATTTATAAACATGCTCTTAAAAAAAATATGCATATGGTTAACGGTTTTAGGCTCCAACTCGATGTAAAGTGAACCGGGGATGTGAAGAAGCAAACTAATTTTTGGACTTAATATTTATACGAAAACTACAGATAAATGAGTTTGTGAAGTTGAATAGAATTTGAATGAATATAAGATTCAATAAATTGTTTCATTGAAAATTGTTTAAGAGCGAAACCTACACAAAAAATTGTTTATTTTCTTTGCGATTTATACGTATTCTGATAGTTTTTGTTATTTAAGCCTAGGTTACAATTCCCGTGCGCAAAAAAAAATCAATGCAAATATTATCGCATGTCAAAAATAGTTGAGGTGAAATGCAAAATTAGTTGTTTGCACGATTGGTTTACAGTTTCATGCAAAAAAAAACCATTGCTGTCATAGAATGTCATGCAAAACAAAAGTGTGGTGAATAAAATATGTTTTTTAGGATGGTCGGTTTACAGTTAAAAAAAAATATATATTCACCTCAAGGCATTATTTGCATGCAAATGGTTTTCGCATCCAAAAATAATTATTTTCCATTTTTAGGCCTAAAGTTTATTAATTAAGGGTAAATTATTGACTTAATGGGTGGCCTGGGCCAAGGCAAACGTTTTTCGCCTTGAATATTACTCAACTAGGTGCACAAAATAGGTGGAAAATCGTTTTGAAAATTTTGATTTTTTTTTCGCATCAGAACTGTAAACTATGCTTTATCAAACATTTTCTTAGTGCGACTTTTTTTTTCTCGTGACCCTTTTTTATGCGACCTTTTCAAGTTCTTCAGCGGCAACACTGGTTCGCCTTCTAATTATTTCTTACCAAACAAATTTGGAAGTTTTATTTGAGCCCGCTCTTAACAGCAACCAAATTTAAGCTTCCTAAGGCTAAAGAAAAATAAATTGAAGGCATGAAAAAGACCCGCCTATTTCTTCAATCTCAGAAATAGAGTTCCCCTTCTTATTATTTCCTTCTAAAAAACTTTGGGAGTTTTATTTGAGGCTGCTCTTAGCTGCAACCAAATTTAAGCTTCCCGAGGCTAAGGGAAAATAAATTGAAGGCATGAAAATGACCCTCCTATTTCTCCAATCTCAGAAAAAGAGTTTCCCTTCTTATTATTTCTTACCAAAAAACAAAAAACTAATTTGGGAATTTTATTTGAGAACGCTCTTAACAGAAACCAAATTTCGGCTTCCTACGACTTAGGAAAATAAAAAAAACTGGATGGCATGAAAAATGCCAATGCTCAATTTAAAGCAAATTTCAGCTTCAAAGGAGCAAGGAAAATAAAAATTGCAGGCATGAAAAAGACTGCCTATTCCTCCAATCTTAGATATAGAGTTCCCCTTCTAATTATTTCCTATCAAAAAAATTTGTGAATTTTATTTGAGACCGGTCTTAACAACAACCAAATTTAAGCTTCCTAAAGCTAGAGGAAAATAAATTGAAGGCATGAAAAAGACCCACCTATTTTTTGAATCTCAAAGATAGAGTACCTATTCCAAATGAAAAATGCCAATGCTCAATATAAAGCAAATTTAAGCTTCAAAGGAGTCAAAAGTAAAAATTGAAGGCATGAAAAAGACCCGCCTATTTCTTCAATCGCTGAAATAGAGCCCCCTTGCAATTATTTCTTACCAAAAAACAAATTTGGGAATTTAATTTGTGCCCGCTCTTAACAGCAACAAAATTAAAGTTTCCTAAGGCAAATAAGGAAAATAAATTGAAGGCACGAAAAATGCCCGCCTCTTTTATAAACTAATGAATAGAGTCTTTTATTCGAATTATTTCATAGGAAAACAATTTGGGGGATTTATTTGAGCCCGTTCTCCACAGGAACCAAATTTCAGCTTTCTCCGACTGAAGGAAAATAAAAAACTGCTGGCATAAAGAATGCCGGACCATTTCTTGAATCCCATAAATAGAGCACTCCTTCCAATTATTTCCTATCAACAAAATTGGTGGTTTTATTTGAGCCCGCTCTATACGGACAGCAAATTTAAGCTTTCTAGTAGGTGAAAAAATAGGAAATTGGAGGCTTGAAAAATGCCCTCCTATAAGCTTCCTGAAGTTAAAGGAAAATAAATTGAAGGCATGAAAACGACCCGCCTATTTCTCCAATCTCAGAAAAAGAGTTCCCCTTCTTATTATTTCTTACCAAAAAACAAAAAACTAATTTGGGTATTTTATTTGAGTACGCTCTTAACAGAAACCAAATTTCGGCTTCCTACGACTTAGGAAAATAAAAAAAACTGGATGGCATGAAAAATGCCAATGCTCAATATAAAACAAATTTCAGCTTCAAAGGAGTCAAGGAAAATAAAAATTGCAGGCATGAAAAAGACTGCCTATTCCTCTAATCTTAGATATAGAGTTCCCCTTCTAATTATTTCCTATCAAAAAAATTTGTGAATATTATTTGAGACCGCTCTTAACAACAACCAAATTTAAGCTTCCTAAAGCTAGAGGAAAATAAATTGAAGGCATGAACAAGACCCGCCTATTTTTTCAATCTCAAAGATAGAGTACCTATTTCAAATGAAAAATGCCAATGCTCAATATAAAGCAAATTTAAGCTTCAAAGGAGTTAAGAAAAATAAAAATTGAAGGCATGAAAAAGACCCGTGGTACGTTCTTTTTCTAACCAAAGTTAACTATAGTTAACTTTCATCGTTCCTCTAATTCAAAAAAGTTACTTTCAGTTAACCTTTTGACGTCTTCGAGTTGTTCCTAAACTCAAAGTTGATGTGTCAGAAAGTTACTTTCGGTAACTTTTTTCAACTCATCTCCATGATATGAGTTGAAATGGTTAATCTGTCAAAAGCAAATTAATGACACCCGAATTTGTTTTGTTTTGTTTTGTTTTTTTGGTTATATTTTTCTTGTGGCTCGTCGGTCTTCAATTTTAAATTCTTGCATTTGTAAGCATTTTTCATCAATTAAAATAATTTTCTTGTTGAACAATATTTTGAGTAGTATTTTTTAGTATCTATAAAAATGGAATTTTCGGCCCTTCCTAGCGAAAACAACCAGTTCACGGTCGTGAATGGTTCAGTTTTGTGCCATGATAAAAATTATGGTAGGTGGTGTTATTTGTAAAGGTACGAATAATTTAAGAATATTTATAATAATTCATTCTTTTCTAGTAAAGTATTCGTTAAACTGACTCCGGAAATATGTATGAAAGGAGAATAGGACAAAACGGTCTACAAGACCAATAACGACGAGACATATGTCGTCGGAAAGGTATTTTTATGTACTACAATAGTTACTATGGGGGCTTACTTCAAATCACTGTGTGAAAAAAGTTATTCGCTAAATAGGATTGTGTTCTGGTGCATTCTAGTATGAATAAAATATATTTAGTATGGGGAAAATTTATGAAAACTGGTCTAACCAATAACGACAACATATATGTCATTGGAAAGGTATTTTCATTACCTACAATATCTTTCATATTAGTTCAGTTCAAATCACTGTGTGAAAAAAGTTATTCGTAAACTAATTAAATGTTATGGTTCATTTTAGTGTGAAAAAAATGTTTTTTTTTTTAGTATGGGCGAGAAGTGTGATAGTTAGTTCAACCAATAATAACGGGACGTATGTCGTTGGAAAGGAAATTTTATTTACTACAATAGTCAATACGGCAGCTTTACTCAAATTACTGTGTGAAAAAAGTTATTCTCTAATTGTTACCCATGCTCCATACATTTTATCAGTGCCAAAATTCCCTAAAACAGCGAATAACTATTTCTACACAGTGATTTTTAGTAAGTTGTTATGGTAACTATTATTGTTCATAAAAATACCTTTTCAACGACATACATCTTATTAATACTGGTAAGGCCAGTTTGTATAAATTTTGGCCACACTAAAATGTACCAAAACAAAACCTTGGTTAGCGAATAACTTTTTTCACACAGTGATTTGAAATAAGCCGCCATAGTAACTATTGTAGCGCATAAAAATACCTTTCCAACGACATACGTCTCGTTGTTATTGGTTCCTAGACCACCTTCCATACATTTTTGCCGATTGTTCTTTGGGATTCCAGAAAGTTGTTCAGCCAGCACCAGCAGCAACAATTTGAGTGCTGTTGCTGTAAGTCCTTGTCCGCCCCCGGCATTTGAGACGGATGAAATTGTAGTCGGAGAATCTTCATCAACATTAAACTGTGAGGAAGACAATATTGCCCTCTCCAATATCGTGGTATGTAAACAAACTAAAAATGTATGTTTTCAAAAACCATTGTTTGATATAGCACACCTATGTAGGCTGCTTTCTTGTTAAATTAAATACTTCTATAGAATAAGCCTTCTAACAGGCCCCGTCGGTCGCGTCTTAAGAGATTCGCACTACGAATTGCTATAGTTTCCGCCGTAGAAAAAAGTATCGTAGTGAATATTCATAATAGCGATTATGTGTAAATGTTATGAATAATAACACTGTGCTAGTTCAAAAAACCGACAGATGGCGCACGCATCTACTAAAGATAATTCGGATATGCTGAACAAGATGGCGTACTTAGTTTTTCAAGATTAGGTCAAATAAGAAAGATTTTCGATTTTAAAAATTTGCTTACAAGCCTGAAATAAACGATACAAATCTTGATATATTTGATATGTTTTGATTATAAATCGATGTTAATTGATCAAATATGTATTTTTTTAGTTAAATTACAGTTTGTAAAATTTATAAAGTCAACAAAACATACAATTCGACATTTTAAAAAACGATTTTGACTGAAAAAACATCATTTTTTGTTCAATTTTACCTACAATTTTAAATTAAATAAAGTTTGTTCATTTTATTTGAATTATATTCCTTTTATATCTACATAATTGTTTAAATATACATGGTGTCCGGTAAATAATGGATAACCTTGCAACGGTTATAGGATTCATTATGACCTTTCCAGAAAAAAATATTTAAAAAATATTTTCCCAGTGTTTACTAAGTTGTGATGTTTTTTTTTCCAAAAGTTGTTAACAAGAACTACTTCCCTCAAATACATGAATGCTACGAACATGGATGAACAATTTTTACTATTTTTTTATTTTTGTAATATTCTAGAATAACTTTTGTAATAGATGGGTGGTAAAATTTTGTAGTAGTTATTGTATAATTTTTTAAAATATTTTTTCAGTACAAACATTTATTTTCAAAAAAGTTTGACCACCTTTAATAAATTAAAATAAGAACATGAATGGCCAGTTACTTAAAAAAGTTGTCTATTTAATGCACTTTCCAAAATGCTATAGCACATGCTTATGTACATATGTATAAACAAAATAACCAAGAAAATTTGTCAATTTTCTAATAAAGCAGCTTTTAACATTTCCGCAAAAAAACTATTAAAATATAACAATAACCTCCCAATCTAGTTTGGACAAAGATTTTCTCTTTTGATGTGTAAGGGGTTTCAGTGCAAGTATAAAACTCGATTTTAGGTGTTGAAAGAATGAAAGCCCCACCATTTGGCCACCATATTGAAACACGAGTTCTAAAAATTTTTCCGTGGCAACTTAAATTTTATTAGTCTTAGAAAAAAAAACTTTTCTACAAAATTATACCAAATTCAATTCTCTTCAATTTTTGTTAACACACTTTTTCTTTTATAATCAAAATTTAAACATTGAAAACATTCATATGTTTTCGATTATAACTTTTTATTTACAGCTTTAGGGTATAAAGTGTTTTACATAAATTGAAGAGAATTGAATTTGCTAGAAATTGAACGTGAACGCTACACGTATTTGAGGAAAGTAGTACTTGTTAACAACTTTTGGAAAAAAACATCATAACATAGTAACCACTGGGAAATATTTTTTTCTGGAAAGGTCATAATGCCTTCTATAACCAGTTGCAAGGTTATCCATTATTTACCGGACACCATGTATATTTAAACAATTATGTAGATATAAAAGGAATATAATTCAAATAAAATGAACAAACTTTATTTAATTTAAAATTGTAGGTAAAATTGAACAAAAAATGATGTTTTTTCAGTCAAAATCGTTTTTTAAAATGTCGAATTGTATGTTTTGTTGACTTTATAAATTTTACAAACTGTAATTTAACTAAAAAAATACATATTTGATCAATTAACATCGATTTATAATCAAAACATATCAAAAATATCAAGATTTGTATCGTTTATTTCAGGCTTGTAAGCAAATTTTTAAAATCGAAAATTTTTCTTATTTGACCTAATCTCGAAAAACTAAGTACGCCATCTTGTTCAGCACATCTGAATTATCTTTAGTAGATGTGTGCGCCATCTGTCGGAAAAAATAAGTTCCATTTTCAAGCACAGTGTAATTAATTGACTAACCAAAGAATGTGTATTACTTTGAAATACATAACATTGTTATTTGATTCATTTGGTTGTCCATGTGGTTTCTAAAACGAAGTGATAACTGTGTTCTGCTGGGGGATTCAAGATTTTCAGAGAAATTCTTGTAGTTGTTATTTTCAAAATGCTGTCATTTCAAAACTACTTGCTCGATTTGGGTAATTCAAACGGCTCTGAGACATAAATAAGGTGTAATTGTGAATTTAAAAAACAATTTTGAATTTCAACAAACATTTCAAAAAAATTTCATATAAAACTATTTCCATGATGTTCAAAAATTATATATGAAATGATGAAACTAGTCCAATATGATTTTTTTTTTAAAATATTTATTGAATTTCAAAATTGTTTTCTAAATTCACAATAACACTTAATTTGTGACTCAGAGGTGTTTGAATTATCCAAATCGAGCAAGTAGTTTTGAAATGACAGCATTTTGTAAATAACAGTTACAAGATTTTCAGAGAAATTCTTGTAGTTGTTATTTTCAAAATGGTGTCATTTCAAAACTACTTGCTCGATTTGGATAATTCAAACGGCTGAGTCATAAATTAGGTTTAATTGTGAATTTAAAAAACAATTCTGAATTTCAACAAACATTTCAAAAAAATTTCATGTAAAACTATTTCCATGATGTTCAAAAATTGTATATGAAATGATGAAACTAGTCCAATATAAATTTTTTTTGAAATAATAATTGAATCTCAAAATTGTTTTCTAAATTCACAATTACACCTAATTTATGACTCAGAGCCGTTTGAATTATCCAAATCGAGGAAGTAGTTTTGAAATGACAGCATTTTGAAAATAACAATTGTTATAATTTATGACTCGTTCTGAGCTTCAATTCAGGCATTGTAAATGGTTTTAGAACTATTTCAAATTCAAGCAAATATTTCGATTATAAGGATATAGAACACGTTTCGTCATTTTCTTAAAAGGCTTTTGTATAAGTCAATGTTTGAATATGTTTATCAAAAGAAAACATATTTCTTTACTAAAAAGGTGATTCTTGTTTGCAGCCACCTAAAATGAAGTGGACAACAGCGGCAACAAAATTATTAATCGATACTTATAAGGCACGAAAATTCCTGTTCGATACTTCCCTGAAAAATTACAGGGTATGGGAAATCATATCGGAAGAAATGGGGAAAGAAAATTTTGTTTTTTCTTGTACGCAGGCCAAAAATAAATTTACCAATCTCAAAAAACTCTACACCAAAAAAAAAGATGGCTTGAGAGTTACTGTTTCAGCCCCGGTAAAATTCGATTATTGGGAAGAATTCGAGGAAATATTTGCGGCTGACCACAACATTACGCCTCCTTTGGTCGCTGTCTCCAACCTGAGGCCAACTGACATTCGGGTTGAGCCCGCTCTTGATTTGGAGGAATCCAATGTTGAGCTCCAAGAGGCTCCACGAACCTCAAGAAAACGGGCAGCTGATCTTCCTGTCTTAGAAGAAATTCAGCTGATGAGACAGGTGAATTTTTAGATCGTATTAATAATATAAGTATATTAAAAAAACGTACCATCATAGTTATTCTTTTTTTTATTATAATAACACATGATTTAAAAATGTTTACATTTTTCATATAATTTCTTTATTTTTAATTTCGTTGACTCTAAACAGGAACGGACCGAAAGATGGGAGGAAAAAAAAGGATCCTGGAAAAACAAATACAAGAGAAAAAGATTCTCGCCGAGAAGCAGCTAGAAGAGCAAAGGGAATCCCGAAATCTTTTCAAAAATTTGATGGAGAGATTACTAGAAAAAATGTAGTTTATTGTAAAATCTATGTTCTGTATTTTTAAAATGTTTTTTATTGTGAAATGTATGTTTTGTATTTTTAAAATGTTATTTGTTAAAAAGATGTTAATTTATATCAGTTACTTAATGTTTTCAACTACCTAATTTCTTGTTTATAAAATGTCTCAGAACCACGATAAGAAAAGTCTGAAATCTAAAAATACTTTATATGTTTTTATTTACCTATTTAAAATGTTCTGAAATATGATTACCTATTTTTTTGTATATGATTACAAGAAGACTGAAATACCTACCGCTTGCGATATTTTCTATAAAATCAATAAAAAAAGATTTTAGTTCAAAATTTGTTTTTTTTTTTATTTTTTAACAATCGAAGAAACTTAAGTTATGTCTCTACATATATTATCTCTCTTCGTTTCTCCATCAACGATCCCAGGTTCTAAATCGTGAGCGTCTTGCTCGAAATTGTTGTTGCTGGCAACGATGCGATGCGACCTTCTTCCATATATTCAGGTCTCCTATCTTCATTGAAGTTAAGGCAAACATTGTGAAAGACACAACATGCCAATATCGTCAACGGTATCCAATCTGTCCGGTTCAAGCGCCGAAACCTACCAAACAACAACGCAAAACTATTCTCTATTAGAACCCTAGTAGAGGCATGTTTTTTGTTGAACTCTGTTTGTTGTCTGGTCAGCTGCCGTCGGCGCATATAAGGGGGAATACACCAGTTTAAGCATGGATATGCTTTGTCGCCTAATATATATTTCCCATTAGGGAAAAACTCGGACACATTTTCCTGGGTTCTTAGGTAAATGTCACTGTTTTTGAAAACCAGTGTAGCATAGGGCTGCCAGATAAAATTTTCGCAATATCGGGACATCAGTGACAAAAAATCGGGACAAATCGGGACTTAGAAAAGGCAATGAACTGTTAAATATACAACAAATAGAAAAATGTTTACTAGCTAACGCTTATGACAAAAAAGAAACAAAAAGATTATATCGGGAGCATTGAAAATTCAGTTTTGTAACTAAAATATCTTCTGGTTCTTTGGTACTGAAAAAAGTCTTCATTTCGAAAGATTTGCAGTTCTGGTAAAATGTTTAAGCATTGACCTAGCTATTGTCTAATGATCACTTGAAAATAAAAATGTCTCGATTTTTATTTCCACTTGATGTCTTTGCAAATAATTTTAAGAATTCGCAATTTTTGTTTGAAGGATTAATTAATAAAATTTAAAAACTAATTGCAATTATCATGTCCGGTGCCTCATATAAGTTTATTAAGTTTTTTTTTTTATGTAGAAAAACTGGTAGGTGGACTTACGGGCCCAGATCAATAATAAAAGAAATAAAAACAAAAAAAAAACAAGCAACAATAAAAACAACGAAAAATCCACCATAGAATTAAGTTTAGATTTAGGTTTAGAATTAAGTAGACACTTAAGTGCACGCTTGTATTAAGCTAAATAAATAAATATAGGCAATTGCCTAAGGCCGCACATTGACTAGGGCTGCAAAACCGATGAAAATTCATGTTTTAAGGCAACACATTAAGATTTGACAAAATGAAATCATGCAGAGCAGCATTATAATTTTCAAATTTCATAAAATTGTATTTTGTTGAAAACTTTCAAGCAATATTAAATAAAACCGTAAATATTCATTTGTTTGGTTTTCTTTTTTAAAACTGTTTGGCGGCAAAATACCAATTTTCCGAAGTTGGCAGAAACTCCAGGTTCGGCAACGATCATGTGCATGTCTTGTTCATTTACAAGAACTTTGCAAGATATACCGTCGAAATAAACTAAACCAAATATCCAAAATAGCTTTTTATGGCCTTTAGTCCTACAAATTGGCGTTTCGTTTTGAGCTGTGTAAATCGTTCATTTCAAATGATCGAATCGTTCAAGAATCGATCACCAAAATGATTCGATCATTTCAATCAATCGATCTTTCGATCATTTTCATTTCACTGAATTTATTATCGATTCAATTTTCATTCATTATCGATTTCTATGGAATTAAATCTCTGAGATTTTAACGAATTCAATTCAATACTCTTCCCATCTTGATCGAATCCGAAACAATACATTTTTGATGGATTAAAAATCTCAACAAATATGGAATTTCCACAATTTTTTACTGCTCAGGAAAAAGGTGAATTTAAGCCAATTGGTTGAAATTTGGATCGAAGTATACATTCTATGTGAAAATATAATTTGGCTCCTATCCGTCAAGACATCAACTGTCAAATTCCAATGACGGATGGCTACGATGTCAATGGACTAAAAAACCTGTTAAAAATCTGATATTTTTGAATAATTTTTACTGCTCCGGAAAAAGGTGATTTTAGAGCAATTGGGTGACATTTGGATCTAAATACACCTTTTTTCTCAAAATACAGTTCATTTTTTATCTTCCAAGCTATCAATCGTCAAATTCCATTGAAGGATAGCTACGATGTCAATGGATTAAAAAACCTCTAAGAACTCTGAAGTTTTTGAATGATTTTTACTGCTCCGGAAAAAGGTGATTTTTAAGCAATTGGGTGATATTTAGATCAAAATACACCTTTTGTGTCAAAATATAGTTCATCCTCTGTTTGACAAGCAATCAACTGTAAAATTCCATTGAAGGATGGTTACGGTGTCGATGGATTAAAAACATCTAAAAAATCACAAGTTTTTGAAAAGAAAATCGAGATTCATCGAAATGATTGAGATTGAGTTTGGGATGGAAAATCGAGAATAATTGAAATGATTGAGAATGAGATTGGGATGGAAAATCGAGAATCATCGAAATGATTAAGATTGGGATGTACAATCGAGAATCATTGCAATGATTGAAATTGGGATGGAAAATCGAGGATCATCGAAATTATTGAGATTGAGATCGATTGAAATGAAAATTTGTGATTTCAATCATCAATACTTCTCGATGATCGGATTAAAAAAATCGAATCGATCCTGATTGACACAGCCCTAGTTTCGTTCGGCTTACTCACTTGAACTCATCAGTGACATAGTGAGGGCTTTGTCCTTTATCATACGCAATTTGTTTTAAGTTCAGTTCAACTTATATGAATTTTTCAACGAAAATCCACTGTAAACTATATTCAACAAGATTAGAATTCCTAATCATTAAGCTGGAAGTTTTTTTTGCCCAAGGCCAGGCATAGTTTCTATATAAGAAGGTTTTATAATACAATAAAAATACAATAGCATTTGTATTATAAAACCTTCTTATTTATATAAACTAAATATCTACATCACATTTTTTTTTTTTTACATTAGTTTTTATTGAACGGAAATTAATATTTACAATTGGTTCTTAATTCTATTCTTATATTATTATTACATTGACATTTTAATTTGTTTTGGCACATAAGGGGCCTAATTTTATACATTGTTTTATTTTTATAAAAATTATTTAAAAGATTGTGATTGATGATTATACTATTTAATACTATGAGGATGATTCATCTCGGGTTGTTCAAATCCGGTTGTCTTTTAAACAACATCACATATTTTCTTATTAATTCGGGAAATCATTTTAATAAAATTCTTTGATGCAAGAAAGTTATTTTTCAAGAGTAAAAAAGAAAAGTCGGGACAAAATCGGTACAGTTTGTATATCGGGACATATATCGGGACAGGGTTCAAATATCGGGATTGTCCCGCCAAAATCGGGACGTCTGGCAGGCCTAGTGTAGCAGTCGATGTATTTCATCTTCCAATCACATATACACTGCAACGTCATTGAAACAAAGCCTTTTCGGTTTGTATATGCTCTTGTCTGCGACTTCGGGGCCTTAATTCGATCATAAGTACCATCAACAATACCTATAACAAAAGAAGTTTTTGTCCAATTACATATTTGCAGTACGCAGCTGCTTTTGCAACTTACCTATAAGTTCTTTAAAAGGTGAAATTGCAGCGAATTCAGCTTTTGTTGACTGAAGTTCACACCCAGTTGGCCACTTTATGTGATTCGGTGCAATTTGGTTTAAGAGATTTAACACCCTAACAAAACACCGTGACAAATTACTCTTTGACAAATCGAATCTCTCACACACGGATCTGTAATTTAATGTAAAATCATTAACCAAACAATATATGTAATTCCAAACTTGTTTACCTATATGAATCCGGTGTGGCCAAGAGTCAAAGAACAGCAAGAAGCTGTCTATGCTTTGGAATTTGTTTCCTCCCAAGAATTTCTTCCTTCCAAATTCCTGAAACCTCGCCGAGAATCAGGTTATAAGCGGCTCTTGTTAACCGGAAGTTTTCCTGGAACTGTTTTTCGTCGTAGGCCGACACAACAGACTCCACATAATTTTTAATTTTTACAACTTCCCTACGATCAGGCTTGGAAGAACAAGCAGCCAAAAGGAGTTCATCTTCGGAATCCGATGATGAAGTTTCATCCCCGAGATCCCAATCTCCATGCAAATTTAGTTCCTCTGCTTTCCTTTCATTCTAGAAACAAAACATATACAATTGTATGCATACAATTTAAACCACAATTTTTCCTCTTACCTCATCAATTTCACTTTTTAATTTTTCCAATAAATTTAAAGAAATTACAAATTTGCCTTGAGTATTCATTTTTGTTTTGTTACTTTGTATTATTTTTATTCTTTCGACAGCTTAACTATTTCTAACTTTGGTCGTTCCTAAATGAAAAGTTACCCGAACTAACTTTTTTAACTATGACTTTTCAACTTTTTTTTTGACACATTTTGACATGAACCATACATCTAGAGTAACATAAAAGAACGCACCACCGCCTATTTCTTTCATCGCTGAAATAGAGCCCCCTTGCAATTATTTCTTACCAACCAACTTTGACCTTTATTTTAGCCCGCTCTCAACAGAAACCATATTTCGTGTTCCTACGGCTTAGGAAAATAAAAAAACTGGATGGCATGAAAAATACCGGGCCATTTCTTCAATCCCAGAAATAAGATCCACCTTCCAAGAACTTTCTGCCAAAAAATTTGGGAGTTTTATTTGAACCCGCTCTCAATATAACGCAAACTTCAGCTCCAAAGGTATCAAGGAAAATAAAAATTAAAGGCATGAAAAAGACCCACCTATTTCTCCAATCTCAGAACAAGAGTTCCCCTTCTAATTATTTCCTATCAAAAAAATTTGGGAACTTTATTTGAGCCCGCTCTTAACAGCAACCAAATTTAAGCTTCCTAGGGCTAAAGGAAAATAAATTGAAGGAATGAAAAAGACCCGCCTATTTGTTCAATCTCAAAGACAGAGTACCCTTCCAACTGTTTCCTAGAAAAAAAATTTGGGGCTTTATTTGGTCCTTTTCTCGACAGAAACCAAATTTCAGTTTCTTACGACTGAAGGAAAATAAAAAACTGCATGGCATAAAGAATGCCGGGCCATTTCTTGAATCACCAAAATGGAGCACTCCTTCCAATTATTTCCTACCAAAAAAAATTTGGCGGTTTTATTTGAGCCCGCTCTATACGGACAGCTAATTTTGGCTTTCTAGGCTGTGAAGAAAATAGGGAATTGGAAGCTTCAAAAACGCCCGCCTATTTCTTCCATCGCTGAAATAGAGCCTCGTTGCAATTATTTCTTACCAAACAAATTTGAGTTTTATTTTAGCCCGCTCTCAACAGAAACCATATTTCGTGTTCTTATGGCTTAGGAAAATTAAAGAAACTGGATGGCATGAATAATGACGGGCCATTTCTTCAATCCCAGAAATAAAGTCCACCTTCCAAGGTAAAATAAAATTAAAGGCATGAAAAAGACCCGCCTATTTCTTCAATCTCAGAAATAGAGTTCTCCTTCTAATTAATTCCTACCAAAAAACAAATTTGAAATTTTATTTGAGCCCGCTCTTAAGAGCATCCAAATTTAAGCTTCCTAAGGCTAAAGGAAAATAAATTGAAGACATGAAAAAGACCCGCCTATTTCTTCAATCTCACACTGAAGCCTGATTCACAATGCGTCGGGAAAACGAGACGAGAGCGTGACGTGATTCGCTGTCATCTTTTTCTAGTTATAAAATCGTTTCCCAATTCACAATGCGGCGAGATTCTTTACAATGAAAGCTCTTTTGTTAAAAATAAAAAATATTAAAAATTGTTCAAAAAAGCTTTAAAGAAAACAGATTAGGAATTACTTGATCTTTTAATTTCAAGTTATCGTATTTTTTCTTTAAAAAAATACTTCCATTATGTAAATAACTTGTCAAAAAATAAAATCGTCGTCTCGTCGCGTCTTTTTTTCAATTTTTCGAATTCTTGGCGTGACGTGACGACGAGAAACGCTTCATTGTGTATATCTCCATATACTTTCATTGTTTGAAATTCAATTGACAGCAACGACGGGATCTCGTCACGCTCACGTCTCGTTTCCTCGTCGCATTGTGAATCAGGCTTGAGGGAAAAACCTATGCACTCAGCACAAAGATTTTTATGTAAATGTTATGTACCGAAGTTTGTATGGGACTGCCATAAAAGTTGTATTTACTGAGTGGATTCAACGTGCTCTGGTTACAATTGAAATTATGTGTCAAGAGAAATCACCAAAATATATGTATTCAGTATAAAGAAATGTTATTACTTGCATTGGATATAGATCATATTAACTCAATATAAATGTTGTATTGACTAAACACTATCTAAAACTCTATTACAAGCATCGTGTGTTTATTCAATATTTATGTAGCAAACTTTTAAAAAACTGCCAGCAATTAAAAAACAAAACATAAACCACAGCAAGTTATCCGATGGCTGCAAGCGACGTGTATTCAGTAAATATTTAAGTATAGAAATATCTGAAACTCACCATCTATCCAAATAAAAAACGGTTACTCATATTACAGCGAATAATGCAATGAGTATAAGCAACGTGTATTCATTCAATATGAAGAAGTTATATTTAAAACCTGTCAGCTATCAAAATAAAACAATAATAGGTTTCACAGTCGATCATGCGATGAGTAGAAGCAAAGTGTATTGATTCAATATTCATGTAATAACATTTAACCAGTACACCAAGTTAAGCGCTGAGTATAAAGGTACGTTTGTCCAGTCTATATTATATGTAAAAGTATCTTAAACTCCCAACAAAAACTATTAACGCAACATACAGATATGCGATGAGTATAGGCTGTATGGATTAATTCAATATTTTGTATGTAATGGCATTTACTCAGTGTCAGTACATCAAGTAATGTGTTGAGTATAAAGGTACGTTTTTTCAATCTATATTATATTTAAAATTACCTCAAACTCCCAGTAAAAACTATAACCAATACACACAGATATGCGATGAGTATAGGCAGCGTGTATTCATTAAATATTTATGTAAAGACATTTACTCAGTACATCAAGTTATGCGTTGAGTATAAAGGAACGTGTATTGAGCGTAGTAAGTCTATAGCCCATTATATACTAAACAAATAACTATTCGCCATAAACATTGATGCACTACATTACTTTACAAAGTCGCTTGGGCTTCTTATTCTTCTCATTCAGTTGATAGATTTGAGTCGTGAGGGAGGACGTGTTAAGGAAAGTGTTCGTTCAAAGGTTTATTAAATTATTATTCAAACAATAAAAGTGTTTTAATTTTTTTATAAAATAAAACAATATTATTTTAGTGATTTAAATTTTAAAAACCTACTATTTGCCATAAACATGCATGCATTTAACTGCATTACGGCAGTTTTACTCTACGAAGTCGCTTGGTGTCGGTGTCGTGACGACAGTATTAAGGAAAGCGTTCGTTCAAAAGTTTATTAAATTATTACTCAAACAATAAAAGTGACTTCAACTTTTTATAAAACAACAACTATTTAAGTGATTTAAATTTTAAATACCTACCTACTGATTTTTTGCACCTGGTATCTTAATATAAAGCCACTTGGGATGAATATATTTTTTACATAACTCGGTAAGTTGCTTCTAGCCTCTTTAAAAATTATATATTTTATGTATAATATGTATATATGTGTGTAAATACTATATTTTCTTAACTTTTTATTTAATTTAAATATTATAAATGAAAATCACTTTGTCATTAGTCAGTTAAGAACAGTTACACTTTATAAGTTTTGGAAATTTCAATTTTTGCATTCAAAATGTTTAGGTATACTATTTTTGCTGTTCCCCTAGAAAATAAAAACTTGATATACAACACATTTCATGAAAACTTCATTTCTTAAGACTTTTTCATATGTTTAAATGCATTTAAATTTTTTTACTTATACCGTTTTCTTTCTTTTTTTTAGCTATAATTGGAGGATACGTTTTATATCCGTCGAAAATTTTCGTTTTTTTTTACGGAATAATATATTTAATGAGCAGCATGTCAGGAGTTATTGATTGTTGTTAACCCACGTTTTGAACGTCAAGTACCCAGCCGTCTGCTTAAACGTATGGGGTTTCTTCCAAATGTGGTTCTATAAACCAATGTTAGAAGGCAACTTTTGAACGAATTTCTAAGCAACAAACATGTACATAAATCCTAATCAGTATTATATTAAAGAAAAAAATTATATACAAAAGCTAAAATTTTAATTTTTATTTCATTCGGAAAAACAAGATTTTTTTATATTTATGCTAAATATAAATTAAAATTCCAATTTCCAAAAAGGCCTTATGACTATTACAATCCATGAGAAGACAGAGTGATAACTGTTACGTTTTTATTTAATGAGTACATATAATATTTGCATTTATGTGATGAGTGCATTAAAAATGTATTCACTAAACAAATATTTTCTCATCACAGGTTACTTTTACATAATTATGTAATGAATAAATAATTCTTTACTCATCACAGGATTCCTAGCCTTACTTATGTACTGACTACAAACGATATTAATTTTTATGTAATCAGTGCAAACAATCTGTAATCACAAAATAATTGTTTATTCATCACAGATAACTGATACGTTTTTATTTAATGAGTACATATAATTTTGCATTTATGTGATGAGTGCATTAAAAATGTACTCACTAAACAAATATTTTCTCATCACAGGTAACTTTTACATAATTATGTAATGAATAAATAATTCTTTACTCATCACAGGATTCCTAGCCTTATTAATGTACTGAATACAAAAAATATTAGTTCTTATGTAATCAGTGCAAACAATCTATGCTCACTAAAATATTTTATATTCATCACAGATAAATGTAACTCATTTATGTAATGAGTACATATAATATTTGTATTTATGTAATGAGTGCATCAAAAATGTACTCACTACCCAATTATTTGCTCATCACAGATAAATTTTACGTAATTATGCCATGAGTAAATAATTCTATACTCATCACAGGATTATTAGCCTTGTTTATGTAATGAATACAACAAATATATGTATTAATGTCATCATTGCAAACAATTTGTACTCAGCAAATAACTGCGTACTTATCACAGATAATTGTAAAGTATTTATGTTATAAGTAAACATAAAATATACCTACTACATAATTATTTACTCATTTATGTAAAGATTACATAGAGTATCTATATTTATGTAATGAATCCATAGATACTGTACTCACTACATACTCATCCAGTAATATTATTGTGATGTGTATAAGAAATATATATTTATATTTAATGAATGTGTAAAATCTTTACTCACTACATACAAATTTTTTCAACACAGATAACCGCCATACATTAATGTAGTGAATCCATGGCATATTTATATAAATGTAATGAGTGCATGGAAAAATGCATACAACAGACGCAAATGTATGTAATGGGTCAATTAGGTACCTATATTTATTTATTGAATGCATAGAATGCTGCATCGAACTTTTACTCACTAAACAACCATGTACTCATCACAGACAACCCTCATGGATTTATGTGTTGACTCAAATTGAACATTATTATTTATGATAATTGAATATGAAGAAAATTTGAAAAGAAATTCTTCTGTTTAAGTGGAGTGACCGAATATATAATTAAAGTTGAGCTCACTTGAACTTTTAACTTTGAATTATTATTTATGCAATGATTCTATAGACGCTTTACTGAGTAATAATTACGAAAATTATCACGAGATTTCCGACAGTGTTTTGTGCAATGGGTCAATAGATTCTTCATTGACTATACATCATGCAAATAAATGTATGTACACAGTATAGATTTCATAATGGAATCAGTACACAATGTTATGTGTGCAGAAAAATATGGGATGAGTCAATACATTTATGGGCTATGTGCATACATTTTTCCCTCAGTGCAGAAACAGAGTTCCCCTTCTAATTATTTATTACCAAAAAACAAATTTGGGAATTTTATTTGAGCCCGCTCTTAACAGCAACCAAATTTAAGCTTCCTAGGGCTAAAGGAAAATAAATTGAAGGCATGAAAAAGACCCGCCTATTTTTTCAATCTCAAAGATAGAGTACCCAAGTAACATCGTTGCAGCTAATAGAAGCAAAACTGTTCTTTAGCAGCTTGTAAGCAGTTAAATCCAAAGCTAAGGCCTTGTTTACACGAGACTGTACCGCACGTTTTTTATCGCATTCGGTTTTTTCCGAACAAATATCGGGTGTTCACACGATATTTATATTTATTCGTTTAAAAATCGAATAGCTGCAGTATAATGAAAGTGAATGGAAAAGTTTGAATTTGTGAAGTATTTTATTTTTATTTTTTTAATGGAAAGGGCTAGAAAGCTGAAATTTGAACAGATGATAGAAATTATTGATTTAAATATGAATTAAAAAAATTAAATTCCTAGAATACCGTCGGACGGAGATAATGGGAATATTTGGGCGCTTTCACATAAGAACTCATATCTCTTTAGTGCATTGATGAATTTTCTTGTTGCTTTCAAATGTCACATATAAATAGAATTACGGTTATTTTGATATCTCATTCATTATCCTACGTGGTATATAAGCGACAGAATCTTGATTTTAAATTGATCGAAAATCAAAACAATTGCATTGAAATTACCTGCTTGGACCATTGTCCACGACCATCCACCAGCGAGAATATCCCGTTATCTACATGGAAATTTTTTTATTAAAATTTGATATGGATGGCTTTAAAAAATTTAAGCTCCCGTACTACTGATTGTTTCTTCAAGGTTAAGGTCTTTAAAGAAAGCTGACACAACGGGCTATATTGTGTAAAAAAAATCATTGAGGAGGGGCAAAAATGTTCATACTAAAGGGGTGAATAAAGCCCAATTCAATTCCTTTTATTTCATTCTAAATTCAAATGTTGATAAAAATTTTTATAATTTTGAAAAACTAAAAACGCATATTTCACATAAGAACTCATTCCTCTTCTTTATTTTAAGAGCTTAACCTACAAGATCCAATGAGTATCACCGGAGCTATAATTTTTTTAAACTAACCATATCGGTCGATAAATTTTTTTTTGTGTACATTGGAAAAGAATTTGACGTCTGGATTTCCTTCTTCGTTCATATCAGTGTGAAGGTACTGATCATCATTAAGGATGCATTGTGATGAAATAAATTGGTGTAATTATTATCTCGGCTATTGTGGAGGACTCCCGGTTCGCCGCAACATAGTTCGAGGCATTTTTGGTCGGCATCAACAACGCAATGTAAAACGAGAGTAAAGTTCTGTTTGCGATTGAAATCTTGGTTTCGTTTGGGAACTGATATGGTAATTTATCTGCAATCTAAGGGCCCCCCAACCCACAACACCCGGAATTTTTTTTTTGCTTCGAACTTCCAATAATTTTCTGTTATGACGTCTCCTTGGGGCCACTTAATATCAAAGGGCACGGTAGTAGGCGATTTTCAACCCCCCTCTAACTTCAGTACCAATAAAGTCAGAAACTTCAAAATTGCAGTATTTGGAGAGCTGATCAAACACAGGTGGCTCACCAAATTTCAACTCTTTAGCATTAGTAATTCCCGAGATATAAGACTTCAAAAATCGCAAAAACCGTAACTGACTGACTCACTGACTCACTGACAGATCATCAAAATTATGGAGCACTTCCTGACATCGTAGAAACTTGAAATTTCGCACAACGGTAGGCCTTGTGTTGCACACAAAGGAAAAAATCGAAAATCTGCAATTTTCTATTCAGGGGGCATGGCATCCACCCACTTTCTTAAAAATTCTTATTAATTATATGGAGCACTTCCAATTATTGTAAAACGATGAAAATTGGTAGGTCGCTAGGGCTTGAAGTACTTAGAAAGAAACAAATTGAAAAATTGGAATTTTGCATTCAGGGGGCGTGGCATCCACCCACATTCTTAAAAATGCTTATAAATTATATGGAGCACTTCCGATTATTGTAGAAAGATAAAAATTGGTAGTTCGCTAGTGCTTAAAGTACTTAGAAAGACAAATTTTTAAAAATTGGAATTTTCCATTCAGGGGCGTGGCATCCACCCACATTCTTAAAAATTCTTATAAATTATATGGAGCACTTCCGATTGTTGTAGAACGATGAAAATTGGTAGATCGGTTGGGCTTAAAGTACTTAGAAAGACAAAAATCGAAAAGTTGGAATTTTCTATTCAGGGGGCGTGGCATCCACCCACATTCTTAAAAATTCTTAAAAATTATATGGAGCACTTCCGATTGCTGTAGAACGATGAAAATTGGTAAAACGGTATGCTTGAAGAGCATAATAAGAGAAAAATAAAAATTGAGATTTTCCATTCAAGGGGAAAGGCATCCACCCACTTTCTCAGAGTTTCTATTATTTTTATGAAGCACTTTCGGTTGTCGTAGAATTAGTAATATTTGTAGAGCGGTAGGGCTTGATTTTCACCCGGCAAAATAAAATCTTTGCAAAAAAAGTGAAATCACAACAAAAACATAAATGTTAAAAAAGAGCCAAGTTCTTATATCTAATTGGTATTAAATGATGAATGATTAAAATTTGGTGGATTTACTTTCACAAATTTAAAATGTATGAAAACTTGACCAGTAAACCCACCAAATTTTAATCATTCTTTATTTAATACCCATTTCTGTCATAATTTGGAGTTGTTTCGATATTATTCTTATTCAGATATTTGATATTAAACTTCATGAACTTAAAACTTAGCATATATTTTAGATTTCATTACTTTTTTTGGCTGACATCTTACGCACAGGTTTCTTGTAGATATAATAACTTGGCTCTTTTTTTAACATTTATGTTTTTGTTGTGATACTCATTACCTTAAAAAACTAGCCAACTACTAACACGGCCAACCACAGTTCAAGCTGAAGACTTGGCTATCCCAAATAAATTTCTAGCTTTTTAAATGTAATTGTGTTGCTGATATACCATATATATAACGTAACTTATGTCGTGGCTCCAATCTTTGGTTTGCCCCCACGTTGTAAAGTGGTATAGATTCCAGAGTGAGAGTATTTTGCTGCAAAAAAGTATTTTGAATGTATTGTAATGGGAAACAAATAAAATGCACCTAAAGCATAGTTTACAGTTCCCATGCGAAAAAAATATCAAAATGTTCAAAACGATTTTCCATCTATTCAGTGCACCAAGTTGAATAATATTCAAGGCAAAAAATGTTTGCCTTGGCGTAAGCCAGCCATTGAGTCATTAATTTACCGTTAATTAATAAACTATAGGCTTCAAAATGGAAAATAATTATTTTTGGATGCAAAAGCTATTTGCATGCTAATAAATCCTTGAGGTGAAATTTTTTTTTTTGAAGTGTAAACCGACCATCCAAAAAAAAATATTTTACTCACCACACTTTTTTCGCATGCAAAACAATTGCCGGTCCATTTAGATCTTTAGGTTTAATTAAAAACTACTTAGGTACTACATCGTAGTCAAAGAGTTGGTGATACATTCTCTGGATCATTGAATTTAGTTGCAGGTGTACCTCAGGGCTCAATTTTGGGCCCTTTGTTGTTCTGCATGTTTATCAACGATCTCCCCCAAGTATGCTCTAATGTCATGTTGCATCTTTATGCTGACGAAGTTTAAGTGAAGATCTTTTTGGGATCTACAATTGTAGTCTATGCAATGGACTTACTATAAATCCTGCCAAATCGCAATTAATTGTAATTTCTAAAAAGAAATTTTGATGAAACAATCCTTCCCCCTGTATTTATATCGCATTTCGAACTTAATTTTGTAGATATAGTGTCATGAATCTAGGCTTCAAAATAAATCGGACCCTTTCTGCTAATGATCATGTTAACCTCTCAGTCGGCCGTATCTTTGGTGGTCTCCGAAAATTAAACCTCTTCTCTAACCTAACTCCTATAGATACTAGGCTGAGACTTGTTAAATCCCTGTTACAACCTATCATTGATTTATTTATTTTTTAATCTACAAGCTTAAAAGCTAACAGATTATTTAGCTTATATCTATAGTAAATAACTAAAAAAGATTATAAAGTTAGTATATAACACGAAATTGATAAGTTATTTAAGGATTTTTTTAAATATTGATCTAGGTTGACTTAAATCAATTTGGTTGCAAATTGAGCTGAAATTCGCTATACATCTTGATAGAGGTTCATTTAAACCATAGCAAGTTCTATGGTGAGGTTGAAAAAGCAAATACAGTTGTCTGAGTAGTCTCTCGGGAGCATAAATAATAGAACTAAAGCTTGCAGTTTTGGACATCTTATTATGATAACACAAGATATCTCTTACAAACATTATGTCATGGACTTTGCGGTGGTTATCCAGTCTAGAGATGCCTAAAAATAAGCATCTTGCCTCATAACTTGGTGAGAATCCCCACCTCATTTTAACAAAAATGAATTTCGTAAATCTCCTTTCGATTTTTTCAATACGATTAGATTGCACCTGGAAAGCGGGGCACCAGGTCGCAGTATTCAAGTATAGATCTCACTAATGCATTGTTTATATAAGGATAATAGAGCATGAGGATCAGTAAAGTCCACTCTATTCCTTTTAATAAATCCAACCATAGAATTAGCTTTTGACGTTATATAATCAACATGATCACTGAATGATAAAGTCCGGTGAAAAATTACTCCAAGATCTTTAACTTTTTCTAGCCTATTCAAAGGGACAGAATCTACAGAGTAACTAAATAAAATAGACATAGAGCTTCTATAAAATGATACAGCCTTGCAATTTTTTATGTTGAGTAGAAGATGCACAATAATAATAAGAATTCGAAATCCTGCTGCATACTGTAGCAATCATTTATGTTTGATATGCTTGAAAACATTTTTAAATCATCTGCATAAAGAAGAACCTGAGCGAATTTGAATATATGTAGATGTTACATCATTAATGAAAATAATAAATAAAAGCGGTCCAAGATGACTATCCTGTGGAACCCCTGATGAACAATAGAATTCTCTGGAGAAGAGATTTCCAAGTTTAACCAACTGTATGCGGTTTATCAAAAACGATGCTATCCAATTCAGAAGCTTTGAATGAAATCCAAAGCGCCTTAATTTGTCTATCAGTATGGTATGATTAACTGAATCAAAAGCTTTACTGAAGTCAGTATGTATATGACATCAATTTGCTTTCCTTTTTCAATCAGGTTAATGGCAGATGAAGAGAAATATGAAAGATTTGTAGAAGTGGACCTATCACTCACAAATCCATGCTGCAGCTCCGAAATATGTTCTTTTACAAAAAATTCAAGCTTGGTTTTGACTATACTTTCGAATAGATTAGGGATTGCAGAAAGTTTGCTTATAGCTCTGTAGTTCTCAACATTATTTTTTTAACCATTTTTGTAGATTGGTACAACATTCATTAAGAAAAATGTCCTCTCGCAATGACAAATTAAAAATAATGAGTAAGGCTAAACTAAGGTATTCAATACAATTTATTAAAAAAGAAGCAGGGATACCATCAGCACCAGGGATTGTATTCGGCTTAAGTTGTTTAATTGCAGATGTGATATCGGTAATATCCAAAACCATCGATCCTTAATCTACTGGTGTATAGTACATATGGCTTCTTGGTTTAAACTTACATCGCGTTTCGAGTATACAGAAACAAAAAACTGAGCGAAAAATTCACAAGCTCATTGTGTATTGATTATGCTGCTGTAGCTTAATGTAAACCAGATTCGCACTCACTGCATAACCTCTCTGTTGCTTTTAATGACATGGTTTGGTTAGGTATGTTTATGGTTTGCGAAGGTTTGACCATGTTTCTCATTTTCATCAACTTGTTCCTGGATGCTCGTTTATGCAATGTTTTGATTCAAGATGTTGCTTATTTCTGCAAAAGATAATTCAAAGAAAAGCACCGTCATAATCTATTTGATAAGCTCCGCTTCCTCCACTACACACGCATCAAAATATTTAAATTCTTCGAGACTTTTTTTTTGTATATGCCATTAGACTTTGGAACTCCCTACCTGTAACGGTAAGACAAATAATAGAAACTAATCATTTCAAAAAAGCATTATTTCCTAATTTTGATTAGAAAGTAAAATAGAAACAGCAATTTGAAAGAAAAATAATAGATTGAATTGTTGATTTTAATTATGTACATGTATGTATGTTTATAAAAATAAAATTAACTGTATGTATAGTATAGTATTATAGTACAGGTAAAATAGGATAAATAAAACAAAAAAATTAGTACCACCATGAAACTTGGTGAAAACGTTTCATCTATTATAGGAATGAAAAATCAAAAGTCTATAAAAATATTTCACATGGAAGGGTGTTTTTTTGAGGGGGAGAGGGGGAATGATGGGTTCGACTCCCAGCCGTGCCACCTAAAACAGAAATGTTTTATCCGAGGTACTGCCTCTTGCGAGGAACTGACAAATCCTCCAAGAGTATACTTGTCATGAATAAGTGCTGCTCATTAAGCCGTTCGGACTCAGCAAAAAACTGTAGGTCCCCTCCATTCCTGCCAACAACACGCACACAGGAATGGTTGAGAGTTGTGACTAGGCGCTGCTTCTCCACGAACCACGAGCTGTTGCGCCACCCAATTTATTTATTTATATATTAGAGGGGGGAAATTGCGGTGTATCAAACAGAAAAATTAAATTTGGTGCAACCCAAGCATATGACACATGTTTTTAAGGTAGTTTTGAATGCTGAATCAAATGACACTAAAACCAAGTCGATACAGCCTCTGTGAAAAAAAGTTATTGTAATTTGTATGTAAAGATGACTATATTTTCAGTATAACAGTAAAATATTACCAGAAACCAGTTGAAAATAATGGTCCGTCGATGAAACTTGGCATCAATGGTTCATTTGTCATGAAAAGCAATAATAAGAAGAGTCTATAAAATATTGTGGTTAAAGGGTGTTTTTTTGAGGGTTGGGGTTATGGTGGGATTATTACCATAAAACCTGTGAAAAAAATGGTACCATCATGAAAATTTTTAAAAATGTGCTAAGAACTTCCAGAATGAAGAATCAAGTCTTTAAAAGTATCTTTACGGTAGAAGGATGTTTTTAATGGGTGAATGAAAGTATAATACTTCTTCCAAAAACACCCTTTCTCCCCTGATATTTTTGTAAACTCCTTTGATTCTTCATTCTCGTAGTAAATGAAACACTTTTACCAAGTTTCTTGAGGGTACCATCTTTTACATTTTTTTTTTGAAAAATAACCACACTTCCCCTTTCTTCAAAAAACACACCCTTGGCAGTGAAATATTTCTATTAACTCATTTGATTCTTCATTCTGTTAGTCCATAGCACATTTTAATAAAATCTCAGGGGGGTACCATTTTTGTCGCAGGTTTTAGGGTAATAGTCCCACCACTACCCCAACTCCCCAAAAAAACATCCTTGAACAACAGATATTTTTATAGACTTTTCTTATTATTGATTTTCATGACAAATTAACCATTGATGCCATTCAGGAGCACTCTTTTGACTCTTTTGATTTTTCATTCTCATAATACATGAAACGTTTCCACCTAGTTTCATGATGGTACTAATTTTTGTTTTATTGGAAAGGCTTTTCGTACGATTTTACCTATACTATTATATTATTGCTTAAATTTTTGCCTATAACCTACTTCTAATTTAAAAACTTTTTAGTAATAGTTTTCTTTCTATCCGATCTAAATTGTATTAATTTTAAGCACTATAAAAGACTATGTCTTACTCGTTCGCCATAATAAATAAATTGAATTGAATTCATTTAAAACCCAAAAATTAGAAAAAGCTAACACATGCCCGCCACACCAAGCTACCAAGCCAGACAACAAAAATAGCCGCATCGAGGATAAAGAAAGAGATCAAGAAGAATTAGTAAGTGCAGATGAAAACTTTTCTCTGAAATACGTAACCAAAAGTAGCTGAAAGTCATCTGAATTTTCAGAATTTTTATGACATCTGAGCTGACCCACCAGAACCAGAAGCTCTAAGATTCATATATTTGAATTCTTGAACGCACAGAATGGCACTTCCTAGTATTTCTTCATCTAAGCTCGTACTACGACAAGAAAAAACTAATAAAATAATGTGATATAAGTGGAAACAGGCAAAAAGCTTTGATTTCAAACCCTTGATTTCAACCGATTGCCTATACAAGAAAGAGCAAACAACACATTTTGCCAGTTTTGCGGCTACCTGCATAAGATACAAGAATTGGATTTTCACAAAATTGTTTTTTTAGTAGTGTGCTGGAGTTTATTTCAAAAGCTGGGCTTGCATGGAAAAATATCTCATCAAACATTGTTGACAACCACCGATGTTTAGGGGGATTCACATGGACCATCCAACATGTTGTCCAACATTGCTTGACAACCATCAATGTTTGATTATTTAAACGCAAAACCAACCATGTTGTCCAACTTTGCTGTATGGTTTTCAAAATATTTTGAAAACTTGTTCTGATTCCATCAAGCAATGTTGTAAACAATGTAGATCCATGTGAACCCTCCTAATGTGAAAATATTCTACATACCTGAGATATATTTTATGTTGAAGTGAACAGGTTTACCCTGATAAAAATAGTCTTATTTGCTGTTTTTATCATTGGTTATTTATTAAATAGGCTCAACTTTGGATCTTCTTAGCGCATTTTTTACTCTCGAATATGTTATTTTTAGCGATTTTAAATTTAAGAGTATGTAGTGTAGATGGTCATACTAATCACTAGGGCTAGGATTTTCATGCACTTAAAATCGGAAAATATGCGCTTATTATGCTCTTAAAAATGGGAAATATGCATATATCTGTATTTCGTTTCAATAAATAAAAAAAATCTTGCCATTATCTTGCTATTATACTATAGCAACAAAATTTTGTAATATTAAAAATAACTAAAAAATTTGTTGGTTACTAAGCGGGATATTTCAATTAAAAGCACATCCATGAACAAATCAACGATTTGAAGGAAATAAGCTTTTTAGTTTAAACCCAGAAGCACCGAAATACATAGATAGAAAACAAAACCATCAAGGACACCATCAAATGAGAAAGAAAGAATTTCGTTCGCCCTGTCCATAAGCCTGCCGAAATATTATGAGTTGCAATGCTTCGAAACAAATGTTTTTTTAACTTTATTTTAATTATATTGAAAATATGTCCGAAAAATATGCATTTATTGTGAAAATATGCAAAAATATGCAAAACATGTATTTACAGTAAAATATGCAAAAATATGCACTAGCGATTGAATGCCATTTTGAAGGAAAGTTCATGATTCGTAAAGATAATTTGGTCTCTTGCTTCTAAAGTCTATCAAAAAATATATGCATTTGCATGGAAATCCTAGCCCTACTAATCACCAGTAGTTTGCTATAGGGTTTTTTTTACGTTTTTTCGCATTTTGACTCTTTCAGGACACAATTTCCAATTTTTTCTAAGTAGTCTTTTATGTCGTGGCTTAAACTGGAGGGGACTAAAATATTTTTTTTTAAATCTTGGATATGAAAGTGAAGCGAGGCAGAGCAAATTGTTCTGCAGTAACTTTAAGCTCCTTTCTTTTAAGCTTCTCAAAAGCTTTTTGGTACAGAAGTTTTGCAGCACTTTGCTTTGGTTTTAGATTTATCAAATTTTTTCTATGATTGATAATGAGGGGATAGACTTCCCGTAATATATTGGATACCTGAAATCTCTTCAGTGGCTTCATGAAAATGTTTAAATAAGTCCAAGACTTTCTGTCGTCAATTTAATTTCCGAGCTAGATATCATTCTTGATGATTTTAAATTTGAGCAACTGTCTTTTCAGCATTTGATAAGTCGAGTTCCACCTTGTCCGTACCTACTGCAATAGGAGTTTAATTTTGAGGGCCCCCCCCCCCCCCGAGCTTGCTCTGCCCTCAGCTTCTCCATAAACAAATTGTCTTCCAAATGTGATAGTTGTTTTTTATATTACTTGTTAGACTTCTTAAAATTTCATTATTCTTATCTTCTAGGCCAATTGTATCAATTAAATTTTAGAGATGTGCAAGTCTGTAAATGCTTTTACCCTCCTCCAACATCTTTTTTACTGCCACGATCATATGGGCCCCAACGTCTGTGCCGATCCCAACAATTTTTGATGTTGGTATGTCAAAGTCGCGGAGAAGATCTTCAATTTCTGCAGCAATAAGTTATCCTGTGTGACTCTGACTCTCACGACAAACAGGCAATATTGCAGTTTTTGCCTTCCAGAGGCTTATGTTAAAGAATAAGCAGTAAATATTGTAATAGGTAACATTTTTTGTACAAAGCATATTAAGTAGACAATAATGAGAGTGGTCATCACCCAATACAGTGTCATTGATTAAAGCTAATAAAAAAAAGTTTTCTGTAGAAATTTGAACCAAAAAGCAATTTTTGAAGTTCTTATATTTAATTTTTTTAAATATGCACAGTGATCGGCAGTTTGAAATTGTACTTATGGACGCGTGGAACCTGTACCTTTTTGTAATTTTTAATTTATTGAACGTGAAAAAACTTGCAACTTATTTTTTTAATAAGCGTTTGGCATCTGGAGGCGTTTTTGAAGCTTTTTCCATGTTACAAATATTAAAAATTACCAAAAAAGTGGAAATCGCAACCTTTAACATCAAAAAAAGTATATTCCCGAAAAGAAGAAACACCGACATTTAAACCGAAGGTACTCAACACCTATCTTAAAAGACATCAACCGTTATTTTTCACGTTTGGCATCTGGAAGCTTTTCTAATACATTTTTCATGTTATAAATATTAGAAATTTCCATAAACAGGGGAAGCCCCACATTTGACATAAAAAATAATAATGTTGCCGAAGAGTGGTAACATTGATATTTAGACTTAAGGTGCGTAGGTATATTAAACACCAATTTTTTAACGTATCAATTATTATTTCCCAATTGGCATCTGGCGGTGTTCCAGCAACTTTTTTCATGTTCAATATAACACAAAAAACTTTGACTCGCATCACTACCTCGCTGTAGCCAAGGTAATGCTATGGATATCCAGACCAAAGCCATAACAGGGAAAGACTTTGAGGAAGTTTTACATCGGACGACAAAAAACGCAAGGAATTGCCAGGTTCTATTCCGATCGAGACTCTTAAATAGCCCTATGCCAACAACTCCAAGTATCAAGACCCTATGGAAGAATTGCCAGGAAGTCATAGTCATGAGCACGTTTGAGGTCGTGAAATAATTACAAAGCCACACTTAATTTTAAGCTTAGGTTTTGAATACATTTTATTTATTTTGATTTGAAAAAATGTACACGTTTTATGAACAATGTACATAATGTAGGTTCTACTTTGACCTGGTGGTCGATAACATTCTCTGTTGACTGTTTGGTTCTGCCATGGCGAGTTAGTTAAAATAACATTTAAACCTACCCAGTGTCTGGATAGCATTGTTTGCAAAATTACCTCCAACATGAGGAATGTCCTGTAAACGAATCTCTTCATTATAAAATAACACTGAATCATCTCTCAAAAAATTATGTAAAACACAAGCGGCAAGAATTACGTTATCTACATGATCTGGACTCAAACGTTTCTTCCGATAGTATGTTCTGAATTTTTGACACAATATTCTAAAGGTATTTTCCGATACTCTACGTGCTCGACTGTGTCTATAGCAGTAGAGTTTTTTCAAGATCATTTAATTGTGTTCCAGGATACGGTCTCATTAAATACGTTTTTAATGGAAAAGCCTCGTCTCCGACAACCACATGGGGCAAACGTTCTTTGGTTCCTGGCAATTCTTTTGGGCCAGGTATGTTTAATCTATTTAGCTGGAGTTCTTCCGCCAAAGTTAAACGCATCACTGTTCTTCCCCAAGTCACCAACATCCACATATATAAATGTATAGCCGGCATCCGGTGGGTAGAGCAAGGAGCATTATAGAAAAAATATTTTGTAGTTGAAAAATTGAAATTCGCTTTTTGGTGGACAAATGATTTGTATGTGCTTGCCGTTTAGCGCACCTATACAGTCGGAATAGTTCCATTTAGCTGAAAATTCTTTTTCAATTTCTCTTTTATGGACATTTTTTTTTACTTTATGCAAACCATAAATTTACAAAAAACAAGTAATACCAATAGAATGTATTAGAAAAGTAAACTAACTTGATTGTCATGCGAAAAATGTATAATTAGCAGTTGTTTGAAACCGCATGCTGGCACAACGCTGAAAGTGCCGTTCAAAAGATAATTACATGGGGACCCGCTGGGCAGTTTTGAGATCTCATTTGCGATTGCCGGAGATATAAAAACCGAGTAACTAGAATTTTCTTCTGCAATTGTACTTCTGTAAAATGGTTCATTCATGTATCGCGACATTCCAAATTTGATCATCACAGCTTCGGTTTCAAATGTGTCCGAAACCCCTTTCGCAGTAACAGGAGTTTTTGGAGAAGATTCGTTACGAATTCGCATGAGTTGTCAGCGCATTTTACCAAATTGAACCTTTATAATTCAGTAGGGGTTCCGCTATCTCTCGCACATATTTCATTGAAAACTTGTCTTGTCTTTTAAAGAAGTTTTTCTGCACTCATATCTTTTATTTCATTAATCGTTTTCATATTTGTTCGCAAATTTCAATTGTCAGAATGATTATGCTCCGCATTTAATTTCGGCACCCGGATTAGATTTTGATTTTGAAAATCTATCACTGCACAAGCACTACATGATTTATTATAACAAACATACCACTTACTTAATTTGCAATTTGTTTTAAATTTGTGTATAAATGTTTAATTTTTGAAATATATACCAGTTTATTTCCTTCTCGTATATCTTCGCAAAACTCAAAACTGCAAATTAAATCAGTGGAATTTTCCACTGCGTTTCGTTTGACTTGCTGCATTGAATCTACAAAATACAAGACGCAAAAATAACATTTTTTTATCTAATTTTTTGATAGGTTATTACTTACAAAGCCAATATTGTATCCCAGCAATCATTCCTTGTCTTGTTTGATTTTGTGTTACAGTTTTATTTTCAAATGATGGTAGGACATTTACTTACTTATCTACTTATCCAGCTCCCGATCTATGAAGGGTCTCTGCCTGAGATATTGATGTCTTCCATCGGTTGCGGTCTCTCGCACGCTCCCCCCAGTCGTCGAGACTAAGCGCTCTTGCGTCTGTGACCGCCTGGTCCCTATAGCGGAGGTTCGGTCTTCCTGGTCGTCTCCTGGGGACTGGGACTCGAAGATTTTCTTGGCTGGAGCGTAGCCAGTGTAGTCGACGTATTTTGGCTCTTTGGACAACATCCACATATTGGTACAGCTGGACCAATTTCCGCCGTAGAATTTTTCTCTCGAAAGTGCCCAGCATCAATTCCCCTTTTTACTTGCGATAAAGGTACTATAAGGCAAGTTTTGGATTGGTGCAAAAAAAAAAAAATTGAGATAACAATCAAACATGATATTACGATCATAGAGAACACCAAAAAAGTTGGTGGCACAATTCTGTATGTCTCTCTGTTCGTCTACAGCCTTAACGGCTCGATCGATTTTCTTCAAATTTGGTACATAGTGGTTTTTGGTGATTATGCCCAAATGTTTTTTAAAAATTTTTTTAGAACCAAAAATAACGGTACCTGTCATACAATTTACAAAAATTTACATACAAAAACGGCTCGACAGCTTTTCTTAAAAAAAATTCAATACATTTATTTCAGTAAAGGCTTCCTTTGGGTGAAAAACCATTTTTCAAAAATGGTTATTAATGGTACCTCACAAAGAACCATTTTTTTAATTTTTGATTTTCTTCAAAACGGTGTAACCGATTTCAATTATTTTATTTATACAGAAGCTTCCATGTAGTTGGCCCACCAACTATGGAGTTGAGAAAAACTGAAAATGGCAATCGTTTGTAAATCGTTTGTACACGTTTGTACAGCTTTTAGAATAATTTGTACACTTGTTACGGTAAGATTTACCGCAACAAAAACCTCTCTTCGATCGGTTCTTAAAACCTTCTTTCGACTATGTTGTTTGGTCATAGTTTAACTCTCGTTGTCTGTTTTCCCCTCCACCCCAAACCAATCCCATTTTTCTACCAACAATTTTGTCCGTTGTCCTCTGGGAGCTTGAGAGTTGCTCGGGGAGGATGACAAACTAGGTTCATCATTTATCTTTATTCTTTCGTGTTGAGCCAGCGGACGGGCTGGAGACTCACACGCCATCTTAACTTTGAGCTAGGAAGCTTAACGGAACTTGAAAACGGAGACATACATTGCACACTTAATGTAGATTTTAAACAACGCAACATCAACATAAATTTAACTTTTCTTTTTAAACATGGCGACAAGCCCAACCTAAATGTTTAACTTTAACTTTAAATTTAATTTTAATAAACATCGACCGCTTGAAAGAATGGAACGCTAAACGCTACTCCCTTCATTCCCCAAATCTGTACAAAGGTCCACCGAGTAGTAGATTGCGCGATAGTTAGTTTGATTTGAGTATTTGCCTTCCTCCTTCGTTTCCTCAAAAAGGTTTAGAAAATTGTTAAAAGAAAATATTTGCCTTCTTCGAATAATTTTCAAAAAGTTAGAAAGTTAAGTAGACAATAATGAGAGTGGTCATCACCCAATACAGTGTCATTGATTAAAGCTAATAAAAAAAAGTTTTCTGTAGAAATTTGAACCAAAAAGCAATTTTTGAAGTTCTTATATTTAATTTTTTTAAATATGCACAGTGATCGGCAGTTTGAAATTGTACTTATGGACGCGTGGAACCTGTACCTTTTTGTAATTTTTAATTTATTGAACGTGAAAAAACTTGCAACTTATTTTTTTAATAAGCGTTTGGCATCTGGAGGCGTTTTTGAAGCTTTTTCCATGTTACAAATATTAAAAATTACCAAAAAAGTGGAAATCGCAACCTTTAACATCAAAAAAAGTATATTCCCGAAAAGAAGAAACACCGACATTTAAACCGAAGGTACTCAACACCTATCTTAAAAGACATCAACCGTTATTTTTCACGTTTGGCATCTGGAAGCTTTTCTAATACATTTTTCATGTTATAAATATTAGAAATTTCCATAAACAGGGGAAGCCCCACATTTGACATAAAAAATAATAATGTTGCCGAAGAGTGGTAACATTGATATTTAGACTTAAGGTGCGTAGGTATATTAAACACCAATTTTTTAACGTATCAATTATTATTTCCCAATTGGTATCTGGCGGTGTTCCAGCAACTTTTTTCATGTTCAATATAACACAAAAAACTTTGACTCGCATCACTACCTCGCTGTAGCCAAGGTAATGCTATGGATATCCAGACCAAAGCCATAACAGGGAAAGACTTTGAGGAAGTTTTACATCGGACGACAAAAAACGCAAGGAATTGCCAGGTTCTATTCCGATCGAGACTCTTAAATAGCCCTATGCCAACAACTCCAAGTATCAAGACCCTATGGAAGAATTGCCAGGAAGTCATAGTCATGAGCACGTTTGAGGTCGTGAAATAATTACAAAGCCACACTTAATTTTAAGCTTAGGTTTTGAATACATTTTATTTATTTTGATTTGAAAAAATGTACACGTTTTATGAACAATGTACATAATGTAGGTTCTACTTTGACCTGGTGGTCGATAACATTCTCTGTTGACTGTTTGGTTCTGCCATGGCGAGTTAGTTAAAATAACATTTAAACCTACCCAGTGTCTGGATAGCATTGTTTGCAAAATTACCTCCAACATGAGGAATGTCCTGTAAACGAATCTCTTCATTATAAAATAACACTGAATCATCTCTCAAAAAATTATGTAAAACACAAGCGGCAAGAATTACGTTATCTACATGATCTGGACTCAAACGTTTCTTCCGATAGTATGTTCTGAATTTTTGACACAATATTCTAAAGGTATTTTCCGATACTCTACGTGCTCGACTGTGTCTATAGCAGTAGAGTTTTTTCAAGATCATTTAATTGTGTTCCAGGATACGGTCTCATTAAATACGTTTTTAATGGAAAAGCCTCGTCTCCGACAACCACATGGGGCAAACGTTCTTTGGTTCCTGGCAATTCTTTTGGGCCAGGTATGTTTAATCTATTTAGCTGGAGTTCTTCCGCCAAAGTTAAACGCATCACTGTTCTTCCCCAAGTCACCAACATCCACATATATAAATGTATAGCCGGCATCCGGTGGGTAGAGCAAGGAGCATTATAGAAAAAATATTTTGTAGTTGAAAAATTGAAATTCGCTTTTTGGTGGACAAATGATTTGTATGTGCTTGCCGTTTAGCGCACCTATACAGTCGGAATAGTTCCATTTAGCTGAAAATTCTTTTTCAATTTCTCTTTTATGGACATTTTTTTTTACTTTATGCAAACCATAAATTTACAAAAAACAAGTAATACCAATAGAATGTATTAGAAAAGTAAACTAACTTGATTGTCATGCGAAAAATGTATAATTAGCAGTTGTTTGAAACCGCATGCTGGCACAACGCTGAAAGTGCCGTTCAAAAGATAATTACATGGGGACCCGCTGGGCAGTTTTGAGATCTCATTTGCGATTGCCGGAGATATAAAAACCGAGTAACTAGAATTTTCTTCTGCAATTGTACTTCTGTAAAATGGTTCATTCATGTATCGCGACATTCCAAATTTGATCATCACAGCTTCGGTTTCAAATGTGTCCGAAACCCCTTTCGCAGTAACAGGAGTTTTTGGAGAAGATTCGTTACGAATTCGCATGAGTTGTCAGCGCATTTTACCAAATTGAACCTTTATAATTCAGTAGGGGTTCCGCTATCTCTCGCACATATTTCATTGAAAACTTGTCTTGTCTTTTAAAGAAGTTTTTCTGCACTCATATCTTTTATTTCATTAATCGTTTTCATATTTGTTCGCAAATTTCAATTGTCAGAATGATTATGCTCCGCATTTAATTTCGGCACCCGGATTAGATTTTGATTTTGAAAATCTATCACTGCACAAGCACTACATGATTTATTATAACAAACATACCACTTACTTAATTTGCAATTTGTTTTAAATTTGTGTATAAATGTTTAATTTTTGAAATATATACCAGTTTATTTCCTTCTCGTATATCTTCGCAAAACTCAAAACTGCAAATTAAATCAGTGGAATTTTCCACTGCGTTTCGTTTGACTTGCTGCATTGAATCTACAAAATACAAGACGCAAAAATAACATTTTTTTATCTAATTTTTTGATAGGTTATTACTTACAAAGCCAATATTGTATCCCAGCAATCATTCCTTGTCTTGTTTGATTTTGTGTTACAGTTTTATTTTCAAATGATGGTAGGACATTTACTTACTTATCTACTTATCCAGCTCCCGATCTATGAAGGGTCTCTGCCTGAGATATTGATGTCTTCCATCGGTTGCGGTCTCTCGCACGCTCCCCCCAGTCGTCGAGACTAAGCGCTCTTGCGTCTGTGACCGCCTGGTCCCTATAGCGGAGGTTCGGTCTTCCTGGTCGTCTCCTGGGGACTGGGACTTGAAGATTTTCTTGGCTGGAGCGTAGCCAGTGTAGTCGACGTATTTTGGCTCTTTGGACAACATCCACATATTGGTACAGCTGGACCAATTTCCGCCGTAGAATTTTTCTCTCGAAAGTGCCCAGCATCAATTCCCCTTTTTACTTGCGATAAAGGTACTATAAGGCAAGTTTTGGATTGGTGCAAAAAAAAAAAAATTGAGATAACAATCAAACATGATATTACGATCATAGAGAACACCAAAAAAGTTGGTGGCACAATTCTGTATGTCTCTCTGTTCGTCTACAGCCTTAACGGCTCGATCGATTTTCTTCAAATTTGGTACATAGTGGTTTTTGGTGATTATGCCCAAATGTTTTTTAAAAATTTTTTTAGAACCAAAAATAACGGTACCTGTCATACAATTTACAAAAATTTACATACAAAAACGGCTCGACAGCTTTTCTTAAAAAAAATTCAATACATTTATTTCAGTAAAGGCTTCCTTTGGGTGAAAAACCATTTTTCAAAAATGGTTATTAATGGTACCTCACAAAGAACCATTTTTTTAATTTTTGATTTTCTTCAAAACGGTGTAACCGATTTCAATTATTTTATTTATACAGAAGCTTCCATGTAGTTGGCCCACCAACTATGGAGTTGAGAAAAACTGAAAATGGCAATCGTTTGTAAATCGTTTGTACACGTTTGTACAGCTTTTAGAATAATTTGTACACTTGTTACGGTAAGATTTACCGCAACAAAAACCTCTCTTCGATCGGTTCTTAAAACCTTCTTTCGACTATGTTGTTTGGTCATAGTTTAACTCTCGTTGTCTGTTTTCCCCTCCACCCCAAACCAATCCCATTTTTCTACCAACAATTTTGTCCGTTGTCCTCTGGGAGCTTGAGAGTTGCTCGGGGAGGATGACAAACTAGGTTCATCATTTATCTTTATTCTTTCGTGTTGAGCCAGCGGACGGGCTGGAGACTCACACGCCATCTTAACTTTGAGCTAGGAAGCTTAACGGAACTTGAAAACGGAGACATACATTGCACACTTAATGTAGATTTTAAACAACGCAACATCAACATAAATTTAACTTTTCTTTTTAAACATGGCGACAAGCCCAACCTAAATGTTTAACTTTAACTTTAAATTTAATTTTAATAAACATCGACCGCTTGAAAGAATGGAACGCTAAACGCTACTCCCTTCATTCCCCAAATCTGTACAAAGGTCCACCGAGTAGTAGATTGCGCGATAGTTAGTTTGATTTGAGTATTTGCCTTCCTCCTTCGTTTCCTCAAAAAGGTTTAGAAAATTGTTAAAAGAAAATATTTGCCTTCTTCGAATAATTTTCAAAAAGTTAGAAACGTAGAGTAACTGAGAGAATGCTCAGAATTATGTTTTCAACTTTTTATAGTTTTTTTTTATTCTTTTCTCAAATATAGATTATTGTGAATATGTCTTGCTCCGGCCTTGGATTCGTCAAGTTTTGGGACAACGCCAACAACTTGGGGAATCCATTGAATGTGTGAGTGAGAGATAGTTTCGTTGGAACTCAACCTCGGAGTGGAACCGTAACAGAGTTCCACGAAAACCATACGAATGTGTGTGAGAATGTGTGAGTGAGAGAGAGGCCGGTAGAAGACAAAGGCTAAGCAGAAACAACCACTTCTTGGTTGACTGGTTAAGCCGAAAGAGGTTTTTTGAATTTGAGAAAGAAAAGAAAGAAAAATAGAAAGTTGAAAAATTTGAAAAGTTAGAAAATTAGATTTCAGAATTTTAAAGTGAAAAGTGTTTTGGAAAATATTCAAGGAAGGAGTTAATAGTGTTGGAGAGAAGACTCGCTTTTATGAAAGGAGTCTTACTATCGATCGTCAGAACGGGGCGAAAATAATATTGAAGGAAAAGGAAGAGGAAGGAGGTTGATACAACAAGGAAAGATAAGTAGAGTGTAATTTTAGTATTTAATTCGTTTATAAAAAGTGTTTGATAAAATTCTTATTTGGTTGGCCTTTGATTTCGTTTTTCATCCCTAAAATATTGGGACTCGTAACCCCGTAACGTAGTTTTCTTTGTATTGATTCCGGGACCCAGTGATAGCGGTCCATTCTTTGGTCTTTGTTCTTCTTTGTTCTCGATTTCTTTTTATACCTTTGTTTCATTTTTCTTTTTTTTTAAATTGTTCTCCGAACAATATTTTAATTTGTATTTATTTTTCTATCGAAAAGATTCTGGGTTTTAATCCAGGCGAAAGCCACGGTTTCCCAGACATTTTTTTTAATAAACTTTTAAACTCCCCATCAGGGATTCAAATCTTTGTGTTTTCTTTCAATTTATTGAAGAAACATTTTCAGCTACTGGTTAAGGCAAACAACCATAAAAAGTTTCCTGGCGCCCACCCTATAGCGTAAGTACGAACGCCCCTGTACTAACCTTCATTTAGTTTACTTTTTTTTACCATCATAATCTCTTTTTATTCGACCCGAATTGTTTACTCCTTTTTTTATCGTATTAAAATTCGGCGAACCCACCCCCAGCTGACTAGCCGGTTAGCTGCATCATCGTTGCAGTCAGTGATGAAAATTGACTTTTGTCGATTGTACTGAAAACTGAACAAAAATTGTACTGAAAAAGATCAAATAGTACTAAACTTTTATAAATTATAAAACAACGCAAACAATGAAAATAAATATTTTATTAAAAAAAAAAAAAAAACATTTTTCACAAGGCCAATTTCAGCCCAGGAACTCAGAAATAGAAACATTTCTAGTTTTTTTTTAAGTATTGGCAGTCAGCTTGAGCTCGATTTTCTTTATTAAGGAGTTCAATGTTTTTTTGTTCGCCAGGAAAAAATCTTAATACAAATTGAACTATTGAATTTACTTGGCCATCTAAAATTGGAGTTTGTGAAAAATGTTGCAACGAGTTCAAAAAATGTCTTCAAAATTAAATCTTTTTTTCACATCTTCGAGGAAAGCTGTATAGAACATCCGTGCATGACTTTTAAGGCTATAAATTTCGCTATCAGTTAAATTTTTAGAAGTGAAAAAATTTCACTTTCGGTCCCGCAATAGATTTCCTCGACGGGAAGGTGGTTTTCTAGTAAGTTTATTGACAATATGGGTCTTTCATTAAAAGCTTCTTTACGCAAAAAAATTCTACAGAATTGTTTAAAAAAAAATTCCATTCTTGGAACTAAAATATGAACTCGAATCTGTTCTGACTGCATCTCGACTTTTACATTGTTAGTTATTTTAAGGACATAAGATAAAAATATGAAATATAATTTAATTGTATTGTCTTTAAGACTGGAAGATATAAAATTGATGTTTTGTTTTTCGTTATTAGTTTCGAAATCTCCAAGTCAAAAGTAGTAACACAGAGGGTCCCATTGCTGAAGAATACGGTCAATCGCAGCCTATTATCACAAACAATGTAATGGGCGTTCACAAATACTTTTATTGTTGTGAAGATGTAGTGAAGTCTGACTGAACATATTTGTTTGATTTTAGAGATTTATGAAAGTTGACCTTTTCAAAAATTAAAAATAGTACAAATAGTACTGAAAATTGAAAAGTGGTACTTGCGTACTCGGGAAAGTCCAATAGTACCGAATTCAGTACAATAGTAAGCCTTTTTGCAACTGTGGTTGCAGTTGTTGTTGCAATATTTGGTCTGTTTCTCTAGTCTCCTATTCTCTTCGTTGATCGTTTTGACAGGTGGTTAATTCGATCTTATCTCGCGCGTGTGCCGGTTGCACATTTTTATTGTTTAATTAAATTCGTTTGTTTATTTTAATAATTGGATTCGTATAATCCTAAAGTTCGCGGTTTTTAAGTAAAATAATTCGTCATCATAATCTTCCTAAATTCGCGGTGAAAATATTGCAACAAATTGGCGCCCATACGTGTTGGGAAAAGAAAAATTGAATTACCTCCATTTACCTACATATTTGGCTGTACCACAGTGAAATTGTTTTTTTGTTTTGTTTGGTGATCTTTTGGTGAAATTGTTCCTTTTGCTTTGTTTTTTTAATTGAAATTTTACTAATTGTTTTTATTCCTAGGTGCATTTAATTCAATTAATTTGTCAGCGGAGTTCCCGTATTGGATAATAAATTGGTGAAGTGTGCAGGGAGTACCCACCTAGGAAAAGTACATGCATAAGTACATACATACATGGGAGTAAGGTTTTTTTGTTTTTATTGATATTTATTTACATCTTTTTTTTTCATTTTTCCGAACTGAGTATTTATTGTGGTTATTTTTTATTTGATTTTTTAATAGTTTTTTTTTATTTAAGAGAATAGGGCGGTCTCGCTCTAATTCATGAGTGGGTTTTCTTATTTGAGTTTTTTTTGTTTATTTTTTTGAGTAGAATTATTTGGTAAACAACCGAAAATAAGTGTTCCCACTTTGTCAAAGTACACTTTTTGGAGGTGAACACTTTTTTTCGGAAAAATTTTATTTCAATTTTTTTTCTTTATTGAATTTAATTAAGATTTTATTCTTTTTAAATTTTTTTTTGATTTCATGATTGATTGTTAGGGTTGCCAAAGTGCAAAAAAATTATTTTTTATTTTATTTATTTCAATAGTCTTTATCATTAATTTTTTTTAAGTTGTTTTTTTTTAGAGTTTATTTAGGGTTGCCAATGTAATATATAAAAATATTTTGATTTTTTTTTTGGAATATTTTTTAGAACTTTTTTTTATTGTTTTGACTTGTTGTCTTCGTACTTTTGGTACATTTTGAAAAGCTTTTAGTGCAATTTAACGCTCTTTTAGAAGAAAAGTTTAAGTACATTTGGTTTTCTATATTTAGTTTGGTATTTTGTTTTAGTTTTTTTTTAAGTTAAGTTTTTAAATTTTGTACAATGGAGGTAAATAGATTGTCACAAGACGAACTCGCATACGAAATGGAGTGGCGAGGTTTACCTGTAGGGACAGTTGAGGAGATGCGAAAATCGCTTAGGGTTGCCACCAAGTTAGAGCGTAGGAATTCTTTTGCAGCTCCCGCTTATCCGTTCACTTTTGAACAGGATCAGATGGCGGTTGAGAAAAAGTTAGTTGAGTTAGGGAAACTTTTAGAAAATCCTCCAAAATCAGAAACCTCCAAGGAATATTTAAAAATTATAACGAAAGTAGAGTGGGGATTGCGTAGGTTAGACAGATCCATACCAGAAAATGAAGTGCAGGAGAAGAGCAAGCAGGCTCTGAAAAACAAGTTAGTTATGGCAATGGCTGAGTTAGAGGATGACGAAGACGACACAGAAGAACTTGAAGATGAGGAAAAAAATAACGACGGATCAAAAACAAATTCGGAGGTTGAAAAGCAGCGTTCAGCTGAACCTCATAGCGGGTCGATAAGTACTTCTGCCGGTACATCGACGGGCTTAGGAATGGCAGATGGTAGAACTGGTGGCATTAGGAACATGGATAGGTTAGAAAACATGGTTGTAGAGAGGGTCCATACATATGAGCAAAAATCTGAGCAAATTTATAAGTGGAATATAAAGTTTACTGGTGAGCGCTGTGGTGCCTCCGTGAACGCATTTGTGGAGAGGGTTGAGGAAATGCGCCAATCCCGTGGGATTTCGGAAGCGCAACTTTTTAGGTCGGCAGTAGAGTTTTTTGTAGGTAAGGCACTAATTTGGTTTAGGGCAGTTAGGCTTTCTATTAATTCGTGGCCAGAACTCGTCAGTGAACTGAAACTGGAGTTCTTGCCACCGAATTATGATGATCAGTTGTTAGAGGAGATTAGGCATCGCACACAAGGCAAGGATGAGTCCATCGGTGTCTATGTGGCGACGATGCAAAATTTGTTCAGCAGGCTTTCCGAACAAATATCAGAACGGAGGAAGCTGTCAATGATTCAGCGGAACTTGACACCTTTCTACCAGATGCAACTTGGTTTGGCTAGACCAAATTGCATTTCTGATTTAGTGGCGTTAGGTAGAGATTTGGAAGCGGTGAGAGCAAACGTGGAGTCGTATGTTCCCCCTCCAAATAGTAGGAATAGGACTTTGCTAGAACCAGATCTAGAATACGTAGGTTTAGATAATCCAACAGTTTCGGTTGTTACGGAGAACAATCAAACTGTTCGACAGGGACAGAATCCAACAGTTTCGGTTGTCACAGAGAACAACCAAATTGTTCGACAGGGACATATTTCTAACCAAATTCAAAATAGTAGTGCAGGGCCCGTTAGGTGTTATAATTGCAATGGAGAAGGCCATTTTGCAAATAGGTGTTCCGCTGTTAGGCGTTGTTATGGTTGTGGTAGGGTTGGAGTTAATCGTAGTAACTGCCAACAATGTTCGGGAAACGGGAGACGAACTTTCGGGTCAGTAGGACGAGAGTTCCGTTAAAATCTGTTAGGTCGCCTACTGGTAACCAGTCGGCAGACATTAATTTAGGTTTCACGCTAGAACAAAATGGTAGGGATCAACGACCATATCTTGGTGTTGAGATTTATGGAATCAATTGGCCAGTTTATATTTCTGAGATCTCAGAGGGCTCAGAGGACTCTGAAATATAAACACGATTCCTCACAAAAATTCCTCACATTTCCCCTTAAAAACTGAGACTGAAATTTTTTGGATTCGGTTGCTCAATTATATTTTGTCGCAGTTAATTACATAAGAAGAAAAGAAAAAGAGAGACGTTTTGACTTCTATTTGAGGAATCCTGTTTATATTTTACCCTCCGGCTCTGTCAAAGAAAGGAGAAAAATTACTGAGCGCTCAAGAAATATAAACTGGCTAAATATGTTAGGACTTTTAGATTCAGGTGCTTCACGCACAATTATAGGCAGGGACGGATGGTCAATTTTAAAGGATTTAGGGCTAAATTTAGTAAAAACCAATTTAGGTAGGTTCATTTTAGCGGATGGTGCAGGTATTGGAGTGGAAGGAGTAGTTTCACTTCCAATTAGGGTTAAAGAACAGGTGGTTCTTATAGAGTGTCTCGTTATTCCGCGCCTTCCCCACAAACTGATTTTAGGAGCAGACTTTTGGGCTCTATCGGGTGTGGTCCCGGATTTGAAATCAGGGGAATGGACGTTTTCGAACCAAAGTTCGTTGGCTTCGATGTCCATGGCGGATCATTTAACGGAATTAGACGAGACACAGAGGAAAAGTTTAGATAGTTTTTTGGAAAAATTTTTAAAAGATATGCCAGAGGGATTAGGGTGCACACAGATGGTGGAGCACAAAATTAGGACGGAAGCTGAACCAATCAAGCAACGGTATTATCCGGTGTCTCCTGTGGTTCAGTCTTTCATAGATAAAGAGTTAGAAGATATGCTTAGGGATGGAGTGATAGAAAAATCTGACAGTCCATGGGCTTCTCCCATTGTCATGATTAAGAAGAAAGATGGCACGTATAGGTTTTGTGTAGATTATAGGAAATTAAATGAGGTTACGGCTAGGGATGCATACCCCCTTCCGTATATTACGGCCATCTTAGATAAGCTAAATAATGCTAGGTTTTTGAGCTCACTGGATGTTAAGTCTGCATATTGGCAGATTCCAGTTGAGAAAGATTCAAGAAAGTATACTGCTTTCACAGTTCCAGGTAGGGGTTTATTTCAATTTTTGAGGATGCCGTTCGGGTTGCATAATGCACCTGCAACATGGCAAAGGTTTATAGATACTGTTTTAGGGCCTGAGTTAGAACCATATGTCTTCGTCTATCTCGATGATATCATCATCGTGACAGATACGTTTGAGAAGCACATGGAAATTTTAAATGAAGTTTTTAGGAGATTGATTAAAGCAGGTTTAAAAGTAGGTAGGGAAAAATGTAATTTTGTTAGGCCATCTCTAAAATTTTTGGGCTATGTCGTAGACAGAAACGGTTTACACATGGACCCAGAAAAGATAGAGAGTATGTTAGGTATTCCATCGCCAAAGAATGTGAAGCAGGTTAGGAGTTTTATCGGCACGGTATCCTGGTATAGGAGATTTATTCCAAACTTTGCTAGTTTAGTAAAACCGTTGTCCGACCTTTTGAAAAAGAATAGGAAATTCGAGTGGAGTAGGGAATGTGAGGAAAGCTTTAGAAAAGCCAAGGAGTGTCTTGTTGCTGCACCTATCCTGACCTGTCCGGATTTTTCGAAGCCATTTGTCGTTCAGACAGATGCTTCTGATTTCGGGATTGGAGCAGTCTTGACACAGGATTTTGAGGAGGGAGAGAAAGTGGTTTGCTATTTGAGCAGATCACTTAATAGGAATGAGAGGAACTATTCGACCACAGAAAAAGAGTGCTTAGCTGTTCTGTGAGCAATAGAAAAGTTGCGGCCATATCTGGAGGGGGTGAGATTTAAGGTTATTACTGATCACCACTCTTTGATATGGTTGAGCAAGTTGAAGGACCCAGCAGGTAGGCTGGCTCGATGGGCTGTACGTATGCAGCAGTTCGAGTTCGACATTGTTCACCGCAAAGGAAAGGATCATGTGGTGCCAGATATGCTTTCTCGAAGCGTACCGGTTTTAGCTGGGATTTCAGAGCCCACAAACGATCCATGGATAGGGAAAATGATAGGAGAAGTGGAAAAGAAACCATTGTCTTTTCCAGCTTGGAGAGTAGAGCAGGGAAAATTGTTTAAGTTTGTGAAAGCACACCACACAGTTGTTCACAACACCAATAGTGAGTGGAAATTAGTAGTACCCAAAGATGATAGGCGAAAGATTTTAGAAGAAAATCATGACCATCCGTTAGCAGGGCATATGGGGGTAAAGAAAACTTTTGCTAGGATAGGAGAGAGATATTACTGGCCTAAAATGAGGTCAGATATCACAAAATATGTTAGGAATTGTAAGGTCTGTCAAAGCGTGAAACCGATTAATGAAAAACCGGCTGGGTTGATGACGGAAAGGAAAGGTGTTTCCGATCCGTGGGAGATGATTTGCGTGGTTGGTCCACTTCCTAAATCGAGTAGGGGTTTTATCTACATTTTAACTGTCGTCGATTATTTCACTAAATTCTCCTTGTTATTCCCCTTGAGGTCTGCTACGGCCAAATCTGTTTGCAAAGAGTTGGAAGACAACGTCTTTTTGTTATTCGGAGTCCCTAAATTTCTTGTTTGCGATAACGGTCCCCAATTTAAGAGTAAGGAATTGAAGTCCTTATGTGATAACTACGGGTCGACGATAAAGTTTACGGCGCATTACCATCCGCAGGCCAATCCGGCAGAGCGGATAAATCAAATAATTAAGACGACACTTAGGGCTTATGTTTCGGAAAACCATAGGGCTTGGGATTCGCAGTTGGCGAAAGTAGCGTGCAGTATTCGCACGGCCCAGCATGAAGTGTTAGGTGTATCGCCGTATTACGCAAATTTTGGGCGAGGTATGGTGACTTTTGGAGACGAATCCTTAACCACCATTCCGTATGTTAGGGGCGATAATACGGACGATACTAGGGAACAGTTTAGGAAGCTTAGGGAAGAGATAGGGAAAAAGTTAGAGTCGGCAACCAAGAAGGCAGCGAAAACATATAACCTTCGTCGGAGGGATGTTCAATTTCTCCCGAACGAATTGGTTTGGCGACGCAACTTTACCCTATCGGAAGCAGCGAATTACTACTCGGCGAAATTGGCGCCTAAGTTTGTAGGCCCGTTTCTTATTCAAAAGCGTATATCGCTATGGACTTACGTCCTTGTAGACGAGAAAGGTACAAATCGAGGTACCTGGAATGTTAAGGATTTGAAACCTTACCACGACGACCCCGAAGTACCAGAAAATTAGTCGCGTAGCGGATGAGCTGCGCTAAGAGGTATTGAGAGTTCTCAAGCTCTGTGATGTGCTTACTCTCACCTGGAGTGATCGAGTTTTCTTCTTAGTTGTGTTGTTTAGTAGTGTATGTATTCCATAATTGTGTTGTTAAACCTTTTCTTATCCCTTTTTACTTCGCTTTCATTTCTGAAAGCCAGGTTCTACTCCTCGGTAGGTAAGGGTGGAATTTGTTAAGGTAAGATTTACCGCAACAAAAACCTCTCTTCGATCGGTTCTTAAAACCTTCTTTCGACTATGTTGTTTGGTCATAGTTTAACTCTCGTTGTCTGTTTTCCCCTCCACCCCAAACCAATCCCATTTTTCTACCAACAATTTTGTCCGTTGTCCTCTGGGAGCTTGAGAGTTGCTCGGGGAGGATGACAAACTAGGTTCATCATTTATCTTTATTCTTTCGTGTTGAGCCAGCGGACGGGCTGGAGACTCACACGCCATCTTAACTTTGAGCTAGGAAGCTTAACGGAACTGGAAAACGGAGACATACATTGCACACTTAATGTAGATTTTAAACAACGCAACATCAACATAAATTTAACTTTTCTTTTTAAACATGGCGACAAGCCCAACCTAAATGTTTAACTTTAACTTTAAATTTAATTTTAATAAACATCGACCGCTTGAAAGAATGGAACGCTAAACGCTACTCCCTTCATTCCCCAAATCTGTACAAAGGTCCACCGAGTAGTAGATTGCGCGATAGTTAGTTTGATTTGAGTATTTGCCTTCCTCCTTTGTTTCCTCAAAAAGGTTTAGAAAATTGTTAAAAGAAAATATTTGCCTTCTTCGAATAATTTTCAAAAAGTTAGAAACGTAGAGTAACTGAGAGAATGCTCAGAATTATGTTTTCAACTTTTTATAGTTTTTTTTTATTCTTTTCTCAAATATAGATTATTGTGAATATGTCTTGCTCCGGCCTTGGATTCGTCAAGTTTTGGGACAACGCCAACAACTTGGGGAATCCATTGAATGTGTGAGTGAGAGATAGTTTCGTTGGAACTCAACCTCGGAGTGGAACCGTAACAGAGTTTCACGAAAACCATACGAATGTGTGTGAGAATGTGTGAGTGAGAGAGAGGCCGGTAGAAGACAAAGGCTAGGCAGAAACAACCACTTCTTGGTTGACTGGTTAAGTCGAAAGAGGTTTTTTGAATTTGAGAAAGAAAAGAAAGAAAAATAGAAAGTTGAAAAATTTGAAAAGTTAGAAAATTAGATTTCAGAATTTTAAAGTGAAAAGTGTTTTGGAAAATATTCGAGGAAGGAGTTAATAGTGTTGGAGAGAAGACTCGCTTTTATGAAAGGAGTCTTACTATCGATCGTCAGAACGGGGCGAAAATAATATTGAAGGAAAAGGAAGAGGAAGGAGGTTGATACAACAAGGAAAGATAAGTAGAGTGTAATTTTAGTATTTAATTCGTTTATAAAAAGTGTTTGATAAAATTCTTATTTGGTTGGCCTTTGATTTCGTTTTTCATCCCTAAAATATTGGGACTCGTGACCCCGTAACGTAGTTTTCTTTGTATTGATTTCGGGACCCAGTGATAGCGGTCCATTCTTTGGTCTTTGTTCTTCTTTGTTCTCGATTTCTTTTTATACCTTTGTTTCATTTTTCTTTTTTTTTAAATTGTTCTCCGAACAATATTTTAATTTGTATTTATTTTTCTATCGAAAAGATTCTGGGTTTTAATCCAGGCGAAAGCCACGGTTTCCCAGACATTTTTTTAATAAACTTTTAAACTCCCCATCAGGGATTCAAATCTTTGTGTTTTCTTTCAATTTATTGAAGAAACATTTTCAGCTACTGGTTAAGGCAAACAACCATAAAAAGTTTCCTGGCGCCCACCCTATAGCGTAAGTACGAACGCCCCTGTACTTACCTTCATTTAGTTTACTTTTTTTTACCATCATAATCTCTTTTTATTCGACCCGAATTGTTTACTCCTTTTTTTATCGTATTAAAATTCGGCGAACCCACCCCCAGCTGACTAGCCGGTTAGCTGCATCATCGTTGCAGTTGTTGCAATATTTGGTCTGTTTCTCTAGTCTCCTATTCTCTTCGTTGATCGTTTTGACAGGTGGTTAATTCGATCTTATCTCGCGCGTGTGCCGGTTGCACATTTTTATTGTTTAATTAAATTCGTTTGTTTATTTTAATAATTGGATTCGTATAATCCTAAAGTTCGCGGTTTTTAAGTAAAATAATTCGTCATCATAATCTTCCTAAATTCGCGGTGAAAATATTGCAACACACTCACCGTTTTTTTTATAGAGACACTTCAAAAAAAAAAACGGAAGTTGGCCCACCAACTATAACGCTCGAAAAATCTGGAAATGCAGTTCGATTGATAATCGTTTGTACACGTTTTTCTTTTTTTTGTTTAGTTTTTACACTTCGCAAAAAATTTTTACCAACATTTTTTTTTGAAGAAATTTTTATAAAATTTTTGAAAAGTATGCAATCGTTTGTACATTTTTTATGATAATTTTCCACCGTGTTAATTTTTTAAATTTTGCTTTATTTCTATTTTTAAATAATTATTCAAAATTTTGCGGCGAAAAAAACATTTAGTTGGCCCACCAACTATAACGCTCGAAAAATCTGGAAATGCAGTTCGATTGACAATCGTTTGAACATGTTTGTCTTTTTTTGTTTAGTTTTTACACTTCGCAAAAAATTTTTATCAACATTTTTTTTTGAAAAAATTTTTATAAAATTTTCGAAAAGTATGCAATCGTTTGTACATTTTTTATAATAATTTTCCACCGTGTTAATTTTTTTAATGTTGCTTTATTTCTATTTTTAAATAATTACTCAAAATTTTGCGGCGAAAAAAAGCATAGTTGGCCCACCAACTATAACGCTCGAAAAATCTGGAAATGCAGTTCGATTGATAATCGTTTGTACACGTTTGTCTTTTTTTTTTAGTTTTTACACTTTCCAAAAATTTTTTACCAAATTTTTTTTTTGAAAAATTTTGTATAAAATTTTCCAAAAGTATGCAATCGTTTGTACATTTTTTATAATAATTTTCCATTGTGTCAATTTTTTAAATTTTGCTTTATTTCTATTTTTAAATAATTACTCAAAATTTTGCGGCGAAAAAAAGCATAGTAGGACAAACTTTCTCAAAAATGAAGATAATGGAGCTGAAAATATTTGGTTGTTGAGTACTAATTGATTGCGTATTAGTTACGCAAAAAAAATTTTTATTGCCTTTTAGGTCTGCGAAGAAATTTGTGTCATGCCAAGTTCATATGAAGTTAGCAGGACACCCATTTATTCGCAAACCAAAAAAGCAATTAATATTTTTTTGCGTAACTAATTCACAATTAAGTAGCAACTAATGATAGGATAGTTTTTAACATGAATTTCCAAAAGTGTCCTGCTAACTTTATATACATAGGTTAATTTAAGTTAGTTGCTTTTAATTATGTATAAGGGGATGAGTGCCCATTCACATGCATATAAGTAGGTAATTTAATTTAATTTAATACTATGTATATACTACCAAATACCTATTATGAATAGTTTGATGCTCAATAGACTTCTTATAATAATAATGAAGTTTTAAGAGTTGGGCTCTAGTACCTATTTAAGATTAGTTAAACTTTATTTATAACAATTTTAGCAAGAACTGGTTGGTTGTATGAATTAGTATAGTTATAATTATATTGATTATTTTATGCAAATGATCACAATACAAGTACTTACCTACCTAGGTAAAAAAAATCTAAATTTATTAATACAAAATAAACTCCTATGTACATATGTACAATACCTACATACATAGGTAGAATTAATGCATTTTTTCTTTGTTTAAAGAGTCCTTGTTCTTTGATCTCTAACCTCATAAAGGTCAATAAAGAACCATATGATCTCAGATCGCACCGACACTTCAATGTTTTTTCTGCATAACGGCCATTCCAAAGTAACGGAGAAGACAATCGGACGCTTGTAGTAAGGTTTTTCTTGTTAAGAAATTAATATTTTTTTATGAAACTCAGTGGTTTTTAAGAATTCATCACAAAGTACACGACACAGAAGTTTCACCAAAAAATTATGAAATTTAGTAAGTTTATTAAAAAAAATAGACGGTAACGGAGAAGACACGTACGATTAAGAGATTTCCGACCATTGCCTTGAAGTTTAAAATTCTGCGCCGTCCATTAAGATATGAAGTTGATTTTTTTTGCACACTTTCATAAAACCAACATTTATCAAAAACCATCCTTGGTTTAATGCCAAGTTTCATTTTGCTAACAGAAAAAAATATGAAAGATGGTAACGGAGAAGACACGTACGATTAAAGATTTCATTTTTGTTCAGTTATATTGAAATTCGTATTTTTAAATTATTCTCATCAATGATAAAAGTGATTCAGGCAATTGAAAAAATGTGTGTAAAATTTCATTGAAATCGGTTAACGTTAACACGTGCTAGCGAGCACTTGAAATTTTTCATTAAAAAAACATAGGGTTTTGACAGTTTTTACTCAAAATATCAGCAAAATTGTAAAAGTTGATGGAAAATCTTTAAACTTGGCACATAAATTAACTACTGTTAGGAGTATCAAAAAAAATATATTCAATAGTTTTGCATAATATTAACCCCATCAAAAAATTTAATTAAAGATCATTGTTTTTGTGCATTTGTTGCTATTTTAAATGGAGTAACTGTTGTTTACAAAAATAAAAAATATATATTTGTATACTCCTTATGGTATTTAGCATATTTGCCAAGTTTAAAGTTTTTCCATCAACGTTTACACTTTTACGGGCCGTTTGAGTAAAAGACTGTCAAAGCACCATGTTTTTTACATGAAAAACTTCAAGTGCTCGCTAGCACGTGTAAACGTCAACCGATTTCAATGAAATTTACACATATTTTTTTTTAGTAACCTTGATCCATTTTAAGCAATGGGATCAAAGAAATTCAGACCTTAAAAAAAAAAGTGCCTGTGAGTCGTTGAAATTTGGATGAGAAAGTGCAATTTTGTCTTCTCCGTTACCCTGTTTTAGACAGTAAGACATGATTTAAAAATCTATAAAAAATCCACCATAATCCTTTTTCAAGTCTTGCTTTGTATGCGGAATAATTTTACAAACACTAATATAGTTCACCATTTATACCAACTTTAGTCATTTTTCGGTAACTGAGAAGACATGAAATGTTCAGTCATTTTGAGGCGTAATACTATTTTTACAGCACTCCTATCAGAAAAATAGTTCCGAATTTAAGTAGTGTATTGAAAACACTTATAAAAACCTAACTGCACATCGCCATTTGCATCACAATTAATAGAAAACTGATAGCGCCAAAAATGCCAAAAAATGCCCAGATACGAAAGATAAAGTATGAGCTTTTTTGATCACTTGCCTATTTTACAACAACAAGTAAAATTTTATATTTACAATTTTTTCGTTAACTCTAATATATATTAAGGGTATTCATGCAACAGCGTAAACTCGTCGTAAACATCGTAAAGTTTTAAACTTCGTAAATCTGTCAAATTTTCCATACAAATTGTGACAGAATTACGAAGTTTTAAAGTTTACAACGTTTACGACGACTTTACGCTGTTGTATGAATACCCCTATTGTAAATATTGGTATATTTAAATATATTTTTTTCCTTAATTTGAAATTGAGTTGCTTGGTTTCGAAATTTTTGGAATGGCCAATAAATAGATTGGAAACTAATAAAATTGATTTATTGTATACACTATGTAGGTAGGTAGGTAGTTCAACAATAAAAGGCGTTTTGCAAAACAAAAATAGAAGAATAAATAAATACTTACTTACTATTTTTTTGATAAAGACACATTTTATTCCTTAACTGACTTTAATAGTTATTGAATTCTTTGCTGGATGAGTCTTTTGTCCAAAAGAAATCGAATTGTTCTATTTTAACTATACATACTTTACTATGTAGGTACCTATTAATATATAGGGAGAAGTGACCATCTAGTATGATAACTTTTGGGAAAAGACTTGATATGAACGGTGGATATTTAATACAAACAATAGATATACAAACGATGGCAAACTAAAAAAAAACAGACAAACGTTTTTTTTTCGCCGCAAAATTTTGAATAATTATTTAAAAATAGAAATAAAGCAAAATTTAAAAAATTGACACGATGGAAAATTTTTATAAAAAATGTACAAACGATTGCATACTTTTCGAAAATTTTATAAAAAATATTTCAAAAAAAAAATGTTGGTAAAAAATTTTTGGAAAGTGTAAAAACTAAAAAAAAACAAAGACAAACGTGTACAAACGATTATCAATCAAACCGCATTTCCAGATTTTTCGAGCGTTATAGTTGGTGGGCCAACTACATGCTTTTTTTCGCAACAAAATTTTGAGTAATTATTTAAAAATACAAGTAAAGCAAAATTTTAAAAAATTGACACGATGGAAAATTATTATAAAAATGTACAAACGATTGCATACTTTTGGAAAATTTTATACAAAATTTTTCAAAAAAAAAATTTGGTAAAAAATTTTTGGAAAGAGTAAAAACTAAAAAAAAAAAGACAAACGTGTACAAACGATTATCAATCGAACTGCATTTCCAGATTTTTCGAGCGTTATAGTTGGTGGGCCAACTACATGCTTTTTTTCGCCGCAAAATTTTGAGTAATTATTTAAAAATAGAAATAAAGCAACATTAAAAAAATTAGCACGGTGGAAAATTATTATAAAAAATGTACAAACGATTGCATACTTTTCGAAAATTTTATAAAATTTTTTTCAAAAAAAGATGTTGGTAAAAATTTTTTGCGAAGTGTAAAAACTAAACAAAAAAAAGAAAAACGTGTACAAACGATTGTCAATCGAACTGCATTTCCAGATTTTTCGAGCGTTATAGTTGGTGGGCCAACTACATTTTTTTTTTTCGCCGCAAAATTTTGAATAATTATTTAAAAATAGAAATAAAGCAAAATTTAAAAAATTAACACGGTGGAAAATTATCATAAAAAATGTACAAACGATTGCATACTTTTCAAAAATTTTATAAAAATTTTTTCAAAAAAAAAATGTTGGTAAAATTTTTTTGCGAAGTGTAAAAACTAAACAAAAAAAGACAAACGTGTACAAACGATTATCAATCGAACTGCATTTCCAGATTTTTCGAGCGTTATAGTTGGTGGGCCAACTTTCGTTTTTTTTTGTGAAGTGTCTCTATAAAAAAACGGTGAGTGTACAAATTATTCTAAAAGTTGTACAAACGTGTACAAACGATGTACCAACGATTACCATTTTCAGTTTTTCTCAACTCCATAGTTGGTGGGCCAACTACATGCAATCAGTTTTATGTACCCAAATTTTTGAAAATTTTTGTTTGGGTTTTTAAAAAATGTTTACAAATTTTTTTCGGAAGATCAAATATTTCGAAAACGACATGATCGATTTTTTTCTAAAATATTTTGAGAACAAAATTTGCATTTATAAAAAAATAACGGTACCTTCCATACAAAAGTTAAAAAACCGCAAAGGAAAATATTTTTTTGCTTAAAAACGACTCCTACGATTTTGATTAAACTTTTTTCATACACTTAAATTAGGACGATCAATTAACAAAAATTATAAAATTTTACACTTAAGAATTATTAATAGTACCTTTCACAGAACGTATTTTTTTATTTTGAATGAAAAAGATTTTGGATTTTTAAAAAAAGTTTCAAATTTTTTTTTGAAAATTCGATATCTCAAAAATGGGTTCACAATTTGTTTTCAAATTTTGTTTTAATATACACATCAATACATACTTAAGATTTGCATACCAAAATTTGTTCTCAAAAATGTTTCAAGAATTTTATATATACAAAATTATTTTTTTAAAAAACCGCTCCAACGATTTAAAAATTTTTTTTTGTTCATACAATCATATATTCAATGGTGCAGGGAATTAACTTCACGGGAACTATCTTCACATGGGAATTTACTTCACCACTAGTGGGAATTAATTTCACATTTTTTTTGTGAAGTAATTTCCCCCTTAAGGTGGGAAATAATTTCATCCGAAAATTGTGTGAAGTTATTTCCCACCTATGATATGATAGAAATTACAAAAATGTAAAATTGTGTTTCCTTAAATCCCGATTTTTTAAATGCAAAAGAAACTTGCATACACCCAGCCTCGCACCTACCCCAAATCCTATAATGGGCCCAAGCAAGGGGGTTGCAGGGGGGCAGCATGCCCCCCCATACATACCTCACTGTTTATTCGCCGTAATGGTTGCTGCTAGCATAAATACACTGCTAGCAGGAAGCATTACGGCGAATAAAGAGTGTGGTATGTGTGGGGGGCATGCTGCCCCCCTGCAACCCCCCTGCTTGGCCCCATTATAGGATTTGGGGTAGGTGCGAGGCTGGGTGTATGCAAAGTTTCTTTTGCATTTAAAGAATCTGGATTTAAAGAAACGCACATTAAAGTGAAATTAATTCCCACTAAAAAGTGAAATTATTACTCACTTTCAGTGGGAAGTAATTTCACTTCAAAAAAGTGAAATTAATTCCCACTAGTGGTGAAGTTAATTCCCATGTGAAGGAAGTTCCCGTGAAGTTAATTCCCTGCACCATATTCAATCAAGAATTAAGATGGCATTCTTTTTTTTCCACCTCAAACTGTCAAAGGAGTTGTTTTAGCTAATTTAAATGTCGTATTTCATGTTTCTCTACATTTTTCTGGCATAATTACCATGTTTTTATATACAATTTTGATTTTCTTAAACCCGCAGTGTCTTGAACATAAGAGCAAGTACGTGCGACCCAATCCTGCATTTTATTTTAAATACATACCTCCTATCTAACTAGGAACATTACTTTTTTTGTTAAGTTATTCATTTAATCAAGAAACGACATATTTTGGGTTTGAAGGTAGTACCTAGCTATATCTAGTTCATAATTCGGGAATTTTTAACAAATTATAGGTACCTACCTACATTTTCATCACAAATAAAATCACAAATAGGTAATTATTTTGTAAAATTAATCGCTTTTGTTATTTACACCCCAAAATCTAGAAGAAAAAATCTTGAAACCACACACAAAACAAAAACACCCATTACATAATTAAAATAATCAATTCCTTCCGGTCTTCCTGCCTGATCCTTTACCTACCATAACAATATCCTGAAATCTGAAATCATTCAAGTTCAAGATCAAGTTGAATAAATTACCCCCATTTCAATAAATGCATGACCTACAAATGCTTTGAAATGTTTGTATCTACAATAAGAAAACAAACAAAAACTACGAAAGAAATAAAGATACAAATACTTGCTATCTACATTTATCATAACTTAATTCCCAAACGAGAAAAAAATAAGACATACAAAACCTTGTAAATAGCGCTTCGCGCACCACCACACCAAAGCGAAAAATCACATATAGGTACGGTGACCATATTTTAGAAAGCTGAATAATGAACAAAAGAAAAAAGAAACAAAATTCAGCTCAATCTTTAATAATTTATTCCATTTAATAATATATGGGTCAATATTTCAAAACATTAATATTTTTCACTCCAAAGTGGACCCTCGCTGAAAAGAACCTATTTTGGTAAACGAACAATTATGTCTCTTAATTACCCTATAATAATCACTTTAAGACAAGGAGTCATAACATTTGATCAAATCTAACGGTTTTTTAAGTCAGGGATATGATACTTGTATCAGGGGAATGACAAAAATTTTATTTACTCCGTTGATTAGATGGATATTTAATTTTGCGAATGGTTTCAGGAGTGTAAAGAAAAAAGGGAACAAATACTAACATGAAAAATAGCATCCACGACTATGTTGCACGAACTTGCTCTCATGATCCAAGGAATTTGCGAGACTAAACATTTTATAGTAATAATCGTATTTTTTCATGATATTTTGACCGAGAAAATGTGAAAAAATTCAAAACTACTAAAAATATTGTAAATATGTTTAAATGTAATATTATTGATTCTTCTAGAGTTACCAAAACGCAATCAATCATTATAATGAAAACTTGAAAGTCAGGGGAATGACACAAAAAATGATGTTAGGGGAATGACTCCGAAGGGTGTTTTATGAGAATTAAATGGAGGTTATTAGAAAATTAGATGTTTTATATTATTTTTCACGTAGGCCCTTGTAAAAGACACAGACGAGTAAAACTTTTTAATTTTTATACCACACGGTTTAGTAAAAAACACGCGTTAGAGGAATGACAATTTCGCTTGACGAAAAACAAAATCGTTGCCTTAACTTGAATAAAAAGACAACAAAGTTTTTATTGAAACTCTTACTTCAATTTTCATAAAGGGCAATTCTGTACCGTTAAAGAACAAAAAATTCAGTTTTATATTTTGAGCCTATATATATTTTTTTTTAATTTCCATTGGTGGGATAGAAATGATCAATTTATGGGGGACACTTACTTAATAGCTCCTATTTAAAAAAATAAAGCAAATAAAAATCATTTAACTATTTTTTAGTTAGGATGCATATATTATTAAGAAGACTGCATCATTAGATTTTGTGTATCTTTTTTAGTTTCGTTGCTAAAATTCAGACAATGCGGTAAGTAGGCCTGGGGACACGTCAGGGGAATGACATTTTGGGTGTTTAAATGGAGATAGCGGGTATGATATTTTTTTTTACTTTATTTTTTCTAGAGCGAATATTAGAACCCGTTTGTTTCAAGCCATCCAATAAACAAACTTATAATAAAATTTTGTACTTTGGCTCAAAAATGAAGGAGACTGAAATATAAATATTTTGAAATATTGACCCATATACTCTGAGGAAAAATGGCTCAACTTAAAATAGAATAAACTCTAATCAATTCAGTATTTGCTTTAAGTTTAGTACGCTGCTGATGCGAAACGAAAAATCCCATATAAAAATGACAACGAAATCATAAACTATAAATTTAGTTCTACTTTTCGTTCTGTAGTACATTGTTCGATGAGCGAAATTGATAGTTGTAGCAGATTATTTGGAGAAGTCTACACTCTTTTTTCGCACACAATTATTTACCCAGACCATAATTGTGGGCGAAAAAATGAAATTTGTGTTTTTTCGTGTTTATTTTTGTTGTTTCTTTCCTTACAGCATGGCTGCTTGTAATTTTCTTGCATTTTCATTTGTTTTAATTTGTGCAACTGTCAATGAATATTTTTCCACTTCGTTTTCGTAAGCATTTCGTTGTCTTGTTGGAGAACAACTAAAAATTTCGTTTCGCATCAGCATCGTATTAGGCTTTACATACAATCTTAGAAATAAAAAAAAAAACTTAGGTCAAGAATTTGTACTGGTTTTTCAATTCTTTATTAAATACACACTTCCTCCTGAGTGGCATCAGGGTAAGCTAAAATAATTTTCAATATTGAATTGCTGTTTTATAAATAATTTCAAATAAAACTTACAAATCTCAATTCTTCAGCGCAGTCGCAGACAACATACAGTTCACAGACAGCTGATGTGTTCATGAAATGAATAGTTTTTGACTTGAACATGACAGATGATGCCAAAAGCGATATCCCTTTCCAACAAAGAATACATTAACAAACACTACTTTACTCCCTATCCTTATACCTACCCAAAATGAAATAATGAAAAAAATAAAAATCGTACAGTTTTGGATTTTGTGGTTTGTGCACTGTTTTTTCTTATTCAATGGACAAACAGTTGCAAGGGAACAAAAACTAAAAAGCTGGCTGTGTTCGCTGTACGCGAATACTTTTTTTCTGTTTCTTTATGTGTCGTATGCGTACCACTCGAACGATGTTTGTTCGAAGATCAAACATGGTCTTAGCGTTTTTTTTATTCGAATATAAAAATCTTCGAATCTGAGTTCGAACTTTTGTCCGGAGGCCTCTTAACTAACTGAGAGGTTAAAATAAAATGTGGTGCTTAAACAGAATGCTACCAATAAACAATTTTACCCTTTTGCTAACAAAATCCTCAGACTTCCCTTGAATCTACTACAATTTGCATCAAATTCCATCAAACAGAACCGCACACTACAATCCTCGCGTTCCAATGTTTATTCGCTATGCTATCTAGCTATCTCAAAAATTTTGAGATAACTTGAGTTGTTGTTGCGTCAGCTGTTATCAGCTGTTTTTTAACAAGGGATTACAACAACACAAAGCTATCCGGATAACTGAGAATAACCAGCGGAACGTGCCCAATAACACAAGTAAATACGTAGAAGAAGAAATACACGAACACGCATGCATTGACTCAGGGTCGGCGTGCAGTTACACGGCCGCATGGTGGGGTGCCTAGGGAAAGAAAAGATCTCAAAAAAAGGAAAAACAAAAAATCTTTTAAATGCTTTCGTCATTTTGCCGCGCTATAAGAAAGTGTAAGGAGATTTTAAATCGTTAAAATAGTAAAAAAAAAATTCAAACATACAGAGTGAATACTTGCAATACTTTATTATACAAACATTTATAAGACTACATGCGGTGCTGCGTTAAATAATGTAAAAACACAATACATTTAATACGAAGTGAACAATTTTTTAATTTCACAGTAAGTTTTATCATAATTCTACATAAAGCTATGTTGAGTGATGTTTTAAATATATGTACTAACGTAGAATATTTTTGAGCTGACATAAAACTTCTTGACGAAGATACAAAACTCAACAACAGAAAGACGTGTTTAAGAATATTTTATTCAAAACGTTGAAATTAACTCTCTCAAAACGGATTTAAGCGCCTTGCCATCACCAAGAAAAATTAATCCGTCCCGGCTGGACGAGAATTTCTCATTTGTCAGATGAATCTCAGCAAAATAGCTGGGTTGGCATTTATTTTTATTTACATTTTAATATGCTTTTTTTAAAGCAAAATACCATTAAATATGGATTTTAAAGTATTCTACGATAATTTGATAAACTAAAAACCATCACTTCAAATTATCTTATGTAGAAATATGAGATAACACTTGTGAAATATTTGTACACTTTTTGTTTTAGGCGTTTTTACAGTATTTAGCGTGGCACCACATGTTATTTTGTATTTTATTCGATAAAGTATTTCAATTGTTCACTAAACTTATATTTTTGCACTTTATTATTTAGTTTAACAAGCTTTTTTACTTGTTTTACGATTTAAAATCTTTCGGAAAAATGACAGATGAATTTCAATTTGTTTTTTTTTTTTTTTTTTTAAAGAGTGGAGATAAGTATAGCCGTATTATTTTTTAACAGTAACTTTTTCAGTACCATAGTACGTTATTTGTTTGAAGAGTTTGGACGATTTCAATTTTGTTTTATGTGTATAGTTGATAAGCATTATATAAGAACATGCATATTTTGAATAAACTTCATAATTTTCTGATATTTGTACATATTAGATCGAAATTTCTACGGAAAAAAATTATTTTCTGTCGATATTTTTCACTGTGATAATTTCGCATATTTTGTCAATGGGTATTTTCAGTCTAAATGTTACAATATCAAAAAATCAAAATGGTCGAAAGGGCATATCTTGAGTCGAACTCGTTTTGAAAATCAGTTTAACTTTGGTTTGGACTAGAATATTTTTTAAGGTTTATTTTAGGGATCAGTAATCGATACTATTGTTTTCATAAGTTTTTTGAGACATTTCACTCCTTTTTAATTCCAATGATATATTAAACGACCACCTTCCTGAATTGACAAACAATTTTCGAAAACATTTATATATCACTGTGACAAGTAATCCAAAGAGTTACTTAACGTATGTTTACATTGTGTTCAAAGAGCACTCCTTAATTAAATTATGAGATAAAAACATTCCGCAAACATCACTGCAAAGGCAAACATTCAAACCCTTGGAAGACTTTTGAAATGCAAACGGATTGAAAATACAAAGAAACGACGCCATTGACATTAATTTCGAAGTGTGCCTTGTTATATTTTTGACAAGACGTTTGAAGAAAAAAAATGGTAATTTTTAAAAAGCTAAATTAATCTGATTAACTTATTAAAATGTTTATTAAATAATTCATGTAAAATGAATGTTAAAAATTCGAACCAAATCAAATATGTACGATGTACCAAACCTCACATATACATATATGTACATTACGTGTATGTACATATTTATATACAAAAATATCATTGTTTTTTTCTATCAACCCAAAATTAGGCTTTATGAAAATACTAATAAAATTACACAGTAATATTCGAGTAGGTACTTATTTATACATAATACATAATATGAAATAGTACTACAGGCAACACTCGCACTGAAATGTCATTTAACTTATTAAACTTACGACTTTAAACATGGATTTCTGTGTATTAAATTTTGACGTTTTGCTAGTCTCTAGTCTGGCAGCTAAATTAATTATTGGTATGTGGTTTTTCTGAAATATGGAGATTTTTATTTAAGCTATAACTTAATTTGATTATTAGTAAGGCCCACTGACTCTTGTCGGTACTTCTTGGATCCTTACCTTACACGCACACATATTGTAATTCCTTTTGTCTTCAGGGATTTTATTTATTGTTTAAATTTTTTAAGTTCTTTTTGTGAGTCACGCGGTGAAGATAATTGCTTATTTTTGTCCGTTTTGTCTTGAAAACTTTAAAAAGTAGGATAATAAAAGTTGTATATAATGAATCTGTTACGAATAGAAAATTACGGAAAAGTACAGATTTTTGGATAAAAACCTGGCCCCAAACTGTTCTTCATTCTGTCACTATAGGTCTGATTCTTTACTTTGAGTTTCTGTGATTTTTGGTCCAAACTTCTGTCAATTTTTTTTTTTATATGAGCTGCGATAGAACTTTGGACTAAAATGCACAGAAATTCATAGTAAAGGGCCAGTTAAGATCAATATTTCCTGCGCCCACTTTCGTGGTAAGAAAAATGTCGAAGTACCAGTTGATTTGTTTGGGAAAAATATAATCGAAAATTTATCTCAGGAGTACTTTTTGCTTAAATCGGACAGTTCTGACAGTTTTCACACATTTATCCTGTTCTGGGGCCCAATTCCGCAAATGTGAATGATTTTCTGTGTACACATTCTATTCACACCCAAAGCAAGGGTGAATAAACTTGACTGATTGTGCATGCGCAAACGTAGTAGACAATTTACGAACGAACTAATTAGCGAAACTAAAAAGTGAAGTAAGAACATTTTCCTATATTAAACAAACTAATACATGCAATGATCTTCACCCCGAGACTAAACTAAGAAAATAAGTGGGAACAAATTAAAATCGCTGCAGTAGAGTTATAGAATTTATTTATGTACATGCAACACTAATTTTTGTAAGGATCCATGAAGTATCGATAAAGTGCGGTAAGTGCATTTGCTTGAAGGGTCAGTTTTGAAACAGTTTGATTTTCACATTTTGAAATCTTCAGGCGTTTTCCGGTTTATTATTAGGTACTATTAATTACTGTCAAATTTTGCGCCTGGGCTGGGTACTGATTGGAAAAATTTCGAAATTAAAACTATTTGTCCTGGGAAAAATTTGGTATGCGCGATCAACTTTGTCTCGACCTGCGTGCTAGGGTTAAGTAAAGAAAGTATATATACTGCTAGACGTTGCTTAAGTGCAGTTGTTTGTGGCAATTTCCTCATAGACTGGGTTTGGAGATGAAAAATCAAACTTCACTTATAAACACAATACTGACACAATGAACTTTGTGTTACATAAAGTTGTAACAAGTGAAGACGCCTTGCCAGCTGTTCTCGGATCATGACACTGCAAAATTGTTTCCACAATCTTGACGAAACACGAGAGGTCTACAGAAAATTGTAGTATATGCCGCTCCACCCACTAGGGTTCCCAACTTTCATTGAAGCCAAAGGAGGACACTTAAAAAAAAAGAAGAACAATCATTTTAACAGTTCATTAAAGAATATAAAAATAAATACTAAATACAACATGGCATTTCATACCTTAAAAAAACTTATTCCAATTAATTAATCAAAATTTGTTCTACGAAATATAAACACGATTTCTAACTTTTAGCGTAGTTGACAGTTCCCAAGCGAAAAATAAAAATTTTCAAAACGATTTTCCACCTATTCTGCACACCAAATTGAATAATATTCAAGGCAAAAAAACTTTAGCCTTGGCCTAAGCCACCCATTGAGCCATTAATAAACTATAGGCCTAAAAATGGAAAATAATTATTTTTGGATGCAAAAACCATACCATTCAAAAAAACAATATTTTATTCACCAAAGTTTTTTTCGCATGCAAAATAAAATTTTGCATTTCACCTCAATTATTTTTGACATGCGAGAATATTTGCATATGTTTTTTTTTGCGCACGGGAACTGTAAACTAGGCTTTTACTGCAAAAAACTGAGACAAACATTTTTTGGATTCACTTGTTCAATTGGCTTTGCCACTCCCCTATCATATTAATGACATAGGAAAACTACTGAGTGCTCTGCACTGGCTAACCACCACCAGTGATGAAAATTTTGACATCGTTAGTTGCATGTCTTCTATAAGAAACACGCATTTTTGTTGTAAAAATATGGTTTTTGCCACATGTGAATTTTTTTGGACATTAACATGTACTGGATACATGCCTTGACATTTGAGGGGTATAGTTTAAAAAACTTTTATTTTCCATTTTTAAGAACTGGGAAGAAATAGTTAATAGCTGCTTAATTTATATCAGCAATTAGTTAGTTAAAATAAAAGTTTGAAACGACTGTCAATAATGGAACTGTAGTTTTTAGAAAATATGGGTACATTACTTTTCAGGTACCAAGAAGTAATTATTTTTTAGTATAAATTTTAGGTAAAAACGTAGATAATGGGCCTTCTAAAGAACACTTTTTCATACTTAACTCATTTTTGAAAAAAAAAAACTGGAATAGAAGAGTACCCCTTATTCATTACCACGTTAAAACTTAAATGTTGAAATTTAATGACTTCAAAAATGAGAGCGTTCAGTAATTACATATTGAAAGTTTATGCGTGCAGCTATAAATATTACTTATTTTTTTAAAAGGATGACATTTGTAAGTGAAGGGAGGACGAGAGGACAAATTATCAAAAAGGAGGACTGTCCTCCCAAAAGGAGGACGGTTGGGAACCCTACCACCCACCTAGTCTTACAAAGTGATGTGAGTGCTTTAATCAACTCTTTCATATTTGCCACAGCGACAGCATCTCGAAAAGTGTATACTTTAGTTTGGAACTTCGCTAAATAGAGCTGTGCAGTTTGCGGTTCTAGCACAGTGTTTTTACAGCATTTTGGCTTCCTACTGGTTCTCTATAGCTACACACCCAACTGTTTAAAATCCCAGAGGAGCCTCTTTCTTTAGCTGGGACAAGATGATTTGGCGAATGGACTTACTAGTCAAAGACAACTCCTTATTTTATGAGGTTCCAGCTTTTTCTTTTCTTTTCTTTTCTTTTCTTTTCTTTTCTTTTCTTTTCTTTTCTTTTCTTTTCTTTTCTTTTCTTTTCTTTTCTTTTCTTTTCTTTTCTTTTCTTTTCTTTTCTTTTCTTTTCTTTTCTTTTCTTGTCTTCGGCAGCCTTCTTTATCAGACAAGTAATCTTCACCAGCTTTACCTTAAGCTAGTTCCTCAAACGCTTCTACGAAAGTGACAAAATCCTAATGAGTTTTATTGTCATGAATATATCGTAAAAGGTTAAGGTATAAAGCTCAGCTGGGATAGGTGATTTACATCAGTTTTTTCTTTCCCTCAACATGAAATAAGCGTGTTTTGTGGTGTCCTGGACCCTGGTTATGCATAAATACATGAAGCATTACCTAGAGGAGGCTGACTGAAAATGTTGCTCTAGTTTTTTATATACAGTAGATACTGGAAAACTTAAAAGTTTTCTTGAATTTCCTTCGTTCACAGTGACAACAGATTGGATTATACCCATTGCCCTCCCCCCTCCCTGTATCCGCACCTGTACTTAATTTTCCTATTATATTGAGGTCGAGGAAAAAGATATGAAAATTGTTTTTTGTTTTTATTAATCAGCACATGGTAACAATCTACGGGTATTGCACACTGATTGGCAGCTATATCATGCAAGTTATGGAAGACCTGTGAGAGTTCAGAGAAGAGACTGGCTTGGGCTTGAAAGCCATTATAATCACACTGAGAAGGAAACATCCAATCTCCCTTGTACTGATAGTTTTTGTTCAACAGAGCATAGTATTTAACTTTAAACATGAATATATTAAGAGTGGGTATACCTAATCAAGCACTATATGTATAATCTCGGAACTTATTTTGTTTCTTAAATCGTTTAAGAATTATCAACTTCTATCAGTCATGTGATGATGCATTTCTATCAGAAGATAAGATTGGAATTGAAAATGGATTTAAAATTATTTTACTTACATTTGTATAATAAGAGGAATGTAATATGTATGCAATATGCATATATAAGAATTTACATCACAGATCTCTGGGCTCATTTCAGTTTTTAATCTTAAACTGATCATACCTAGCTTTCATTTGTATAAGGCTGCACTTTTTGTAACAATTTCGAAACGAAGTTATATTTACTGAACGATCTTTAGACAACATTAAATTAAGTTGTGGATTTACATGTGTATCTCAGTTAAAACGCTCACTAGTTGTTTTCTTTAAAAAAAGTTATCTTATCTATATTAAAAAAAAAAATACAATTTTTGCTAAACATAAATTAAAACTGATTTTTTGAATAAAGTTTTCGTCTGCCTGAATACTTTAATGGTGGTTTTTAAAAAAGTGGCTGATATAGTAGATTTCGATTCTTTTGTGCTGATTGTGAACTGTGATATTTATAGATATTATTTCTATAACTCTTCCGAAGGGAATTATACTATTGAACTTATCAATCACCGTGAAGGTATGTATGTATTTAAATAAAATATTATTTTTCATGAGAGCTATGATAAGGTATTGTTGATGTTAATATAAGTTCTAAAGCATGAACTTCGCTGACGTGTGCTGAACTATTGATCTTGAGATTAAAATATATTTATTGATAATCGTGTATTTATGTACAGTGGCCGACAAAATTCTACTTACGACCACTTTTTGTTGCCATTTTATAAGACCAAAAGCTTTAAAAATATTTTTTTTCCCGTGGGTTGGTGCAAAACCTTCAAAAGGCTCTACGAGGTACGAAAAACGCGAGCTCGTAGGTGCGAAACGCAATCATGGAGTTGAGCTCACTTGAACTTTTAACTTTGAATTATATATTCGGTCACTCCACTTAAACAGAAGAATTTCTTTTCAAATTTTCTTCATATTCAATTCTTATCTAACAAGTCATGAATTTTAACAATTGATGAATTAGCGTGCTCAAATAGCCGATTTCTGTTTTCGTGCGAAACTCTTTATTTCGGCTCGAAACGTAGGAATCCCGAGATCTCTGTGAAGATGTTGGTTTCTTATATGTATACCATGGTGCATTTACAAATGATCTAAGCAATTTATTTTCAAACGGTTATACCTAAGTAATTTAAATTTGTTTCGCAGGTACAACGCCAGAGTTGTATACCATTAATTCAAACAGGTTTAAGTCCTTCCTGCATAAAATAAACTTATTATAAATGCTTAACATTTACCAAGTTGCCAGTTCATATCTCTTAGCTTCCTTTTTAATTCTTCGTATTTTTTTTACGTGTGGCTTCCATTCTAATTTCGCGCTTAGAGTCATTCTCAGATATTTTGCTACATTCGCAAATGGAACACGACCGGTATTAAGATAGGCGGGTCATCTATTTATTTTGTGTACGTGAGGCCCACGTGGACTGACTTTAGTTCACTGAGCGTTATTCGCCATGTTTTTGTCCACTCATTAACATTATTAAGGGAATTTTGTAATTTAATTGTAGCTTCATTAATCGTTTTGCCTACTGCTCGTACTGCAGTATCATCAGTTAACGTTGCTTAGATAGCGACTTCTGTTTGAGGTATATCACGTGTAAAAAACTGGACCTAAAACACTTCCTTGTGGTACCCCACCCATTATTTCTTTGAAATATTCATTTTCGTGTCTTACCTACGCGATAAAGTCTTTTTTCTAGATATTTGTTTAGAATTTTATGAAGTCCTTCAGGCAGAACTTGTCTTAATTTGAATTTGAGACGATTGTCAAACACTTGCGACACATCAAAAATAACCGTCGTCCGTCGAACAGATTTCTTTTCTTCAAAGCTCTGTCAATTACGTCAGTAATTCTATACACTTGGTCAATTGTCGAATTATAAAAATAATAATGATACCGTTTGTTTTTATACCTATTTTTTTGTATTCCTACGCAAAAAAATAGGATTTTTTTATTTTAATTAAAAACAATTAAAAATCACTGACAAAGGTGTACATATGACCGACAGCACTATTTTTGTTGTTGACTACTCAACAAAAAGTACCGTTATTTATTTCTTTGCTTTTCTTGTTGTACCAATGTTTTGCACACATTAGTATTCAGTCGAAGTTTTAACAGTTTGAATAAGTTTTTAATTTTAATTATGGCTTCTCGTAAGGAAATTTCAATTGGTGTCCGAAATTTGGTTGTAAAGCACAGAAACGAAGGAAAATCGTTTCGCGAAGTATCAAAGCTTTTGAATCTAAATAAGTCTACAGTTCAAATCCTATTAAACAACTTTAATACCACTGGTATTTACAACTGAAAACAAGCCGCGTAGTAGACGCCCAAAGAACTAAATCGTAGAGAAATGAGCTTCATTTTAAAAGAAGTGAAGAAAGATCTAAAAGTTAGTGCCACAACATTGGCCCAAGACCTCGCAACAAGATCGGAAAACCCTTATAAGCGATAAAAATCGAAAAATTAGCTTGGAATTCGCCTTAAATTATATTGAAAAGGATATGAACTTCTGGAAGCGAGTTTTGTTCACTGATGAATCGTAGTACAACATATTTGGAAGGGATGGGTGGGAAAAAGTGTGGCGCAAAACAAATACAGCAATGGAACGGGGCTGCCATGTCTTGAAGTAGTTCCATAGCCCAATTTAAGGAATTGTGTAGCCCAAATTTGGAGCAGAAAAAAGTGGCCCATATAGTTTTAAAGTTTAAACTCAACATTTGAAGAAAAATTTAATTTAAACAATTTTTTACTATTTTCTGTAATTTTTTATAAGATTGCCCCTTCTGTCCAAGTGCGGGGAAATACAGGGTGTCCGCCAGGAAGGTATACTACTTTGTTTGTTTATAATTTTTGATTATATGAAAGAGAATGGATCTTATAATGATAAATGTTTTATTTAATGTCGCCAAATATGTATGGAATACAATATCGCAGGTAAATGTCCGCCTCTTTTAGTCTCACAAATGCGAGCCCTTTTGAGCACATTTTTCATTACATTCTCACACATTTCACGCGGTATTTCATTAATTTCATCACGAATATTTTGTTTGAGTTGCTCAAGCGTTTCTTGTTTGTTTGCAAAACCTTGCTCTATAGATATCCCCACAAAATGAAGTCCGGAGCAGTCAAATCAGGCGACCGTGGCGGCCAATCAACATCACCATTTCTTGAAATAACTTGTTGTCTCGCAATAGTTCCATTGTAATCCTGGCTGTATGCGATGTGGCACCCGCACCGTCTTGTTGATACCACATGTTAGTCAAGCCCAAAGCATGCAGTTGCGGCGCCATAAAGTTTTCAATCATATCACGATATCGCTCCCCATTCACAGTTACCGTTACGCCATTTTCATTTTCAAAGAAGTAAGGTCCAATGATTCCTCCTGACCAAATTGCACACCAGACTGTTACTTTTAATGGATGCAAAGGTGCTTGGGCCTATCACCTACAGACCCTCTTTCTTCGAAATCATTCACTACACGATAAATAGTGCGTTTTGTTGGCACGTTGTTTCTCCCAAAAATTTCACGTAACTTTATCATCGTCACAGTAATCGACGATTGATTTTGATAAAATGTTTTAAAGATTAAAACATGTTAGTTTATCGAATATTTGTCCATAATAAATTTTCCACGTGTCTACTTCACGACTGCCAAATATGAACTGTCAAGACTAATGTTTACTGAAATGGCGGCAAAACAAAGTAGTATACCTTCCTGGCGGACACTCTGTATTACCCATGGGATTTTTTCCTACTATACTTCCAACCTACATGCTCTGAATTTTTTGGCAGATTCAACAGTATCTAGTATGCAAAAAAAAGGCAATTTAATAAACCCCTACAGCGACAATAGAGGTTAAAATCAATAAATCTGAAAAAATTTGGCAGCCCCATGAAAGTAAAAATGTTTCATTAAATACGAAAATGAATAGTCTGGGAGCCCACCGTAAGATTACCTATCTCATCGCGGCCACTCAAAAATTGGATGCCGACCGATAGCTTTAGTTTAAACATTGACAAAACTGCTGGTCGGACAAGCTTTATCTGGTCGTAATGGTTAGAAAATGCACTTTTCAGGTTGCATTTTTCGCTAAATGTATACCTAGAATACAAACATCTTATAAATGGGGTATCAAATGAAAGCTAGGACTGTCCTCTAAACGATACCAATGGTCGGACTTTTTTTTTGGCTGTTGCCACGAGTCCGACCACTTTTCTAAAATTAGGGATTTTGTGCATCCTTGGATGGAAGTGAAAAAAAAGTGGTAAAGGCTACTCTCCTAACCATTTGATATGATTTTACTCAGTTTTCCCTGATGTAAAACGCGGTGTTAAAAAAGGAAATTTTTTTTTTAATCGTCGGTCTCGTCGCAACAGCCAAAAAAAGTCTGTCCGACCAATGGTATCGTGTAGACAGGATAGTGTTAGCTTTCATTTGATACCCCATTTATATAAGTTGCTTGTATTCTAAGTACATTAAGCGGAAAATGCAACCTGAAAAGTGCATTTTCTAACCATTGCGAGCAGATAAAACTTGTCCGACCAGCAGTTTTGTAAATGTTTAGACTAAAGCTATCGGGTAGCATCCAATTTTTGGGTGGCCGTGATGAGATTGGTAATCTTACGGTTGGCTCCCGGACTAGAAGAATGAAAAAAGTTTACACAAATTTGGGTAAACGGTGTGATTTGTTTTTGGAAACAGTATTTGTTTTTATAAAAACTATTATACTTTCCTTCAAATGCAGAAAACACCCTTTTACCATTGATATTTGTATAAACTCTTTTGATTCGTCATTCTGGTGGTTCATAAGACATTTTTAATAAGTTCAATGTTGGTGCCATTTTTGTCACAGGCTGTAGGTACGGTAATAATCTCACCAATACCCCAACTCCACAAAACACATCCTTTCACCACAAAAATTTGTATACATTCTTCTTATCGTTGCTTTTCAAGATAAACGAACCATTGATGCCAAGTTTAAGTAATAGACCATTTTTTTCAATTGGTTTGCGATAATATTTTACTTTTATATTGAAAATATACTCATCCTTACATCAAAATGAATATAACTTTTTTCAAAGAGGCCGCATTACTTGGTTCTTATATCATTTAATTCAGCATTTAACTCTACCTTAAAAACAAGTACATATGTATTATATGATTAGGTTGTTAATTTATTCTGTTTAATACACCACAACTTTCTGTAAAAAATAATATTTTTTATCAAAATAATGCTTAGGGCACTTTGGATAAGGGAGTGCAATATTATTGAAATTTTCTTCAAAATGGTGCGTACATATCATACAACTAATGATAACCAATGTGCAATCAACGAAACAATTTTTAGGGGAAATTAACAGCATGCAGTTACTTTTTTGTGACTTTTAGTTTGATTTAAAAAATTATTTCTGATAAAATCTTATATCATTTCAACAGATATAAGACCGATTTATTTGACTAAATTAAGGAGTTTTCTATAACACAAAATAAAATATTTGCTATTAGAATTCCTTTGAATCCATGTCGAAATTGTGCATCACCCATGGGCCATGATACGATTTATTTATCGATCAAATATTTATTTAAAACAAAAATAATCTATCTTCAGAAAATGCGGCGAATCCACCCCACCCTACCCTATTATTTTACCTGTACTATTCTTGTTATTATTGGAGCACTCGTATTTTATATTTTTGGATTTTTCTTTGTAGAATCTCCCGCACGTGCTCAATAACATTTAAGTCCGGGCTTTGAGGCGCTCTGTACAGTTGTCGAGGAGCATATAGGAGTCAATCTTTGACAATATGAGCCGTATGCTTCCGATCGTTATCTTGTTGAAAAATCCAATTTGGCCAAGATTTAAAGCATCAACTGATAGTTTCAATTTTTGTTCCAATATGGATTTGTATTTTAAGCCATCCATATTACCCTCAATAAACACTTACTTTCCTACTCCAGATGCAGCGACAGCACCCCAAACCATCACGTTTCCTCCGCCGCTATAATTTTCTAACCCTATTCATATCCTTAACGCATTCCACAATTTGGCACCACTTTTTGTTCACTGAATATATCTACTCAATGGTTTTGACATTTCAAGCAACCGCAAAAATCTTCAGTTCATGTTATAGCTGTAAAAAGCAGTGAGCAAATAAATTTTAAAATAATAATACTGTGTCAAACTCAATTTTCTCAATTTGATTTAAAAAAAAATAATAAAACGTAAATGAAGTTCTGTAAAAAATAAAAACAAAATATTGGTATTGGACTACTAGCTATTTGGGCTGCTTTTTCAGCTCCGATTTTGGGCTACACAATTTGTTGCCAAAACTGTTCATCAAAAAACTTAATTTAAAAATAAACCATTATAATGGACTTGTGGCTTTCAAAAAAGCTACAAAACAATACTGCAAGTTTTGTCGCTGTTTTTTTATTATTTTTTTCTTTTGTTTTATGAAATTGCCCCTCCTGCCCAAGCGGGAGGAAGTATTACCCCCCCCCCCCCCTCCTGTGGGATTTTTTTCTTGTCTACCTCCAGTATGAATTTTTTGACTGATTTTACGCGGATCACCTAGAATGCAAAAGAAATTGGGAGTTTAATTAACCCCTACAGCGACTATAGGGGATGAAAATAAAAATCTGAAAAGAGTAGGGAATTTTATTTTCTTCATTTAGAGCTGATTTAGGGCCATCCAAGACGATCTTTTTTTAATTTTTTAACCATTAAACAGTATTTTTACTTGCGATTATAGGTACTATAAGGCAAGTTTTGGATTCGTGCAAAAAAAAAATTTTGAGATAACAATCAAACATGATATTACGATGATAGAGAACACCAAAAAAGTGGGTGGCACAATTCTGTCTGTCTGTCTGTCTGTCTATCTGTCTGTCTGTTTGTCTGTTCGTCTACAGCCTAAACGGCTCGATCGATTTTCTTCAAACTTGGTACTTAGTGGTTTTTGGTGATTCTGCCGACACCTTTTTGTAATTTTTTTTTTAGAACCAAAAATAACGGTACCTGTCATACATTTTTTTTTTTGGAAAATTTACATAATCGTATTTTTCTCAAAAACGGCTCGACAACTTTTCTTAAAAAAATTCAATAAATTTATTTTAGTAAAGGCTTTCTTTGCGTGGAAAACCATTTTTCAAAAATGGTTATTAATGGTACCTCCCAAGGAACCATTTTTTTAATTTTTGATTTTCTTCAAAATGGTATGACCGATTTCAATTATTTTTTTTATACAGAAGTTTCCAAAAAATGTTAATAGTTTTGTGTACCAACATTTTTGAAAAAATATTTCTTGGATTTTTAAAAAATATTTCAAATTTTTTTTTGAAAATCAAATATTTCGAAAACGGCATCATAGATTTTTTTGAAACTCGATATTTAAGACTTTTTTAGTACTCCCTAAAATATTTTTAGAAAAAATTTTACATTTATGAAAAAATAACGGTACCTTCCATACAAAAGGGAAAAAACCGCAAATGAAAATATTTTTTTGCTTGAAAACGACTCCTACGATTTTGATTAAACTTTTTTCATATACTAAAATTAGTACGATCTACCATCAAAAATTATAAAATTTTACACATAGCAACTATTAGTAGTACCTGTCATAGAACGTATTTTTTTTATTTTGAGTTTTCTCGTTATCAGCTTAACGGATTTAAATCAATTTTTTTATATATAAATTTCAGATAAGATTAAATAATATTGCATATCAAAATTTTCAAAAAAAAAGTTTTTGGATTTTTAAAAAAAGTTTCAAACTTTTTTTTTTGAAAATTCGATATCTCAAAACAGGGTTGACAATTTTGTTTCAAATTTTGTTTTTATATACACATAAATATATAGTTTAAATCTGCATACCAAAATTTGTTCTTAAAAATGTTTTAAGAATTTTATATATAAAAAATTAATTTAAAAAAAAACCGCTCCAACGATTTTAAATTTTTTTTCCCATACAATCATATTCCACCATGCATTAAGATGGCATACTTTTTTTTCACCTCAAACTGTCAAAAGAGTTGTTTTAGCTAATTTAAATATCGTATTTCATGCTTCTCTACATTTTTCTCTCATAATTTCCATGTTTGTATATACAATTTTCTTAAACTCGCAGTGTCTTGAACATAAGAGCAAGTACGTGCGACCCAGTCGTGCATTTTATTTTTTTGTATGATCAGAACTGCTAAAAATTGGCATATCTTAAGTCATTCTTCTAGAGATAAAAATCTTTGTATACGCTATATAGTACTTAGTTGTAAAAGTCAAACATTGTGTTCTTTCAGATTGCAATCTAAGTGTAATGGCATCAATTCCCCAAGCTGCATTTGCAGCCTGCAAATTGAGTAGCTACAATGAAAAGGAAATGACTGTTGCTAAAGTAAGGATGAACAGTGAAATGCCAGATATGAGAAATAATCTTGCAAATAAAAAGTGTAAGTAAATTTATTTGATTTAATTTAAGCTTAATACAACCAAAATGTTAATGTAAGGTAAATAGGCAAGGCAGGCTTTGATAAACTCTCTAATGTAAAAACCAAGAAATGTTACTCATTGAGCCTTACTTATACTTAAACACCAAGCACTAATGTGTCCGCGGGAGTTACCAACAGCGGTATTTTGGCCCGGAGACTCCGAAAAAGCACTCTGATCTCCGGGCTCCGGGCTAAGCCAAGATTTTTCAGGGTATGTAACATTATAAGTTTCATAAGCCTTATATTTCTGAAGGCATCGCTGAAACCAAACAAATGCTCAAGTCAAATATTGAGGAATAAATTGGAATACATTTATTTTCTTCTACCTGAAGATTACAGGCGAATTTTTTGAGTCAGAGTTGAACATATCTTCAGAATTTTTATTTTCAACTTGTGAAATTTTTTATTCACTCAAAGTTGACGTTTTCAACTCTAGAGTTGATCAACTTCAGTTTTTACCACCCGACTTTGAAAAATACCATGCTACCAACATATTTTGAAATTTTCTACTGTGGACATTTTGCAAATACTTATATTTTTTCTGTCGGAGTCCATTATTTGCATACGCTTCTGGAAGATATCCCAAGGGTATTTTTCAAATCGGATATTGGCCAACATTAGATTTTCAACTCTGTAGTTGTGAAAATTAGTGAAAAAAAAGAAATTTCAACTCTCGAGTTGAAGTCAACTCTCAAGTTGGTCAACTCCAGAGTTGAGCAATAATGACAAAAATAACTCGTTTTTGAAAAATTGGCCCAAATTGTTTTTATATTTAGTACTTATTGGAATGATGCTCAAGTAATTTAATAAAATAATGGCTTCATAATAATATGACAGGAAAACCTCCGGGTCTAGACTTTTCCGGAGTTTACAACCCTGGTTCGGCTAGCAGTTTTTTGTAAATAAAACGACACCTTACGGACTTCCGCTATAATTTGAAAATATCAAAATTATTTTTTTCGACGTTTCGACCAGATTTCACTAATCGTGGATACGGGTTGACTGATAGATTGTGGGTGGGTGTTGGTTTTTCTCTTATTCTCCTGTTCTTATTCGAAGATTGTACCGGTTCGTTTGTGTTTGCAGTTGAGATGGTACATGTTGTTGCAACTGCATTGATTGTTGTCGTTGTGGATTTATATATTCTTGAGAGCAAGCAAAACTAATAGCGTCAGCTGGCAGGTTGTTTTGATTTTTGTGTTTATTGTTGTTTTTAGCTTGGATTTTACTAAGCTTTAATTTGTTTATCAGAGGATCTCAAGCCAAAGAAGAGGCGGCGGAAGGCGTGTGCTGTGTATACCACCGCGCACGGCCTGCGCTTCGAGGGGCCCGCAAAGCCTCAAAAGGTCTTTGTGTTTCACTTGACAACCAAAACTCATATTTAATTTTTTTTTTGTGTAATTTCAAAAGATTAACACATAATGTACTTACAAATTTGACGTTAAGGTGTGAAAAAAATGAGGCAAGTCAAGTTCTGAGGGTAACGTTGGTAATTTAAACCCAAATAGTTAAGAGTCAATTTATAACCAAAACCATAGAGGCAGCTTCATTCTTTGTTACAAAGTGGTGGAAAACGCGATCAGAAGTGGGATTTAATTTTTACCCCTTCATGCAGGGAAGGGGTGGTAGGAAAACGATAATGTGGTCCTATGGTTTCAAGGGTGCTGAATCCAACCGGAGTTCTCGGGTCATCGTCCGATCCTTGGTTTTGATTTATAAGCAACATTTCGGGATTGTCACCTTAGTGTATTAAAGCTCAACCCGTTATCGAAATGAAAGGTTTGCCCTCATATCGTGCACTAACCTCCCTACTATTATTGTCGTTGGAGTAGATAAGCTGTGAGAATTCCGTAAGTTGGAAAGAACGTATTTCTACTTGTAAGCTTTTCTCTCAACTTACAGCTTACATAAGTTGATAAATTTACTGTTAGTCACTTACAGAGTTGTTTACACTTGTAATTTTATATCAAAAGTCGCTTCCGTAAGTAACTTACGAAAGTAAAACTTACATGTGGAACCTTGGCCTTAGAAAAAAATAAAAGCAGCTTTTAAATTTGTTTATACTACACCAGGTATGCAAATTATACTGTATTTTCGGCATTGCAATATTTGACAAAGAATACAAAATTTTAGAACTGAGAAAATCGCATCCAGGGCTACCTTCGTGGCTCTAAAGAGCCACTTTGGCTCTATTTTTCAGGTGTTGCTCTTTGGCTCCACTTTTCTAAAATAATCCAAAATTGGCTCTTTTTGAGATTTTCGTTGCTCTTTTCACTCTTTTTCAATTTTCCTCTAATGAATAAACTCTTTGAAATTTTCGTAAGAGTAAAAAATTCTTTGACATTTTTCCTTTGGGTCAAAAATTTTTGTAATCTGAACTAATTTGAAATTATTTTTATGAATTATGAATACAATAGTTGTGTTTTTTTGCATGTCCAAATAAAATTGTGTGAAAAAACGACAACAAAGCAAATCAATTTTCAACAACAACTATATGTCCGTATAGAGTTAGCTAAGTCCAGATAATTAACCGAAGTTAACTTTTGTCCCGATAAAAAAAAAACGATTTAGATTTGTCAAATGTTTGTTGGTAAGATAATTCAAAACAAAATGGCAGACCAATGCAAAAGGTAAACAAATGTTGAAATATCCCGATGTCGTTTTTTTCGCCAAACTCCATATGGACATGCAAAAAAACGCAGCTAATATAAAGTTAATTTGAATAAATTTTTACTTTTCTTAAAGCTGTTTTATTTTGTTTAAGTTTTTGTTACTTTTTCAAATTTGTGAGTTATATTTTGGCGTTTTTTTATTTTGAGGATGTTTTCAGTGGTGGCTCTTTTTTTGTTCAAATACTCTTTTTATTGGCTCTTTCTCAAAATCTTGAAAGGTAGCCCTGATCGCATCTACGTTTTTAAAAGTTGTTTTTTCAAAATGGCGGACAAGGCAACATTTCCCACCAGCCAGACTGCCTTCACACCAATCTAGCCAGCCATGCTAAAATTACTACTTTTTTTGTCGTTGCTAGCATTCGTTTATAAAGAACTACTTTCGTTGGTTCTTCATTGAAGGCCACTTTACAAAATAATAGAAGTCATATGACCTCTTATTATATTTTCTGTATGATTTCTCAAATGAGATTTCATTTCAAGTCCAGTCATATGGTTTTCATTTTATTTTGTTTACACGTCGTTACTTTGTATTTGATTTTTTCTATGATTATCTGTCGAAACCAAAATAAAAGGAAAAAAATCATAAACAAATAAATTTTTGTAGAAAAAATTACTTTTTTGAAATCATCCTTGTTGTTTTCATTCAAAATTCTGGATTTTGTAAGAATATTTTTTGTTTTCAAAGCTCTGAACTCATTATTTTTCACTCAATTAACAAGTTCCATTTGACTTCTCAACTCAAATAGAATAAGCTGCAGTTCCAATGTCAAAAAAGTCATATGCTTTTTGCTTTTGAGAAGTCATATGAGTTGTTGAGTGCGTTCAGACGATTTGGTATGATTTTTCTTACAGGTAATATGAGACGTCATATGACTTCTACTATCGTGTAAAGTGGCCTTAAGTTTATTTGACTGATACATAAGGCGTTTTTCTTTTTTAGTTCAGAGCAGAGCCTGAACTGTCAAACAAAAAATTGTGTCTCTTTTTTAGCTCCGAGCGCTCAGAGCTATAAATTTGTGTTTCTTTTTTCGTTCTGAGCGTTTTCGGAGTTTGTTCAGAGCGTGCGCTATGAGCTCAGGATAAAATAACTGAGCAGACAGAGTTCAATGCTGAACTGAACAGATTGCATTTGACAGCTATTATTCAGGTGTGTTTCAAAAATAGTTCAGAACGCTCAGAACACAATTGTTCAGATGAAGGTCAGAACATGCTCGCCATGCTCGGACTCTGTTCAGAGCTCTATTCTGCGTTAAAAAAGAAAAACGCCTATAACTCACGTACATAATAAATGTGTGTTCCTTTACTAGGGTGTCCATCGTATCTCTTTTAAAGAGAACATGTTCTCTTTTTTTGTTCTGATCTTTTTTACACTCTCTTTTTCTTCAAGGATCTTTTTTTGTTCTCTTTTTTCTATGAAGTTCAGTTTCATTTTATCTCGATAAGCTTCAATTTATTTTTTTTATATAAACTACAAAGCGATTGCTTCAAATAATTTCAAAAGCTGTTGAGTATCTTGAACTATCGACGAACTTGACTTTAAGAGATATCGTCAATTAAAAATAACCGCTGTACAAATGCTATTACTGAAAGAATGTTTACCCAGATTGGTGGTCAATGGGCAAGAAATATAACATAAAATGTGTATTATAATTTTGTTTCTCCATGGTTTTTATAATTAAAAAAAATATTTTTTAAAGTTAAAATGGAAGTAAGAACAAATTATAAACAAGAAAAGTGACACTCACCCATGACGATGAGCGAGAAGATTTCAGTTAAATCATTTCTTATTTTTATTATTTAAAAATACATTTTATTGCAGAATTTGTATTCGGTATTATTACTTTACATTTTTTTCAATTTTATAAATAGTTTTATTTCGATTTTTAGTCATTTTAATTGATGTTAAATACATTTTTTCAGTTTTTCTTTGTTTTGTATGTTCTCTTTTTTTCGCTATTTTTTGCTTGAAAGTTCTCTTTTTTTCAAGATTTGGGAGGAAAATGTTTTCTTTTTTTAAAGGTCCCAGATGGACAGCCTATCCTTTACTTATGGCCTTTTCGATTGGGGAAAGAGTGACAGTTCTTGTTCTGAAAACAAGAGAAAATTGTTCTGGATTTGGTTTCAGAATCGAAATGAGAAGCGTTCACTCACACGTATCAAATCGGTGTTCCGGATTTCCAAACGAAAAGGCCATTAGAATTTGTAATTTCTGTACATTTGTGTGAACTTAAGTGCAAAGTACTATCAAAGCTCATATAAAAAAACTAATTTACAGAAGTTTGGACCAAGCATACAAAACAAAAACAAGTCTGTTGACTATATACATAGATACAAAACAAAAACTGAATTGATTGTCGAACAGCAGATACCTATTCCAGTTCCAGATATCTTTGTTATGCCACCAATTTTATAATAGAACACATCATATAAAAAATAATGAAATTGACAATTATTTAATACATTTTCAGTACTAGAATACAGCCCTGTTAAATACAACAGCAAATTAATGAATTCAATTTGGGGTCTATATAATCGATACTCTCCTCATAATATCAAAGGCAACGAATACGAAGCTGACAGGAAAGGACTTTAAAAGCAACAGCCCTAGGTAAGAAAAACTGAACAAATATTACCAAAATAGTATAATCCTATTGTATTACAACTTTTTACGATTTTTTTCTAGATTGGCTGTTGCATCACTTGCCATTGAAAAAAATTTATCAATGGCATTTTAAACTGGAAAAGAACACAATTTCCTTTTAATCCCGAAAAAAACAAAATCAGATTATATAAAATAAATTTAATTTTTGCATTACAATTAATACTATTTGAGTAAAAAATCAATTTTAAAATACATTTGAATCTACATATAAATAAAACTAAAAAGTAATAATTAACTACTCCTGCTTTAATTTAATTTATGCCTAACTCTTTTAACTATCGAGCTTTGGGGTAAGTTGTATAATTTTTGAGAAAATGTAGAACCAGATCAAGCTTCTAAAAGACAAAACTTTTGTTATATTTTTATTTTATAAAGGGTGGTGATCCACAGCAAATTTCTTTCACCTACATTCAGGATTATCCATTTATTAACAGCGAAATGTGAATGCAACTAAAATTAAAAATATTGCATGGAAGTACTTGTTGCTAATGTATTTCCATTATCTACGGTTTTGGGTGCGGTTTGGGTAAGGTGATTGTCACATGTGGATAGGACAGTCATATTTTTGTGACTTTTTCTTGTGACAGCTTTTTTGTTGTCATTTTCATATAAAACTCAATGTACTTTTTTTATGAGGTTAAAAAAACGCCTGTGTAATTCTTTTTATCAAACCAAAATGTGGGGAGTAAAAACACATTTACAATAAAAAAGTTCGACCAAAGATAATATAACAAGTAAAGATGTCGCACGTAGAACAAAAATCTGTGCCCAAAAATCTAAATCACCATGGGTCCACCAACATGTATCTAAGCTTTGAAAGCCATAAGCAACACTCAAAAGTTGCTTACATCTGTTTTCTCATACTGTCTCTCTGCATTCTTTTGCTATTTTGTTGCTGGACCTATGCCTACCAAAGGAAAAAAAAATTCATTTAATGTTTAGAGTTTGGGTTCTGTCAGTAGGAAGAAAAGATATGGGTACCTGAATATGGACTATTTTAGTTTGTTCATTTTTTCTTTCCTACAGACAGATCGAAAGAAAAATGTGCCGAGAGAATGAATGAATTGCCTGTGTTTTGTTTTTGTTTGTTTTTTTTTTCTTCGAGAGATTTAGATTTTTTTCTTGGTTGGGTTCTCCGTCCTTGTGTATTGTTGTTGTATCTTGTGCTTGGCAAGTGCATTAAGAAAAAAAAGACAATGAATGAGAATAAATATACCTACCTACCTACTTACATACAATATAGATTTTATTTTATTTTCTGGACTCTGAAATTTTGTCGATCAGAATCAAAACGAAAGAAATTTAAGTTTGAAAATATTAGGGAACGAAGTAGGTATTTTATTTCAACTCTCATGTAAATTAGGTACTGATTTCTTGTAATTTCATTGTTTTGATCAAAATTATGATTACGATGATCTTACAAATCAAAGGGCACGGTAGTGCCCAGCCAAGTTCGCGGCACTACACCCTTTTTACAGGAACAAACTCAGGCGATTTTCAACCCCCCTCTAACTTCAGTACCAATAAAGTCATCAAAGGGCACGGTAGTGCCCAGCCAAGTTCGCGGCACTACACCCTTTTTACAGGAACAAACTCAGGCGATTTTCAACCCCCCTCTAACTTCAGTACCAATAAAGTCATCAAAGGGCACGGTAGAGCCCAGCCAAGTTCGCGGCACTACACCCTTTTTACAGGAACAAACTCAGGCGATTTTCAACCCCCCTCTAACTTCAGTACCAATAAAGTCAGAAACTTCAAATTCGGAGTATTTGCTGAACTGATCAAACACAGGTGGCTCACCAAATTTCAACTCCTTAGGCGTTTTTCTTTTTTAGCTCCGAGCACAGCACTGAGTTGTCAAAAAAAGATCTGTGTTTCTTTTTTAGCTCCGAGTACTCAGAGCGCTCAATTTGTGTTTCTTTTTTTAATCAGAGCTAGCTCGGAGTACGCTCCATGAGCTCAGGATAAAAAGACCGAGCGAATGGAGCAAAAAGCTGAGCGCAGCCAACTTCACATTTTTGTTCACTCATTTCAAGGGGACGCGTTCAACACAGAAATTTCAGTTTATAATTTTGAATTTTTCGAGTTTTTGATTGGCCAGCTGTATGATGAAAATTAAGTTATTACTCAATTTTGGTGAGTTGAACGCATCGCAATCGTATGACATTTCAGAGCTCAGGTGTGTTTCAAAATTAGATCAGAGAGCTCTGATCATACTCTGCTCAGAGCTAACTCCGATAGCTCGAGCTCTACTCCATGCTCTGCTCAGAGCTAAAAAAGAAAAACGCCTTTTAGCATTAGTAGTTCCCAAGATATAAGACTTAAAAAATCGCAAAAACCGTAACTGACTGACTCACTGACAGATCATCAAAATTATGGAGCACTTCCCGACATCGTAGAAACTTGAAATTTCGCACAACGGCAGGCCTTGTAATGCATACAAAGGAAAAAATCGAAAATCTGCAATTTTCTATTCAGGGGGCGTGGCATCCACCCACTATCTTAAATATTCTATAAATTATATGGAGCCTTTCCGATTGTTGTAGAACAATGAAAATGTGTAAGTCGTTAGAGTTTGAGGTATTTAGAAAGAAAAAAATTGAAAAATTGGAATTTTCCATACAGGGGGCGTGGCATCCACCCACATTCTTAAAAATTCTTATAAATTATATGGAGCACTTCCGATTGTTGTAGAACGATGAAAATTGGTACGTCGGTAGTCCTTGAAGTACTTAGAAGAAAAAAAATCGAAAAATTGGGAGTTTCAGTTCAGGGGGCGTGGCATCCACCCACATTCTCAAAAATTCTTATAAATTATATGAAGCACTTCCGATTGTTGTAGAACGATGAAAATTGGTAGATTGGTATGCCTTGAAGTATTTAGAAGAAAACACAATCGAAAAATTGGAAGTTTCAGTTCAGGGGGCGTGGCATCGACCCACGTTCTTAAAAATTCTTATAAACTATATGAAGCACTTCCGATTGTTGTAAAACGATGAAAATTGGTAGGTCGGTAGGGCTAAAGTACTTAGAAAGAAAAAATGAAAAAATTGGAATTTTGAATTCAGGGGGCGTGGCATCAACCCACATTCTTAAAAATTCTTATAAATTATATGGAGCACTACCGATTGTTGTAGAACGATGAAAATTGGTAGGTCGGTAGGACTTGAAGTATTTAGAAAGGAAAAAAATCGAAAATTTGGAATTGTCCATTCAGGGGGGGGGATGCCATCCACCCACTTTATCAGAATTGCTATTACTTTCACCTGGCAAAATAAATCTTTGCAAAAAGGAGTGAAATCACAACAAAAACATAAATGTTAAAAAAGGAGCCAAGTTCTTTTGCGTACAAGAAACCTGTGCGTAAAAAGTCAGCCAAAAAAAGTAATGAGATCTAAAATATATGCCAAGTTTTAAGTTCTTGAAGTTTAATATCAAATATCTTAAGAAGAGTAATATCGAAACAATTCCAAATCATGACAGAAATTTGGTAGTTAATGATTACTGATTAAAATTTGATGGATTTACTTGGCAAGTTTTCTCTTAAATACTTACTTAATCACAAATTTAAAATGTATGAAAACTTGACCAGTGAACCCACCAAATTTTAATCAGTAATCATTGACTACCAAATTTCTGTCATGATTTGGAATTGTTTCGATATTACTCTTCTTAAGATATTTGATATTAAACTTCAAGAACTTAAAACTGGGCATATATTTTAGATCTCATTACTTTTTTTGGCTGACTTTTTACGCACAGGTTTCTTGTACGCAAAAGAACTTGGCTCCTTTTTTAACATTTATGTTTTTGTTGTGATTTCACTCCTTTTTGCAAAGATTTATTTTGCCAGGTGAAAGTAATAGCAATTCTGATAAAGTGGGTGGATGGCACCCCCCCCCCTGAATGGACAATTCCAAATTTTCGATTTTTTTCCTTTCTAAATACTTCAAGTCCTACCGACCTACCAATTTTCATCGTTCTACAACAATCGATAGTGCTCCATATAATTTATAAGAATTTTTAAGAATGTGGGTGGATGCCACGCCCCCTGAATTCAAAATTCCAATTTTTCCATTTTTTCTTTCTAAGTACTTTAGCCCTACCGACCTACCAATTTTCATCGTTTTACAACAATCGGAAGTGCTTCATATAGTTTATAAGAATTTTTAAGAACGTGGGTCGATGCCACGCCCCCTGAACTGAAACTTCCAATTTTTCGATTGTGTTTTCTTCTAAATACTTCAAGGCATACCAATCTACCAATTTTCATCGTTCTACAACAATCGGAAGTGCTTCATATAATTTATAAGAATTTTTAAGAACGTGGGGCGATGCCACGCCCCCTGAACTGAAACTTCCAATTTTTCGATTGTGTTTTCTTCTAAATACTTCAAGGCATACCAATCTACCAATTTTCATCGTTCTACAACAATCGGAAGTGCTTCATATAATTTATAAGAATTTTTGAGAATGTGGGTGGATGCCACGCCCCCTGAACTGAAAATTCCAATTTTTCGATTTCTTTATACTAAGTACCTCAAGGCGTACCGACGTACCAATTTTCATCGTTCTACAACGTTCGGAAGTACTCCATATGATTTATAAGAATTTTTAAGAATGTGGGTGGATACCACGCCCCCTGAATGCAAAATTCCAATTTTTCAATTTTTTTCTTTCCAAGTACCTTAAGCCCTACCGACCTACCAATTTTCATCGTTCTACAACAATCGGAAATGCTCCATATAATTTATAAGAATTTTTTAAGAATGTGGGTGGATGCCACGCCTCCTGTATGGAAAATTCCAATTTTTCATTTTTTTTCTTTCTTAGTACCTCAAACCCTACCAACTTACCAATTTTCATTGTTCTACAACAATCGGAAATGCTCCATATAATTTATTAGAGTTTTTAAAAAAGTGGGTGGATGCCACGCCCCCTGAATAGAAAATTGCAGATTTTCAATTTTTTCCTTTGTATGTACCACAAGGCCTACCGTTTTGCGAAATTTCAAGTTTCTACGATGTCGGGAAGTGCTCCATAATTTTGATGATCTGTCAGTGAGTCAGTCAGTCAGTGAGTCAGTGAGTCAGTGAGTCAGTGAGTCAGTCATTTACGGTTTTTGCGATTTTTGAAGTCCTATATCTTGGGAACTACTAACGCTAAAGAGTTGAAATTTGGTGAGCCACCTGTGTTTGATCAGTTCAGCAAATACTCCGAATTTGAAGTTTCTGACTTTATTGGTACTGAAGTTAGAGGGGGGTTGAAAATCGCCTGAGTTTGTTCCTGTAAAAAGGGTGTAGTGCCGCGAACTTGGCTGGGCACTACCGTCCGTGCCCTTTGATGACTTTATTGGTACTGAAGTTAGAGGGGGGTTGAAAATCGCCTGAGTTTGTTCCTGTAAAAAGGGTGTAGTGCCGCGAACTTGGCTGGGCACTACCGTGCCCTTTGATTTGTAAGATCATCGTAATCATAATTTTGATCAAAACAATGAAATTACAAGAAATCAGTACCTAATTTACATGAGAGTTGAAATAAAATACCTACTTCGTTCCCTAATATTTTCAAACTTAAATTTCTTTCGTTTTGATTCTGATCGACAAAATTTCAGAGTCCAGAAAATAAAATAAAATCTATATTGTATGTAAGTAGGTAGGTAGGTATATTTATTCTCATTCATTGTCTTTTTTTTCTTAATGCACTTGCCAAGCACAAGATACAACAACAATACACAAGGACGGAGAACCCAACCAAGAAAAAAATCTAAATCTCTCGAAGAAAAAAAAAACAAACAAAAACAAAACACAGGCAATTCATTCATTCTCTCGGCACATTTTTCTTTCGATCTGTCTGTAGGAAAGAAAAAATGAGCAAACTAAAATAGTCCATATTCAGGTACCCATATCTTTTCTTCCTACTGACAGAACCCAAACTCTAAACATTAAATGAATTTTTTTTTTCCTTTGGTAGGCATAGGTCCAGCAACAAAATAGCAAAAGAATGCAGAGAGACAGTATGAGAAAACAGATGTAAGCTACTTTTGAGTGTTGCTTATGGCTTTCAAAGCTTAGATACATGTTGGTGGACCCATGGTGATTTAGATTTTTGGGCACAGATTTTTGTTCTACGTGCGACATCTTTACTTGTTATATTATCTTTGGTTCGACTCTTGTTGATAAACCTCAGAAACAAACCCAAATACATAATTATTGTGCACACACACAATGAGTTCCTAATTATATATAAATAATTCTTCGCGTTCCAATGTTTATTCGCTATGCTATCTAGCTACTTTGTATATAAACTTTATAGTAGTATCATCGACATCAATTGTTTCTACACAATCTGATGTTGAAGCCCCCGTATCTATAAACATTCTTTGACATTCGAAAGTTGAGGAAATTTTTGGTGATTTGACATTTGAATGTTGAGGAACTTTATTGGCATGGTGATATTTCCCCGTAGAAGGGTAAGGAAAAGTGGTAGAAAATGAAAAAATGCTAAAATGGCGAGAATGAGAAGGGTGTATAGGTATTTATATGAAATATATGGGAGTTGGAGGAGAAGAAAAAATAGAGCAGAGGAACCGAGAATACGGTACTTTCTGTGAAATTTGGCATAGTGTTTTTTTTGTGTGTATGTGTAATTTTGTATGGAAGTTCTTCATATTGTATGACTGTATAGGTAGTATTTGTAGGATTTTCTTAAAAAAAAACTTTTCGTGGTTTTTTGAAGCTATTTCAGCTTTTTGTAACGATTTTTCTTCAGATCAACTTTTTGGTTTGCAAAAACGTCGATCTTTGAAATTTTTGAGAAATAAATACGTTTTGTGCGGTGTTTTGTGAATAAAATTCCTAAATCATTTTTTCGTAAAATGCTATGCATTAATTGAGTTCTCTTGAGCAAGAGTACGAATAAACAGCGAGGTGTGTATGGGGGGCCACGCTGCCCCCTGCAACCCCCCTGCTTGAGCCCATTATAGGATTTGGGGTGGGTGCGAGGTTGGGTGCATGCAAAGTTCCTTTTGCATTTAAAGAAAAAAATATCATTCACACAAAATTCGAAAAAAATTAAAAAAAGAATAAAAATTGGTTTAGCCAAAAAAACTGAAAATATTTTTTTTGAAAGTTTTAAAAAAAACTTTTTTACCAATTTTATTTTGATTTTTAGGAACAGGCACATTCCAAGATCACGAATATGCATTTTATAAGTCGACGCTTAGTATAGCCGCAAATCAAGTTCAAAGATGTAAACTTTGATGCCTCTAGGACGCTTAGTTTAGCCGCAAATCGCGTTTAAAGATAAACGTTGATTTTTCGTATAATGCTATGCATTAATTGAGTTCTCTTGAGCAGGAGTACCTTGAATTTTTTTTTTGATATTTGATATTTTTTTGAAATCTAATACTACATTCTTGCATTTGGTTTTTAAATCAAGTTGCTTAAGCGAATAGTTTTTGAGAAATTAAATTTCAAAGTCAAAATTGAAAAAAAATGTGATTTTTTTTTCTTAAATCGATATTTTTCAAAATTTTACGTAATTAAGGGCTTTTTTTGTGTTCAATATTCAATGCCCTCTTTATTTTTTAGTCCATTACCGAAAACCAAATGTAAAAATCTTTCTTATTTTTTGAGAAATTAAGAAAAAACAAAATGTACTTTTCCCATATAAGCCCGAAAAAATGAATTTATTCATGAATTATCCATAATTTAACCCTTTTTTGGGCTTTTTTGGTAAAAGTACCTTTTGTTTTTTCTTAATTGCTCAAAAACTTAGAAAGATTTTTACATTTGGTTTTCAGTGATGGACTAAAAAATAATGAGGGCATTGAATATTGAACACAAAAAACAAAATACAAACAAAAATTTAAATCGTATAGGTTTTTTTGTTTAACCTCGTTTCACCCTATTAATAGCTAGACTTAGAAAAATATTTACCTCTTAAGCCATTTTTTAGCTTAAACCTTAAAACACAAAAATAATTTTTAAAATGGAACCGTTTGTTTCTTAACATTAACAAATATGTAAACTTGTTGTGCCACTGATCCCATCGTAGTTCCTTTCATGCCAAGACACTTTCACCCACCACCATATTATATGCCAAATATTTCTTTTCAAATTTTCTTCATATTCTATTATTAAGAAATATATGTAATTTGAAAAAATCAGAAAGTTTTTGTCATATTTATTTATGGGGAAAGATTTACATAAACCAAATTGATGAAGGAAAGTGCATTACAAAAACCAACGAAGTTTTTTAGTGCATTTTTATGTTCGCTTGGAAAAAGTAGCATGTTAAAAATACAACATCAATACGGAGTTATATCAAACTCAGAAAATTTTGGTATATGAAACTCATTTTTGGTAGTTTCTATATACATACCTACAACCTTTGTTCAGCCAGTGGTTTGTCTAGTTTTCCAAAATCGTTATAAATCGATTTTTCTATGCAAAATACAATTTTGCAATTTTAACAACATGTTCACTGGCTTGCACACACAATAGGAAGATTAAAATTTTCTCTGAAGTTGAAAGTATTTTGCCGCGGGTTTATTAAAAAGATTCGTTCATTTAAATGGATTAAAAGCAAATATATTTTCAAAATAATTATTCACGTAGAAGTGCACAATAATCAATTTAAGAAATCCAAAAGAACTTGGATTTCAATTGTCCACAATCAATCGATGCTATTAAGCGCGCTAGCCGATGTGTTTATCGATTAATGAGTAACTTGTTGGATATAAAATTGATTTTTTTTTATCTACACAACACAAAACAATTTTTGGTTTTTTCTTGAACCATTCTGAAAAATATATTTGCTCTTAATCGTTTTGAACAACCGAAAAACTTATTCACTTTTGACACACAATATAAAAACCAAACAACGATGCAAGAGCGACAACCAATCGATCCCATTGCAATGAGATGATGGTTAAAATATTTTACCTACCCACTTATTTCGAGTACCTATACCTGCTCTTGTTGTTTGTCATACTGTCCACCTACAACATTAACCAAAAGTACAAAATACATTGTAGTTCCAACTTCTAAAAGAAAAACAAGACACTTAGGTATTTGTTAGATTTTCTTTTTTTTTCTTTATTAAATATATGAACAAATCTCACTACACAATTCACATAGGTACACATAGTCCAAAAAGTCTCCGTACAGCAGTATAATTTTTGTTTATTCTGTGATTAACTTTAAAATTGTTTAATTTAAGAGAACAAAAATTTTTGGAATCCACCAAGATTGAAAGAAATGATAGGTTAGGTTAGGTTGAAGTGGCTGTCAGTCATGAAAACTGACACACTTAGACCATAAGTTGGCCCATTGTGATACCACAAGAATCTGGGAAGCCTTTTTCCCTACTCGATGAACCATTTGGAGCTTCTTATGAAGCGTAACAGACTACCTATGTCAACATTTACTAAATCACTAGGATCATTGAAGTAGAAATCTCCAAGATGGAGTCTTCGCCTATGAGATAGAGCAGGACAAGTGCATAGAAGATGAGGAATCGATTCTACCTCTTCCTCGTCCATACAGCTTCTGCAAAAATCGTTAGAGAATACGCCAAGACGCGTTGCGTGCTTGCCTATAAGACAGTGTCCGGTTATGACACCTATCATGGAGCTAATGTGCAATCTGCTTAGAGATATCAAACATTTAGACCGCTTAAAATCCATTACTGGCCAGATTTGTTTTGTTGCCCAGCAAGTGGTGATATTGTTCCACCTAACGTTTGTTTTCTCTAAAGCATCTTGCTTCAGCATAAGTTTACATGTAGCGATGGGAATACCAATATCTGCCTTACTAGGTAGAAGAGGTAGAGTTGTTCCATATTTAGCGAGTTCGTCGGCCTTACAATTACCTGGAATGTCTCTATGCCCCGGCACCCAACACAGGTGAATGTTAAACTGCTGCGCCATCTCCAGCAGAGATGAACGACAATTTAGGGCTGTTAAAGAGTTGGTAGAGACCGATTCCAGAGATTTGATAGCTGCTTGACTATCCGAGAAGATGCGGATATCTGTAGTTGATAACACGTTTTCTTTCAGCCAAGATAAGGCTTCTTTGATCGCCATAAGTTCCGCCTGGAACACGCTACAATGATTAGGAAGACGGAAGGAGAGACTTAATTGTAGTCTTTCTGAGTACACACCACCACCCACCCCATCATCAGTTTTCGATCCGTCGGTGTAAATATGGATTGATTCATCTTCCAAGAGAGCCGTATCCTCCCAGAGAACTCTAGAAGGAATGCTGACTTGAAAGTTTTTTCCAAACTGAAGTTTTGGGATGGTGTAATCAGTGCGACTTGTGATTGATCCGAATGAATTCAGAATGATGGAATGGCCAAAGTTGTTGTTGGTCCATTGTGAGGAAGCTTTAAGGCGAATGGCTGTATTTGCAGCCACTTGTTTGCTGAAAATATTGAGGGGTGTCAGATGGAGCAGAACGTCTAGAGCAGCGGAAGGTGTCGTACGAAGTGCTCCACTTATGCACAAACAAGCAGAGCGTTGGACTTTGCTCAATTTGTCGCAATTTACCGCTTTATCCAGAGCAGTCCACCATACTGTCACTCCGTAAGTGAGGATCGGTCTAATCACCGAAGTATATAGCCAGTGAGTGATTCGAGGTTGAAGGCCCCATTTGTTCCCAACGGCTTTTTTGCAAGAGAAAAGTGCCACTGTGGCTTTTTTGACTCTTTCTTGTATATTAGGTTTCCAACTTAACTTTTTGTCCAAAATAAGACCCAAATATTTTGCTTGATCAGTGAATGTTAGTGGAGTACCTTTGATAGAAGGAGGATCAATATGAGGGATTTTATATTTCCTTGAGAATAGAACAAGTTCTGTTTTATGAGGGTTGACACCCAGACCACACCGGTCAGCCCAGTTGGTAAGCTTATTTAAAGCATTTTGTAAGAGTTCTTTTAAGACAGTAGGATGCTTTCCTGATACGGCAATAGCAACAACGTCCGCATATGCAATCACTCTGTAACCCTCTGCTTCCAGGCATGTCAGCAGCTCATTTACTACCAAGTTCCAGAGAAGGGGAGATAGGACACCACCTTGCGGCGTACCTCTACTGACAGACCTTCTAGCGGAAAAGCTACCCAGTTTTGAATTGATAACCCTGCTAGTCAGCATTTGATTAATCAATTCACCAAGCGTACCATCTACCTTCAGGGATGTCAGAGCAGATGCGATCGCATATGTGTCGACATTGTTAAAAGCGCCCTCTATATCCAAGAAAGCGACCATGGTGTACTCTTTATGATGGAGGGAATATTCTATAGTTCGAACTAGAGTATGTAACGCAGTTTCAACCGATTTCCCTTTACAATAAGCGTGTTGAGCAGTAGACAAAAGTCGCGTGTCTATGCTTGTTCGCAGGTGGATATCGATCAATCTTTCAAAGATTTTAAGAAGGAATGATGATAGACTAATAGGTCTGAGATCTTTCGGGTTTACTTGGGAGCATTTGCCAGCTTTGGGTATAAACACAACCTTAACTTCTCTCCATAACAGGGGAATGTGGACCAGGTTTAAACAACTAGTAAGAATGATCTCCAGAATTGGCAGAATTAAATCAGAATTCATTTGGAGTTCAGCTGGTACTATGCCGTCGGGTCCTGCAGACTTGTATGGTTTGAAGCTGTTGAGCGCCCATTGCAGCTTTTCCCTAGTAACAAGACCTTGTGGATATCTTGGCTCATTATCTGACCTATTATGGTCGAAGCTATTAATATTTTTGGAGCTTCCAGGGAAATGAGTATCTAGTAGCAGGTTTAGCGATTCTTCGCAAGAGTTGGTCCATGAGCCATCAGCATTTTTCAAACAGCTAGACATCACTGGATTTGAAGAGAGGATTTTTCTAAGCCTGGATGCCTCTGAAGTTTTTTCTATATTTCCACAGAAAATTCTCCAGGAGGATCTCTTAGACTTCCTCAAAGCTTTCTTATATAATTTAAGGGTTTCCTTATAGGATTCCCAATCCGACGCTACTCGGGTACTTTTAGCTCGATTAAAACATTTACGACAATCTTTCCTGAGCGGTTCAAGCCCTGAATCCCACCAATACGGCTTCTTTTTTCCCCTTACTTGAGTAAGTGGACAGGAAATAGCCATTGATTTGTTAAGGGCTAACGTGAGATTACTGACCTTGCAGTCAAGTTCAATTATATTTGAAGGAGGATTTAAAAGATCAGGTTTTAATAGACCTTTGAGTGTTATCCTATATTTAAGCCAATCGGTTTTTCGAGGGTTTCTAAATACCAAGCGGCTAGGAGGTTCATCATTTAAACTGAATTGGATGTACCTGTGATCAGAAAACGAGTGTTCATCAGATACTTTCCAATTCAAGATCTTGTGATGAATTGTATCTGAGACAAGAGTAATATCCAATACTTCTTGTCGGTTTTTAGTAATGAAGGTAGGTTCGTTTCCCACATTACTTACTATAAGGTTAGTACTTAAAATATAATCAAAAAGAGATTCACCTCTATCATTGATATCAGTACTTCCCCATACTGTATGATGGGAGTTAGCATCACTCCCAATAATGAGACAAATCTTCTGTCGTTCTGCCTGTGCGATGATTCTCTCCAGTGTATAACCGGGGAGAGGGCCGAGATTGTCATGGCCCAGATACGCCGACACTAGCCAGTACGCACCATTGGCCGTTTCCAGTCTAGCAGTGGTGATATCTCTATCGCTGAGATCAGGGAGTAAATATACGTTAGTGGTACTTTTAACTAGTATGCAAGATCTAGGTTCACCCTTACCAGATGCATACAGTAAGTAGTATCCAGGAGTTCTGAGTCCTTTAACCATGGATTTAACAATCCAGGGTTCCTGGATCAGAACAATATCCTCACCGTTTCTGGATAGACGGAGAAGAAGGGAGGCCGAAGCCTTAATAGAGTGTTGAAGGTTAATTTGGACTAATTGCAACATTTGGCTACAATCAGGCGGAATAGCCTCCTGTACGGTGTCGTTGCGTTCTTCCAAATCAGAAGATGAACTCAATAGCTCATTCTCACTCAATGGAACGAGGTTAAGGTAGTCTTCGGTCTCCATTTTGGTCAGACTGTCGACATTAGTAGAAGACTGAACCTTGATCAGGGATGACCTGGATTCCTCATCAACAATGGATGGAAAGGTGATGGATGCACCAGGGTCCCATCCCACAGGCTCAGCCTCAGTTTTTTGTGGAGGGACGCGATCCGCGTCAACCTCATCTTTTTTGTATACTTTGAGGACATCACTATAGGTCTTGGATACGCCGCAATGGAGAGTTCTGGTGTTTTGCACCTTGGGTCGTTTGGGCACCGGGATGGTATCCTCTAGAGACCTTTGTTGCTTTGACGTTGAGTCGCCGCTGGTCTGCGCATTGGCTAAAATGCACTGAGCCCATTTTATCCTGGCGTCCAGCTCCGTCTTCCCTTCGACCTCCAGCTTTTCATTACCAAAGGTATTGAGAATCCTAGGAGCTGTCAGCCTGACCGTATAGCTGTCCTTTGACTGCCTATTCAGCGTAGTTGAAGGTAACGTCTTCGGGGGAGAACCCTCTCCAGTGGTGGGAGGACCATTATTCACAACCCTTACACCACCGAGTTGGGCTCCCTCCCAAGACGTACTCGGAAGAGGTTCACTCTCTCTAGAAGTGGTCGGACCGTTATTCACAACCCCACCACTACAGAAATTAGGTATTGCTACCACCTTACTTCTCTCGCTGGAATCTGTATCAGATGGGGGACCATGACTTGCCACAACCACCCCACTGAAACCGACCCCAGGAGTAACGGCAAACAGCTTTGACGCCGTGCTGCCGCCCGGTTTCGAAGGAGAACCGGTCTCACCATCTATCCTTGTTTTTGTCTTTTGTTTTGACATACAATTATTTTGGACCCACGAGTAGCGAATAAAGGTTGGTCACTCTACACAGAGATTCGCATATGTAGAGAAGGCAAGCTGATCCGAAAAGTGCCAAAAGTCGGATACTCCGTTAACGACTGAGCTAGTATTTTTAATTGGGCCCCCAGCCAGGCTGATCATCGGCACGGGTCGTGTAACACCTTAGATCCAGCCCAATAGGAAAATTGGAGTGGGTGAGGAAGGGGATATGATTTGATAAGAGTGGCAGACAGCTATTCGCCGTACTGTCAAGGAAAGGAATTATGTGTATAGGAAAACACGTCGAACAGCGATACGCCGTACCAACATGGGGGAGAACTCGTTGAACAGCTTTTCGCCGTACCACCGAGGGGGATTACGTGGACAGCTATTCACCGTACCGACGATGGACAGGGATGGGTTTGGATAGGGAAGGTTTATGGACAAGTTATTTCAGGACTCAAGGGAAGAGGATATGATAAGATAAGAGTGACAGACAGCTATTCGCCGTACTGTCAAGGAAAAGGAGTAATGTGTTTGGGAAAACACGTCGAACAGCGATACGCCGTGCCGACATGGGGGAGATCTCGTTGAACAGCTTTTCGCCGTGCCACCGAGGGGGATAACGTGGACAGCTATTCGCCGTGCCGACGTGGGACAGGGATCGGGTGTGGATGGGATAGGTGAAGCGCCCTTTGGTTTCAGGACTCATCTGGAGTTAGACTCGAGAATCTTTGACCTTACTCAGCTTCTACAACTCGTCAAGTTCGACGCTCAGGTAGAAGAAAGAAATGATAACAACTTACAATTTTTCAACAAAAAAATAACACTTTATTGGAAAAAAAATTAAAAGTAAAACAAATTCACAGCACAGTAATAAATATAAGGAACTAAAAAGTCTCCGTACACTTTAAATAATTTTTTCTTATTTTCTTAAAAAAAAAAGGAAATATTTATCCTAAAACAACAAATAATGTAGCTTAATAGCTAGTAGGACCTCCTCTGTTTTTTACCACTTCTTGCAACCTATTTTTCATGGAATGGACCAGTTTAGAAGTAGTATCGGGGGAAATCTTGTTCCATTCCTCTAGTAAGATGGCTTTGAGGCCACTTTTGCTGGAAATTGTGTGCTCACGAATTTTTTTTTCCAAATGATCCCACAAATGCTCAATGGGGTTGAGATCTGGCGACTGAGCAGGATGTTTAACCTGCGTTCGGACATTGTAAAGCAGCCATTCTCTTACCAGCATCGATGTGTGCTTTGGGTCGTTGTCCTGTTGGAAAATAAAATTGTTCCCGAGACCCAGTTTTTCAGCGCTTGGACGAAGATTTTCTTTAAGGATATTTAAATATCCATATTTATCCATCGTATTTTCAATGAAAACAAGGTTTCCAACACCAGAAGATGCCATACAACCCCACACCATTACATGGCCACCGCCGTGCTTCACAGTAGGGGTTAAGTTTTTCGGATTTAGAGCAGTATTGGGCTTCCTCCACACCATACGACGACCATCTGACCCAAAGATGTTGAATTTACTCTCGTCGGTAAATATGACTTGATCCCAAAACGAGGTTTCTTTTCCCAAATGGTCGATGGCGTAGTCCAGCCTAGCTTTCTTATTCACTTTTCTTATGAATGGCTTCTTTCGACTTACTCGACCATGTAATCCATTCTTGTTCAAGAGATTGCGAATTGTTTGGGGGGATACATCAACTCCGTCACTGATTTTTAGTTTTCCAGCGAGAACTGGTGCACTTTGCTTCGGATCCTCTGCAACACTCCTCAGCAACCTCTTCTCCGTACGACGATCTATCTTTTTAGGACGACCAGATCTTGGTTTGTTTAAAATCGTTTTGGTTTTTTTAAACTGTTCCACAACGTACTGAACGGAAGAACGTGGCCTTTTGACTATTTTTGAAATTTCAGCATAAGATTTCCCCTCATTGCGCAGATCGATGATAATCTGCTTGTTAGCCAAAGGAATTTGCTTATTTTTCGATTCCATTTTAATTTCCTTGAGACGAAACAAAATATTTAGCTAAAACATAATTGAGAACACTTAAGCTTACCAAAAAACGAAATAATTCCTTATAACACACCTTACAGTGCCAACTACAACAAGAAAATGAAATCTGTACGGAGACTTTTTTTTCTCTATTTCAAGGAACCGCCACATGATTATGATCATAACGGTATCCTTCGAGCATAAAAGTTCTTGGAATTTGCATAACAAGCGAGGGGAGACAACGTGCTGTCATCTGTGTTGCCATTTTGTTTTTTTTTTTATTAAACATAACTACTTTTTTTTTGCAAAAACGCAAACGATAGTCTCTGTACGGAGACTTTTTGGATCATGTGTATATTGAATAACAAATTTCTTTATTTTTATGCACTTAAATTTTTCAAGTGGTGTGTAAAAACACAGATTTAATATGAGGTGATGGGAACTTAAGCTCGCCATGTCAATGCCACGAAAACTAAGATAGTTTTCCTTCAAACCATAACAAATAGAGTTATAAATCTATGATTAGATACAACAATTATTCTCTTAGTAGGTATTCTCAAAGTTGCTTTAACAATTCAATTTGATTATAAAATTTTTTTGGCATTGATATGACGAGTTTTGGTTCTCATCATTTACATTACAAATAATAAAAAAAAAAACACTAGCACACATTTTTATATTTTTGGATTTTTATCCACTGGAACTGCTGGCTGTTGATTGAAGATATTTTTCTGGCAAGCAGCTGCCCGGCACAGGATATCTTTATGTTCATTGTTGATGCAATTAAATATTTATGTAGGTAGGTATTTTCTGAAAGTAGGTAGAAAAAATGATTAGCAAAGAAAAAAATAGAATGCAAAGATATTTATCTACAATTAAAACAAAATACTTATCTATTTTATTGATGTTTCTTAATCTTCCTTTTTTTTAATTTATTGCAGCTCCATATATCTATTTTCTCTTTTGGTTTTCTTCTTCACACAATTAACTTCACATAATTTAATTTTACAAAACGATTTGTTTATTTTTCCTTCTGCCATTTGACAGCATATTCGATTTCTATTCTACCACTTTGTTTGGTCATGCGCGGTGGAAGTGGAAAAACTACTTCACTCGCTTACTCCAATTATTATTACGAGAATAATATATGACTTTCTCGTTCTTACGATAATAATAAATTTACCTCGAAATAAAAAAATATTCCCCATTCTGGTGTCAAAATGTGAAACATGTTTCACAACATGGGTGCTCACTAGCGCCACCATCGATGGAATACCACGTAAATAAAAACGACTCCATGATAATACTATTGACGACTAGAAAAGTCAAAATGCGATACCTGGTGGCGAATAAAACAACTGGATAACTACATTATGAAGAAGTTTTACTTTATTTTTTAAGTAAAAATATAGTTTTTATATTTATTAGAATAGTTTTTTTTTCTTTTAATAAATAATTTCGGAAAAACACTTCACAAATCACATACGATTTACAACAAATTTTGACATCTTATGTAGTTATTCTGTTGCATTTTTTGCCCGGTAGAGTACTGCCTCCAGTCGTCAATAAAGTTTATATACAAAGCTAGCTATCCCAAAAATGTTGAGATAACTTGAGTTGTTGTTGCGTCAGCTTTTATCAGCTGTTTTTCAACAAGGGATTACAACAACACAAAGCTATCCGGATAACTGAGAATAGCCAGCGGAACGTGCCCATTGACGTTCACAAATGCAATAGGTTCTCTCGGCTGGTAAAAACACATTTGTATATACTCTTCGGCTTCTGGATGTGCCTGCCAGCTGTAGTTCGATTGAGCTACATTTGGTATAGTTCTCCATTTCCAGTTGTACGCAACTTTCAATTTTATTGTAGTTGGTGGATGCCAATGGAAAGTTGGTGCAAACTGGTCAGCTAAAATGGGCCAAATTATGGTGTGTGATGTGAAATCAAATAAATTAATTTTTGACAGCTCTCAGTACTTGTTTCTCAAAGTGATGCCAACTATGTAACAATTTTTGGTGATCACCTTACACCGACGGAAGATTAAATGTGATCATATTTGATTATCATAAATGTGACAATCACCAATAGGGGGGTTTATGGACCTAGACAACATGGCTGGTTGTTGGAACATGCTCGATCGTTTAAATGCGAAACTGGACCAACATAAAATATGATATGTATTTTCTTGATTCCATATTCGTTCCTTATAATCGCTCTATACACTATGGCCCTCATTATGAATAGCGAATCGAACGTTCGCTTAAAAGCGAATGATTTAGCGAATTCCCTTATCACGATACTATCGATAGCGAGCTTCCACATTCGCTTCAAAATTCAATGCTGCCAACAATAGCATTGATTTTTGAAGCGAATGTAGAAGCTCGCTATCGATAATACCGTGATAAGGGTATTCGCTAAATCATTCGCTTTTAAGCGAACGTTCGATTCGCTATTCATAATGAGGGCCTATGCGACTATACCATGAATATCGTTTCTTTGGGTTTCGTACTGTCTGCCGTTCGTTTCGTAATTCATAAAAGGGTCCCTGACATAGGCGCCCGCAGGATTTTGTCCAGGGGGGGGGAGTCAATTTCAATTAATTTTGTCAATTTTGATTACTTTTCAAGAGAGCAAAAAAACACTTCAAAGCTGCCTAACAAAAAACCTTTCAAGTATAGGCTTAATTGAAGAGATAAAAAAAGAGATTTAAGATGATATTTTCTGTTTATGTTTTTTAACTTAAAGTCATTACAATGAAAAAATTACATTTGTTCTATAGAGATAAACTTTAATAATAAAAAAAACTTAAAAAAAACAAAGACTGGAATTTCTTTTTTTTTACACTTCAGAATTCTATGTTGTAGAGAGCTTAAGCAAGCTGCATACTACAAACAGAGGTTCATCATGAGTGCATGTGTTAGTGGTTAGTAGATAATGCTACATTTCCACCTGATGCTAATCTGAGATTTAATAAGATTTACCTCAAATCTCCTTCAAATCTCAGAGATTTACCATACAAATTTATTTCGTAAATCTTGAAGATTAGAAATTAATCTTGTTAAATCTTCCTAGGACAAATAGATTTACAAATCGAACTAACCTTTTCTTAAATGGTGCTGAACGATTCATTCGAGACTCGCATTCAGTTCTTCATTGTTTCACACGAATCAAACATTCTGTCTCATTTGCACTTTATAAGAAAAATTGGAACGCTATTTGCATTTTTGAAGGTGCTGTCAAATTTAATCTTTTTTAAATCTTTTTGTGCGGTGGAAACACCAAAAAGATTTATTAAATCTAATCTGAGATAAACCTTTGGTGGAAACATAGCATAACACAAGCACATAAAAAGATACAAAAAATTAACAAAATTAAACAAAATATAATATGAAACAACATACCTAATAATTATAAAATAAAGTTAACAAAATTAAATTAAATATAATATAAACATTTAAATAAGGTTTCTACCAAGACGTTAAAAAATTACGAGAGTGGAGCACTGGTACGCAACAATGTTTTTAATCCTACTTTACTAATGTTAAAATCAACAGAAGAAGCGTTCAAATTAAAAAGTTTGCACATACGATTAAGAGGTTCGTGTATACCATAATTGGTTCTATGAAAAGGAACGTGACAAAGTTCAAATCCTCGTAGGTGGTGGGATCCTCCGCGGTAGTTAATGCCTATACAGGCTAACAAGTCAGGTGCATCAATTTCACCTCTGATAAGTTGGTGGAAAAATATTAAATCATTATTAACACGCCTTTCATATAAAGTTTGAAGTTGCAAAAGCTTGATTCTGTGTTCGTAAGGTGGCAAGTTGTACGGATCAGCCCAAGGAAGACCTTTCAAGGCGAAGCGAATGAAGTTATGTTGTATTGATTCAATACGGCTTTTATGAATTTCGTAAAAGGGAGTCCATACTTGGGAGGCGTACTCAAGATGGGGTCTTACATAACAATTGTATAAGGAAAGAGTAACATACGGATCGTTGAATTCCTTTGCCCAGCGTTTTATAAATCCAAGCATGGAACTCGCCTTATTTACAATATAGTTAATATGTACTTTGAAATCTAAATCTGAACTAAATTGAACACCCAGGTCTTTGACATTAAAAACACGACAGAGTGTGTGCTCTGAAATGGAATAATCAAAAGCACTCACTACTCGTTTTTTAGAGAAAGTTATAGTTTGGCATTTAACAGGGTTAAGGCCGTTTTTCCCACACCAAACATTAAAATAGTCAATATCAGCCTGCAGGAGAATATGGTCATGATAAGATTGTATTGTTTTAAAAACCTTCATGTCATCAGCATATATAAGAATATCACTATAGCGTATACATGAAGTTACATCATTTATAGCGATAATGAACAAAAACGGACCCAGATGGCTTCCTTGAGGTACACCCGATTGAGCACTGAATGAGTTTGAAAGATAATTTCTGAATTTTACCTGGCAACATCTTTTTTCAAGGTAGGACTTTATCCATGAAATAACAAACATCGGAAAACCAAAGGCTTTAAGTTTGAATACAATAATTTGATTTTAAAAAACTTAGGGAAAAAAATAGCCGGCACCAGAAATTTTGAAAGCAGAAATACATTAGAGCATAGCATGAAGAATTTTTTGCTTTGGTCGAACAAAAATACCTGAAAAAAACATCGATGTTTTCGGTTCGATATTTATTGACATCGATGTTGGGTCTTCGATGTTGACATCGATTTTGTTTCAATATCGCTCATCCCTATCTGGAAAATACTTTTTTTTTGTAATTCAGATGTCAAATTATGAAGCCGACCACCTAATTGTCATCTTCAAATGGAAGCAAAGAAACTGTTATACCTTATAAGGAATACACTATCCAGTGTATTATAGAGATCAGTGGTTTTAGGTGGCACGGCTGGGAATCGATCCCACACCTTCGGCATGACAGTCCTACTTACTTACCATCAAGCCACGAGGTACTACATTGGTGCCCTAGGAAGCCAAAATTCAAGATCTTCGAAAATGTTATCAGACACGGTTGCCGCTACTTTGAGCGTGAAATGATTCGCCTAAAGATCAGCATCCTGGGCATAAGCGAAACTAAGTGGAGAGGAAGAGCCGAATACATATCTGACTCTGGGAAAAAAAGAATGCTGTATTCCGGGAGGATGAGGGTGACCAAACACTGCATGGTGTCGGAATTATGTTGAAGGAAAAAGCGAGGCGTAGTTTAATTTCCTGGGTGCCAATTTCTGCGATATTAATGACAGAAAGGTTTCGTTCAAAAATTCATAACGTCAGAATTCTTCAGTGCTACGCCCCCAAAAATGAAGTGACCAAGGAAGACAAAACCGGGTTCTACACTCATCTTAACTCGGTTTACAGAAGTGTTCCGAGAGCCGACATCATAGTCGTCATGGGAGACCTCAATGCCCAAGTCGGTTAAGACAATTACGGGCTGGAACGCGTGATGGGGAAAAATGGCTTGGGGTCACGGAACGAAAATGGCGACTTGCTTGTCGGCTCTTGTAACGCGAATCGTCTTGTGATAGGTGGGACTGTATTTAAGCATAGGACGTGCAACAAAATCACCTGGGTGCATCCGGATGGTCAAACCGAAAACAAAATTTATATCATGATTCAGCAGCGATGAAGGAAGTCAATGTGTGATAAGAATAAGTAATGCCGATGTGGGAGGCGACCAGCATTTGGTTCTGATGAGATGATTCTTAAAACACTGCACTGTCGAGTGGCCTAAGAATAAACAGCAAAAAGACAAAAGTAATGCTCACAGGCCGCTCCCCAAAGCAGCGTATTATTTTAAAGGAGGCACCAGTGGAAGAAGTCGAACAGTTTAATTACATATGCTTTATTGTTTCTGCAAATGGCAGTAGAGAACGTTAAAAGTAGAATCAATAAGGCTCGTGCTGCCTTTGGTACTCTGTCCCCAATTTGAAAATCCAGTCAAATCTCCTTTCGCACTAAGTCAATTATGGACATAGTTGTCAAAATTGAACCACTGCGAAAGTTAAAAATTGTTCCACAATGCAAGCGTTGCCAAGCCTTTGGGCATACACAAAAATACTGCAATCGCGAGTTTGCTTGTGTTAAATGCGAAGGCCGGCATGCAACTAAAAACTGTTTCATGGGCAGAGAACAGAAAGCGAAATGTGTTAACTGTCAAGGCAATAGAGCTGTGTAAATCGTTCATTTCAAATGATCGAATCGTTCAAGAATCGATCACCAAAATGATTCGATCAATTCAATCAATCGATCTTTCGATCATTTTCATTTCCCTGAATTTATTATCGATTCAATTTTCATTTCGATTTCGATGGAATCAAATCTCTCGATTTTAACGAATTCAATTCACTTCTCTTTCACTTCTCAACACGATTTTAAGGCAATTGGGTGACATTTGGATGAAAATGCACCCTTTCTCTCAAAATACAGTTGATCCTCTATCTTCCAAGCCATCAATCTTCAAATTCCATCGACGGATGGCTTAGATGTCGATAGATTAAAAATCCTCTGAGAAATCTGAAATTTTTGACGAATTTTTAGTGCTCCATAAAAAGGTGACTTAAAGGCAATTGTATGATATATGGATCAAAATGTACTTTTTCTATCAAAATATAGTTTGTCTCCTATATTTCAAGCCATCAACTTTCAAATTCTACTGACGGATGTTTACGATGTCGATGGATTAAAAAACCTCTAAAAACACTGAAATTTTTGAATAATTTTCCTGCTCCGGGAAAAGGTGATTTTAAAGCAATTCGGTGAAATTTAGATCAAAATACACCTTTTCAAAATATAGTTCATCCCCTATCTGACAAGCTGTGAAATTCAATTGAAGGATGGCTACGGTCTCGATGGATTAAAAAACATCTTAGATATCATATATTTTTGTAGAGAAAATCGAGATTCATCGAAATGATTGAGATTGAGATTGGGATGGAAAATCGAGAATATTTGAAATGATTGAGATTGGGATTGAAAATCGAGAATCATTGAAATGATTGAGATTGAGATTGGGATGGAAAATCGAGAATATTTGAAATGATTGAGATTGGGATTGAAAATCGAGAATCATCGAAATGATTGAGATTGAGATCGATTGAAATGAAAATTTGTGATTTCAATCATCAATACTTTTCGATGATCGGATTAAAAAAATCGAATCGATCCTGATTGACACAGCCCTACAAGGCAATCATCCTGCAAGTTACAGAGGATGTCCAGTCGCCAAAAAATTCCAAGATACAAAAAGAAAAAAAATGTGTGAGTACCGGGACTCGCGTGGTAGATGTGTAAACATTCGTTTTCACCTGAAGGTAAGGGATCGGGCCACGTATGGCAAAAATTAGGAATCTGTAATACAAGCGCTAAAACAAAATGAGTGCACGACACAAATTATAATGAAGTTACCCATTAAAAAACTCCTTCCGAGAAAACTCCTCCGCAAATAAACCATCACAAATTAAGCTACTTTAATTAACTTTATGACGTCACAAAGTTGTTCCTGGATTCAAAGTTAAAGTGTCAAAAAGTAACTTTGAGTACATTTTTCCAACTCATCTCTTTGATACTGAGTTGAAATGGTTAATCCGTCAAAAGCAGCTGAAATCACGATGTTTTCATTTTGAGTTATCTTTTGTTTGCTTCTCGATCGTTCGGTTTGGAATTGATCTCATTTTTGTGTATATTAATTTTGGGCTTTTTGATCGTTTATTTTTAAGGCAATTAAAAGACTAATTCATTAGTTTTCCCGACGTTTCGTTTGGTTTTTTGCCAACATCTTCAGGGGTTTCTTATTAATTTATTAGACTTTAGTCGTCAAGTTACATTTTCAATAGGATTTTATTTTTAATAAATAATTTAACATATATATTGCACTATTGATTTTTGAACGTGATACTAATAAATATTTAATAAATTAATTGACAAATGGACAAAACAGAGACTAAAACTAGTTATCACAGACTATGTTTTGTCCATTTGTCAATTAATTTATTAGTATCTCGTTCAAAAATCAATAGTACAATATATATGTTAAATTATTTATTAAAAATAAAATCCTATTGAAAATGTAACTTGACGACTAAAGTCTAATAAATTAATAAAAAACTCCTGAAGATGTTGGCAAAAAACCAAACGAAACGTCGGGAAAACTAATGAATTAGTCTTTTAATTGCTTTAAAAATAAACGATCAAAAAGCCCAAAATTAATATACACAATATTTAATATTATAATTGATCAATTAAAATTATATCTGATCTCATTTTTGTAATATCGCACCTCCGGTACAATAACGACGTAATTGCAGTTTTTTGTGAAATTGAGTTAAAAATGCCATAATGTCCCAAATTTCAAGTTTTATACGTGGTAAAATCGACGTAATTGTATCTTTGCTAGTGTTCAAAAGAGGCCACTTTTTTGTTTGACACAAAAGCTGAATCTATAAAACTTTTCGGGGCAAGAAAGACGTAATTGTACTTTGCGCGCCACAAAAGCTGAAACAAAAAACTTTTCAATGCAACAAAGACATAATTGTCAGTTGCGCGCGATACTTTGTAAATAGTAGTTGTGCAAAGTCATTAGAACGCCGCGCCGTAACGTACGAAAGGTCAGTAAATGGGTGTGTATTTTAGTGCAACAATGACATAAGAGCACTTTGCGTCGTTGTTTCTGAGTTTTTTGTTTGTTTGTTTTAAGTGCTCTTTAATTAATAGTTTGTTTGTATATATCACGTATATATCACTTATTCGAAGTGCTCGGAAAAAGGGGCCTCCGTACCAAATATTTGAAATGAGCTACAAGGACTTTGAAGACCTAAAATTGTTGACCGATGAAATGTCCTTTAACCTAACAAAAACTCGAACAACGACCAAATTAAAATTTCGGAGTTGAAAATGGTTACAGTTGAAAAAGGATAGGAAACCTACAAATGCAAGACTTCCTTCGAAGGAGAGTGGATCCTTGCTCGAGGCCGTGGACGAGCTATAAACATCAAATCATTTGAAAATATTAAGCTAACGCCAGCCTACACATGCAAAATTCCAATTCCAAACAGAAAGAAGGAAGACCTCCTTCACTTAATAAAAACAAACATTGTTCCTCAATATTATGAGACATTTTACAACAGCCTTTTAAATAAACATACATTTTTGAATACATTTAAGAAGCGTGTTTCAATTCCAAAATGCCCATTAATTTAGAGTAAGAACGACTCAACTGTCAAAAAAAATTAATTCCTAGATCAAAAATGACAGAATTGAGGTTCCTCAAACCCTCCAAAAGCTCAAAAAAGAAGCTGGTGAAAGATATAAAAGGTAATAATATGAAATCTAACTCACTGAATTATCAGCTATTTTTAGGACTCTTGAAGTTGATTCTGTAGGCCTATTTTATTGCGTTATTGTATTTTGAATAAGCACGCAAACTTTAAACGTGTTTCCTCAACATTTAAGAAAAGTGCAATTACGTCGTTATTGTACCGGAGGTGCGATATGTAATAGTTTAATTTTATTATCCCCCAGATCTGATCCGGATTAGATTATCATAATAAAACAAACAGGATCCCAGTGCGATAAGAGTGTTATATATCTATCCGATCCCCGTTTACTGCCTGAACAGAATGCAAAACGGAGCTGGAATAGATGTCAAAAATGCTGCAGCCGGAGCTGAGAGAGTTGAACAATTTTTAACTTTTACTGCAGCATTTTTGACATCTACTGCAGCTTTTTTGACATCTATTCCAGTTGCGTCTTCCATTCTGTTCAGCCAGTTATCCTTTTGTTTCTGTATTTTCTCTCTACTCTATTCTCTATTTTCTCCCTATCTTCAACACAAAAATCCATCTACCTGTGATAGAAAAAACTCATTTTTGCAACAAAGTACAAAGGGTGTATGGTCAGAATTAATTTGCAAATCGAAATCCAAAAGCCAGGTCAGATTTTGTGTTGTTTTTGTAATACATGTATGCATATACAATTCAGATCAGATCTGGGGGAAAACATAAAGCTAATATATTTATTTTTATTGATTTTACCGTCGATAGTGAGTTTGGAAATTTTTTCCAGGTTTTGCGACATTTTTTTATCTGATTTGATCGATTTGTAGTAAAGAAATTTGTGCAAGTAATGAATGATAAAAAAAAATGGAAATATTTTTGCTTAAATATTCAATTTTTTGCTAGAATGAAGTTAAGTGAAATTTAATTTGAAAAATGTATGCATTTTCGAAGTGCTGATAAATGTTCTTTTCAATAATGAAATCACAATTTCTTCTTGAATGTTAATTCCAAATTTATTTCGACTTTTTTCACCCAATTTGTTTGACAGATCAGCCATATTTTTAACTTTTGTCGTTCCTAAATGAAAAGTAACTCAAAGTAACTTTTTTAAATATGACATTACAGCACTTCTTTTTGACACATTAACCACAGCCAACTAGAGAAACATAAAAGAATGCACCACCTGGCAAATCATGTTATGACATTTCAAATCAAGAAATTGCAAATAACACTTGATATCACAAACCAAAATTGCCACCCGCGATTGCAGATATTGATACAAAATAATGAAATAAAAAATTAAATTTCTAGAAAAAAAAGCAACAAAATCTTCACCTGGCAAAATGTATGTCAAATATCTCTGTCAAGACATGATTGCATCTTGACATCCTATCAAGATATGAAACGGAGTGACTCCATTAGATATTTAATATCAAGACGAACATTCTAAGAGAAATTATCTACTGTGGAGTCGGGGTGTAAGGAATTCACTCCACTTAGCAAATACCAAAACCATTAGGTTTAAAATGAAAACTACCTTACCTATTCGAGTTTACAGAGTTATACTTACCTACACAAACAAAATGGTTCCAAACGGAACCGTGAGCCCATATCCGTTACAGCCGATTTTCAATTTTACCCATACCGAGCGCTAAGATGTTTACACATCAAAACAAAACTGGGAACAAGCTTAGAAACTCAACAAACACAAAATCAATAGTTGAAAGCAAAACAGTAACGGTAGAAAACAAAACCAAAAATCAACCGGTAAAAGCAATTGCACTAAGCAAAAGTGATGAAAATAAATCCTATTCCCAGATTGTAAAAAATGTGCGGAAAAACGAAGAAACATCTATCAAAGAAATGCTTGAACTTATCCTTAAAAGGATTGACAAACAAGATTTAAACATAAAACAGCTAAGCGAAGAAGTCGCTCTTAAGAAACAATGATGGACAGAACACTTCAAATCGCAACATGGAATGCAAACCGTCTTTTACAACATGTATCAGAACTGAACATCTTTTTAGACATAGAGCATATAGACATTTTTTTGGTGTCCGAAACTCACCTCGCTATAGAACAAAGTCTTGATAATAAATTATCAAACTATACGTGTTATCACGCTCCGCACCCAGCTGACAAAGCTAGGGGTGGATCAGCAATACTTATAAGAAAGTGCTTAACACACTATGAAGAACCAAAGTTTACTAATGAAAATATGCAAGTAACAACAATTAGTATTGGTATAAAACAGAAAGAGTTTAAAATAGCAGCTATATACTGCCCTCCGAGGCGCTCTCCAACTGAAGAAGACTTTGCAGAACTCCTTAACTTGTTAGGACATAACTTCCTTCTTGGTGGCGACTTCAATGCTAAACACACCCACTGGGGATCTAGGCTCATAACCACAAAAGGTAAACGGCTATACCAAGCAGGCCGCAAATACAACTGCGAATTTTATTCTTCTGGTTCGCCAACATACTGGCCATCTGATACTAACAAAATACCAGACCTTATAGACTTTTTCGTAGTTAAAGGTATTAAACGAAACCATATAAGTGTCGAAGGTAACTACGACTTATCGATCTGACGATAAGTCGTAGTTACCTTCGACACTTATATGGTTTCGTTTAATACCTTTAACTACGAAAAAGTCTATAAGGTCTATAATTACTCCAGTAATTTTAACACTGAGTGAAGCGGAAATAATAGAAAAAAGTAATCCTAAGCTCGTGAATGAAAGAACAAACTGGAACGAATTCAGAGATATACTTGAAAGTTTTATAAACCTGAGATACCCTATGCAAACAATTGAACAAATAGTAGAACAATTTATTGCTGATGTGCAACGGGCTGCAGAAGAAAGTACTCCAACTATTTCGAACTCAAGAGAAAAAGAAATAAAATATCCTGTCGAAATTAAAGGAGCTGATATTGTAAAAAAGAAGAGCTCGAAGAAAATGGCAAGTTACGAGATTTCCAGGTGATAAGGCAGTTTTTAACCGTCTTAACAACGAACTAAAGAAAAGAATCTGTGAGTTTAAAAACGAATCACTGAGTAGATTTCTGAATAGTCTGACGGCGGATGCTTCTACAGAATACTCATTATGGAAAGCAGCTAAGCGCTTAAAAAGACCACAGACACAAAACCCGCCAATAAAATCTCAAAATGGTAAATGGGTCGGAAACCCGAAACAAAAGGCTGATCTCTTCGCTGAACATCTAGCGAATGTTTTTAAGCCATTCCCAGCAAACACAGCTACAGATACAGATCCCTTACAGTTTGTTGATAGAAACGACGAATGCGAAATACCTTTTGTCACGCTCAAAGAAGTAAGAAGCATGTGTCAACATAAGTTGTCCAGCAAAAAATCACCAGGGTACGATCTCATAACTGCTAGGTTTTGAAAGAAATGCCTTTAATAGCCTTCAATAAACTCCAATTTATAATAAACGCATGCCTTAAACTAAGATATATGCCACATCACTGGAAAATTGCAGAAGTCATTGTTATACCTAAACAAGGTAAGCCACCAACAGAAGTAACATCTTACAGACCAATATCGCTTATACCAATCATGGCAAAAGTTTTTGAAAAACTGCTACTGAAAAGGCTTGGCAAAATAATAGAAGAAAGAAGACTAGTTTCGAGCCATCAGTTTGGATTTAGAAATAAACGTTCCACGATAGACCAAGTGCATCGAATTACGGATGTTGTGGAAAAGGCACTTGAAGAAAAACAAGTATGCTCGGCTATATTCTTAGATGTTGCTCAAGCCTTTGACAAGGTTTGGCACTTGGGCATTGAGTACAAACTGCATAGGGACCTTCCCAGGCAGTACTACGAAATACTGAAATCCTACGTTACGAACCGACTCTTTAGAGTACGGTACGACCAAAATTACTCGGAATTAAAGAAAATTGAAGCCAGTGTACCACAAGGAAGTGTCCTAGGACCGACCCTGTATCTGTTATATACAAGGGATATTCCAGTGGACATCAACGCTATCATGGCCATCTTTGCTGATGATACTGCAATATTGGTGCCAGATAAATCCGTTACGAAGGCTACACAAAAATTGCAAAATGCAGTCGATAAAGTCAGTGATTGGACGCAGATATGGCGCATCAAACTAAACGAAACAAAATCGACGCATATAAACTTTACAAATAAAAACATAAACAATGTTCCAATTTATATAAACAGTACAGCAGTACCTTACTCCAATACCGCCAAATACCTTGGAATGACTTTGGATGCAAAGCTTAAATGGAAAGAGCACATCAAAAAGAAAAGAGAAGAACTAAACTTGAAGTACAGAAAAATGTACTGGTTACTAGGAAAGAACTCTGACCCAACTATCCAGAACAAAGTAATGTTATATAAGCAAGTATTGAAACCCGTTTGGACATATGGCATCCAACTATGGGGCTGTACAAAGAAAACAAATGCTGAACCCATCGAAAAATTCCAAAGCAAGGTCCTTCGTGGAATAATTGATGCCCCTCCCAACTAACATTTCAGCTTCGGTTCGGCCTAACTGAATAGGCTTTCTGATTTCCATAAGACATTTGTAAAATTTCGTTAAGCATCAAAAGGAGAATATTATAGAACTTCTTAAGTGATTTCGGAAAATCTTCTTGGAGGTCCCGTACACAGATCTTTTAAAAGCTTCAAATTCTATAATAGACCTTGTACGATCTATAAGAAGTTTTAACGAGCGCTATTCGAAATCTTAGTGAAGTTAAGGTTTTGACAGATAGCTTCAGAAAAGTTTCTATAAAAGTAAACCCGCAAGTGTAATAGAAATATGCATTTTCCATAAATGGGTCTTATAATACCTATTAGAAGCCGACAATACAACTCTTATAGAGGTTGTAGAAAAATGGGGGAAAAAAGAATAATTATTTTTATTTTCAATTTTTTTGGAGTGATTTTTACCGCATTTAATCTTTGTTAAACCTGAAACTATTATTCGATTTCAATTATTTGTTGATTAATGAATTGGAAATAATTATAAAACACAAAGATTTTTCTTACCTGTCTAGGAATCGAACACGGAACTCCTACGTAATATTCCATCACTCTACCCACTCAGCCATCTTAGATATAAATTGGAAGATGCAAAAACTTAATCAGTATTTTCCTGTCTAATAACAAATTTGCACCCCGTTCACACGAAGAAACAAGATGTACCTACAAAAAATTGTTGATAATTTCTTGAATTCCATGCACGACATTTTTTAGGTAACAAATGCTAGAGATTTGTTGGTAGTTTTCGAATATTTAGTTTAAAAAACAATTTGTCTGCGTTTTTGTCGGAACAGTTGAAGCCGGATTCAACAGGTACTTACGTCAATTTTGTCACTTATGTTTTCATTAAGCTTTGCAGAAAGCCCACAATTTTTGTTTATTTTGATTTTAATGTAAATCAATACGTATTTATTAATCTTTTTTCAAATTTTCATGAGTTCAAAGCAGAAAAAAGATTTATTGGCTTCACCTTCACACTCATTGAATTTTGACAATCAGTCAGACAGAAAAGAGTCATCGATTAGAGATTTCTTAAAGTTTTATCTTCTAAATTGACATTTTAATGCGACAGATAGCAAAACGAACCGAAAAAGTCTTAATGTTTCTCAAATAATATATATACCTTAGTGCTCATGTTTCCAAGCATCCATAAAATTGGTCGAGAAACGTTGAGAAATGGAGCAAAACGCATGTATTTTGTAGCAATTCTCCTCGTTTCTTGGCAGTATACGATTTTGCCTTACGCAAAAAATGGCTTTAATTATGGTTAAAAGTCATACAGAATACTGTACGGCCAACCCTCACTTCTTATTTCCTTCTATTAATGAGTTAAATAACAAAATAATAAGAGATATGTATTTTGTATGTCTAACAAATATAACGGGTCATTTTTTAGCTGGTTTGGTTTTGGCAACACTGGTTTTGACAGCTGACGTGTGTTTAGTACCTTGTGTCACTGTCAAACAGCTTCAGTTTGGTTTGCAATTTAACCATCGTCTTACAAATGAACAACGCTAGCAAATTATTGAATTTTACTATCAAAATTCGTGCTCGGTTCGAAATGTTCATCGCGCGCTGCTTGTGTTCAGCGATGAGGCTCATTTTTGGTTGAATGGGTACGTAAATAAGCATAATTGCCGCATTTGGAGTGAAGATCAGCCAGAAGCATTGCAACAGCTACCAATGCATCCCGAAAAAGCCACTGTTTGGTGCGGTTTATGGGCCGGCGGCATTATTGGGCCATATTTCTTCAAAGATGATGCGAATCGCAGCGTTACTGTCAATAGTGAACGCTACCGAGTGATGATAACAAACTTTTTTCTGCCCGAAATGGAAGTTCTTGACTTGCATGATATGTGGTTTCAACAAGACGGTGCCACATGCCACACAGCACGCGAAACAATGGCGCAATTGCGAGGCGAGTTTGGTGAACAGTTAAATTCACGTTTCGGGCCGGTCAATTGGCCGCCTAGATCGTGCGATTTGACACCATTAGATTATTTTTTGTGGGGGTATGTCAAGGCTAATGTCTATAGGGACAAGCCCGCTTCGATTGACGCACTGGAAGCCATCATCCATGCATTCATTCGTGAGATACCGGCCGATATGTGTGAAAGAGTATGCCAAAATTGGACTCAGCGGATGGGCTACCTGAGACGCAGCCGCGGTCAACATTTGCATGAAATTATCTTTAAACATTAAATTGCAAGGTTCAAACTATCGATTCAAATAAATATTTCATTCATTTTTTCGAATTTTTTGTGTTTTTTTTTTTTTTTAAAGTTCTAAACCTCTTAAAAAATCACCCGTTATAAACTTCACATACAAAATGTGTCGTGTAAATCACCAAAACAGAAACAAGATATGTCCATTTCACTATCTTGATGTTTCAATGACAACACAATCATTTTTTACCATTTCGTATTATCATTTTGTTTTTTAGTAAGCACTAAATATAAAACAAAAGATAAAATGAGCACACCTCATGTAAACATAGTGTCACCTTAGAAAGGCAAACGAAAAGTGTTTGCAACTTCGCTTACATTTTTGCTGACAAGTTCTTCAGAGCTTACAAAATTATCGCGCGCTTTTGTGTGCTTGGGGTCGCTGTGTCTCCAATTATTAATGTGAAATTGAAGTTGTGTGTGAAGTGAATGTGACGTTATTCGTGTTTTTGCCCCGTAATATAAAATAAAATTTTAAGGAATTATAAAATTATTTGAAGTAAATAAGAGTGAAAAATATAAGTGAACTTTTTATTAATAAAGGTGAGATCTATTCAACGGAATTCTTGTGGAATACTCATAGGTATCCACGTAATGCTTAAAAAAACTCCGCTGACGAGTGGCAGTGCCATTCAGGAGCAGTTTATTTAAGCCACCAAATTGTTTGCCATTGCGCAGCAATCATTCCACACCAGTTATTCCTACGAGTTCAAGGAGTCCACAAAATGATCAAAAATGACACCACAAGGAATTGGAGAAGGTATGTAATGTATATTAACTGAAGTGCAGGCCCTAAATAGCCTGGCAAAAATCTCGCATCAAACCCTCCAAGTGGGTGCCGGGCGGTAATGATCACCACAGTTGATCTTGTGCTTTGACAAGATTGGGGATCAGCTAAGGTCAGGTCGAACTGTTGAGGTGTTCCTTTACTCCTCAATAGTTCAACCCTCAGCAATTCGATCTGACCATAGATGCGAGTCCCTAATTTTCAGTGGTGGTGTGAGCGATTTTCATAATCCGTGCCGAAGAAATGGAAGGCTGGGGGGCAAACCAGTCACTAACGAGCTCATTCGGGCGCCTTGGCAGGGTCCGTCTTAGACTGCCTTACCCCGGTATATCGGCTCTGCCGGGGCTGACCATCTTTTCCGACCTACTCGTGGGACCTTCATTTATTTTTTTAACAACAATGGACGATTTAGACATGACGAACTTACCATCCGCTGACACTGAGGATGAACTTTTGGCCTCCAGTCAGGAGACCATCGTAGGGAAACCTGCAAACCCAGGGAGCACTGGTAGTACCAGCCATAGTACACCTGTGCCCCGACCGACCATCAATTCCGAACCAGAGCCTTCGTGCAGCAATGCCAGCCATAGCAGCGCTGTACGGCGTAGTAAAAAGAAATCGGCGGGTACTCTTCTCAAGTTCCAGTTCCGGAAGGCTACCAATACAAGATTGCCAGGAATGAGGAAGCTGGGACTGTTCTTGAGAGAGACCTAGCTGATAAAATCAAGTACCAGAAGATTGTTGAAGAGTACAACAGTTTTCTGGCTATGCAAGAAAAGTCAACCCAGGAAAAAGCTGTCAAACGAAATAGGTCTCGAGTAGGGCTGCCAGATAAAATTTGTTCAATATCGGGACATCAGGATCCAAAAATCTGGACAAATCGGGACTTTCAACAAAGGCATGGAATGTTACACATACAACACAGAAAAATATTTACTGGAAAATAATAAGCGACAATATGTCCAATTATCAGTTAAAATTGAAAATGACTCGATTTTTATTTCCACTCGATGTCTTGCCAACATCTCTGGTGCGGTGCTTCTTCTGTCTGTAAGCAAAATAGGCAATTGCCTAGGGTGCAACTTTGAAAAGGGTGGCAAAACCGATGAAAATTCAATTTTTAAAGCAACACAACAAGGTTTGCAAAAATTAAATCACGCACCACTTACGTTTTCAAATTTTATAAAACTGTCGATAACCTTTAGACAATATCGATACCTTCCCGTAAGAATGTATTAGGTGACAGTCTCAACATTTTAAAATAAAATTTTTAAAAACCTCTTGATAAATTATTTATTTGTGTATTTTGTAGTAATGAACTGATTTTCTAAGAGATTTTGAGTTGAAAATTCCGTTTCAAAACTTCATACTCCTTTAAGTACCTACATAAATAAATAACTGAACAGGAGTTTTTTTCGATGCCTCTAAATTTTTTGAAATGTCGCTAAATACATTCTTACGGGAAGGTATCGGTAATTAAAAGCGTAGCTAAATGTTAATTTGTTTGGTTTTCTTCTTTAAAATTTTCTTGCGGCAAAATAAGAATTTTCCCAAGGTGTCAAAAACTCCTTTAGCACAAACGACTCACATATTTTTTATAAATTCGCGAAATCATTTTAATTAAAATGCTAATTAATTTTGGTTTTCTTCTTGAAAAATGTTCTGCGGTAAAATAAGAATTTTCCCAAGGTGCCAAAAACTCAAACGTTTTACATACTTTTTTCTAAATTCGCGAAATCATTTTAATAAAAAGGAGAATTCCTTCTTTGACAAATGAAAGTTATTTTTCAACTGTAAGAAAAAGAAAAGTCGGGACAAAATCGGGACATTTTGTATATCGGGACAGATATCGGGACAGGGTTCAAATATCGGGATTGTCCCGCCAAAATCGGGACGTCTGGCAGGCCTAGTCTCGAGACGAGACCAACACGGAAAGAATTGAAAAATCACCAATTGAAAAATTTGCAGTTGCAATTTACGAATCATGTTTAATTCGTAAATCAAGACATTTTAATCCCAAATTAATACAAAAATTGGTAATTTAACACTCAAAACGTAGCAATTTACAAAATTTGTTTCTTCGTGATTTGCAATTAAAATCCATGATTCAAGTTTGTACTTTTCATAGCAAAATACAACTGTTTTGGCGTAATTTACTCTCCAAAAGCATAATCTCACAAACAGCATTTCAAAATATTGATTTGCGATAAATATCTAGTAATTAACATTGCACAATCACTGAATTACGTTTTTTTTGTCGTAATTCGCAACTCCATGAGAAAAGTTGCAAATCACTAACAAAAAATTCCTAAATCACGACTTTCTTGTCGCAATTTACTTCTCGAAGAAATAAAGCACCACAACATGGCAGGTATCTAATCATCAATGTGTGGCACAAACGATCTGTAATGCAAATTGGCCTGGTGGTTGCATGCTCGCTCCGCAACTGGAGGGTTGCGAGTTCAAATCCAACTAGAGTCAAGCGTCAAGTATTTATTTCAAATAAATTAAATTAAATGTGTATACCTGCAAAATGAAGGGTAGAGCAGGATTGATCTTTCCAAGTGGCAATATCACGAACTAAAAGTGGTGATCACAAATCTTTTTTGCAAATTTTCAAATTATGCAATTGAGGAATATTTGGATCAAATTGCGATTTGTTGTTCGCAATTTTTGTTTTCTCTCGATAGTATAATTGGTACTTAAGAGGGTTGATTTACGATTTTTAAGTATCAATATCTTCATTTTGGTCAGTTTTGCAAATTGCAAACAAATAGTCGTAAATTACGAAATCCCGAGCCAAGGTATAAATCGGGATTCATTTTTCGTAATTTGCAGCTCATTTTTCGTGATATGATCCAAGAATTCTTTCCGTGTAACCAACCTCCGAAAAGGAGTAAGTTTGATGGCCAGAAAAAGAAAGTGCCACCTCCCAGAGCAGCGCAACCGCGTACTTTAAGTGAGGTCGTCAGAGATGACCTCCAAGTATCGGTTGTAGATGAGCTCTCCACCAACAGCAGAGGTCTGCTGGAAGTGTGGAACTCCATCGAGGCCAAGCTCTCGGAGATGGTGTTTTCCTACACCGTGACGGCAAGCGAGGGACCCTACCCTAGTTTTGACTCTGGTGAGATGCTCAGGGGACACAGGGTTGTCAAATGCGCGGACTTGTTCTCTAGGGATTTCCTTAGTAGCTGCATTGCTAAGATTAGCAATCACTGGGATGGCTTGAGGCTCAAGCTCATCCCAGCTAAGGATATCCCTGGACAACCAAAGGCGCGTATCTGGTTGCCCCTCATGAGTATTAAGCCAAGCGGACAGAGCGGTCTTCAGAGGCTAAATCCGTTGATTCCGATGCGGGACTGGGCAGTCATCAAGACTGAGGAACCGCAGAAGAACAGCGCTTCTTATCTTCTGAAGATTAGCGAAGAAAGTGTAGGAGAACTTGAGAAGGCTGACTTCAAACTCCGCTTTGGCATCAGGTTTGCCAAAGTCAAAATTCTGCCCAGTCAGGGTACAGACCCCGACAAAGTTGATGACAATGTCGAGTTCGACGATGTCACCGATGGAGTCGAGGTCCCCGGCGAGCCGCCGAGCCCTGATTGTGCAGAATGCAATCAAAATTAAAAACGCGATGCTGAGGGTCATTCAGATTAATCTGAAGCACTCGAAATGTGCATCAGATAATCTGAGGGTTTTCCTGAGTGAGGAGAACATTGACGTCGGCATCATACAAGAACCGTGGGTTAACGGCCGTAGAGTGAGAGGTCTCCAAGACAGCCAGTATGATCTGTTCTGTTCTACAAAACCGCAAACCAAGACCAAGGTAAGCCTCGAGCACAAATAATTATATACAGATGTCTCACGCTCATAGAAAAATCTGGGATATGAAACTGAAAATCTACAATTCAATGAGCTTTTAAGAAAGCTCTTTTCATGGAATTATTTTAAGATCTGGTCAAAGTGCTTTTTCTCTTTCAAATTTGTACCTTCTAAAATCACAACAAAAATATATTTTCTGTGATGCTCTCTCACTTTTATTTCTGTTTCTCGTTAGGCCTGGTTCACACGAGATTGTACCGCACGTTTTTTATCGCATTCGGTTTTTACCGCACAAATATCGGGGGTTCACACGATATTTATATTTATTCGTTTAAAACTCGAATAGCTGCAGTATAATGAAAATGAATGAAAAAGTGTGAATTTGTGAAGTATTTTATTTTTATCTTTTTAAGGAAAAAGGCTAGAAAGTTGAAATTTGAACGGATGATAGAAATTATTGATTTAAATATGAATTAAAAAAATAAGAGTCTTAGAATATCGTCGAACGGAGATAACGGCAATATTTGAGGACTTTCACATATGAACTCATATCTGTTTAGTGCATTGATGAATTTTCTTGTTGTTTTAAATATAATATGTAAATAAAATTACGGTTATTTTGATACCTCATTCATTGTCCTACGTGGTATATAAGCGACACAATCTTGATTTTAAATTGATCGAAAAATCAAAAAAATTGCATTGAAATTACCTGCTTGGACCATTGTCCACGACCATCCACCAGCGAGAAAATCCCGTTATCTACATGGAATTTTTTTATTAAAATTTGATATGGATGGCTTGAAAAAATTATAGCTCCCGTTATACTGGCTGGATCTTCAAGGTTAAGGTCTTTAAAGAAAGTTGACATAACGGGCTATATTGTGTAAAAAAATCATTGAGGAGAGGCAAAAATTTGTATACTAAAAGGGTGAATAAAGCCCCATTCATTTCCATTTATTTTATTCTAAATCAAATGTTGATGAAAATTTTTATAATTTTGAAAAACTAAAAACGCATGTTTATTGCCTCATTCCTCTTCTTTATTTTAAGACCTTAACCTACAAGTTCCAATGAGTATCACCGGAGTTATAATTTTTTTAAACCGACCATATCGGTCGATTAATTTTTTTTTGTGTACATCGGCTTTTCTCTCCACTGAAGCTCATTCGATGCCAACAAACAAATACCCAACGTGGATTTAAACCGTGTGAACGAGACTATATAAAACTATATGCCACTGAAAGACGATACGTCGCAATTCATTCGTTTTTTTGATAAGTCCGTTGAGTATTCGATAAACGTACTTAGCTGAGTACGTTTTCTTGCCGTACAAACGTCGTGTGAAAGGCTCTATGTAAAATATATACGCCACTGTTCATTCGCACGGATTTATACTGCAAAAAATCGTGCGTTACAATCTCGTGTGAACCCGGCCTTACTCTTTTTTCAATCTAACATCCCGCCACAGCTTTGTATATATATTTCTATAGTACTATCATGGGCAATGAGCGACCGACTCGCCATCTGGGCAGGGCTTATGAAATTAATGGTGGTGAGCCTGACTAAAGTGTGTAGAGTTTATTTGGAGATGCAGAACAGTCAAATAAAGAGGAATTATAATAATAATAAAATAATGAGAAGACAATATATTTTATTTATGAGAGTTAGAGGGAGGCAAGAAAGCCTTTTTTAAAAGAAGAGGCTAGGTGCGTATTTAGTTCTATGAGCAGAAAAGGACAGATGTTGGGTGCAGGAATTTTAGTTGGTACCGTTATTGAAAATATATATGCACATGAAAATCATCCGCTCTTGTAATCTTGGTTGCCACTTTAAAGATTAGATTTTCTGGCAAAATCAAAGGAAAAAAATATACCTACAAGCATAAAGATGTTTTTTTTGTAAAATAAATTATTAGTGGGATTTATTAATTTAATTTGTTGTTGTTTTTGGCGAATTGACTTTGCAAAAATTTGCACTTCACAGAAATGAATACTTTGACCGAAACTAAGAGCAAGGTTGAGTTGCTCAAACTTAGTACCTTGGTATTTTAGATATGAATGCTGGAAGCTGATTGTAAATCATTTTAGTTTTCTAAATAATTTGTAAAACTATTTTCTATATTTGATTTAATAGATTGCAATAAAAATATAAAAATTTATTTTACCTGGAAAAATTCTAACAAACTTGCTTAAAGTATACCAAAGTGGCAACTATGCTTTCGCCTGATTTCTTTTTCTGCAATTTGTTGGACTCTTTCTACGGTTGCTTGTGAATAGCTATATACGTACATACATACATATTTGATATTTTCTTGCTAGTAGATTTGCGCCTTTTTTGAATCCGTTTGTCATTGATTTTTGATTCAGCTTCAGCTAACGTGTTCGTAATAAGCTCTGAATTTAATTATCAAGTTTTTGGTTTGTTTCGAAAGTTAAAGAAATTTCAATAGGTGATACCTAAATGCGATTGAAAATATCGTTCGTGAAAAAACGAAATTTCGGCTAATTTAATTGTGAATTTACCTCAGTTTTGTGAAATGTATTAGCTTTTTTAACTAAAAAATTGCTTGCATTTTGTGATTTAAATCAATGCAATTAAAAATTTCGTTCGTGGAAAATAGTGTATAAAAAAATAAATTTCGGCTAATTTAATTATAAATTTATCACTTCGGTAGTTTTGTGAAATGTGTTAGCTTCTTTTACTAAAAAAAATTGCTTGCATTTTGTGAATTAGATAAATGCAATTGAAAATTTCGTTCGTGAAATTTAATTGTAAATTTATCACTACGGTAGTTTTGTGAACTGTGTTAGTTTTTTTTACTGAAAAATTGCTTGCATTTTATGCATAAAATAAATGCAATTAAAAATTTTATTCGTAAAAAATATATGAAAAAAGGAAATATAATTTTAATTGTAATTTTACCACTGGCAAAATTCGCTCGGTAGTTTTGTGAAATTTGTTAGCTTTTTTTACTTAAAAATTGCTTGCATTTTGTGAATAAGCAATCTATTCGTGTTATAGATATTCTTGCCAAGATAAAGTTTGCGTTTTTATTTTGAATCTAAGATTCAGTGATTTTTTTTTTTTTTTTGATTAAAAAGTAATTGCAGGATTTTCCCTGTTGTGTTTTAATTGAAAAAAATTAAAAATAAAATTAAAATTATCTGTGATATATGTGTTTTGTTTTTGATAAAAACAACTATCAGAGTGAGTTTGTAGTTTGTGGATTTTATTAGTTATTGCTTAACTAAAACCCTTACCTACACATTTTCCTTAAATTTTCATTTAATAATATTTATTTATATACTATTTTCTATTTTTGTTTTTTGTTTAAAAACAAAGCTGATAGATTTCTATTGCATTTCGTGGGTTTTTAGTTTTTTTGTGACTAAAGTCCTTAACGTTTACCTATATAAATTTTTTCATAAACGAATTCGTAAATGATGTTTATTTAGGTATACATATATTATTATCTGTTTGCTTACGTTTATTTTCATTCGCTTTTAACAACAATTTACTGAGAAGATTTGTATTTCGTTTGTTTTTGTTTCTTCTTAACTAAAATCCTTAACGTGTACACATTTTCACTAGTTCTTTCCATCCCATTTAATTTGTTTTTCATTTTAAAAACAATTAATTTTTTCTTAACCTTAATCCCTAACGTCTAGGTACCTACTAGGTAATCACATCTACGAATACTACTGAAATTTAATTTGTATATTTCTGTTCATTTCTTCAATTAGATACTAACTTTTCTATTCATTTCCTAATACAATTTCGTTTCAAAATGGTAAGGTGTACTTATCAAAACTGTGATGAGCTGCAAAGAACTTTTGGGGAATTGTCTTTTTTTCAAATACCGAATGATCACAGAAGGGCAGTTTGGTTAAAACATGCAAATATAACACACATGAAGGATTTACTACCCAAAGTACCCTTTATGTGTGAAAAACATTTTTATACTAAGGACATCCTGATACAATCCGTTCGTAAAAGCTTAACCAAATTCGCTCTTCCAATATCTTCGGTATGTAGTTGTTCCGAAACTGCTACTGACATTTCATGTGTTCATCTAATGGATGCATGGAGGTACCGGAAGCAGCCAACTTCAACCGTTATATCTACGCCTTTGACTTGTGAGCCCCAGCCCCCACCTACGCCTTGCAGCCCAGCTGCTTCTTTAGTAAATCTGGCTTCGAGTTCAACCACCACTTATATTAAAGATTCCTCACTGAATATAACAGATTTACCTTCTTCTTCCCATATTTCGCCATCACAATTTCCGTCACCAGGGTACCGTTCTTATAAATCAGTGCGGAAAATAAATCGTACCCGTGTCATACCCAGATATATTTTTCGTACGCCCAAAAAACTGAAACAAAACCGGGAGTATATTTTAAGAAATGATGTCGAAAGACAGATGGCAAAGTCGACACCTGAGCTACAAACATTTATCTTAGCTCAACTTTTCCACAAAAATAATACTCCTTGGGGAAATAGCGAAAAAGATTTGTTTTTAAAATTTTTTTTTAAGTCACCAGCCTGTTACTCATTCATGTTGAGTACTGGATTCAAACTGCCAGCAGTTAGTACCATTTACCGTTGGCATTCCGAAATTCGCTTTCCAACTGGATTTAGTATTTAGTACAACTGCGAATCTTGCTCTCAATACATGATCGAACAAAGAGATCATACAAGAGAGCAAACATTATTGATACAACTACGGGCTTATGAGAGTATCACCACGCCATCAGAGTTTGGAAAACTAACTGTTCCTTCGATACCGTTCGATGAGACTTTTAGAAGAGTACAAACAATCTACAATCCACAAATATCTGACCGGCGACAAAGGGAGATGCTTGTAGAAACATGGTTGTGTGAAATCATGACGTTGATAGACGGTAGTTTGATCATTAATTGCAGTGTTGAACACAAAAAAGCAATTATTAGATTTCTTTTGATCGGACTGATTAAGTTTGGGATTAAAAAGACCAATAAGGATTTTAGACTTAAGCCAACAACTAGTCAACCTTCTAAGAAAACCTGTAATAAATAAGACTGATTTTTTCTTAAAATATATTTTAATTTTTCCAACTGCAGCTAGACTGCAATTGCAACTTCCATCCACTTACTTTTATTTATATAATTTTCAAAGTAGTATTAGAACGAGGAATAGGCCTATCGGGGAAACCTCAAAAAAAAAAACGCATCTAGTATTTTACCCCACTGGGTGATGTGGAAAAAAATACTTTTTTGTGTCTAGGTATGTATATTAATTAAGTTATTGGCTATCGGCAAAACAAAAAATATATCTATTTCAACTATTTTTTTCTTATCAAAGTAAAATTCAATTTGTATTTGTATTTGTTTAAAAACTTGATTAAAAAGTTTTTCAGACAAAATGTTGTTTTTACTTCAAGGAACATTTTCCAAAATTTTCGTTTTCTACTTATAGGTACTATCTTCAGTGACGTTAAGAGAAAGTAACGTGATACAATCTGATCTCGCTGTATTCTTTAAAGCCTTTTGTTGGAGGGGAAAACGCTTCATATATCTCACCAATCAACATTCATATTTCATTTAAGAATTGTATTTAAATAGTAATTATTTTCAAGATGTATTTTTAACTATTATATTTCAGCCTTTAAACTTTAATTTAAAATATAACGTAGTCTCTCTTTCTAAATTACTTATCAAAATTTTTTGTATCAATACGATCTACGAAATAAAATTAACACATTGTATTACAACCCTTAGGGGAAAATCTTGGCCTTTTTGATTTGAAAGTTCTCGTCGTTGTTTTTGCTCGCTTTTGTGGTTATTATGGTTAACCTTCAAAAGTCTTCTTGGCTTACTCAGGGAGAAATGAATGACTGGATTGCACGTACTTGCTCTTATGTAAAATACGCTGCATATATAAGAAAATATTTCCTATATAAATACATGGAAATTATGAGAGAAAAATGTTTAAAAGAATGAAACACGATATTTAAATCAGCTAAAACAACTCTTTTAATACTTTGAACTGTGAAAAAGGAATAACATCTGAATTCTTAAACAAATATGAATTAATACAAAAAAAAATTGAATAGTTGGAGCGTTTTTTTAAAAAAATAATTGTTTAAATATAAAATTCTTAAAACATTTTTAAGAACTAATTTTGGAATGCTAATCTAAAAAATATTGGTATATAAAAAATGTATCTAGATCCGTTCAGCCGAAATGAGGAAATTCAAAATTAAAAAACAAGTTCTATGACAGATACTAGCGCTATTTTTTTAGTGCATTTTTATCTTTGCTTAGAAAAAAGTAGCATGTTAAACACAACAACAATACGGAATTATACCAGTTTGTTGTTGTAATTAACATGCTACTTTTTTAGTAGTAGATCGTACTAATTTAGGTATATAGAAAAAGTTTAATCAAAATCGTAGGAGTCATTTTTGAATCCAAAACTTGCCTTATAGTACCTATAACCGCAAGTAAAAATTTATTGATAAACAAAGACAATACTTACAAAGAAGTACTATTCCGTTTTTGAAAGCCAGAAATCTGTTTTTCAATCATAAATTTAAATAAAATTATTTATGTCCATTGTTCTTAAGAAGTTCACATTCAAACTTAAAATTTTGATAAAAAAGTTTAGACCAAAGATTAAAAAAAGTTTGTTAGAGTTGCCTGTTCGAACACTAGTGTTGTTATAGAAAATTAAATTTTTTTACGGTTTTACGTCAAGAACACTGAGAGGAACGTTGGGTCCAGTATTCGAACACCTTTTTCTTCTTTTTTACCAGTGTTCGATTCAAGGAAACTCATGTAATTGCTAGCTTCCTTTTTTTCGAACAGTTTTTGAATTGTGTTCAAACTAAGATTCCGATAAACTGTTTTTATTTTATTTAGTTTTTAAAAGAATTGAATAAAAACAAATTAAAAACACAATTTGTTTAATAAAACTGAGAGAAATACTTCTATGATTTTTTTTTTGGTTGAAACTATGTACAAAATATTGTGTTCGAAATAAGGAAACTTTCTGTTCGGGCTTAGGAAACTAGGAAACAACTGGGGAACTTGGCTTTTTTCAGCTTTTGATTTTTTATAAAAAAAAGTTGTTAAAGTTACAAGAAAAACCTTAAAAGTTATAACAAATATTTGAGTTTAAGCTGATAAATAATTTTACATCAAATATTTACGTTGAATAGTTTCTTCACAGTCAACGATTACTTTATTATGAACCACTAAGTGTTGGATTACTGGGGACATGACCCTATATTCAAAAAATAAAATCGTATAGCGAAGGAGGAGCAATTTCTGAAAAATTGACTTTCAAAGCAAAAAATTATTAAATATTAAAAATCAACAAAAGCACATACAATAAATGTTCTATAGCTTGTTGGAAAGCTTATACTACATTCTTGTATTTGTTTTATAAATCAATAATTTATTTAACTAAATAGTTTTTCAGAAATTAAATTTCAAGATCGAAATAGGTATTTAAAAAAATTGTGATTTCTTTTTTAAGTTGATAATTTTCAAAAATTTTGGTAATTAAGTGTTATTTTTGTGTTCAATATCCAATGCCCCTATCAATTGTTAGTCAAATACCGAAAACCAAATGTAAAAATATTTCTTAGGTTTCGAGAATGTGAAACCCCCTATACAACAAAGTTGGACAACATGGTTGTTTTTGCGTTTAAATGAACAAACAACGATGGTTCTCAATGTTTGACAAGATGTTGTTCCATGTAAACCCCCTTCTGAGCCCACAGAAAAACTCGACAAAATGGTAAGGTGCCTAATACTAAATTCAAATTGTGAAAACAAACAAATAATACCTATCACATAAATAACACCATCTTTTATAAAAAAAATTCCTGAAGACCTAGTGAAAACTAGCAACATTGCATTGAAAAATGTGAATATAAAATTCATAACCCAAATTTGCAAAACAAAAATAAACGATATAGCTATGCATCTATATCTACTAAAATACCTACAATACCTCGACAAGAGACAACATACAGGCATTGGCATAGAAAAAAATTGTTTTCATTTTTGTTTTGTGTATCGTTTTCGTTCATCATGACAACAGCCAACTTAACATTACTGATTTAGTTATCTCCCTTATTCCCCTTATTGATGTCAGAATCAATGTAATACAACCCTCTCTTTCTGTTTTTTCCGTCTATTTATATTTATTCCTTCCACTTTTAACTCTACAATCTCGAATCTTGGCTATTGCCAACGCCGTCTGTAGACGGCTTATGAAAAGAAAAAATTCTTTCTCATGATAGTACTATAGGTTTCATATACAATGGCCACAGTATTTTTTCAAGTATTCTCGACTTCTCGTAAGGGATAGGTATACCTATGCCCTATGGTTATGTACCTAAATTTCTCATAGCAGGATCCTAATGAGAAAAAAGTGAGACGAGAAAAAAATGCCAGTGCAGGTGCGTTGTGTATTCTGATTGTAGGTAAGTGCAACTTCTTGTGTATTCATTAAAGGAAACCAAAACAGAATTTTTCGTATTAGTTACATACATAGATGTAGATACATACATATGTTTGTATGTAGGTATTTGAATTTATTTGCCTTTTTAAAGATTTTCTTGATTAAGTTAGGAAAAATAATATTTGTGAGTGATTCGGATTATGATGAATTTTTGTGTGATTTGATTTGATAAAATTTGTGTGTCTGCTAAAAAATGAAAGAAAGGCAATGTACCTACCTACCTAGGTATGGGAATTTTTTAAAGGTACCCTATTCTTTTTATATAAATAAACTTTATTAAATTCCAAAGATGGGTTTACAGATGGATTTGTATATAATTATTTGTTGTACTTATAGATTATACATAGGTACATAGGTACCTTCTGATGATGATTCACAAATTCAGTGTTTGCTTAAAAAATATCAAAAATCCAGTGTTTTTAATTTTGTTTGATGCAAAAATGGTATCAAATATCTAGGCAGGTAGGATTATCTACTGTAGAAAAATAATGTAGGAAAAAAACTGCTATAATAACACTGTGTAACAAAATTTGAATTTGAAACCAGTAACATACCTACCTAGAATCCGTAGTTTGGTAGAAATATTATAACTGCTTTTAAAAATTTGCGTCTTTACGTCCACTTTACATCGACAGAGCTTAAACGGATGAACTGATTTCAAATTTGAAATATAATTTGTCAAAGATTGTGCTCATAAATATCCCAAAATTGAAGAAAATCGGTAAACTGATTTGGGCTCCAGCATCTAGCTTAATGTTAAATGGACTTAAAGACGCAAGTTTTAAAATGGAGCTACCTAGGTATCATGGTTCTATAAAACACTATAGATATGTCTATACTTTTCTGGTGGTTTTTGCTGAGCTTAATCCAAATCTGGTTTCAGAACTGCTCTAGTATGTTACGTTTTTGAAGTAGGTATTCCAGTATAAAATTTGAAAAATACCTCGATTTTTCGGTATATTTCGGGTTTTATTAGATATTTCCTAACAGCCGTATTATTGACACGATTCAAAACTAGTTTCAAGGTAAAACTCGAAATCAGAGTTTTAGATGCCAATTTTTGTTTGAATAATACCAATATGTTCAAAACCTGCAACTCGAAAACCCTATAGAACTAGTTTTACATTGAAACTAGTTTTGAATCGTGTCAATAATAGGGCTGTAAGTGGTATTTTTTTAAATAATTTTGGTATCGTTATTTTGAGGCATACACATTTCCTTCAAATTCTTTTTTGATCTTTCAAGTAGGTACTTGCATTCCGCTTCGAGAAATTGCTAATTAGTTGTTAGCTTTCATCTTAAATTACATATGTTATATAAAAACATGCTAATTTCATAAATTAGAAAAGAGGACTTCTAAGATATAAATAGAAATATCTTAAAAACCTGACGTTCTTGAGCAATTATTGCCAAAAATTCGAATTCAGGACATTAAATACTTTTGAATAAAATAAATTTTGTGTATGTTACAGGAACAAATTAAAATTAAAGCATAAAAATCACTTTTCACATTGAAACAGAAAAAAATATTTGCATCAAGCATCGAGAAGAACATTTTAATAGTGCTTGATGCCTCACAGCAAGGGCGGCCCAGACTTTTGGCTAGGGGGAGGGGGGGGGGGGGGGGTACACGTTCTTTAAAACTCACGGTATTGTACTAAAAATTAATTTATTCTTATTGCAAATATAGTTTAAGAGCCGTTATTTTTGGCCTTAAAACCTTAGCCCTTAAAAGACCAATTTTTCGCTTATGTCTTGTAGCACAAGGCAACTTAGTGTTTACTACTTCTTTAAATGACATCCTTTACACAAAACAGAGGTACGCATACAAAAAAAAAACCTTGAATTCCAATAGTTTCTGCCAAATTCCCAGCTGGGCGAGTACAAACAATCAAATTCTCCGGCAAAAATTAAAATAAATTAAAATTTACCTTCCTCTTTTTGAAAAAAAGTCAATTTTTTCTTCAAAGTTAATTAAAGAAGGGCCCAACCTTCCTTAACCCCCTTCTATAAGACTAACGAACGAAATGGAAAAAATATGTTTTTATATTTAATAAATTTTTATTTGGGGTTACACAAAATAAAGTTGACAGAAAAACAAATTCTTGTTCATAAAAATAGTTAGGTATTTATTTCCACTTGTTTTAACCTAAAATCCCTAAGTTTAGGATATAAAACAAAAATTGATTTAGAATAAAAACCGGTTCAAGGGAAAATTAAATGTTAAGTTTCCAATATTCTAACAAACTCTTTGAGATTTTGTAAAATAAGTTTTTCTCAAATGGGAAGGCGAGTCCGATTAAACCCAGAAAATAATTATTTTTAAAATGTTTACTACCTTACAAATAAATATTTAAAAAGGTTTTAAATGTTTCTTTTTATAAAAAAAAAAAATGATTGAACTAACCTCACCTTAGGGTAAGGTGAGCAAGGAAAATCATCGATTATATTCTAGAAGCTCTTATCGGGGAAAGATGCTGAAAATTTTATGATGAAATCAAATAATTGAAAACAAAATAGATAATTTGTTTAAGAAAATATCAGTTATCGACGCTCCAATATGAACACAGCATAAAAGCTGTGATTCGATCTTCGAGTTCATCGTTGCTCACATAGCTGCTCGGATTGTTTATCTCAGCTTTAGCATAAATGCACCCTAACTCCTTGAGGTGTATATTCAATAGCTTAGCCATTTTTTTATTTTTGTAAAAAGCGCTTATAATAAGCTTAAGTAAATATTTTTTTTTTCACTTCGTTTTTTCCATTTTCTTTTTCAAAAACAGTTTGACCAATTTTATTTAAATTTTGCTAGTACATTACTACATATGTACATCGGCCATTTTAAAAAATTCGAAACCAAACAACTCAATTTCAAATTAAAGAAAAAAATATATTTAAATATGCCATTATTTAGAGTATATACAGGGTGTCCTGTAAATAATGGATAACCTTGCAACTGGTTATAGCAGGCCTTATGACCTTTTCAGAAAAAAATATAAAAAAAATATTTTCGCAGTGGTTACTATGTTATGATGTTTTTTCCAAAAGTTGCCTCAAGTACGTGAACGCTACGACCATGGATGGACAATTTTTGCTATTTTTTTATTTTTGTAATATTCTAGAATGACTGTTGTAATAGATAGATGGTAAAATTTAATAGTAGTTATTGCTTTTTTTTTATTATAATTTTTTTAAATATTTTTTTTCAGTACACAAATTTGTTTTCAAAAAAGTTTGACCACCTCTTAAAAATTAAAATTGTATGAGAACATGAATGGCCAATTACTTAAAAAAGTTGTCTATTTAATGCACTTTCCAAAATGGTATAACACATAATTGTGTATTAATAAAATAACCAAGAAAATTTGTCAATCATCTAATAAAGCAGCTTTTAACATTTTCGCAAAATGTCTATTAAAATGTTAAAATAACCTCCCAATTTGGTTTGGACAAAGATTTTCTCTTTTGATGTGTTAGCAGGTTCAGTGCAAGTATAAAACTCGATTTTAGGTTTTGAAAGCCTCACCATTTGGCCACCATATTGAAAAACGAGTTCTAAGAAGTTTTCTGTGGTAACTTAAATTTAATTAGTCTTAGAAAAAAAAATTTGGTACAAATTTGTAGCAAATTCAATTCTCTTAAATTTATGTTAATGCACTTTTTACCCTAAAGTTAGAAATAAAAAAGTTATAATCAAAAACATATGAATTTTTTCAATGTTAAAATTTGCATTAACATAAATTTAAGAGAATTGAATTTGCTACAAATTTGTACCAAATTTTTTTTTCTAAGACTAATTAAATTTAAGTTACCACAGAAAACTTCTTAGAACTCGTTTTTCAATATGGTGGCCAAATGGTGAGGCTTTCAACACCTAAAATCGAGTTTTTTACTTGCACTGAACCCCCTTACACATCAAAAGAGAAAATCTTTGTCCAACCCAAATTTGGAGGTTGTTGTAACATTTTGATAGACATTTTGCGAAAATGTTAAAAGCTGCTTTATTAGATGATTGACAAATTTTCTTGGTTATTTTATTAATACACAAGCATGTGTTATACCATTTTGGAAAGTGCATTAAATAGACAGCTTTTTTAAGTAATTGGCCATTCATGTTCTCATACAATTTTAATTTTTAAGAGGTGGTCAAACTTTTTTGAAAACAAATTTGTGTACTGAAAAAAAATATTTAAAATATTATAATAAAAAAAATGCAATAACTACTATTAAATTTTACCATCTATCTATAACAACAGTCATTCTAGAATATTACAAAAATAAAAAAATAGCAAAAATTGTCCATCCATGGTCGTAGCGTTCACGTACTTGAGGCAAGTTGTACTTGTTAACAACTTTTGGAAAAAACATCATTACATAGTAACCACTGCGAAAATATTTTTTTTATATTTTTTTCTGGAAAGGTCATAAGGCCTGCTATAACCAGTTGCAAGGTTATCCATTATTTACAGGACACCCTGTATAAGAGTTAACGAAAAAACTGTAGATACAAAATTTTACGTGTTGTTGTAAAATAGCCAAGTGATCAAAAAAGCTCATACTTTATAATCCGAACCTTCGCATTTTCGTCATTTTTGCCGCTTTCAATTCTATATAAATTGTGATGCAAATGGCAATGTGCAGTGAGGTTTTTATAAGTATTTTCAATACGCTTCTTAAATTCGGAACAATTTTCATGATAGGAGTGCTGTAAAAATAGTAATATGTTTCTAAATGATTGAACATTTCATGTCTTCTCCGTTACCGAAAAATGACAAAAGTTGGTATAAATGGTGAACTATATTAGTGATTGTAAAATTATTCCGCATACAAAGCAAGACTTGAAACAGGATTATCGTGGATTTTTTTTAGATTTTTATATCATGTTTAACTGTCTGAAACAGGGTAACGGAGAAGACAAAATTGCACTTTTCCCACCCAAATTTTAACGATTCATAGGCACTTTTTTTAAAAGGTCTGAATTTCTTTGATATTCATGCTTAAATTGGATCAAGTTAAGTAAAAAAAAAATATATTTTAAATTTCATTGAAATCGGTTGACGTTTACACGTGCTAGCGAGCACTTGAAATTTTTCATTCAAAATACATGGTGTTTTCATAGTCTTTTACTCAAAGTGCCGGTAAAAGTGTAAATGTTGAATGAAAATTTTTAAACTTGGCACATATACTAAGTACTATAAGGAGTATGCAAATACATTGTCTTATTTTTTTTTTAATAACAGTTAATCCATTAAAAATAGCAACAAATGCACAAAAACAATGATATTTAATTTCATTTTTTAATGGGGTAAATATTATACAAAATTATTGAAAACATCTTGTTACTCCTTACAGTACTTAATTTACGTGCCAAGTTTAAAGATTTTCCATCAACTTTTACAATTTTTCTGATATATTGAGTAAAAACTGTGAAAACCCCATTTACTTTGTATGACAACTTTCAGGTGCTCGCCAGCACGTGTAAACGTTAACCAATTTCAATGAAATGTTATGCATATATTTTCAATTACCTGGATTACTTTTATCATTGATGAGAATAATAATAAAAATACAAATTACAACACAATTGAGCAAAAAAGAAATCTTTAATCGTACGTGTCTTCTCCGTTACCATTAGCTGTCTTCTCCGTTACCATGTTTCATATTTTTTTCTGTTGGTAGAATGAAACTTGGGTGGAAACCAAGGATGATTTTTGATAAATATTGGTTTTTTGAAAGTGTGAAAAAAAAATCAACTTCATATCTTAATGGACCGCGCAGAATTTTAAACTTCAAGGCCAAGGTCGGAAATTTCTAAATCGTACGTGTCTTCTCCGTTACCATCTATTTTTTTGTATAAACTTACTGAATTTCATAATTTTTTGGTGTAACTTATGTGTCGTGTACTTTGTGATAAATTATTTAAAACCACTTAGTTTCATAAAATAATATTAATTCCTTAACAAGAAAAACCTCACTACAAGCGTCCAATTGTCTTCTCCGTTACTTTGGATTGGCCGACATATCAAAAAAGTGATTCCCTTTTCCGTGACCTTTTTAATTTTAATCGCCGCCCTTAGATCAGTTTTTGTAAATATTTGTAATAATTCTGAATTTGAATACATATTCCAACTGATTAAATATTTTTTGAATTGTCTTTTCAAATATTTTCAAAAAAATTATAAAATAGAAAAAAAGCAAAATATACCAGTGATTTATGATTAAACTTTATAAAAATTGTCTGATGAACCAATCCTTCAATGTCACAGTTTTATTAAAAAAAAAACAACTAAAACTTACGTATCGCCGATAGCGAAAGGTTTTTAAAGAACTAATATGATTGCATACCAATATTTTTTGATAGAACTGAAATATAAGTGTTTAAAATGTGCTACCTACTATCAATGTATTTCTTTTTAATTTTTCTATCAATTACAAAACTGTTTCCATATTACTTGAACTACTAAAGAAGTAGGTACCCATTTACAAAAATGAAAAAAGAAACAGTAAGAAAATATATTTATCCATACAAAAAAATGACAATAACTTCTTTCAGGGAGGCCGACTTGGTTTTGATGTCATTTGATGCAGCATTAAAAACTACCTTAAAAACATGTGTCATATGTTAAGGTCGCACCAAAAATAATTTTGCTTTTTCTCTTTTCAAAATCACAATGCCAGTGTCCAATATCTGCATCTGAATAGCAAAGTAATTTAAACCAGCTCCGCAGAAGAAAAAACATCTGAAAATCTACATAGCTACCCACAAAGCTAAATTTCTCCTGTATCTTTCATTTTTTTTTTTTGTGTGAGAGGAATTCTTCTGTCGTTTGTTTTTGTGTTAATGAGAAAAGTATTCAAAGAGTTTTCCATGTTGATCTCTTTTCTTATTAGAAAAAGCTTTTTCTTCTTGGATATTTGTCGGCTTAAAATTCTCTTCTTCTCATGAAATCCACTTAAAAAGCATTTTGTCGGCTGATGATTTGTCGGCTGATAAAATTTTTGAAGACAGAATTTTCTATGGAGGTGAGACATCTGTATATAATTATTTGTGCCTCGAGCTTGTATTTTAGCTAAAAAACACTTAAAAGCTTTTTTGTGTCCTAACCTTAGCACCTCCGATCTGACAGTCGTCAGATTGGACGATAAAAATGCAGACGGCTTACTGGTGGCCTCAGCGTACTCGGCGCATGATAGGCTGTCACCGCCGGAAGAGTGGCGCACGCTTTCGTCCGAGGTCAACACGAAAAAGACAAACCTCCTGATTGGATGTGATGCTAACGCACGACATACTCTCTGGTGTAGTTCGGAGATTAATGAACGAGGTGAGTCTCTTTTTGATTTTATTATTGAAAACAACTTAATTGTATGTAACAGAGGTATTACTCCTACTTTTGTCTTTCCGAGCTCGGATAGCTACGAAGGGTGGGAGGACATACTTGATATTACCGTAATTAATAATAACTTTAAGCTATCAGTGGAGAATTGGAGAGTATCCCCTCTTAATTCCTTTTCGGATCACAGATGGATCCTCTTCAATATTAATTTCGAGTCTGAAACCCCTGCTCCCTATAGAAACCCGAAAAGAATTGACTGGACGAAGTTCAGCCAAATCGTAAATTCCAAACTGCGCAATATACCGAATCTGAGTCCAGAATCAGTTAAAGATCTAGAATCAATGGTGAAAACCATTGAAGTGTCTATGAACACTGCTTTTAAAGTCTCTTGCCCAGTTAAATATAGCCGTAAAACCCTTCCTCCATGGTGGAATGAAGACCTGTCTAGTCTGAGAAAAATGACTAGGAAGATCTTCAATATCTGCCACAGACACAAGTTTTACCAACCTTATAAAGACTGTTTGAAAGTCTACAAGCGTGCTCTCGCATCAGCGAAGAAACTTGGTTGGAGACAATACTGCCATTCTATTGAGAGCTTAAGAGATTCCGCAAGGCTTAACAAAGTTCTTTCTAAGGAGCATTGTAATCCTTCGTTCTTGAAAAAGCCTGATGGATCTTGGACAGTTTCTCCGACGGAGTCCTTGGAACTGCTGATGACGACACACTTTCCGGGCTGCGAGAATAGCAACCCCGAAACGCATAGAACTTATAATTTACCTTTAGCTCGTGTAGAGCATATCAATACCGTTATAACTAAAGAAAGAATAGCCTGGGCTATAAATACTTTCTCCCCGTATAAATCTCCAGGCCGAGATGGAATTCTGCCAGTCATGCTCCAAAAGCTACAAGATTTGGTAGTCCCACGGCTAGAGATGATTTTTAAAGGATGCCTCCTTCTCAACCATGTGCCAGAGTCTTGGAGACATGTAAAAGTGGTTTTTATTCCAAAAGTAGGCAAGCGAGGACACGAATCCGCGAAGGATTTTCGTCCAATTAGCCTAACCTCTTTTGTACTTAAAACTCTAGAGCGTATTCTAGACACACATATTAGAGACATACTTGTGGAATGTCCTCTAGTAAACTCTCAACATGCATATCTCAAAGGTAAGTCGACGGAGACGGCCCTTCATGAGGTAGTGCGTACAATTGAGAAAACCATCAACTTCAAAGAATATACCCTCGCTACATTCTTAGATGTAGAAGGGGCTTTCAACAATGTGCTAACCGAATCTTTTCTTGAGGCACTCGTTGACTTTGGTGTAGAGGACTACATCAGAGAATGGATAATATCCATGCTCAAAGATAGAAAGATTCATGGCACGTTAGGTAATGCAAACTCGACAAAACACGTCAGAAGAGGAACACCCCAGGGCAGTGTTCTGTCACCACTTCTATGGCTTTTAGTCATGAACAAAATCCTCTTTAAACTGGAGAGGTGTGGTGTGAAGGCGGTTGCATATGCGGACGACTTGGTATTATTAGTGTCAGAGAAGTTTACTCCTGTGATAAGCGAAATCACAGAGATGGATTTGAGAAAAGTTAGCAACTGGGCTACGAGTTGTAGTCTAGGAGTCAACCAGAGCAAAACTGAACTGATGCTTTTTACTACCAAAACTAAGATACAACCCTTCACTCCACCCCGACTTAACGGCCAAACACTCTCACTATCAACCAGTACAAAATATCCTAGACCCTAAGTTAAACTGGAAATTAAACATCGAAGAACGGGTCAGGAAGGCCTGCATAGCTTTCTACGCCTGTAGTAAAACCTTCGGTAAAAACTGGGGCCTTCAATCAAAGATGATCTTATGGACGTATACTGCAGTGGTACGGCCGATTCTAACATATGGTTCGATTGTCTGGTGGCCCGCACTAAATAAGACATATAACATCGACAAACTAAAAAAGGTTCAAAGAACAGCTAGTGTTGGTACCACAGGGGCTCTTCGATCTTGCCCAACGGATGCCTTAAGCGTTTTTCTGCACCTTCTACCACTTGATTTACACATAAAATATCTAGTATCTTGCAGTGCCTTAAGACTTAAAGAATCAAATTCTTGGGTTGCTAAACCTTATGGTCACAGCAATATCACAAATTTGATTCCCGCTGATATACTTTCGACTCCCACTGACTACCGCGCTCCTACAATGAGCCACAGTAAAGATTTTAAAGTTTTATTCCCATCCAGAGGGGACTGGGATGATGACGCCGCCGTGACGAGAGACTTCGACACAACTATCTATACTGATGGCTCAAAGATGGAGTGCGGTGTTGGCTCAGGAGTCTTCTCTGAGTCTCTCAACATCTCCAAGTCATTTCGGCTACCGAATTTCGCTAGTGTATTTCAAGCTGAAATACTGGCAATCAGGGAGGCATGCAAGATGCTAAAAGCAGATCCAAACCAAAATCGTAATACAGCCATCCTTACAGACAGTCAGGCGGCTGTTAAAGCCATTGATTCGGCTACATCATCTTCTAAATTGGTACAACAATGCCGAGATGAGCTCGCAAGTCTAAACATTAACCTCAAGGTCACTCTTATCTGGGTTCCTGGTCACAGTGGCATTGAGGGAAATGAACGGGCAGATGAACTAGCCAGGCAAGGATCAGCCTTTCACATCTCACTTGCGGAAAGAGTCTACATTCCCCTTGGAGTTGTGAAGGGCAATATATTGTCAATTTTCCTTAGGGAATCTAATCGTAGGTGGAGCAGTTTGACCAACTGCAAAATATCCAGAACGATCTGGCCCGCCTTAAATAAATCCCGAACAATTGATCTCATATGTAGACCCAGGCGGGACATAGCCAGGGTCGTAGCAACCTGCACTGGACACTGGCCAATTGGAGAACATGCGGCGAGGCTGGGTATTCCTTACAATACTCACTGTCGTAGCTGTGGAGACCAGCAAGAAAAGGAAACAGTCCTACATTTTCTCTGTAACTGTCCAGCTCTAGCCAGAATGAGAGCACAATCGTTTGGAATGGCTTTTTTTGACGACCTAAACGAACTTTCCGAAATGAAGATCAAAGACTTGATCTCTTTTCTTAACGCCACGAAATGGTTCTGAGACAGAAATCTGTTGCGTTCTGCATCATGTTCCCCCCCAGATCCAAAGTCCGCGAGTAATCGGAACCCGGGTTACTGAGGAGCTTCATGATGCTCATGCTCAATGGCAATTGATGATCACATGATCTGATCGATCGATTCGTTGCTGCTCTACAACCTGCCGAGCTCGGCATAATGTGGCAAGCTCGGGCGAGATGCGATCCGATCGAGTGAGTGTCCTATGACCCAACTCATAAGATACATTAACCATACTCCACAGCCGTCCTATTTCAAAGCAAGGAACGCTTTTATCTACTTTCATACACAGGTCAAACGAGTTATGGTATCAAAACGGTGCAATCCAGTGCTAATTGGGCAACAGCGAGTGTTACGCTCTTGCCACCATTTTTACCTACCTACCTACCAGGCCCTAAATTATGTTGGAAAAACTGGGTAAATCACAGAGAACTTTTGGTTCTGAACTTGGAGCTCAATCGAGCAGCTAAGAGAAACTCGAAAAAATATCTATCTATATTGCGTCTTACCAGAGCCCACATTTCCATCGTGCAGTAGTAGTAGTAGTAGTAGCTTTGCCTAAGGCTTTCTCGGATTAAGCCCAAAATTGAAAAAGAAGTAGGTACCTACATATAAGTGATAGCCAAAGCCTTGAATGTACCAGTAAAATTAAGTGAATAATACAATATTGTGTACATACGTTGTACCTGATATATTTTCAATTAAAGATGATGGAAAAGCCTCCTCCGACACAAATGGAGATGGACCCCAAGAGTCATTAGAATAATAACACTCAGTTGCTGTTGGTAAATAATTTTGCTCGAACATACATAATGTAGTCCGCAGAAGCTGGGACCAAAATACTCGAACTTCATTATTCTACGACTTATATGTCAGTCATTTATTAGCGTGTTCTTGAAAATGAGATCTCAGAGCCCTCAGCAATCTCAGTCTCTTGAACAGGATTCCCCAGAAATTTTGCTGTCAAATAACTGAGGAAAGAAATTATTGGATTCGCTTGCTCAGTTTTTGACACTGAGCCCTCTGAGATCTCATTTACCTGAACTAGCCTATTGTATTTTTAAATTTAAGATATTTGACATTTTTGGATTTTGGTGAGACACCAATATGACATCAAATAGTTGGTACGCTAGCCAGCTCTCAGACAAATAAAATCAACTCGCACAATGTTCGAGCGTCTCCAGAGCCCTTCATATAATTAAAATCAATGTAGGTATGTATACGTTTGTGTATGTAGATTTGTATTTTCGATTAAGTTTCTTTTGAAATAGGTTCATATATAAATACAAAATTATTTTCACAGAATCAACTCAATTGTACTGAAGCCGTCTTTCCCCTGGACCATTCATATATTTACATCGGTCACCACCATTTTCTTCTTCATTATTCTGATCCATATTTGTTACTATATTGCTGCCAACAGCAACTGAGTGTTCTTATTCTAATGACTCTTGGTGTTCATCTCCATTTGTGCCGGAGGAGGCCTTTCCATCATCTTTAATTGAAAATATATCAGGTACAACGTATATATTATTGTATTATTCACTTAATTTTACTGGTACATTCAAAGCTTTGGCTATCATTTATTCGTAGGTACTTCTTTTTTAATTAGCGCTGATGATGACAACAACGTTCGGATTGGTGGCATACCTATAACTTTTATACCTACACATAATTATTTATCTTGTAAACTATTGGCTACAGTGTCTGTAGGTACAATAGTTATAAATAATTTTAGGGGGCAAATATTGATGGCCAGCAAGTAATAATGAATTAGCAGAGTGCAACGTGAGGGTTACCATAATTTGTAACCCTCACCTTGCACTCTACTAGTTCTTTAACACCCCGACTCCACAGGAGATAATTTCTATCAGGATGCCCATCTTGACAGTAGATATCCAATGGAGTCACTCCGTTTCATCTCTTGTTGGGATATCAGAGATATCTATCTGCGATTATATCTTGACAGAGATCGCTGACATGAATTTTGACAGATGGAGATTTTTTTGCTTGTTGTCTCATTTGCTCTTATTATTCTGTATATCTATCCATATCCATTTGTTACAGTTTTTTCTTCGACAAATAGAAATTTTTTTTTTATATTTTTGGAAACTAATTCATTCGGTTTCGCTTTCGTGATTTGTTGGACAAATTTCGGAAAATTGCGTGTTCTTATAAATTCACAATCTCCTGAAGCAGTCAAATAAATCTACATATATTTAGTAGGTAATATTACAGTGCTGACAAAAACAAATTTTTGCAAGAGATAAAACTCTGGTGTATACTGCCTGGATTGTAATTTATGTTTAAATCGTCTTATAAATAATTGCTCTAATTATTACCACATTAAAAGTAATAATAACAAAAACGATTTATATTTTCAATATTCTCGTTTTTACTAAAAGAAAAATATGGGTATTCGCTTTGCAACCAAAACGAACACAGCCAAATAGCTTGTTTCTTTTTATTTGTGCGCAAAATACCAGCCATCAAACTCTCGTGCTGTCGTGATATGGAATGAAATATCATGATATGATTTGCCCAGCAGAGATAGAAGACAATGCAAGATATAAATATCTGATATTTAGTTGGAGAGAAATTATCTCCTGTGGAGTCGGGGTGTAACATTTCCTTGTTTGTCAATATTTGCAAGCCCCCTAAAATTCATTAAAACTATATTAATTATATATATTAAATCAATTTTATGAATTCTATGAAACTAACTGACATAAGTTTGTGCATAAGTGGAGCACTTCGTACGACACCTTCCGCTGCTATAGACGTTCTGCTCCATCTGACACCCCTCAATATTTTCAGCAAACAAGTGGCTGCAAATACAGCCATTCGCCTTAAAGCTTCCTCACAATGGACCAACAACAACTTTGGCCATTCCATCATTCTGAATTCATTCGGATCAATCACAAGTCGCACTGATTACACCATCCCAAAACTTCAGTTTGGCAAAAACTTTCAAGTCAGCATTCCTTCTAGAGTTCTCTGGGAGGATACGGCTCTCTTGGAAGATGAATCAATCCATATTTACACCGACGGATCGAAAACTGATGATGGGGTGGGTGGTGGTGTGTACTCAGAAAGACTAAAATTAAGTCTCTCCTTCCGTCTTCCTAATCATTGTAGCGTGTTCCAGGCGGAACTTATGGCGATCAAAGAAGCCTTATCTTGGCTGAAAGAAAACGTGTTATCAACTACAGATATCCGCATCTTCTCGGATAGTCAAGCAGCTATCAAATCTCTGGAATCGGTCTCTACCAACTCTTTAACAGCCCTAAATTGTCGTTCATCTCTGCTGGAGATGGCGCAGCAGTTTAACATTCACCTGTGTTGGGTGCCGGGGCATAGAGACATTCCAGGTAATTGTAAGGCCGACGAACTCGCTAAATATGGAACAACTCTACCTCTTCTACCTAGTAAGGCAGATATTGGTATTCCCATCGCTACATGTAAACTTATGCTGAAGCAAGATGCTTTAGAGAAAACAAACGTTAGGTGGAACAATATCACCACTTGCTGGGCAACAAAACAAATCTGGCCAGTAATGGATTTTAAGCGGTCTAAATGTTTGATATCTCTAAGCAGATTGCACATTAGCTCCATGATAGGTGTCATAACCGGACACTGTCTTATAGGCAAGCACGCAACGCGTCTTGGCGTATTCTCTAACGATTTTTGCAGAAGCTGTATGGACGAGGAAGAGGTAGAATCGATTCCTCATCTTCTATGCACTTGTCCTGCTCTATCTCATAGGCGAAGACTCCATCTTGGAGATTTCTACTTCAATGATCCTAGTGATTTAGTAAATGTTGACATAGGTAGTCTGTTACGCTTCATAAGAAGCTCCAAATGGTTCATCGAGTAGGGAAAAAGGCTTCCCAGATTCTTGTGGTATCACAATGGGCCAACTTATGGTCTAAGTGTGTCAGTTTTCATGACTGACAGCCACTTCAACCTAACCTAACCATGAAACTAACTGATGAAAAGATTATTAAAGATCAAAACCAATAAAATGATTGCACCTGTTAAACGAAATGTATCCGACCAACATTTTATCAATTGCTTTTTCCCCAGAACTTATTAGATTGTACCTACAGACACTGTATAAAAATTATAGGTATGCCACCAATCCGAACGTTGTTGTCATCATCAGCGATAATTAAAAAAGAAGTACCTACGAATAAGTGATAGCCAAAGCTTTGAATGTACCAGTAAAATTAAGTGAATAATACAATAATGTATACGTTGTACCTGATATATTTTCAATTAAAGATGATGGAAAAGCCTCCTCCGGCACAAATGGAGATGAACACCAATTGTCATTAGAATAAGAACACTCACTGGCTGAACAGAATGCAAGACGCAACTGGAATAGATGTCAAAAAAGCTGCAGTAGATGTCAAAAATGCTGCAGTAAAAGTTAAAAATTGTTCAACTCTTGCAGCTCCGGCTGCAGCATTTTTGACATCTATTCCAGCTCCGTTTTGCATTCTGTTCAGCCAGTCAGTGGCTTTTCTGATAATTTTCAGGAGAACAAAACAAACAGTTTTTATGCATAATAATTGTTTTTTACATAAAAATAAAGTTAAAGTAAAACTGTTTGTTTAAATCTTGATATAAACGGTTTAATTTTGTTTTATTAATATTTTATTATATTTTACTTAATTTGTTTATTACATTAAATTTTTTGGACATTTGACTAGCTAGAAAGATTGTTAAATGTTCTTAACAGTTGGCTTTAATGAGATTAAATTGATTAAATAAAATGTCAAGTTAGACAAATATTAAACAACCAAGTTAGACACTTTTTAAGACAACAGTGAACAAAGTCTTAAAATAACTTTTTGGAGTTGGACGGCTGTCTAAAGTTAGACGAAGTTTATAAATAAGACCGTATAGTCCTATAATAGCCCTGTTTTTAAGTGCATTTTTATATTCGCTTAAAAAAAGTAGCATGTTAAATACAACAACAATTTTGTATAACTCCGTATTGATTGATTGATAAAAATGCACACATAAATTGGGCTAATATTCAACGTTTTAAGATTGTGAAGGTAGAAAAGAATGTTCTCGTATAATATGTATAACCCTTATGGTATAATGTATAATTTGTATGTGTTTAACGTTAGTATTTAACGGATTAATAAATATATATATAAAGAAAATAGTGTTCGATAGCCTTGAACTTTTTTAGTGACCAAAAACCTTATCATTTGTGATTTTTATTTTGATCACCACCGCCATCTGGAAAAATATACAATTTCTGGACGTTTATAAGACTTTAAGAAAATATTTGTTTAAAAAAGAGCACTATGACACTTTTCATCTATACATTCAAGAGGTTAACAATAGAAGTTGCAGTGTTATCTCGGAGATCGAGTCACGGTTGCCGCTGTGCGACTTTAGTCGCATTTTGACCCCTTTTATTGCCTCATGTGACCATGAGACGACTTTTTAAAAAACTAGCTCTTTTTTATAAATCTTGCGACTTTTCTGACCCCATCTCTAAGAAATTGCATGGACAAGGTTAAGTTCCTGGGTTTTTTCTTAAAAATTTTTTTCCAAGCTTCCATTTATATGAAGAAAACATATATATCTATAATTTGAAATCGGCTTGGTTCGTCGGGATCGCACACGGTCAGTGCAATTGAGTCAAAACTAGCTACATCTACCTTGAAAATCCAATTTGATTTTTCTATTTTCTGCATATAAACAAAGTAACTGTCCAGTAATCTAGTTTTGAAATATTCCCCACATTTTTCTTATTTGCTTAAATGGCACGAATAGACCGACAAAAAAATTGAGGTATCTAATAATCAAATGTGTCATTACGATGATAGAGAACCCCAAAAAAGTGTAAGGCACAATTCTGTCTGTCTATTTCTACCTCGTCCAAACCACTGAAAGTTAAGATTTTTTGGTGATTCCTTAGAGATTTTGGTTCAAAATAACGGTACTTGCAATACAACCGTTAATGAAAAACTTAACGTAGGGATACCATACGTCCCCCATTCAGATTGTCCCAATATTTCATATCTCAAAAACGATTTCGTCTCCTAAAACTGAAAACGTGGAAAGGGGGACACAAATGAAGGGTCCAGGGGAAAAACAGCTTAATTCACCTTGAATTGATTCCGAGCAAAACGAAGTTGTAAATGTATTCCTAAAATAATGGCTAATTTGAAGAAAAATAAATAAAACTAACAATTTTTTTTGTTGAGCACGAAGTACTCAAGTAAGCAAACATATATTGAGTTTAACATCTTGAATTTTTGCATGAGTCAAAAGGACCTTCGACATTTTAACCAAATGTTTGAATTTTTTTATTTGAAATTTTCTTCTGAAAGAACCGGACATGATAATTGGAAACGGTTTTTTGCTTTTTATTCAGACACCTGTAGATTTTCAAAATAGAGTTTGAAAATAAAATAATTTTCACAAGCGTGACATTGGACCGTTTTTGCAGTTCAATTTGTTAGACAGGACCTCGACCGGATAAAGTTAGAATATCTATTTTTTTTGTTTTAATTACTTACCTGATGTGTCACTAGGTCTATTCGAAAGTTTTTCTCTTTTAAATATCGCTTTGTTTAATTTTTGGAGCAAAAAAGATACTTTTGGAAAAAAGTTTTTTTTTTAAAGTGTAGGTACTATTTTGCGAATTCAAAATCCTATGTGAAGAGAGCTATACTTCATCAGATAGTACTCATACAAATCTGTAAGATGTCATCATTAGTTTAATTTTTTCAAAAAGTAAACTTGAGCCGTTTTTCCTCTGGACCCTTCAAATGACTTTGATTTTCTTATTAACGGCTCCAACGATTTTGATCAAATTTTTTTTAAATGGAATATTCAATATTTCAATGCTTTTTTCCTATAGTTTTTTCTGTAACTACTTTGCCATTTTACAAAGTTCCCAAGTCCCAAGCAGCTTAAACAGAAGTGCAAATATGTGCGATCCAGTCGTACGATTTTCTTCTGTAGTGATGGTGATAAGGATAACTCACGTCCATTTTACATCAATCTAGAGCCTAAACGAGTTAACCGATTTTCTTAAAAACTAAAATATTTATGAACTTGTTCTTAAAAAAATTATGCATAAGGTTTGAAGAAAATTGTTTAGGCTCTAGCTCTATGTAAAGTGAACCGGGGATTTTAAGAAGCAAATTAATTGTTGGACTTAATATATACCTATACGAAAACTACAGATTTAAATGTGTTTGTGAAGTTAAATACAATTTGAATGAATATAAGAACTGATTTGTGTGGTCATTTACTTAAGAAAGAAATCTAAAACAAAATAGCTTACTTTTCTCGCGATTTATACGTTTTCTGATCGTTTTTGTTATTTATCAAAAAATTTCTTAGTGCGACTTTTTTTTCCTCGAGACCCTTTTTTATGCGACCTTTTCGAATTCCTCAGCGGCAACACTGGATCGAGTATACAAAACTAATATTAAGTTGACTTAAGTCGAACGTTTCCTGTACAGGTGTACTGTGTATTTGAACACTTTGCATATAGTCAATACATGTCCCACCAATAGTTTTTTTTTTCATCTTACTGTAATTCTTTCCTGAAATCTTTTCAAAATATGGTTAACTATATACAAATGAGAAATTTGTAAAAAAAAAAGGAAAAAGCTAACTTATGTAAGTTATTTCTGAAATAAACGATTCATTTTTAACTGACAGAACTGCAACAGAAATATTTTATGGCGTTGATGGGTTTGATAATATATTGCTAACAATTACTTTTAAAAGTGTGATTTTCTTAAATTATTTTCATTTATGAGTAAAAACGATCGATTTTGCGTTTCATATCGTTATATTTTATTTATTTGTATGTAAGAGTGGAATAAATACAAGATCTTCATGATGATGTTGAATCACTAGTTTCAATTTTATATCTATTATATTCATTAGTTTTGTTTTATTTCGAGTACCGCGTTGTGCACAGAAAATATTGAATCGGCTTGAAACGATTGGCACAGTGAAGACATTATTCTTTTCTTCTAAGACATCGCAAACAAATTGAATCTTTTTTTTATTTTTTAAAACTATGATGTTAGTGACACAAGAAACCTCATTTTCTTTACTCAAGAACCAACAGTTTTTCGAGTCCGTGCTAAGGCAAAAATTGTTAAATTGAATTTTTGAATAAAAGGTCGATTCAGGAGGTTTTAATGAAGCTGGTATACTCATTCCATCATTGGGTTTACTTAAAGTAAAACCTTCAAGTTGGTTTTGCTTTCTTAGGTGATAGTCGCTGGATGAAGTTGCACAATTCCTTTCTTCAATTATTCTCTTTGCAATTTGAGTTAAAGGTTGATTTCCGTTCCGAAGTAAACGTTTAATTTGGCCATCAAGCATGCTTTCAAATGGGTATGCACTGAATGAGTGAAGCTCACCAAAACGTTCTACTTCATCAACCAAATGCACTAAGTTATGTACATTACTGGTGATGTATTGCTCACCATAAAGCTCTGAAAATATTTCAATGAACCTTTTAAGCATTTCACGAGCCACTGGTAACATGAAAAAGTATTCTCTTGATGAACATATCGTGACTGCACAAAATAAAAGTAGGAAATGAGTATAAGCTTCGGAAGTTAAATGGTCTTTTAGTGCAACTATTCCAACGTAGTGTAGGAACGTCCGATACTCGGTACCCTTCCAATGTGACAAACAGTCAAGTCCTCTAACAACTCGATGAAATTCCGATGGCATCTTGCATTGCTTCAAATACTCTGTTATTGTTGTTGTGGTATCCGCCCGCCATTTTGTATTCGAATGTCGGAATGTCCCATCTCGCCAGCCAAACAAAAGCCGTTTCATAATGCCAAGATGCAGCAAATGTAACTCATCACCAACAGGGAATTGTTGTATCATGTCGATATCTAATTTAAGCAATGGAGAAACGGCCTTGTGGTGTGACCCATACTCATTTCTTCGAAACTTTTCATCGGTTCGAGCTTCACATAGTGTTCTAGGGAAAATATTTGTGTGGCTTATGTGGCTGTACTCTCCAAGTGTCGTGCATTTAAGGCAGCCATGGTGACTGTTAAAATAAGCCACACCTGTTTGAGATGTTAAAAAAAAAATCTTTTATTGAATATGAAGAAAATTTAAAAGGAAAATATTTGTGGAGACTGAATATAATCTATTAAAAGTTTGAACTTTCAGGCTCTCATTATGAATAGCGAATTAAGCTTTAAGCCTGAGATAACATTGCGAATTCGATAATTTCGTATCATATTATAGCCACTCGCGCAAATTAAGTTCGCTCCAATTTTATAAACTTTTTTCTATTTTGATTACCACTGGATTACAAATAGTGAATGTTCGCTTATGTTCCCACTCAAAGCATCAGATCCTATCGGATCGAAATTACTGTGGTAACTCTAGCGGATTGAAAATTGAAGGTCCTTAAAATATTAATTATCATCGAAGAACACAATCTGAAAGAAAACAAATTACACAACGCTAAGTGAAATTTACCGGTTTTTGACTTGAACATGAGTAATTTTAATGTGATGAAACTCGCTAACATAATACTGTGATACGTTCGATTCACTGTTCATAATAGAGCCTTAAATAAAAAAGAATATATGGTTTTGGACTCGTTCTTGCGTTTACCTTTAATAAATGCCCTCGCAGGTGAATCACATATAAAGCAACGAATACGAACAGTTATTTTATGTGCATTGATAATGATGCCATTTGTCATTATATCATGAATTTCTTCCACGAATGGTGTGAGAAAAGATTCTAAGCTATAACACTTAGATTTTTCGCAAAAAATTCCAATAACCATTGCTGGAACTCGAGGCATTTCGGTTATATTGAATAATATTGGCCATAATTCAATTTTGGAACTTTTGAAAAGTGGCAATCCGTCTATATTTATGTTAATAGATACCACAGTTGGCTCAGACACGTTTGAGAGTAGCTCTTTTAAGCAGCTTTCCATGCCATTATGCCAGTATTCTCCATCACTGACAGATTTTATGTTTACTCTTTGAGGAGTTTGCAGGAATGTTCTGGGATCCTCCCTCTGGTAATACCTTCAAATCTTTTTCAAATCGCTTGTTTATTATTGAAATTAAATTTTGAAGAGCTGAGTGGTTGATTTTAAATTCAATCGCCCATTGCCTGAGGTTAAGTCTAAGATTTTGATTTTTCGAAATTTCATCTTCGTCTTCACTTTCTTGAAAACATAAATCATTGAGCTCGTGTGTGTTATCCCTCATAAAACTTTGGCCTCTCATGCTGATACTGGGGTTCATATCTTAGTAGTGTATAAATATGTATATTTAAAAGAAAATTAAAAACAGTGAAACAATGAAACACACTTAAATCTTCTGGCTCTGGAGATATTTGATTTATCGATGAAAAATTTATTAAATTTGAACTTTCTTGCCGTCGTTGTCTTTTGTCTGCATTCTTTTGAAGGTCTAATTGATGAGCTCTGGAGCATTAAACAACGTTTCACCGCAAGGGATCTATAATAATTTCCCGACTTTTTAATATTTTTCCACGAAGTAGACATTAACACAAAAAATATTTCACAATTTACACAATAAACGTGGCTATCAATGACTTCATTAAAATGACTTTGACAGATTTGAGTCTCTTTAACATAGACTCACATTTTCTATTATGGTTCGTTAATAAAATCTGAGAAGTCTCTGCGAAGTATTCGATAAGGCTTCCAGCAAATTGTAACCGAAACCTTTTGAAGACCAAGTGACAGGAACTTCAATTAAATAACTCTATACAATCTTTATACAGTGACAGCTTCATGTTTCTTCGGTAATGTTATTTACAGAGGTCTATCCAAAACAAAGACGCTAGTCTCGTTTAATTTTCTATATCAAGCTTCCAAACGATTTTAAAGAAGCAGTTATTGAAGTCATGACTTCTATTAGAAATTTATTTCCGATGAAAGCTTTATAGAAGCCTTATACATATCCAGACTTGCAGGATATCAATATTTCTAAGCTAATAGAAACTGAAATGTTAGTTGGGCTTGGTATATAAGAAATAGCGATCTACATCGTGACCTACAAATTGAAATGGTTACGGAAGTGGTTAAAAAACACGCTGTATCACACAATCAGCGACTGCAAAGTCATACAAACTCTGAAATGGAGACCGTCCTAAATGTACAAAACAATGTTCGGAGATTAAGAAGAACCAAGCCTCATGAGCTGATGGTCTAAAAGCTATGGGAAAATGTTATAACTTTAAACTTCCCCCAATGCGATTTAAAAATTAAGAAATAAAAATCATTTGTCGATCTTTCATAGATTGGTCCTGGTTCACCGGTGGTTTTAGTGCGGTAAGAGTCCCACACTACTTGGTACCGATTCTTACCGAGTGTCTTTTGAAGATTTCCATCGGATAATAAAAAAAAAAAAAAAACTAAGTTGAGATTCTTCGAATCCAATGTCAAATCCGTGCTGTGCATATAGCTTGCAAAACCTGGAAAGTCACGTCTACCATTTCGAGCAAATTGCAAGCTTTTGTGAATCGCTGTCTACGCCACATCCAAAGATTCGGTGGAGACAAACTATATCAAACGAGGAATTGTGGCGCAGGACAAGTCAAGAGCGACTAGACATCGACATAAGAAAGCGTAAATGGCGTTGGATTGGTCACACACTGAGGAAACCAAACGATGAAATTGCAAAGCAGTCCTTTGAATGGAATCCTCAGGGTGCACGGCGGGTTGGAAGACCAAGAACAGGACAAGTCAAGAGCGACTAGACGTCGACATAAGAAAGCGTAAATGGCGTTGGATTGGTCACACACTGAGGAAACCAAACGATGAAATTGCAAAGCAGTCCTTTGAATGGAATCCTCAGGGTGCACGGCGGGTTGGAAGACCAAGAACAACATGTCTGCATTCTTTTGAAGGTCTAATTGATGAGCTCTGGAGCATTAAACAACGTTTCACCGCAAGGGATCTATAATAATTTCCCGACTTTTTAATATTTTTCCACGAAGTAGACATTAACACAAAAAATATTTCACAATTTACACAATAAACGTGGCTATCAATGACTTCATTAAAATGACTTTGACAGATTTGAGTCTCTTTAACATAGACTCACATTTTCTATTATGGTTCGTTAATAAAATCTGAGAAGTCTCTGCGAAGTATTCGATAAGGCTTCCAGCAAATTGTAACCGAAACCTTTTGAAGACCAAGTGACAGGAACTTCAATTAAATAACTCTATACAATCTTTATACAGTGACAGCTTCATGTTTCTTCGGTAATGTTATTTACAGAGGTCTATCCAAAACAAAGACGCTAGTCTCGTTTAATTTTCTATATCAAGCTTCCAAACGATTTTAAAGAAGCAGTTATTGAAGTCATGACTTCTATTAGAAATTTATTTCCGATGAAAGCTTTATAGAAGCCTTATACATATCCAGACTTGCAGGATATCAATATTTCTAAGCTAATAGAAACTGAAATGTTAGTTGGGCTTGGTATATAAGAAATAGCGATCTACATCGTGACCTACAAATTGAAATGGTTACGGAAGTGGTTAAAAAACACGCTGTATCACACAATCAGCGACTGCAAAGTCATACAAACTCTGAAATGGAGACCGTCCTAAATGTACAAAACAATGTTCGGAGATTAAGAAGAACCAAGCCTCATGAGCTGATGGTCTAAAAGCTATGGGAAAATGTTATAACTTTAAACTTCCCCCAATGCGATTTAAAAATTAAGAAATAAAAATCATTTGTCGATCTTTCATAGATTGGTCCTGGTTCACCGGTGGTTTTAGTGCGGTAAGAGTCCCACACTACTTGGTACCGATTCTTACCGAGTGTCTTTTGAAGATTTCCATCGGATAATAAAAAAAAAAAAAAAAACTAAGTTGAGATTCTTCGAATCCAATGTCAAATCCGTGCTGTGCATATAGCTTGCAAAACCTGGAAAGTCACGTCTACCATTTCGAGCAAATTGCAAGCTTTTGTGAATCGCTGTCTACGCCACATCCAAAGATTCGGTGGAGACAAACTATATCAAACGAGGAATTGTGGCGCAGGACAAGTCAAGAGCGACTAGACATCGACATAAGAAAGCGTAAATGGCGTTGGATTGGTCACACACTGAGGAAACCAAACGATGAAATTGCAAAGCAGTCCTTTGAATGGAATCCTCAGGGTGCACGGCGGGTTGGAAGACCAAGAACAGGACAAGTCAAGAGCGACTAGACGTCGACATAAGAAAGCGTAAATGGCGTTGGATTGGTCACACACTGAGGAAACCAAACGATGAAATTGCAAAGCAGTCCTTTGAATGGAATCCTCAGGGTGCACGGCGGGTTGGAAGACCAAGAACAACATGGAAATCAACTGTCTTAGCAGAAGCAGAATCCCAGAGAAAGACGTGGTCACAGTTAAAATATCTAGCTGCAGACCGTGAAGGATGGAAACGATTTATTGACGCCCTATGCCCAAATCGGGGTTACAGGACTTGATGATGTAAATCGGCACGGGCTGATTTTCATAACATTACGAGCAATTTGTGATGCCAACATTTTTTTTCTAGATGTATTTATCCAAGTAAAATTCACGATCACGCAAGCATATATAAACTATCTTTTATTTCAAAAGATATTCACATTGAGAGAGTATCTTTTACCTCCGTATAAAGATCTTGGAAATTTGACCGAGTTTCAGAAAAAAATAAAACAAAAAACGCTGTCAAACACGTGTAAAAAAAAGAAAATTATTTTTGTATTGCTCAAACAAAGATTCAGACAGCTAAGAAGATTGCATTTCTTTACAGTTGAAAGGATGTGTAAATTTGATTAAGATAATTTATGCATCGTCGAAAGAGGCACATCGGACGCTGTCATTCGTCCACAAGAAGAATAATGTTGCTCCAAAAAATTCTTTATCTGAAGCGGTTCTGCAACATCTAGGTCAGCTGAAAGGGAACGACATCGCTGAAAGATTTTATCTACCTACCTACCCAAAAACAAAAATAATAAATGAATTCAAACTAGTGGTGGTCTTTATTTTTATAAAAACATAAAAACTGAAAATTAAATGAACATTAATTCAAATAAATATATTTTCTATTATATTAGGTAGGTAGGTAGGAATGGCGGCCACGAGCAATATTCTCGCTCGGTGACCCAATTAGCGCTGGAGTGCGCCGTTTTGATACCATAACTCGTTTGACCTGTGGATTAAAGTGGATTAGAGTAAGGGTTTGTGGGCTTTACAACAAAAAGAAACCAGGCTAGGTAGCTTGTTGCTTTATTCAAAGCTCGAATAACGGTCCCCGAGGGAATCATCATGTTGCATGATTGGGTGCAACATCACCGTGGGCCTCCGTCTGCTCACTCCGCATTACGTGAGGTTTCCAGCGGATGTCACCAACCACTCACGAAACCAGATGTACTCCCTGGTTTGAATTAAACGGATGACGTTGTGAGCGAGCACAAAACGACAAGAGGTGGGTCAAAAGACACTCATGCAATTGGGTCACATCCCGCCCCGAAGCCAACCACATTATGCCAAAGCTAGGCAGGTAGCAGAATGGCATCGAAGCGCAGACGGACCAACTGTGTGATCCTAAGGTCATTGAGCACCACGTAACCCTGCAGACACCCGAATTCCGATGGCGCACGGTCTTGGGAGTCCGCACGGGAGCATGATGCAGAAGCAACCAATTTCGTCTTAGATCCATTTAGTCGCGTTGAGGTAATAGATCAAATCCCTGATCTTTACCTCGGAAAGTTCGTTTTGGTCGTCAAGAAAAGCCAAACCAAACGATTGTGCTCTCATTCTGGCCAGAGCAGGACATTTACAAAGGAAATGAAGAACTGTTTCCTTTTCTTGATGGTCTCCACAGCTACGACAGTGAGTATTGTGCGGAATACCCAGTCTCGCTGCATGTTCTCCTACAGGCCAGTGCCCAGTACAAGTTGCAACGACCCTGGCTATGTCTTGCCTAGGTCTACAAATCAGATCGGTTGTTCGGGATTTATTATAGGCGGGCCAGATTTTCCTGGATATTTTGAAGTTGGTTTAACTGTTCCACCTACGATTGGATTCACTTAGGAAAATTGAAAATATATTGCCCTTCACAACTCCAAGGGTAATATTGACTCTTTCCGCAAGTGAGCTGTGAAGGGCTGATCCTTGCCTGGCAAGCTCATCTGCCCGTTCATTTCCCTCAATGCCAATGTGACCAGGAACCCAGATCAAAGTGACCTTGAGGTCAATATTTAGGCTTGCGAGCTCATCACGGTATTGTTGGACCAATTTAGAGGATGATGTACTCGAAACAATGAATTTAATAGCTGCCTGACTGTCTGTCAGGATAGCTGCATTACGATTTTGGTTTGGGTCTAGTTTAAGTATCTTGCATGCTTCCCTAACTGCAAGTAATTCCTCTTGGAATACACTTGAAAAATTGGGTAACCGAAAGGACCTAGTGATGTTTAGAGTCTCAGAGAAGATTCCTGAACTAACACCGCACTCCATCTTTGAGCTATCAGTATAAATAGTTGTGTCGAAATCTCTCGTCACGATTTCATCATCCCAGTCTTTTCTAGATAGGAAAATAACTTTAAAATCTCTACTGAGGCTCCCTGAAGGGGCGCAGTAGTCAGTGGGAGTCGAAAAGATTTCGGTGGGAATCAAATTGGTAAAATTGCTGTGACCATAAGGTTTAGCAACCCAGCAATCTGATTCTTTTAGTCTTAGTGCACTGCAAGATACTAGATATTTAATGTGTAGATCAAGTGGTAAAAGGTGTAGAAGAACGCTTAAGGCATCCGTTGGACAAGATCAAAGAGCCCCAGTGGTACCAACGCTAGCTGTTCTTTAAACCTTTTTAAGTTTATCGATGTTATATGCTTTGTTAAGTGCGGGCCACCAGACAATCGAACCATACGTTAGAATCGGCCGTACCACGGCTGTGTACGTCCACAAGATCATCCTTGATTGAAGGCCCCACTTTTTACCAAAGGTTTTGCTACAGGCGTAGAAAGCTATGCAGGCCTTCCTGACCCGCTCTTCAATATTTTGCCTCCAGTTTATTTTGGGTCTAGGATAACGCCTAGATATTTTGCACTGGAAGATAACGAGAGTGATTGACCGTTTAGTCGGGGTAGAGTGAAGGGCTGTATTTTAGTTTTGGTCGTAAATAGCATTAATTCAGTTTTGCTCTGGTTAACTCCTAGACCACAACTCGTAGCCCAGTTGCTACCCTTCCTCAGAGCTACCTCCGTGATTTCGCTTATCACAGAAGGGAATTTTCCCGACACCAGAATAACCAAATCATCCGCATAAGCAACCGCCATCACGCCACAACTTTCCAACTTGACGAGGATTTTGTTCATGACTAAAATCCATAGAAGGGGTGACAGAACACCACCCTGGGGTGTTCCTCTACAGACATGTTTTGTTGAGTTTGCATAACCTAGCTTGGCTTGAATCCTTATATCGCTGAGCATGGATATAATCCATTCTCTGATGTATTCCTCTACACCAAAGTCAACGAGTGACTCAAGAATGGATTCAGTACACTGAAAAAATTATTGTACGTAAAATCTATAATCAATGTACGATTCATGTATTCAATGTACAAATAATAAAAAATAAAAGCGGGAATTAATAAACGTTGGTTATTCTCGTTTATTAAAATCCAAATTCACGTTTTTATTAACGATTCATTGATTCTATTAATTTATACATTGTCCCAATGAACTTTGTTAATAGAAAATTGATAACCGTTTATAAAAATCAATAAACGTTTATTATTTTTTATGAACAGCCATTCATATTTTTTTTTTCATTTTTAATTAACGATTCACTGATTCTATTAATGTTCATTAAAAAACAATGAAAACCATTTATAAAAATTAATAAACGTTAATAAATTTTTTATGAACATTGTTAATAAAAATCTAGTTTTATTTTTTTATTAATCTGTTCATTGTTTTAATGTCGTGTTCATTAAAAAACAATGAAAACCATTTATAAAAATCAATAAACGTTAATAAATTTTTTATGAACATCCGAAATAAAAATCTACTTTTATTTTTAATTAATCTGTTCATTGTTTTAATGACGTGTTCATTAAAAAACAATGAAAACCATTAATTAAAATCAATAAACGTTAATAAATTTTTAATGAACATCCTTAATAAAAATCTACTTTTATTTTTAATTAATCCGTACATTGTTTTAATGACGTGTTCATTAAAAAACAATGAAAACCATTTATAAAAATTAATAAACGTTAATAAATTTTTTATAAACATCGTTAATAAAAATCTGCTTTTATTTTTAATTAATCTGTACATTGTTTTAATGACATGTTCATTAAAAAACAATGAAAACCATTTATAAAAATCAATAAACGTTAATAAATTTTTTATAAACATCGTTAATAAAAATCTGCTTTTATTTTTAATTAATCTGTTCATTGTTTTAATGACTTGTTCATTAAAAAACAATGAAAACCATTTATAAAAATCAATAAACGTTAATAATTTTTTTATAAACATCGTTAATAAAAATCTACTTTTATTTTTAATTAATCTGTTCATTGTTTTAATGACGTGTTCATTAAAAAACAATGAAAACCATTAATAAAAATCAATAAACGTTAATAAATTTTTTATAAACATCGTTAATAAAAATCTGCTTTTATTTTTAATTAATCTGTTCATTGTTTTAATGACGTGTTCATTAAAAAACAATGAAAACCATTTATAAAAATCAATAAACGTTAGTAAATTTTTTATAAACATCGTTAATAAAAATCTGCTTTTATTTTTAATTAATCTGTGCATTGTTTTAATGACGTGTTCATTAAAAAACAATGAAAACCATTAATAAAAATCAATAAACGTTAATAAATTTTTTATAAACATCGTTAATAAAAATCTGCTTTTATTTTTAATTAATCTGTTCATTGTTTTAATGACGTGTTCATTAAAAAACAATGAAAACCATTTATAAAAATCAATAAACGTTAATAAATTTTTTATAAACATCGTTAATAAAAATCTGCTTTTATTTTTAATTAATCTGTGCATTGTTTTAATGACGTGTTCATTAAAAAACAATGAAAACCATTTATAAAAATCAATAAACGTTAGTAAATTTTTTATAAACATCGTTAATAAAAATCTGCTTTTATTTTTAATTAATCTGTTCATTGTTTTAATGACGTGTTCATTAAAAAACAATGAAAACCATTTATAGAAATCAATAAACGTTAATAAATTTTTTATAAACATCGTTAATAAAAATCTGCTTTTATTTTTAATTAATCTGTGCATTGTTTTAATGACGTGTTCATTAAAAAACAATGAAAACCATTTATAAAAATCAATAAACGTTAATAAATTTTTTATAAACATCGTTAATAAAAATCTGCTTTTATTTTTAATTAATCTGTTCATTGTTTTAATGACGTGTTCATTAAAAAACAATGAAAACCATTTATAAAAATCAATAAACGTTAATAAATTTTTTATAAACATCGTTAATAAAAATCTGCTTTTATTTTTAATTAATCTGTGCATTGTTTTAATGACGTGTTCATTAAAAAACAATGAAAACCATTTATAAAAATCAATAAACGTTAATAAATTTTTTATGAACATCCTTAATAAAAATCTGAAATTCGCATTTCAGACATGATTAGTTATTTGTTTCTATAGCACTCCAATAACCCCTCTGACGGGAAGTTAATAAAAAATAAGCATTACCGAATCCTTAAATATTTCCTGGTATAAATAATATCAAGGGGATAGTTGCGATATGTTTTAATCTCTGGGTTACACCACTTTTGCACTCACGGCCTCGTTTATTAGTTTGTGGTACTTTGTTTCTATATTGCTTGTATAAGTGAATATGGTGACGCTTAAGGCGATAATAGGCCAATTGGCATCAGAACATATTTCTTATGATTGTTAGTTAATGTTTTATGCTCGTATTTATTAATTAATCTAATATATTATTATCTCTTTTATACTCTCATAATTAAATCCATAAAGGTACAATAGGAGTGCAAAAGTCGCCTTTTATACTCTATGCAATATGCTTTAATGCGTAGGATGAATGAAAACGAAAAGCATTTCTATGAGCAAACATGTCGAATTGTTTACACTTTCCGACCACATATTATCAATTATTTACTTTTCAACTGAATTCAAGTGGCAAACATGCCAAATACATAAAGAGTTAAGCTATGTGCAGATAATTAAGTGGATTGTCGGTGTGCTATCGACACTTTATATATAAATGTCAAATGTTTGTCGGTAAGATTTTAATACAAAATGGAATTGATTTAACAATATATTACATTCATATTGAAAAAAGTACACACCAAACAATTTCAATTTTAGGTTCCAACATTATATTTTTCCTAAATTACACCTTTAAGCTTCCGTAATGGATACAATATTGTGAATTTCTCGCATTTGTCTCTTTTTTCTACTCTTTATGTAAGTAGTTCTTTTTATTTTTCAAATCAGATTTTGATCAGGCAAATGAAATACTTACTTATTGATATTATTCCTTTTCTCATACCTATTGTGGGGTGTATCCCTGTTGGTAATTAAATGGCATTTCCTCGAAAATAATTTCAATTTAGTTATTTCCTTACATCACACAGGTAAATGATGTAAAAACCTTGTTCAATTTAGTACTTTAATTTTTTTTTAAAGTGTGATCACTGCAACGCGCAAGTTGTAACTAAAAAATGGCGCAAAATTAACCCTTCGTTAAATTTTTATTAACCATACATTAAAATAATAAACTGTTTATTAAAAATTATGAATGGTTCATTAAATTAATGAATGGTTTATTAAATTTATGAACAGCATTAATAGAAATGCTCTTTCGTCAAGCTTTATCGTTAGTTAATAAGTTAACATATATATTTTAATTAATGGCTATTCATTATCCCAATTAACGTTGATTGATTTTAATAAATGTAATTAATTGTCCTAACGTACAGGTTCATTGAAACAATGAACAGATATTAAATAAAAATATAATTCTCCGTTATCACTACCTGCGTTTTTTTGCATGTCCATATGGAGTTTGGCGAAAGACCGAAATCGGGACATTTCAACATTTATATACCTTTTGCCTTGGACTGCCATGAACAATATCAAATGTAACGAGTATACCTTAATTAAGTTTGGAAAAAAAGCAGAGAGGTCGTAAAACGTGTAAATTTCTTAAAAAAAGTTGAAATAATACATTCACATCAGGGTCGGTCGTTCAAATATATGCTATCGTCTACATTTTGCAGTCGAATAAAAAAAAACAACGTGATAAATATTTGAAACAAATAATCGATGAAAAAAATGTTCTATTAGGCTGGTGCTTAAACATTTTTCTGCACTTTTCAACAGAAATTCCATCATAAGATACCTTAATAAAATAAAATTTGTTTGAAAAAAGCAAACAAAAAAATTGTAAGCCACCCTAATTGAATTTTTTTTTTCATCGATTATTTGCTTCAAATATTTACCACGTTGCTTTTTTTTAAATTCCACTGGAAAATGTAGAGGACATAATATTTATGAACCACCCTGTAGTGAAAGTATTCATTTTAGCATTTTTTATGAAATGTAAACGTTTTACAAACTTTCTGTGTAGTAAAAACTCAATTTTGTGTTCGAATTTATGAACCACCCTAATGTGAAAGTACTCATTTTTGCATTTTTAATGGAATATACACGTTTTACAAACCTTCTGTGTAATTAAAACTCAATTTTTTTTCGAATTTATGAACCACCCTATTGTGAAAGTACTCATTTTAGCATTTTTTTATGAAATATACACGTTTTACAAACTTTCTGTGTAATTAAAACTCATTTTTTTTTCGAATTTATGAACCACCCTACTGTGAAAGTACTCATTTTAGCATTTTTTTATGAAATATACACGTTTTACAAACTTTCTGTGTAATTAAAACTCATTTTTTTTCGAATTTATGAACCACCCTACTGTGAAAGTACTCATTTTAGCATTTTTTTATGAAATATACACGTTTTACAAACTTTCTGTGTAGTTAAAAGTCAACTTTTTTTCGAATTTATGAATCACCCTATTGTGAAAGTACTCATTTTAGCATTTTTTTATGAAATATACACGTTTTACAAACTTTCTGTGTAATTAAAACTCATTTTTTTTTCGAATTTATGAACCACCCTACTGTGAAAGTACTCATTTTAGCATTTTTTTATGAAATATACACGTTTTACAAACTTTCTGTGTAGTTAAAAGTCAACTTTTTTTCGAATTTATGAATCACCCTATTGTGAAAGTACTCATTTTAGCATTTTTTTATGAAATATACACGTTTTACAAACTTTCTGTGTAATTAAAACTCATTTTTTTTTCGAGTTTATGAACCACCCTACTGTGAAAGTACTCATTTTAGCATTTTTTTATGAAATATACACGTTTTACAAACTTTCTGTGTAGTTAAAAGTCAACTTTTTTTCGAATTTATGAATCACCCTATTGTGAAAGTACTCATTTTAGCATTTTTTTTATGAAATATACACGTTTTACAAACTTTCTGTGTAATTAAAACTCTTTTTTTTTTCGAATTTATGAACCACCCTACTGTGAAAGTACTCATTTTAGCATTTTTTTATGAAATATACACGTTTTACAAACTTTCTGTGTAGTTAAAAGTCAACTTTTTTTCGAATTTATGAATCACCCTATTGTGAAAGTACTCATTTTAGCATTTTTTTATGAAATATACACGTTTTACAAACTTTCTGTGTAATTAAAACTCATTTTTTTTCGAATTTATGAACCACCCTACTGTGAAAGTACTCATTTTAGCATTTTTTTATGAAATATACACGTTTTACAAACTTTCTGTGTAATTAAAACTCAATTTTTTCGAATTTATGAACCACCCTATTATGAAAGTACCTACTCATTTTAGCATTTTTAATGAAATATACACTTTTTACAAACTTTATGTAATTTTTTTCTACACTATTAAAGGTATTCACTTTCTGGTGCAACAAGCCTAGTAAAATTGTAAAATTTTATTTTTTTACAATCGATCGTGAACGCACTTCTTTTATCTATAGTTACACTATAGCAAACTCACAAAATTTCACAAACAAATATCAGCTTACAAAAAAACTGACATTTGGCAAGTTATCAAATACACAAGCGCTAACTTTACTATGGTGTATTTTTCTTTTACAATAGGGTTGGAGTATAGCAAAAGTGTAAGAATTTGACATTCAGTTTATTTTATTGTTGTAGTGCAAGAAAGTGTTACACTTTTACACTTTTGCAATGATACAAGACCAGTTACATCGGATCGTGAATACCCCTATTGTTAGATAGCGATTGTCAGATCGTCAGCGATAGTGATTGTCAGATTTCTAACAATTAGCTAATTGTCAGACAAATGTTCTGACAATTATTTAATTGTAAGTATGTTTTTCACTGCAGATCTAACAATATTTTAAGATCTACAAATCGTGAACACTTAGCTTAAACAATTTTGCCGAAACTTGATTAGCGCCACCTATAACAGTGGGAGCACTTTAGTTGCTTGATTGAACGAAAGAATTTCTTTCGTTGAATGATGTAGCCGGCAAAAGGACGCCAAGCATTAAGCCATTCAAAGTTAAAGTGTGAAAGTGTGAAGAAGTGGAAGATACCTGACCCGAACCTACAACTGCAGAAATAATGTAAGTAGAAATAAAAAGCAAGTTTTAAATTCGATTTGAAATTATTAAAAAAAGAGTATTTAATTGATAATAATTTTGTTTTTACTGCAGCCTACGTTATTAATTAATGTATAAAGGCATACGTGTTCGTTTGCCTCAACGCCGCCGCCACCGCCGCCACAGCCGCCATCACGTGCCGTTGCTTTGTCTCCAGAACTTTATGTGAGTACCCCTAATGCATTTATTAACGTTTTAAACATTTTAAAATTATTAATAATAAGAGTATTCTTGCCAAGACGTAAAAGTAGTAAATTTTCGGCACAAATTTTGATAGATTCACGCAGTTTACAAATGTTACAACGTTGTCGCCTTTGCATGAATACCCTTATCTAATAGTATTAAACGTTTAGAGAATCTTTCATTTTGTTAAAAAAAAACATATTATACCTACATGCAGTGCCACCACCTTATTGGTGCCACCACTATCGTCGCCACAAAAATTAAAGAATGTCTGCCATCACCTTCTTATATGGTGGCATTAAGATTTCTTCGTTTGCCTCAATACATCGCCGCCACAGCCCCCATCACGTAATTGCTAGTTCCCAGAACTTAAGCAATTTTCTGCGTTTTCCATCGTGCCGCCGAACGCCACCGACATCACGATAGACGTTGGCTGCTCCAAAACTTTATGTCAGTACTTCCAAAATTTATTTAGTTGAAAATCTTTCATTTTGTTTTGTTTCTTAAACAAAACATTTTCTACATCATATATATATGTACAATGTAGTAGAAAATCTTTCATTTTGCTTTGTTTCTAAAAAAAAACTTTTTATACATTATGTAGTGCTCTTTCAACACGTTACTGCTGCTCCACTGTCGTCGCCGCCGTCACCAAATAATTAAAAGGCGCTGCCACTTTGTGTTCCTGAGTTGGCTATACCTTCTTGCTGCCATCAATCACGTTCCTGCCACCATCACTTGGCTGTTTCCAAAACAAGGTATGTACTTTATTTAAACTAGAATCACTGTCTTGAATCATTTTCATTGACATTTTGAAAACTTTTTTCATTAACCCTCTACCGCACCCAAAATCAAGTAAAAATCACATTTGAACACATTAACTTTTTGAGACTTATTCATAATTTATCTTGAAACAATCCAAAATAACTATTTTAAGTTTTTTAAATTTCTTTTTGTCCTTCGACTACCGGTAGAGGGTTACCAAAAATTGAATATGATCTAGATTTTTGTTTTTTTTTTTTTAATTATTGAGAGTTTCATACACCGAAGAATGAAACTAAGATCACCCTCTGGAATCATATTCATACAAATTTTGCTTTTTATCATTAATTGCGAATAAATGATACTAGGGTAACTGTCTACAATCATTTTTATTAACATTTGGAAACTTTTTGCCTTTTTTACATAAACCCTCTACCGCAACTGAAGTCAAGTAAGAATTTCATTTGAAAAAATTAACTTTTAAAGACTTTTTTCATAATCTATCTTAAAACATACCAAAATAACTATTTTAAGATTTTTTTAAATTTCTTTTTCTCTTTTGACTACCTACATCATTGCCGGTAGAGGGTTAAAAAAATTTGAACGGGATCTAGATTTTTGTTGTTTTTTATTATTGAGAGTTTCATACACTTTCATTTTGTTTTGTTTCTAAAACAAAACATTTTATACATTATATATGTATAGTAGAAAATCTTTTATTTTGCTTTGTTTCTAAAATAAAATTTTGTATGCATTATGTAGTGCTCTTCCAACACGTTACTGCTGCTCCACTGTCGTCGCCACCGTCGCCAAATAATTAAAAGGCGCTGCCACTTTCTGTTCCTGAGTTGGCTATACCTTCTTGCTGCCATCAATCACGTTCCTGCCACCATCACTTGGCTGTTTCCAAAACAAGGTATGTACTTTTTTTTAACTAGAATCACTGACTTGAATCATTTTCATTGACATTTTGAAAACTTTTTTCATTAACCCTCTACCGCACCCAAAGTCAAGTAAAAATTACATTTGAACACATTATTTTTTTAAGACTTATTCATAATTTATCTTGAAACAATCCAAAATAACTATTTTAAGTTTTTTAAATTTCTTTTTGTCCTTCGACTACCGGTAGAGGGTTACCAAAAATTGAATATGATCTAGATTTTTGTTTTTTTTTTTTAATTATTGAGAGTTTCATACACCGAAGAATGAAACAAAGATCACCCTCTGGAATCATATTCATACAAATTTTGCTTTTTTATCATTAATTGCGAATAAATGATACCAGGGTAACTGTCTAGAATCATTTTCATTAACATTTTGAAAACTTTTTGCTTTTTTTACATTAACCCTCTACCGCAACCGAGGTCAAGTAAAAATTACATTTGAACATATTAACTTCTTAAGACTTTTTTTCATTATCTTTCTTAGAACAATCAAAAGTAACTATTTTAAGATTTTTTTAAATTTCTTTTTCTCTTTTGACTACAACATTTCCGGTAGAGGGTTACCAACATTTGAATAGGATCTTGATTTTTGTTATTTTTTTAATTATTGAGGGTCTCATATACCGAAGAATGAAACTAGGATCACTGTCTAGAATTATTTTCATTAACATTTTGAAAACTTTTTGCTTTTTTTACATTAACCCTCTACCGCAACCGAGGTCAAGTAAAAATTACATTTGAACATATTAACTTCTTAAGACTTTTTTTCATTATCTTTCTTAGAACAATCAAAAGTAACTATTTTAAGATTTTTTTAAATTTCTTTTTCTCTTTTGACTACAACATTTCCGGTAGAGGGTTACCAACATTTGAATAGGATCTTGATTTTTGTTATTTTTTTAATTATTGAGGGTCTCATATACCGAAGAATGAAACTAGGATCACTGTCTAGAATCATTTTCATTAACATTTTGAAAACTTTTTGCTTTTTTTACATTAACCCTCTACCGCAACCGAGGTCAAGTAAAAATTACATTTCAACATATTAACTTCTAAAGACTTTTTTTTCATAATCTTTCTCAAAACAATCAAAAGTAACTGTTTTAAGATGTTTTTAAATTTGTTTTTCTCTTTTGACTACAACATTTCCGGTAGAGGGTTACCAACATTTGAATAGGATCTTGATTTTTGTTATTTTTTTTAATTATTGAGGGTGTCATATACCGAAGAATGAAACTAGGATCACTGTGTAGAATCATTTTCATTAACATTTTGAAAACTTTTTGCTTTTTTTTACATTAACCCTCTACCGCAACCGAGGTCAAGTAAAAATTCCATTTCAACATATTAACTTCTAAAGACTTTTTTTTCATAATCTTTCTCAAAACAATCAAAAGTAACTGTTTTAAGATGTTTTTAAATTTCTTTTTCTCTTTTGACTACAACATTTCCGGTAGAGGGTTACCAACATTTGAATAGGATCTTGATTTTTGTTATTTTTTTAATTATTGAGGGTCTCATATACCGAAGAATGAAACTAGGATCACTGTCTAGAATCATTTTCATTAACATTTTCAATACTTTTTGCTTTTTTTACATTAACCCTCTACCGCAACCGAGGTCAAGTAAAAATTTCATTTGAACATATTAACTTCTTTAGACTTTTTTTTCATTATCTTTCTGAAAACAATCAAAAGTAACTATTTTAAGATTTTTTTAAATTTCTTTTTCTCTTTTGACTACAACATTTCCAGTAGAGGGTTACCAACATTTGAATAGGATCTTGATTTTTGTTATTTTTTTAACTATTGAGGGTGTCATATACCGAAGAATGAAACTAGGATCACTGTCTAGAATCATTTTCATTAACATTTTCAATACTTTTTGCTTTTTTTACATTAACCCTCTACCGCAACCGAGGTCAAGTAAGAATTTCATTTGAACATATTAACTTCTTTAGACTTTTTTTCATATTCTTTCTGAAAACAATCAAAAGTAACTATTTTAAGATTTTTTTAAATTTCTTTTTCTCTTTTGACTACAACATTTCCGGTAGAGGGTTACCAACATTTGAATAGGATCTTGATTTTTGTTATTTTTTTAATTATTGAGGGTCTCATATACCGAAGAATAAAACTAGGATCACTGTCTTGAATCATTTTCATTAACATTTTGAAAACTTTTTGCTTTTTTTACATTAACCCTCTACCGCAACCGAGGTCAAGTAAAAATTTCATTTGAACATATTAACTTCTTTAGACTTTTTTTCATAATCTTTCTTAAAACAATCAAAAGTAACTATTTTAAGATTTGTTTAAATTTCTTTTTCTCTTTTGACTACAACATTTCCGGTAGAGGGTTACCAACATTTGAATAGGATCTTGATTTTTGTTATTTTTTTAACTATTGAGGGTGTCATATACCGAAGAATGAAACTAGGATCACTGTCTAGAATCATTTTCATTAACATTTTCAATACTTTTTGCTTTTTTTACATTAACCCTCTACCGCAACCGAGGTCAAGTAAAAATTACATTTCAACATATTAACTTCTTAAGACTTTTTTTTTTCATAATCTTTCTCAAAACAATCAAAAGTAACTGTTTTAAGATGTTTTTAAATTTGTTTTTCTCTTTTGACTACAACATTTCCGGTAGAGGGTTACCAACGTTTGAATAGGATCTTGATTTTTGTTATTTTTTTAATTATTGAGGGTGTCATATACCGAAGAATGAAACTAGGATCACTGTGTAGAATCATTTTCATTAACATTTTGAAAACTTTTTGCTTTTTTTTACATTAACCCTCTACCGCAACCGAGGTCAAGTAAAAATTACATTTCAACATATTAACTTCTTAAGACTTTTTTTTTTCATAATCTTTCTCAAAACAATCAAAAGTAACTGTTTTAAGATGTTTTTAAATTTCTTTTTCTCTTTTGACTACAACATTTCCGGTAGAGGGTTACCAACATTTGAATAGGATCTTGATTTTTGTTATTTTTTTAATTATTGAGGGTCTCATATACCGAAGAATGAAACTAGGATCACTGTCTAGAATCATTTTCATTAACATTTTCAATACTTTTTGCTTTTTTTACATTAACCCTCTACCGCAACCGAGGTCAAGTAAAAATTTCATTTGAACATATTAACTTCTTTAGACTTTTTTTTCATTATCTTTCTGAAAACAATCAAAAGTAACTATTTTAAGATTTTTTTAAATTTCTTTTTCTCTTTTGACTACAACATTTCCAGGAGAGGGTTACCAACATTTGAATAGGATCTTGATTTTTGTTATTTTTTTAACTATTGAGGGTGTCATATACCGAAGAATGAAACTAGGATCACTGTCTAGAATCATTTTCATTAACATTTTCAATACTTTTTGCTTTTTTTACATTAACCCTCTACCGCAACCGAGGTCAAGTAAGAATTTCATTTGAACATATTAACTTCTTTAGACTTTTTTCATATTCTTTCTGAAAACAATCAAAAGTAACTATTTTAAGATTTTTTTAAATTTCTTTTTCTCTTTTGACTACAACATTTCCGGTAGAGGGTTACCAACATTTGAATAGGATCTTGATTTTTGTTATTTTTTTAATTATTGAGGGTCTCATATACCGAAGAATAAAACTAGGATCACTGTCTTGAATCATTTTCATTAACATTTTGAAAACTTTTTGCTTTTTTTACATTAACCCTCTACCGCAACCGAGGTCAAGTAAAAATTTCATTTGAACATATTAACTTCTTTAGACTTTTTTTCATAATCTTTCTTAAAACAATCAAAAGTAACTATTTTAAGATTTGTTTAAATTTCTTTTTCTCTTTTGACTACAACATTTCCGGTAGAGGGTTACCAACATTTGAATAGGATCTTGATTTTTGTTATTTTTTTAATTATTGAGGGTCTCATATACCGAAGAATAAAACTAGGATCACTGTCTTGAATCATTTTCATTAACATTTTGAAAACTTTTTGCTTTTTTTACATTAACCCTCTACCGCAACCGAGGTCAAGTAAAAATTTCATTTGAACATATTAACTTCTTTAGACTTTTTTTCATAATCTTTCTTAAAACAATCAAAAGTAACTATTTTAAGATTTGTTTAAATTTCTTTTTCTCTTTTGACTACAACATTTCCGGTAGAGGGTTACCAACATTTGAATAGGATCTTGATTTTTGTTATTTTTTTAACTATTGAGGGTGTCATATACCGAAGAATGAAACTAGGATCACTGTCTAGAATCATTTTCATTAACATTTTCAATACTTTTTGCTTTTTTTACATTAACCCTCTACCGCAACCGAGGTCAAGTAAAAACTACATTTCAACATATTAACTTCTTAAGACTTTTTTTTTTCATAATCTTTCTCAAAACAATCAAAAGTAACTGTTTTAAGATGTTTTTAAATTTCTTTTTCTCTTTTGACTACAACATTTCCGGTAGAGGGTTACCAACATTTGAATAGGATCTTGATTTTTGTTATTTTTTTAATTATTGAGGGTCTCATATACCGAAGAATAAAACTAGGATCACTGTCTTGAATCATTTTCATTAACATTTTGAAAACTTTTTGCTTTTTTTACATTAACCCTCTACCGCAACCGAGGTCAAGTAAAAATTTCATTTGAACATATTAACTTCTTTAGACTTTTTTTCATAATCTTTCTTAAAACAATCAAAAGTAACTATTTTAAGATTTGTTTAAATTTCTTTTTCTCTTTTGACTACAACATTTCCGGTAGAGGGTTACCAACATTTGAATAGGATCTTGATTTTTGTTATTTTTTTAACTATTGAGGGTGTCATATACCGAAGAATGAAACTAGGATCACTGTCTAGAATCATTTTCATTAACATTCTGAAAACTTTTTGCTTTTTTTACATTAACCCTCTACCGCAACCGAGGTCAAGTAAAAATTACATTTGAACATATTAACTTCTAAAGACTTTTTTTTTCATAATCTTTCTCAAAACAATCAAAAGTAACTGTTTTAAGATGTTTTTAAATTTCTTTTTCTCTTTTGACTACAACATTTCCGGTAGAGGGTTACCAACATTTGAATAGGATATTGATTTTTGTTATTTTTTTAACTATTGAGTGTGTCATATACCGAAGAATGAAACTAGGATCACTGTCTAGAATCATTTTCATTAACATTCTGAAAACTTTTTGCTTTTTTTACATTAACCCTCTACCGCAACCGAGGTCAAGTAAAAATTTCATTTGAACATATTAACTTCTTTAGACTTTTTTTTCATTATCTTTCTGAAAACAATCAAAAGTAACTATTTTAAGATTTTTTTAAATTTCTGTTTCTCTTTTGACTACAACATTTCCGGTAGAGGGTTACCAACATTTGAATAGGATCTTGATTTTTGTTATTTTTTTAACTATTGAGGGTGTCATATACCGAAGAATGAAACTAGGATCACTGTCTAGAATCATTTTCATTAACATTTTCAATACTTTTTGCTTTTTTTACATTAACCCTCTACCGCAACCGAGGTCAAGTAAAAATTACATTTCAACATATTAACTTCTTAAGACTTTTTTTTTCATAATCTTTCTCAAAACAATCAAAAGTAACTGTTTTAAGATGTTTTTAAATTTCTTTTTCTCTTTTGACTACAACATTTCCGGTAGAGGGTTACCAACATTTGAATAGGATATTGATTTTTGTTATTTTTTTAATTATTGAGGGTGTCATATACCGAAGAATGAAACTAGGATCACTGTCTAGAATCATTTTCATTAACATTTTCAATACTTTTTGCTTTTTTTACATTAACCCTCAACCGCAACCGAGGTCAAGTAAAAATTACATTTCAACATATTAACTTCTTAAGACTTTTTTTTTTCATAATCTTTCTCAAAACAATCAAAAGTAACTGTTTTAAGATGTTTTTAAATTTCTTTTTCTCTTTTGACTACAACATTTCCGGTAGAGGGTTACCAACATTTGAATAGGATCTTGATTTTTGTTATTTTTTTAACTATTGAGGGTGTCATATACCGAAGAATGAAACTAGGATCACTGTCTAGAATCATTTTCATTAACATTTTCAATACTTTTTGCTTTTTTTACATTAACCCTCTACCGCAACCGAGGTCAAGTAAAAATTACATTTCAACATATTAACTTCTTTAGACTTTTTTTTTTCATAATCTTTCTCAAAACAATCAAAAGTAACTGTTTTAAGATGTTTTTAAATTTCTTTTTCTCTTTTGACTACAACATTTCCGGTAGAGGGTTACCAACATTTGAATAGGATCTTGATTTTTGTTATTTTTTTAACTATTGAGGGTGTCATATACCGAAGAATGAAACTAGGATCACTGTCTAGAATCATTTTCATTAACATTTTCAATACTTTTTGCTTTTTTTACATTAACCCTCTACCGCAACCGAGGTCAAGTAAAAATTACATTTCAACATATTAACTTCTTAAGACTTTTTTTTTTCATAATCTTTCTCAAAACAATCAAAAGTAACTGTTTTAAGATGTTTTTAAATTTCTTTTTCTCTTTTGACTACAACATTTCCGGTAGAGGGTTACCAACATTTGAATAGGATCTTGATTTTTGTTATTTTTTTAATTATTGAGGGTGTCATATACCGAAGAATGAAACTAGGATCACTGTCTAGAATCATTTTCATTAACATTCTGAAAACTTTTTGCTTTTTTTACATTAACCCTCTACCGCAACCGAGGTCAAGTAAAAATTACATTTGAACATATTAACTTCTAAAGACTTTTTTTTTCATAATCTTTCTCAAAACAATCAAAAGTAACTGTTTTAAGATGTTTTTAAATTTCTTTTTCTCTTTTGACTACAACATTTCCGGTAGAGGGTTAACAACATTTGAATAGGATATTGATTTTTGTTATTTTTTTAACTATTGAGTGTGTCATATACCGAAGAATGAAACTAGGATCACTGTCTAGAATCATTTTCATTAACATTCTGAAAACTTTTTGCTTTTTTTACATTAACCCTCTACCGCAACCGAGGTCAAGTAAAAATTTCATTTGAACATATTAACTTCTTTAGACTTTTTTTTCATTATCTTTCTGAAAACAATCAAAAGTAACTATTTTAAGATTTGTTTAAATTTCTTTTTCTCTTTTGACTACAACATTTCCGGTAGAGGGTTACCAACATTTGAATAGGATCTTGATTTTTGTTATTTTTTTAATTATTGAGGGTCTCATATACCGAAGAATGAAACTAGGATCACTGTGTAGAATCATTTTCATTAACATTTTGAAAACTTTTTGCTTTTTTTACATTAACGCTCTACCGCAACCGAGGTCAAGTAAAAATTACATTTGAACATATTAACTTCTTAAGACTTTTTTTTTCATAATCTTTCTCAAAACAATCAAAAGTTACTGTTTTAAGATGTTTTTAAATTTCTTTTTCTCTTTTGACTACAACATTTCCGGTAGAGGGTTACCAACATTTGAATAGGATATTGATTTTTGTTATTTTTTTAACTATTGAGTGTGTCATATACCGAAGAATGAAACTAGGATCACTGTCTAGAATCATTTTCATTAACATTCTGAAAACTTTTTGCTTTTTTTACATTAACCCTCTACCGCAACCGAGGTCAAGTAAAAATTTCATTTGAACATATTAACTTCTTTAGACTTTTTTTTCATTATCTTTCTGAAAACAATCAAAAGTAACTATTTTAAGATTTTTTTAAATTTCTTTTTCTCTTTTGACTACAACATTTCCGGTAGAGGGTTACCAACATTTGAATAGGATCTTGATTTTTGTTATTTTTTTAATTATTGAGGGTCTCATATACCGAAGAATGAAACAAGGATCACTGTCTAGAATCATTTTCATTAACATTTTGAAAACTTTTTGCTTTTTTTACATTAACCCTCTACCGCAACCGAGGTCAAGTAAAAATTACATTTGAACAAATTAACTTCTTAAGACTTTTTTTTCATAATCTTTCTCAAAACAATCAAAAGTAACTGTTTTAAGATGTTTTTAAATTTCTTTTTCTCTTTTGACTACAACATTTCCGGTAGAGGGTTACCAACATTTGAATAGGATCTTGATTTTTGTTATTTTTTTAATTATTGAGGGTCTCATATACCGAAGAATGAAACTAGGATCACTGTCTAGAATCATTTTCATTAACATTTTCAATACTTTTTGCTTTTTTTACACTAACCCTCTACCGCAACCGAGGTCAAGTAAAAATTTCATTTGAACATATTAACTTCTTTAGACTTTTTTTCATATTCTTTCTTAAAACAATCAAAAGTAACTATTTTAAGATTTTTTTAAATTTCTTTTTCTCTTTTGACTACAACATTTCCAGTAGAGGGTTACCAACATTTGAATAGGATCTTGATTTTTGTTATTTTTTTAACTATTGAGGGTGTCATATACCGAAGAATGAAACTAGGATCACTGTCTAGAATCATTTTCATTAACATTTTGAAAACTTTTTGGTTTTTTTACATTAACCCTCTACCGCAACCGAGGTCAAGTAAAAATTACATTTGAACAAATTAACTTCTTAAGACTTTTTTTTCATAATCTTTCTCAAAACAATCAAAAGTAACTGTTTTAAGATGTTTTTAAATTTCTTCTTCTCTTTTGACTTCAACATTTCCGGTAGAGGGTTACCAACATTTGAATAGGATCTTGATTTTTGTTATTTTTTTTAATTATTGAGAGTCTCATATACCGAAGAATGAAACTAGGATCACTGTCTAGAATCATATTGATAAACATTTTGATTTTTTATTATATATGTATTTAATATAAAGTTGTTTTTAAAATTTCACATTTAGAGCTTACTAATTCGGTAATTTTTTGTTGTGCTTGGCTTTTTTTCAGATTGTAAAGATGCGGCATTGCTTTGGGCTCTTCATCGATATTTTGTACCTTTCCAAAAAGCATTCAAAAGGGACAAAGAGGTTCGGAAACATGCTACCAGGTATACGATCAAGGACTCGCAGAACGCTTTTATTTGGATAGCGAGTACAATTCAGTCCATTGAGGACCACATCGATTTCCTCAATAAAATGGGTGAGAATGTCCAACCATTCATCATTGTTCACGGTGACTCAATCCTAAAATTTACTAACATTTTCCTGTATTTTGATGGAGTTAAATTTAAATTTAACAGTTTTATCCGAGCAGTGGATATCTGCTTTAAAATTTTTTATTTGTTTAATCTCGAGTATCCAACTGCATGTTCCTCATTTTGGGGTTTCATTGAAACGCAATTTTTTCAAAGTAATAGAAAGAAAGTTTGTACACGGACTCATGTTTTGCTGAATGAGATCCTATAATTTCACCTTTTGTAATATATTTCACTTAACTTTAACACTGTTACTATGTATATTTTTCCTGCCATTCATTTGGCTTATCTGAACAAATAAAGAGTAAAATAAATGTAAACATCTGTTTCATTTAACCCTTTAAGATTTCAGAAAAGAGAAGATAAGAGATGAAAGAACGGAGCTATTGTTATCGGGTTTGTATGAAATGAAAAAGAAGATTCACACTAATTTTTCCTTCTTTTGTATTTTGACAGAGTTCGAGCAACATGACCTAATAAATTTAGATGGCTAAATTTCCTTGTCTTCTTGTTTTTGTTAAATGATTTTTTAATTTCTTGATAGGAAATTAAAAATTCGTTGACAAAGGAATAAGACTATAAGAAATTTAACTTTTTTAATTTATTGAAAACAGTATTTATTAATTTAATGAACGCGTTTATTAATTTTAATAAACGTATTCATAAAATTAATAAGTGCTGGTCATTTTTTCTACTAACCCGTTTATTATTTTTAATAAACGAGTTCATTGAATCAATGAACGCGTTTATTAAAAAATAATAAACGCATTCATTGATTAAATGAACGTGTTTATTAAAAAATAATAAACGCGTTCATTGAATCAATGAATGCGTTTATTATTTTTTAATAATCATTGAATCAATGAATGCGTTTATTATTTTTTAATAAACGCATTCATTGGTTCAATGAACACGTTTATTAAAAATTAATAAACGGTTTATTAAAAATGAATAAACGGTTTATTAAAAATTAATAAACGGTTTATTAAAAATTAATAAACGGTTTATTAAAAATTAATAAACGGTTTATTAAAAATTAATAAACGGTTTATTAAAAATTAATAAACGGTTCATTAAAAATTAATAAACGGTTTATTAAAAATTAATAAACGGTTTATTAAAAATTAATGAACGGTTAATTAAAAATTAATAAACGGTTAATTAAAAATTAATAAACGGTTAATTAAAAATTAATGAACGGTTTATTAAAAATTAATAAACGGTTTATTAAAAATTAATAAACGGTTTATTAAAAATTAATAAACGGTTTATTAAAAATTAATAAACGGTTTATTAAAAATTAATAAACGGTTTATTAAAAAATAATAAACGGTTTATTAAAAATTAATAAACGGTTTATTAAAAATTAATAAACGGTTTATTAAAAATTATTAAACGGTTTATTAAAAATTAATAAACGGTTTATTAAAAATTAATAAACGGTTTATTAAAAATTAATAAACGGTTTATTAAAAATTAATGAACGGTTTATTAAAAATTAATAAACGGTTTATTAAAAATTAATAAACGTTTATTATTTTTTAATAAACTGTTCATAAATATCATTCGGAAATAACTCCGATTTTGTTGGTTTTTAATAAATGCGTTCATTGATTCAATGAACGCGTTTATTATTTTTTAATTAACAGGTTCGTTGTTTTAGTGAACGCATTCGTTGTTTTAATGAATCGTTCATAAAAATCCTTCGGAGATAATTCGGAAAGATTTTTACGAACAAATTAATGTACGTTCATTGAATCAATGAACGTTGTTTGATTTTAATAAACGGCCATTCATTATCGTTATTATCGTGTTCATTGGACAAATAATAATGTATGGTACATTGTCCCAATGAATAGATTGTTTGATTCCACGTACCTTTTTGGTTCAGTGTAAGCACGTTATTGAAAGCAGAGAATATGAAATTTTTATTTGTTTATCTATGATTGAAAGCCCCTTCTACATCTAAGAAGGTGGCCAGAGTATATTCTTTATAGTTGATAGTATTCTCAATTGTACGCACTACCTCATGAAGGGCCGTCTCCGTAGACTTACCTTTCAAATAAGCGTGTTGGGAGTTTGCGAGGGGGCATTCATCTAAAATGTCTCTAATATGGTTATCTAGAATGCGCTCTAAGGTTTTGAGCACGAAAGAAGTCAGGCTAATCGGTCTGAAATCCTTCGCGGATTCATGCCCCCGCCTACCTACCTTCGGTATAAAAACCACCCTTACCTGCCTCCAGGACTCGGGAACATGGTTGAGGGAGAGACATCCTTTGAAGAGCATCTCCAGCCAGGGCACTACCACATCTTGCTGTTTCTGGAGCATTATTGGCAGTATGCCGTCCTGACCTGGAGACTTATACGGAGAGAAAGTATGTATAGCCCAGGCAATACTATCTCTTGTTATTATGGTATTCATATGTTCTTCATAAACTAACGGTAAACGAGTTCTATGCGTTTCGGGGTTGCTATCCACGCAGCCTGGAAAGTGCGTCGCCATCAATAGTTCCAGGGACTCAGTCAGAGAGACTGTCCAAGATCCATCCGGCTTTTTCAGAAAAGACGGATTACAGTGCTCCTTGGATAGAACCTTGCTAAGCCTGGCAGATTCTTTAAAGCTCTCGATAGATTGGCAGTACTTTCTCCAACCCTGTTGCTTGGCTGATGCGAGAGCACGCTTATAGACTCTCAGACAATCTTTATAAGGTTGGTAATACTTGTGTTTGTGGCAGATATTGAAGATTGTCCTTGTCATTTTTCTAAGATTAGACAAGTCTTCATTCCACCATGGGGGGAGGGTTTTTCGGCTGTATTTGACTGGGCAAGAGACCTTGAAAGCGATGTTCATGGATGCTTCAAGAGTTTTCACCCTTGACTCAAGATCTATTACCGATTCTGGACTCAGATTCGGTATATTGCGCAGTTTGGAATTAACAACTTGACCGAACTTCTTCCAGTCAATTCTTTTCGGATTTCTATAGGGAGGAGGGGTTTCAGACTCAAAATTTACATTGAAGAGAATCCACCTGTGGTCCGAAAAGGAATTAACCAGGGACACTCTCCAATTCTCCACCGCTAAATTAAATTTATGGTTTACGACGGTAACATCAAGTACATTCTCCCACCCTTCGTAGTTATCCGAGCTCGGAAAGACGAAAGTAGGAGTACTACCTCTGTTACAGATCGTCAAATTGTTTTCAATAATAAAATTAAAAAAGGACTCACCCCGTTCATTTATCTCTGAACTACCCCAGAGAGTATGCCGTGCGTTTGCGTCGCATCCAATCAGGAGGTTTGTCCCTTTCGCCGCTGCTTCGTTTGTCAGTGTCCACCACTCATCTGGCGGTGACTGCCTGTCATGCGCCGAGTATGCAGATGCCAACAGTAGACCGTCTGTATTTTTGTCATCCAACTTAACAACTGTCAGATCGGAAGTGCTATAGTTAGGACACAAAAAAGCTTTTTAGTGTTTTTTAACTAAAACACAAGTTCTAGGCTTACCTTGGTCTTGGGTTACAGGCTTGTAAAAAAGATCGTATTGGCTGTCTTGGAGGCCCCTCACTCTGAGGCCGTTTACCCACGAATCTTGAATAACGCCGACGTCTACGTTTTCCTCCCTCAGGAAAACTCTCAGATTATCTGAAGCACATTTAGAGTGCTTCAGATTAATCTGAATGACTCGCAGCGCGTTTTTAATTCATATTCGATTCTGCACAGTCAGGGCCCGGCGGCTCGCTAGGGACCTTGACTCCGTCAACGACATTGTCGATCTCAACATTGTCGTCAAATTCATCGGGGTCTGCTCCCTGACTCTGCAGAATCTTTATCTTCGCATTTCTAATGCCAAACCTCAGTTTAAAATCGGCCTTCTCGAGGGCCCCACGGCTTTCTTCGCTGATCATCAGAAGATAAGATCCGCTGTTCTTCTGCGGTTCCTCTGTCTTAATGACAGCCCAGTCATGCATAGGAACCAGTGGATTTAGCCTCTGAAGACCGCGGATCAGGTCCTGTCCGCTTGGTTTGACACCCATGAGGGGCAACCAAATGCGAGCCTTCGGTTGCCTAGGGATGTCCTTAGCCAGGATTAACTTGAGCTTGAAGCCATCCCAGTCATTGCTAATCTTAGCAATGCATGAACTAAGGAAATCCTTAGAAAACTCGTCTGCCCATTTGATTACCCTATATCCCCTGAGCATCTCGCCAGAGTCGAACAGGGACCTTCGTTAGCCGACAACGTGTATAGAAACACCATCTCAGAGAGCTTGGCCTCGATTGAGCTCCACACAGCAAGCAGATCTCTGCCGTTTGTGGAGAGCTCATCCACAACCGATACTTGGAGGCCGTCTCTGACAACCTCACTGAGAGTACGTGGTTGCGCTGCTCTAGGGGACGATGATTTAGCGTTCTTGTTTGGACCGTCTAGCTTACTCTTTTTCGAAGGCTTGATTGTCTCATCTCGAGATCTGTTGCGCTTGACGGCTTTTTCTTGGGTACTCAGAAGATTATTGTATTCCTCAACAATCTTCTGGTATTTAATCTTATCAGCGCCGTCCTTCTCATGGGCCTTTCCAGCTGCCTCATTCCTGGCAATCTTGCCTAGAATAAAAGACGCCTTCTTGAACTGCACCTTGAGAAGAGCGAACGCCGACTTTTTGCTTCCGCGTGCAGCGCTGCTATGGCTGGCATTGCTACACGAGGTTGCCGGGATGGTACATATCAGTTTCGGATGAACAGGGGTACTATGGCTGGTACTGCCTGTGCTTCCTGAAGGTTTGGATTGCTCAATAGCACCAGAACTACCGGTACTACTAGAGTTCCCCTTAAGGGTTTCCTGGCTGGAGGCCAAGAGCTCATCCTCTGTGTCAGCGGATGGCAAATCGTCTATTACATCATCAAAAACGTCCATAGTAAAAATAAAAATAAAAATTTGGTTCCCACGAGTAGGTCGGAAAAAAGAGGTCAGCCCCGGCAGAGCCGATATACCGGGGTAAAGCAAAAGTAAGACGGACCCAGCCACGGCATCCGAATGTGCTCGTTAGTGACTGGTTTACCCCCCAGCCTTCCATTTCTTCGGCACGGATTATGAAAATCGCTCACACCACCACTGAAAATTAGGGACTCGCATCTATGGTCAAATCGAAATACTGAGGGTTGAACTATTGAGGAGTAAAGGAACACCTCAGCAGTTCAAAATGACCTTAGCTGATCCCCAATCTTGACAAAAAGCACAAGATTAACTGTGGTGATCATTACCGCCCGGCACCCACTAGGAGGGTTTGATGCGAGATTTTTGCCAGGCTTCTATTATATTACTATTGACGAGAAGAACTTCGAAAAGTAAACAAAACTTATCGAGTGTATATTAAAATTAATTATTTAAGATTATAGTAGGGGAGCCCACGATGCTAAATGTGGATTTACTCGAGCGTCGTTGGGACCTAATGGATTTTGAAGATTTGATGATGGAGAGAAAAAAATGTTAGTAAAGTAAACCGTTTCATCGGTGGGGGTAGCATCTACAGGTGTTCAAAAATGTTAAAAAAAAAAACATTCACGTGGACATATTCGAGCGCGTCAGATATTGATAGTGTATATGGCCTGGGTCTTTCTAATAACGGTGGTATGTTAATCTGCCGGTTTGCATGGTGGGGGTGGCTGTATGGGAGTGTAGAAATTGGACAACAAATGGATTTACTCGAGCGCGTCAGATTTTAATAGGGGATGTTGAGTGACCCCCAAGGATGCTCACATTCAAAAGACTGACGATTCGGATGTGACGCAAGCTTGCGGCAGCTTCTTGAAAATGCAAAAAAAGATCGCCATTTTGAAATACTCGAGCGCGTCAGATTTTGATATATGTGGTTCAACTTGATGTCCTACATGTGCTGAACCTTAATCTGACGATTATCTGGAGGGGTTTTCTTAATCTGACGATTTGAAAAGAAGAAACATTTTTATTCAGGATTTTTTCAATCACTGGGGAGAGTATAATAACTTGGGTGCCAGAAATTGAAAACGGTTTTTTTTTTTAGAAGGGTCAAATATGTACAAGCATTTCTTACTATGGGAGGGGGGATCTATGTCGCCCCGTTTAGGAGGTAGAGACAATTTCGAGAAAAACGACCTAAATGAAAAAAAAAAAAATATTAAAAATCGGCGACAATACTTAAAATTCAAAACAATAACGGTCTTAAAAGCCAGAAATCTGTTTGTTTATCTTTTAATTAAATTATTTATGTCAATAGTTTTCAAAATATTCGCATACAAACTCTAAATTTTGATAAGAAACGCAAACAAAATGTTGGGATCAATTTTTTTTTTTAAATTGTGAAGTCAAAACTAAATTTTCTTTTTGTGGTCAATGCTCATACTAATTTAATATCGAACACAAAAAACCGGAAGGTTTTGTGTCTTCTAGTTTTTGAAAAAATTGCAAGTTACTGATACTACTTTTTTGAGATATTTTTAATTTGCTTGCACTGCCAGCATTACGGCTGCGTTTTAGAAGTAAGATTATGTATGCAACCGGCCTTCTTGGGCTCACTATAGGATTTGGGGTATGTGCGAGGTTCGGTGTTTGGCAAATTTTGTTTGCATTTTATAACTTTGAATGTATTCTCTGTTTCCAATGTCAATAGCTACTAATGGGAACAGCTTCAAAATGATATAATATAATAATCTCATAAAAAAGTAGTATCAGTAATTTACAATTTTCTTAAAAACTAGAAGACATAAAAGCTTCCGGTTTTTTGTGTTCGATTCAAAATTAATACAAGCATTGACCACAAAAAGAAAATTTAGTTTTTTATCCCACAAAATATTGAGAAAAATTGATCCAAACATTTTGTTTGCGTTTTTTTTTATAAAATCTTTGAGTTTAAATGCAAATATTTTGAAAACTATTAACACAAATAATATAATTCAAACGTAGGATTAAAGAACAGATTTCTAGCTTTTAAAACTGTTATTTTTTGCATTCTAAGTATTGTCGTTGATTTTTAATATTTATTTTTCCACTTAAATCGTTTTTTCGAAAATCACCTCTACCTCCAAACCGGGACGAGAAAAATGGCAGATTATACTTTTCCCGTTATTTTAGAATTAGTTGCTTCACAATAAAAAAAATTCAACCGCGCTCGAGAATGTCCAGGTGACAATTTTTTTTTTTGCAAGATTGTAACCCTCCCACTACCTTAGGTCACACTCAAATTGTCAGATTATTGAAATACACACTTTTCAGCATGTAATTAACCTACCCTTTCTTAATCTGACGCGCTCGAGTATTTCGAGCTATCGATTTTTTTTTACTAATCTGACAACCTGCCTTAGGCGCCCGGCCCTACATAGAGGACTGATATATGGTGGAGATACTCAGCAGGGTGCAAGGTACCCCCCACCCCCTTATACTAATCTGACGCGCTCGAGTAAATCCCGAAATCCCTTAGTGGGCTCCCCTACTATTAGAGTGCTTTATGAAATATTATGATTATGATTATTGTTTCTCTCTCTGAGCCTTAAGAATTTCCTTAAGCACTGCCACATTCTCTCTATGATGCTTTTCTTTATTTTGTTCTCTATTTTCTTCTTTTCTCTATTCATTTTTGTTCCAGCTTCGGCTCAGTTTTTTCATCTTGTTTTTGCATACATAGATCTATAGAAAATTTTTCTTGGACTGTTTTTCGTCTTCGACGATCAGAAACAGGTTCCAAAATCGAATCGTCAGTTTGGGATGTTTGAACCACTTCAGTTGTACTTTCAGATGGAAAATTCCAAGTGTTATTACTATATCTGGAACTTGTGCTGTTGGTTCACTGTTGGATCCGTTTTTTTCCGGAAGCTTAATTTTTGGTCGAAATTGTGCTGCAGAAATATGTAAATTATTCTGGATTTCTTCCTCGAATTCACTTTCCATTAAAACAGGTCCACTTGTTTTGTTGTTTTCCATATTATGTTTTGCTCTCTTCATCACGCACTTGTATCGCGTTTCAACTTGTAGACCGGTGTTGGCTGCTATAGAAGCCCACATGCTCTTTTTAAGCCAAATTCTTTCTAATGGTCCAACATTTTTTATATTTTTTTGAATATAAATGAAGCTGCAATTTGGTCTCCCCCGAATTCCACTTGATGGACTTGCACTGGTTACCTTTCGGACTGAAATAGTATCAACAAAAAGTACATATTTTGATTGAAAGTGGGTTCTTTCTCGCTAATAGAAATACGCATTTAGCAAAAACAAAAATAGGTTCCGAAGTTAAGAAAATTAATTCATGAAATATTAAAATTGGTATCGACGCAGAATTACACCCTCTACAGCATATTCAAAGTCCCCGAAATCCCTACTTTGGATTTTTGTGTAGATTGTGGTTGTGGAACATTTTGATTCTTGGTTGACAGGACAATTTTAATACTTCTGGCGAGTTTTATGAGTGTAAGAGTTCTTTCGTGGGTATTATAACTATTTTTCAATCTGATCAAATTCGACAAAATGATGTTGGTGGATAGAAAGAGGATATTAAAACAGCAGTAAATCGAAATGGCAGTGATGAAATTGCTAAACTCTAGCCTATAAACTTGCTGGTCTGTCAGCACAACTTGGTGGTAGCACACACAAGGTTTTATTGTTCATTCAAAATTATTTAACGCAAAAATTATTTTGTTAAATGTAGGTTTTGTTCTTGTTATTACTTTGACTTACACCTTCACTGAATTGGGAATAATCAGGAGAATCTGTCCATTCAATATTTTGTTCTGTGAAATGATATTTGAAAGAATTTCATTTAATTTTCTTTGTACTTACTTACTTACTAACTTAAGGTGGCGCTACAGTCCGGGGTGGACCAGGGCCTCAACCAACAAACTTGTTCCAGCCGGCTTGGTTTCTAGCAAGCTGTCCCCAGTTGGTTGAGGTCCTCTTCCACTTGCGTGTGCCACCTTTAACGCTTTTCAACTGCCATCTCTACTGCGTTGGGGTTGGATTCAAAGACTTTCCGGGCCGGAGCATTGGTGTCCATTCGCTCTAGGTGACCCAGCCATCTTAGTTGTTGGCTTTTCACTTTTGTGGCTAGGTCGGTGTCGCTGTACAGCCCATACAGTTCGTTGTTGTATCTTCTTCTCCATTCCCCATCTATGCAGACGGGACCAAAAATCACCCGGGAATTTTTCTCTCAAAACAGCCTAACGCTTTCTCATCCACCATTAGCAGTGTCCATGCCTCTGCACCATACATCAGGACCGGATGATAAGCGTTTTATACAGGAACAGTTTAGTTGCTCGAGAGAGGGCTTTGCTTCTCAATTGCCTTCTTAGCCCAAAGAAACAGCGATTGGCAAGAGTAACTGGCTGAACAGAATGCAAGGACGCAACTGGAATAGATGTCAAAAAAGCTGCAGTAGATGTCAAAAATGCTGCAGTAAAAGTTAAAATTTGTTCAACTCTTGCAGCTCCGGCTGCAGCATTTTTGACATCTATTCCAGCTCCGTTTTGCATTCTGTTCAGCCAGTTATTCTTCGTTTGATCTCAGCACTGGTATCGTTCGCTGAGTTTATAGCGGATCCTTGGTAGACAAAGTCTCTGACCACCTCGTTGGGTGTCCTTTCTTGTTGACAGTATATATTTCGTTTTGCTTTCATTCACCGTCAAACCCATCTTCTTGGCTTCCTCCTCAATACTCACAAAAGTACCACTGACATCACGTTTTGTTCGTTGTTATATGGTGCGGTACTTGCCTATAAGCAAACAGCCAATTTCCTAGTGCGGAACTTTGACAAGGATGGCAAAACCAATGAAAATTTTTGAAGCAAAGATTTTCCAAAATGAAATCACACACTTTGGTTTTCAAATTGTATAAAACTGTCGAAAACATTTAAACAACATTAATTAAAACCGTAGCTAAATGTTAATTTGTTTGGTTTTCTTCTTTTAAAATTTGTGTGGCAAAATAACAATTTCCCTAGGGTGGCAAAAATTAAAATTTTAATTAAAAAGTAATTCATTCTTTGACATATGAAAATTATTTTCAGAAAAAGAAAATTGGACAAAATCGGGATTTAAATATCGGGATTGTCCCGCCAACAACGTCTGGCAGGCCTAATGTCATTATTTCATTGATTTAATTCGTATATTTTGTCAGCTGTCTGGCGGAAATAGTCTCAGCTTGCACTCGCGTAAATGTTGCATAACGTGAAGAAGGAACTAAGCTATCCAGATTTATTTTCGATCGAGAGCTCGATTTGGAATAGGGTCGCGATTATTCGACCAGGTTTTTAGTCACTTGAATTAACTTTTTCATTTAGAGTTAAGTTGATTACAAATATAATTGAATTTATTTAGGCTATTTAGGTCCATTTGTAAAAAAATGTGAATGAAAACTACTTTTTGTTCCATTATTTCCCAACGTTTCATAAGTAATCCTTATTTCTTCAGGGGTTATATTTATTTCAATCTGTTAATATAATACAAAAATTTTGTTTCTTTAATAAAAATGACAACTTCTTTGTCTCTCACTTATTTGCTCAAAATTACATATCTGCTTCTAAACTAAAATTGCATCCTCCACAGTAAGTCTTGTGTTGAGTTTGCTCTCCTTGTCCAATATTGTTACATCTTTGAAATCAGAAGATTTGCAAGAAATTGGACAATAGCGATTGAAAGGAGATGACCCATTTTCCTATGGAGCTTGAGCCCAGGGCGTACACTAATGGGACTAGTAACCAAATGAAGCTAACGTTTAGCCCAATCTATCTGCCAAATATTTTCAAATTCGGCTCCGGAGATTTTTAGATAATTGAGATTGAAGTTGACCTTTGCAAATTAAAAAAATCTGGCTTTTTTGCAAACAATTACATATAGATCTAAAGTATGGCACGTAGAATTAATTAATATTTTGATATCAAATGAAAGATCATAAGAATATCTTTCAAATTATGTTAAACATTTTTTTCTACACCTGATATATTTTGAATAAACGAGCCAAAAACTTTTTAAACAAATATTTTTTGAGTTACTTTAGAAAGTCAATATCTCGAAAAAATCGGTGATGACCTATATTTTTATTACACTTTTTAATGCCTGATTGATAAGCTTTAATTTGATATATAAATTAGTTATCATACACTGGGTAAATGCCGTCCATTTAACACACTTTCTTCCAAATGACCATTTTATAAAAAAAAAAAAAACAATTTTATGCATCAAGCTTAAACATACTGCAGCTTATGTTTCAAGTCTGCGAGCGTTAGGCATAGTTCATTGATACTTATGTACTACCTTGCATAAATATATTAAGAAAGTGATACAAAAAATATCAATTAACAAGTTCGCGGCCGTTAGGTAGTTGTACTCTATTGGCAAAGTGATTTAAAAGTTTTGATAATAGTTCTACTGATCAAGTGGAAAAGTAAATGTATTCAAGTATAAGACAAAAGTTATTATTTTATAAGTGGAATCTGTTACCGAGATATTTATTTGACTAATGGCCAGTTGCACCGACCTCTTTTAAATATTTATTGCTTCGTTTAATTTTAAAATGACATTTATCGGGTGCACCAACCAATTCTAAAATCTAACAGGCCAATAAACGAACCAATAAACTAAAGTTCCATTTTCCTCCAGATAAATTTTAAAAGCAAGTTTAAACGAACATATCTAACTACCTACAAACAAAATAATTCAATTTTATTTGACGGAATATTGTTAATTCCAAATTAAAATAACGAAAACAACAGGTGAAGGCATTTGTTTCCTTTTTATAATTCACTACTTAAATAAATAAATTATTCCAGAACAAATTATAGACTGGGCATCGTGTGTTCATCAAATGGCGAGAAGTCGACGAGTTGTTCAGGTTCACAGAGAAATCCATTTTCTGAATTCGATGACGTCGCTTTAAAATATTTGTTTCTTAATTTCCAAGTGTGTCGAAAAAATATTAGTGTTAGTTGGTATCTATTTCAATAGCTTCATAATTTCTCTGGAAAAAAAAGAAAATAATAAATAATAATAAAAAAAACACCAAGATGGCGCATTGGCTGTAGGTATCTAATGAGAATACCTTGTTTCTGTTTATTGTGTATTCACATTTTCCTTATTGCTATCTCACTTGCACTGGTTAATTTTTTTCGTTCAGTTTAATAAACATATGATAAAATCCAGGGTGGTTCATGAACTGCATTTTAGCTTAAAAATGCACGAAAGAGATTGGTGCAACCCAAATAAATTTATCAGTCCGATAAATTTTAACTCCATTTTAGCAAAAACCGCTTTTAGTGAATTTTGGTGCAACTGGGCATAAAGTTATTATTTCAATGATAATAACAAGCGGCGCGACACCGGCAACGACATGAGCAGACGGACTAGGACTACTGACTTTTGTCTTCGTTTCGTTTATGGTGATTAAATTGTTTATGTTTATAAACACCGAAAAATAGTAGGAGACAACTATACGGTTGGAGAGGGAAAAAAAAGTGTAGAAGACAAGAAATAAATATCGTAGTAGATTTTTCATTCTTAAGCCTAGTACGCTGCTGATGCGAAACGAAAAATCCCATACAAAAATGACACAACGAAATCATAAACTAAAAATTTAGTTCTACTTTTCGTTCTGCAGTACGCTGTTCGATGAGCGAAATTGAAAATTGTAGCAGAATATTTGGAGAAGTCTACACTCTTTTTTCGCACACAATTAATTACCCAGACCATTTATTGTGTGCGAAAAAATGACATTTGTGTTTTTTTCGTGTTTATTTTTGTTGTTTCTTTCATTACAGCATGCTGCTTGTGATTTTTTTGCATTTGCATTTGTTTTAATTTTTTGAATTTGTGCAACTGTCAATGAATATTTTTCCGCTTCGTTTTCGTAAGCATTTCGTTGTCTTGTTGGAGACCAACTAAAAATTTCGTTTCGCATCAGCAGCATACTAGGCTTTAAGCTTAAAAGTGCGTTCTGAATAGCCACTCAAAGAGAGGGCCTTTTTGCGGAATTCCTGACAGGCCGAATTAAGTCAAAAGTCTAGTCAGTTAAATTTTGAAAAGCTTAAGCTCAAATTTGAAACTTTAATGCCTTAAGAGGTCAATGATCCTGGAAGGAGGAGATTTACAGGAATTTCTTTTGTTAGCTGGCTGCAAAGTAGAAAGAAAAAGAAACTAGGGACAAAGGAATAGGTAATTTATTAAATTCTAAGTACTGAAAGCGGTTAGACGTTAGACCCACGTAACTTTGTCCAAACGAATATACCTACCTAACGGAAACAAAATAAACTTTTGTGTTGTAATAGTACTTACGATTTTTTGTTTGTACCACAGTTCTGATACGGGCATACAATCTTGTTTTTAAAAAGAAAAAAAAAAAAAAAATTTTTTCTTTGGGAAATTATCCACAATTTCTAAAAAGTGGTTGCAATCACAAATTGCATACAAGCTGTTTTAAATACAAAGCTTGGTAAGAATGATCTTTAAGTTTTGCTTGTTTGATAGTTTCCATACAATAGTGATTTTTCTTTTTACTAGAACTAAAATCGGCAGTCGGAAATAATTGCGGCTGCCTGATATAATTATACCGGAATCCGGAAAAACTATAGAAAACCGGAATATAAAAATCATCGGCCACCAGGTGACCAGGAAAAAAGCAGGCTACTTGTAATCAGTGTGAGCAGTGTAAAAACTTGGCACAGTACCAAACATTTGTACTTTCAAGGAAACACATGGTCATATCACCAGGGAATTTGGCTAAACGAAGTTGCATAGCCCCAATAGCCTGAGGGCTTAACACGTCACTTAAATCAGAAGCCTGTAATATAAATAAAATATTTTTGTTTTTAATTACCAAATTCATTTTTGATGTGTAAACATCTTAGTGCTCGGTATGGGTAAAATTGAAAATCGGCTGTAACGGATATGGGCTCACAGTTCCGTTTAAAACCATTTTTTTTTTGTTGTAGGTAAGTAGAACTCTGTAAACTCGAATAGGTAAGGTAGTTTAATTTTGTACCTAATGGTTTTGGTATTTGCTAAGTGGAGTGAATTCCTTACATCCCGACTCCACAGTAGATAATTGCTCTCAGAATGTTCGTCTTGACATTAAATATCTAATGGAGTCACTCCGTTTCATATCTTGATTGATGTTAAGATGCAATCATATCTTGACAGAGATATTTGACATACATTTTGCCAGGTGAAGATTTTGTTGCTTTTTTTTCTAGAAATTTAATTTTTTATTTCATTATTTTGTATCCATATGCTGCTTTTGATGTTAATCTCTGCAATCGTGGGTGGCAATTTTGGTTTGTGATATTAAGTGTTATTTGCAATTTCTTGATTTGAAATGTCATACCATGATTTGCCAAGTGGCGCATTCTTTTATGTTTCTCTAGTTGGCTGTGGTTAATGTGTCAAAAAGAAGTGTCGTAATGTCATATTTAAAAAAGTTACTTTAAGTTACTTTTCATTTAGGAACGACAAAAGCTAAAAATATGGTTGATCTGTTAGACATATAGGGTGAAAAAAAGTCGAAATAAAAAATCAAGAAGAAATTGTGATTTCATTATTGAAAAGAACTTTTATCAGCACTTCGAAAATGCATAGGTACATTTTTCAAATTAAATTTCATTTAACTTCATTCTAGCACGAATTGAATATTTAAGCAAAAATATTTCCAATTTTTTTTTATCATTCATTACTTGCACAAATTTCTTTACTACAAATTGATCAAATCAGATAAAAATATGTCGCAAAACTTGGAAAAAATTTCCAAACTCACTATCGACGGTAAAATCAATAAAAATAAAAATATTTTAGCTTTATATTTTCCCCCAGATCAGATCTGGATTGTATATGCATACATGTAGGTATTACAAAAACAACACAAAATGCGACCTTGCTTTTGGATTTCGATTTACAAATTAATTCTGACCATACACCCTTTGTACTTTTTTGCAAAAATGAGTTTTTTCTCTCACAGGTAGATGGCTTTTTGTGTTGAAGATAGGGAGAAAATAGAGAATAGAGTAGAGAGAAAATACAGAAACAAAAGGATAAACGGGGATCGGATAGGTATATAACACTCTTGTCGAACTGGGATCCTGTTTGTTTTATTATGATAATTTAATTTGGATCCGATCTGGGGGATAATAAAATTAAACTATTACATATTACAAAAATGGGATCAATTCCAAACCGAACGATCGAGAAACAAACAAAAGATAACACAAAATGAAAACATCGTGATTTCAGCTGCTTTTGACGGATTAAGCATTTCAACTCAGTATCAAAGAGATCAGTTGGACAAATGTACTCAAAGTTACTTTTTGACATTTTAACTTTGAATCCAGGAACAACTTTGTGACGTCATAAAGCTAATTGAAGTAGCTTAATTTGTGATAGTTTATTTGCGGAGGAGTTTTCTCGGAAGGAGTTTTTTAATGGGTAAATTCTTTATAATTTGTGTCGTGCAACCATTTTGTTTTAGCGCTTGTATTACAGATTCCTAATGTTTGCCATACGTGGTAATGACCCGATCCCTTACCTTCAGGTGAAAACGAATGTTTACACATCTTCCACGCAAGTCCCGGTACTCACACATTTTTTTTTTTTTTTAGCGTACGTAATCGATTTTTTTTATTTTATTCTCTTCCTTCAGAAGAAAAATTAATTCGTAATATTTAAGTGTAATAATTTCAAAGATTGGTTAATCTTTTTGTTTGTAAAAGAAAAATTCTTTTAACGAATATTACTTTGCGAAACGTATACCTATTATCTATAATTATTTTATCTCAATTCGCGTATTAACATATATATATTAGGGGTGAATAAAAAGTGATTCGTAAGAGACGAAGAAAGGTATTCCCATCGCTACATCATCTTGCTGCAGTGGCCCCTTCATCTGGATTGTAAGCGGTGAATTTTATGTTATACCTATATTTATTTCATCTTGCAATAGTACCTTTATATATATGCATAAAAAAAAAGAATATAAAACAGAATTAATACGCTAATCGAGGGGGGTTTTCGAGAGGGGATTAAAGTGTAAATTCCTTAGCCAGACAAAAGAGGAAGTTACGTCACAAACTTGTTAATAATTCGAAGACGATTTAATACAAGTTAATTGAAATTTTCGATTAACAGCAACAGGGTTGCCAATTGAAGAAATTATTTTTTTTTTTCTTTTAATTAACTAATAGTTTATTTCCATTTAAATTTTTTTTAATATTAAATGAACAACAATAAACTTACCTTTGTGTAATTCTAAAATGAAACAGAAACCTTTTGAATTTTATTAATAATGGTTGAAGTGAATATGACGTGTGAATAAGTTTTCTTAAGTATAAAGGATGAGAGGGAGATGACGAGAAGGGTGATGGCTTGAGGAAGGAAGAAGCCAATCAATGGGGTTGCTCTGGCGAGGGAGTCAACCAAGGTAGGGGGCTAGAGGCGATGTCTCGCGCATCATCAACACCAAGATGCATGAGTCTGACAATATTTTTTTTGTAGCGACAATGAAGGTGTCCAAGAACCACACCCACCGCTGAGCTGAGGGCTCATTAAATTGTCAGCAGGAACCAAGAAGGCAAACAAGTCGTTACAAATCGTTTTATAAATAAATTGTGAAAATGAGTAATTTTAGCTATTGTGTGAATTGTTGAGTTTGTTTGAATAACATAACTCAAGTTCGTAATGTTCAAAATCATTCTATCTCTATCCGGTCAATTTTAAGTAACTGGATATCTCCAGAACAAGAACAAGTAAGTTGCCATGTTTCATTTTTGTATTCCTTTTATATTATACCTATGTACTTTAAATTAAAGATATCAGAGTCAGATAGGGTTACCAGATGCAAAATGACGAAAAGGGGGACATCGGGAGTTTTCTAAAGGGAATAAGTGTTAAAAAAATGGGGACAAAATATGTTTTTAATAAATATAACACCAAAGTAAAAAAAGTGAAGTAATGAATTAGTCTTTTAATTGCTTTAAAAATAAACGATCAAAAAAGCCCAAAATTAATATACATAATATTTAATATTATAATTGATCAATTAAAATTATATCTGTGAAGTAAGAAAGTTTAATTTTTTTACTATAAAAACAATTAAAAAAGCTAATCAAACTAACAGATGATGGAAAACTTTTGCGTCTGAAGTGAGATGTAGTTCATTGAGAGGATGCGTTCAGCTTTGAAAGGATTTTTCACTTCAAATTAAGCATTCAAAGAAAATCTTTTTAAAAATATTTATTGAAAATATGTTTACAGTTTACAATTGAATGTTTTCTCTTTTTAAGTTTTTACTTAAAAAGGGGGACAGAGGTTTTTGTAGAGGGGACAAACAGCATTTTGGTATGAAAAAGGGGGACTGTCCCCCCTAAGTTTAAATTGCTATCGAATTATCGAAAGGATCGCTTCGACAAATGACCCTAATCCGAGTCGCGAGTTTGGACATTTAAGAATTTGCATTTGCTGTAGATCTTCGTTGAGATCTCGCAGATCTCGTAACGTACCTCAAAACTGTCCTCAAAGATCTATACTGAACGAGTTGTTACCTGTTAATCAGGTAAATATTAGTTGTTTTATAAAGACAATCAGGTGCTAAATAAATTATTTTGTTAGCATCCCAATTTGCAGAGAGCTTTGCCTTCCTTGTTGGCTACGTGCAAATCAATATTGCGCTCGAACTATTTGCTTCGTTTGTATCGCCATTCACCAGGATGTAAGTAAGATACACTTTTCTGCTTATATGCCTCGATTTGATTCGCCCTCGTAATAAAAAGTTATTGTTCCCATCAATATTGTTCAACAACAAGAAGATCCCCCATCACTGCCAGTGGAAGTGCAGCAAAAAATACAATCGGCTGTATACAAGCGTGTTGTTGCAAATGAAAGACGGTGTATATTTTTGGGTTGTCAGGGATCTGAAAGATTAAGATTTCCAGAACCGGTAAGAGAAAGGTCGTTATTAGACCATAAATTGTATGTGCGGAAAAATAGCAGATTATGCAATTCCCATTATTCAATAAGTGACTGGGTTTCCTTAGTTGATATGGAGAGCAATGTTTCTGACTTTACTGGAGCACCGGATGCGAATTTCTTCTTCTGCACATCCAAGTCTTATTGGCAACAATAACTTTTTATTACGAGGGCGAATCAAATCGAGGCATATAAGCAGAAAAGTGTATCTTACTTACATCCTGGTGAATGGCGATACAAACGAAGCAAATAGTTCGAGCGCAATAAAAGCAACTGTTGCAACTGTCTCGTTGGAATGAGGACTGTCGGTTGTTGCGCTCATGTAATGAGCATTTTATGGTATTTGGGCTATGCACTACACCAGGAAACAATAAGCATACCACCATCCAGCGTTACCTTTGGGACTCTTTAGAGTCCTTTTTGACTCCTTTTAATCGCTGGGACTCCAGGACTCCTCTTTTTAAAAATTATTGAAATTTGACTCCTTTTACAATTTTAGGACTCTTTTTCATAAACGCACAAATATTTATTCAATTCTATGATTTATGAACGAGTTCAATATCGCTTGAAGCTCATTTCTACCCTCTGTTTACATTAGATAGTTTCAAAAAAAAAAATTGTTTCATTCAAACAGCTTCAAAAGTTTCAGTTGAGCGAATAAAGACGACTGTGAAAATTTGGGCTCTTTGTATTCATGTTTATACATGCTTCATGGCGGGTTTAGGGTATTCATAAGACTTATATTGGAAAAAACACCTGTGGCCTACTGTACCATCTTACAAAATTGTAATTACAATTACAAATTTGTAGCCCACAAAATTGTTAAAATTCAAGATTCGTCAATACAAAATTTGTAGTTGTAAATTACCAGCGAATAGTTGTAAGAATAGTTCGGAATTTTATTCAGTTTGTGAAAAATTTCTACTGGTTACAAAAGAATAATTCAGCAATGGGTTCCTTTCCAACATTTAAGTGTTCAATTCGAAGGCAGCTCTGCCAAAATTTCAAAAACAAAAATTCATAAAATAACATCAATTTCGTTTGCCTAAACTTCCTTTCATATGTCTTAAATGTTTTGAATAAATAAAATAAAAATTTTCAGAGCGATTCATCTCAAATAGAGCTTTTTAGCAAAAATTTCTAAATGTCAAACTCAGGACCTCGGCACAAATGACATTTAGGTACCACCCATTTTCTTTTTTTATTTCGGAGGCCAATACACTCCAATTCAACAGAATGAGCACATGGATTTTCGTAGTTGGTTTATTAATTTTTTTTTTTCAAACATTGTGCATTGTCCGAGAATAAATATAAACTATAAAAACTATTTCAAACACATTTTTTTTACTTCCATCCATTAACTTTTATTACCAGTTTCAATATTTGAGCTTATTCAGTTGACACAAAAAGACTGCATTTTCCTTATGGAAAGACTTTGATGAGAGTCGGAGGAAAAATAGCAGTACTTTTTGAATTAATCTTTCTGTTTTCTTTTCCCAACATCATGAACAAACAATAAGGATAATCAAATGATTCATTAATGCACAATGTTAAGAAAAAATGGAAAAAGTACCTTTGAAAATGTGTGTCCTTATTAATTTGAAGTGGAGTGTAAATGTTTTTTTTTATTGGTAATTGCGTCTGTCAAAGGTGCCGAGTTCTTAGCTGTCACTTTGACTTTGACAATTTGGTAGAGATCTCTATTATACATCTTCTTAGACTAGATATGATGTTAAAAAAGATAGATTTACATGCATAGACATAAATACAAAACGCCAACTACAAGTCATCAGCAGTTCGATCAACGGACTCGATTTTTGAGGAAGAAAAAAAAAGAGCTTGAAAACACAAAATATTGAAAAAATGGACATTTTTATTTGTATATGTAACTCTAGTTTCTGTGATACTATTGAAAGAAATAATCTTAGTACATATTACAAAATTATTTATAATCAAATAATCTCGTGTTTTAATTTCAATGATAACAAGCTTTCAATTCTAAAATATTAGATTCAAAGGCAAGTAATTAAGATGCAAAAAGATTTTAACTATTTTTCCTTGATATCCGAATATCCGAAATTTACCCTTCATCCAGTAAAAGTTATTGACGAATACAAATTACCAAAAATAAAAGCCCAAGATATAGTCGTTTTAAAATATATTATAAATTGAATGACATTGAAAGTTTGGATTTGAAGTGATGGGCAATTTAAATTTAATAATATTATATTGATATTAAGAGTCTTGTATTGTTTAGTTAAGAAGAGTTTATTTATTTAAAGAAACTTAGGTAATTGTTGTTTTTAATAATAACTAATAACTACTAAAAAAATTGAAAAGATGGAAGTTTTATTTATTGTTTCATTTAAAAAAGAAGCTATTTGTTATTTTTTTCTTAAATAAACCATGTTGAATTAAAACGATGATAAATTTTAATGTGTTTCTTGAAGTTTTGATGGGACTCCTTTTTTTCAGCCAGGACTCCTTTTTTTGACTCCTTCCGAAAATTTTCAGAGGTAACCCTGCCACCATCCCTGTTTTTGGATGGTATTTTGATTGACACTTTGAACGAAGACTATAGTTTTTTCTTCAATTTATTAATATTAATATATTTTAAATATATTATATAATTTGGTATTTAAAATGAAGCATTACATTTGTTTTTAACATATTTTTTCATTTGAATTTTACTTTTTAAAAGGAAAGTGTTAAATGGACGGCATTTACCCAGTGTATGATAACTTAATTATATATCAAATTAAAGCTTATCAATCAGGCATTACAGTGGTGTAAAAAATAATACAGGTCTTCACTGATTTTTCGAGATATTGACTTTCGAAAGTAACTCAAAAAATATTTTTTAAAAAAGTTTTTGGCTCATTTTTTTTTCAAAGTATATCAGGTGTAGAAAAAACTGTTTAACATCATTTGAAAGATATTTTTATGATCTTTCATTTGATATCAAAATATTAATCCTACGTGCCATACTTTAGGATTCATAAGTAATTGTATGCTAAAAAGTCAGATTTTTAAAATTAGCAAAGGTCAACTTCAAACTCAATTATCTAAAAATCTTCGGAGCCAAATTCGAAAATATTTGGCAGATAGATTGGGCTTAACGTAAGCTTTCATTTGGTACTAATCTCATTAGTGTACGCCCTGGGCCCAAAAAAGGATCACCTTTCATCTTAGTATCTTCCAAGCCCAACCGTAGGCATGTGGTCCGGCATCCGAATAAATGTTGTGTGGATTCAGTTGTTGCATCGTTATGATGAATATCAATTTCAAGAGGACTTTTGTGTAACTAAGAGCCTGTTTAGATTGGGAAAATTGAGTCCAGGCTCGTGAGTCTCATGGTGTCTACATTAGAAAATTTGAGGCGCCTCAAAACGCATAGAAACAACAAAAACTTCAATATTTTACGCATTGAAACAATAACAAATGAGACTCATGATCCAGATGTTTATGTTTTCTTCATGCCTCACGACATCCCTGACCCCCCACCTCTCTTTTCCAGATACCACCGTGAGACCGGCCTCAGCCTTCCCAATCTAAACAGCGTCTAAAGATGCATTCGAATTAGCAGGGTTGCCAGAACGGACTCTTCATCGCCAATTGGGTTACTCAAACTTTTCACTCGTTCCTTCAATTTGTTATTTGCGATAAATCCAAATTTGGTGTGTTTAGTTTTGAAATTGGGCGATTTTAGGCTCCTTGAATATTGAGACAGAAAATCTCCTTTTTTTTAATTTTCTATGTAGAAAGGTACCTGGATGAGATTAAAACTTTTAAAAATCCACTTTGAATGAGCCTACTTAGATTTCAATATTTGCTTGTAACACGCACTCTAAACAGTTGATTCAGTTTGCACACTGTACATTTTAAAAACAAATTGATAATTTATTTGTACATTTAAGAAATGAATTGATAATTAGGCTTGGAAGTTCGAACCAGGGGCTGAATTACCGCAATAGTTATAGAGGATACGTGACTGAATTTTATGAATTTGGCATTATCGCTCACGTTTCGAGCAATATTGTAGGTATACTAAAATTTTAGGTGTTTATTCGTTCGTTCGATCAGTGATGGCACTCACTCACTAGGTCAATGACGTGGTAATGTCTTAAAATACATAATACATATGGCTTGTTTGATACAAATATTTATGAAGATTTGACTTCGAAATTGATTAAAAAATCATTTTCTAGTATGGAAGACATTAAATGTTCCTTTCAAACGAATAATTTCAATTAACTAATTAGTATGCACCATTTTTGAGTGGGGCTAAATTCGCCTCCAAGATTTTTTTATTGACAAAAATTGGGACATCAGGAGTTTCCCCTAAAAATTGAGACAAAATATGCTTTTGAATAATATAACACCATCACAGTAAAAAAAGTGAAATAAGAAAGTTTCGTTTGATTTTTTACTAATGCAATCAAAAAAGCCAATCAAACTGACAGATGAAAGAAAACTTTTGCGTCAGAAGTAGTTCATTGAGTGGATGCGTTCAGCTTTGAATTAGTGTATTCAAAGAAAATCTCTTTAACAATATTCAATGAAAATATTTTTACAGTTTACAATTGAATGTTTTCTCTTTTTGAGTTTTAACTTAATAAGGGGGATAGATGTTTGTATAGATTGGACGAACAGCATTTTGGTATAAAATAAAGGGGACTATCCCCCCCTAGAGGGGGACGTCTGGTAAACCCCAGCTCTACTTGTCTTAAAAAATCTGGCAACACTACAAATTGGTACTACGGGAAGTAAGTGAGAATTGAAAGAAAGAAATTCTTGGTCGCAAGCAAATAAGAATTAACAGACAACTTCTCGCTTTTATTTGGCTTTTAGCCACACCTTATTCTCATAGGTAATTTGATTTGGTTTATAAATGTTTATTATTAACTGTCTTACATTTTTACAGATAATTTAGTCAACGTTTCGACTTAGCGAAAAGCAGTTTATGTAGGTATTTTGTACAAGTGATAAACGCTCTAAACGAAATTGCCTCTAAGCTTATTAGACAACTGTTGCAGAGCTTGTTGCTTCCAAAGCTTAATTTGCATAGACAGTTCGGAAAAGTTTTGTGTCAATGACCTAAGTATATTTGTGACTCCGAAAAAAGTATATAGATTGCTACACAGGATGGCTAAGCTCTTCCAATGAGCTCTCTGTTTCAGGAAAATAGTTAAAATACATTTTTTAGAAAAAAAAAACAGTTCGATTAAAAATTTTACTTGCGCAAACAATGGAATTTGTGTCGATTTTAAACGAAAAAGGAGAATGATTTTATGCAAAAATAATGAAAATGGCATTATTTTTAAAAATTTTTGTTTTTTAATTTATAATTTTTATTTTCAGAGAAAGTATTTGCGATTTTGATTCCGGAAATTTGTAATAAATTGAATATTCCGGAGTCGTTTGCCGCCTGCTCTCTACCAAAGGCATTACTGTGGACACTCCATTTCCTTGCCCGATTCCCCGTCAAGAAATAGTTTCGCCAGAATCTTCGATGACGGAAATTTGGATACCGGTTCTTCGCCTCCAAAAACTAAATGGGCAGTCGCAGCAACAAAAAGTTTGATTGGCCACTGCAAGGACAAAAAATGCTTGTTTAATTCCTCACTAAAAAATATAGTGTGTGAAATAATAAGCGAAGAAATGGCCAAGGACATGTTTACTGTTGCTCCCTTGCAAGCCATGAATCGGTTTAGTAACCTAAAAAGGGATACAAAAAAAAGATGGACTAAACATTATAGGCTCCGCACCAGTCAAGTTTAATTATTGGGAGAAGTTTGAAGAAATTTTGTCCAAAGACCATAAAGTTACGCCCATCTGCATTGCCTCAGGTTCGCGAACGAATGTTGTTTCTTCGGGAATAGTAAGCGAAGAATTGAGTTAGGTTGAAAACCTTGACAACGTTTCCAATGAACCGCCGCCTAGTGGCAAGAAAGAGAAAACGTTCTGCAGAGCTTCCTGTTTTAGAAGAGATTAAATTGAAGAGAGAGAGAGCAGTGCAAAGAAAGGTGGGAGGAAAGAAAAATTCTAATGGAAAGAGAGAAGGAAGAAAGGAAAGAGCTTTTCAATTAACAAATCAATGAGGCCAAAGAAGGAAGGGAAGTGTTTAAATCCTTAATGGAAGAGTTGATTGAAAAGTTGTAAAGTGGTGTTGTTGGTCAAGAAAAAAAATACAAAATAAAATTAAAAAAAAGTTCCAATAGTCCAAAGAACAAAGATTTAGATTTGTACTATTTATACATATTATATATAATAGTTTCATTTCTACATTGCTTACATTTAAATTTAATAGAAAATATGTTTTGAAATTGGTTTTTATTTAAATTATTTGGCTACATACCTAAGGAGTCAGTTATAGCGATCAGGAAAACGCATCAGGAAATTTTTTTTCTAATGGGTTATTTACTTTGTTTTAGACGGATTTGAAACACAAATGCTACAAGAATCAATGACAAGGCACTCAAAGAATTTTTTGTGCAAATAAAATTTTCAATAGAACAAATTTTTTTCAAAAAAATGTATTTTAACTATTTTCCTGATGCAGAGAGCTCCTGGGACATAGCTCCGCCATCCTGTGTAGCAATTTAGTTTTTTTTCGGAGTCACAAATACACTAAGGTCATTGACACAAAACCTTTTCGATCTGTCTATGCAAATTAAGCTCTGGTGGCAACAAGCTCTGCATCAGTTGGCCATCTAATATGCTTAGAGGCAATTTCGTTTATCATTCGGACGAAACTACTTGACAAATTGCTTCTCGTTAAGTCGAAACGTTAATTTACTGATCTGTAAAAAAATATAAGTCAGTTAATACTTAACATTTATCAACCAAATCAAATTACCTATAAGAATCAGGTGTGGCTAAAAGCCAAATAAAAGTGAGGAGTTGTCTATTAATATTTATTTGCTTGTGACCAAGAATTTCTTCCTTCCAATTCTCACTTACATACTTCCCGTAGTACCAATTCGCAGTCTTTCCAGATTTTTTAAGACAAGTGGAGTACAAATTAATAAATCTTGGAGCCAAATGTAGCCTCACTCAAAAATGGTGCATACAAATTATTAAATTGAAATTATTCGTTTGCATGGAACATTTATTTTTTTTTTATAAAACTTGCAAACTTCTTCCAAAATGTCTTCCATACTAGAAAATGATTCTTTAGCCATATTTGAAGTAAAATTGTCATTAATATTTTTATCAAACAAACCATATGTATCATTTTAAGTCACTTAAAAGTTCTTCCAGCAATTTCCAGTCTCCTGAACTCTGGTTCGAACTTGCAATATTGCTTAAAGTGTCCTAATCATCAATTTGTTTTTTAAATGTAGAGTGTGCAAACTGAATCAACAGTTTAGAGTTGAGAGTGAGTGTTTGTGGTTACAAGCAAATATTGAAATCGAAGTATGCTCATTCAAAATAGAAAGCTTAAAGTTCTCATCCAGGTACCTTTGTACATAGAAAATAAAAAAAAATATTTTTCGGTGTCAATTTTCAAGGATCCTTGAATCGCCAAATTCTGATTAAGTAAGATTGGGCATTAAAAAATACCCTTAATGCCTATATTTTTCCAAGTTAAATATTTAAGTTTGTTAATCTTTCATATCCCCCTACCCTAGCACTTTGAAAGTGGCTTTTCAAAAAAACCAAAGTAGGTTTTCAATCAACTCTGGATGTAATATAGTAGATTGTGAAATTCTGCGTCGACACCATCTTTAAATTTTATTAAAAAAATATTTTCTAACTTTTCTTGGCTTTTCAAGTTTTGTTTCCAAAACGACTTTTTTCCACCCCCTTCGTGCAAGGGGAGGGGTGGGAGAAAAATAATAATGTGGTCCTATGGTTTCATGGGTGCTAAGTCCAACGGGAGTTCTTGGGTCATCGTCCGATCCTTGAATTTCGATCTATAAGCAACATTTCGGAATTGTGGCAACCCTTCTCTTGTCCTTCTGACAGTGTTGCCTTCTTGGCAACACTTCTTAAAAGTAAAGTTAGGACATGGACTATTTGTATACTAAAGCTCAACCCGTCAGGTCAAAATGAAAGGTTGGTCTCACTAACAGCCCCACTATTTGTCTGAACTTATAAATGTTTGTAAAACTTTTGAAAACTCTAACGAAAAACTAGAATTTAATTTTAAAAAATGTAACTACGAACAACCAACTGGAATCAACTTTTTCTTTATTGTAGCATAAATGTTATGTGTTTGAAGTTCTATAATTTATTATTTGATTGTTTCTACAAAACTGTCCCTCTACGCAAATCTTGCAGTAATTCAGTGCTCCACCATGGTTTGATTCACAGCTTAAAAATATGAAAAATAACAGAAATAAGGCATGGTTAAAATATAGCAAATCCAGAGCTGATGACGATTTCAGTATATACTCAGAACTAAAAAACATTTTCACCAAATACTCCAATTATTTGTATTTCAAACATGGTTTGAGAATAATAAAAGAAAAATCGATGGCTATCCAAATTCTATGTCCTTTAATAATAAAACAAGCCATAATTCTAAGGAAATCTCTAACATGTTTGCAAATTTTTTCAAAGACGCTTTCTAAGACCCCAATTATAATGAACCAATACCATTACCAACTTTCTCACAAAATTATTTGCACCTCAGTTCAATTAATTTTGCTATTTTTGAGACTTGTATCGTTGAAAACATTTTAAAACTCGACGAATGTTTTAGTCCTGGCCCTGAAGGCGTTCCGTCCTGTGTGTTAAAAAAAATGTGTATGTATATCATTTGCTTTACCCTCTATTTGTTCTTTTTAACAAATCTCTCACTACTTCAATTTTCCCAATGGTGTGGAAAAGTGCCTTAATTACACCAGTTCACAAAAAAGGATCTAAGAATAGTATAACAAATTAAGTCCTATCGCCAATCTTTCTGTAATTCCAAAACTGTTAGAGTCTTTTATTTATAACGTCTTTTCTTTTAACTGCAGCTCTATTATGTGTGACAGTCAGCATGGTTTCGTTAAAAAAAGTCAACTGTTACAAATTAATTTAATTTTACATCTTTTTGGCTGGATGCTTTTGAGGATCGAAAACAAGTCGACTGTATATTAACTGGTTCTAGTAATTTACTACTTTGTTAATTTAATGTTAACTCTGGTGTTCCTCAGGGCAGCCATATAGGTCCTTTATTGCTTATATTATTAATTAATGACTTAACTTTGTTCTTAAGGCATTCCTTGGCTCTCAATATGCCGACGATATAAAACTTTATAAGAAAATAGCCTCTATTGAGGATTGTCTGCTTCTACAAAAAGATTTAAATAGGTTTAGGGAATGGTGCAATACTAACCATCTTTTATTGAATATTGACCAATATAAAACATTGTACTTTACACGCAAAAAAAACTTTTATAGCTTTCAATTATACGCTAGATTCTTCTCCTCTTTCTAGATTATCTGTATTCTCTGATCTGGCCATAATACTCGACGCTACATTAACATTTACTGAACACTTTAACTAAATCATTAAAAAAGCTAGCAAGATGCTTGGATTCATTTAACGATTCTGTCGTGACTTCAAAGATCCTTATGTCCTCAAGCTTCTTTTTATATCTTTTGTGAGACCAGTGTGTGGGCACCATACTACTCTATACAAATGAATAGATTGGTGGCGAGGTGGTTCAGAGGAGGTTTATGCGGTTCTGTCTTCGTTTTCTTCCGTGGTCCCAAAGAACGTCTCTACTCCCTTATACTCATAGACTAAAGTTGATAAACCTGCCTTCGCTCTCGAAACAGAGACAGTACCTAAAACTTTGTTACATTATGCGAATAGTGAACGGTTGAATAACACCGTCATTAGCTCTGTGTCGATTAAATTTTAAATTTCAGTTCTAGTCAAGAGTAAGCATAAGAAGACAGCTAACTATGTGTCCTATATTCAGTAGATCAAACTATGGTGTTAATAGTCCTCTAAATCAATTGATTTCAGTTTTCAATAAATGTTACTTTTTGATTTCATCAATTAATGATAATTTAAAATGTATTAAATTTAAAGAAATTTTTCAATACAATATTAGCCGCGTTTTATTATCGCTTATTCATAACCCATATGGTTCACCTCTTGAAAATAAAACGATGCGGGTTAGTGCAAAAACAGTGCTGTATATCAGTCCCTTTTTTCTTATGTTTATTTGTTTTTTTCATGTAAACACTTGCCTCGTTTCCTCTCTATTCCTAACACTGCTGACAAATCACTGACTTCATTCACAATGGTAAATAGCCCTCTGCCGGTCAGAGTGAAAACCTCTATCTGGGTTATTGAAATTAACCTCGATAGAAACCTAGATCCCATGTTGTTTTTGTAATACATGTTAAGAGATAACCTCGACCCAGACCCAGAGATAATAAAACGCAGCTATTGTAATATAATATTTATAACCCTTATGTAATGTATAAATTTGTATGAGTTAAGTGTTAGTATTTAACGGATTAATAAACAACAGCTCCGAAGAGCATTTAAATTGGCCTACCGAGAAATGGAGGAATATTTTGTGGTCCGATGAATCTAAAATTGTGCTACACTGTGGAAAAGGCTCACGTGACTATGTCCGACGGCCACCAAACATCGCATACAACCTGCAGTTTACCAGAAAACCCATTAAACACGGAGGATCAAGTATTATAATTTGGGCGAGTTTTTCTTACTACGGAGAAGGGCCAATTTATTGGATTAAAGAGATCATGGATCTATATCTGTGTGTGAAGATCTTGCAGGAAGTAATGCATCCATATGCGAGCGACGAAATGCCACTGATTTGGGTCTTCCAACAGGATAACGATCCGAAACATACCAGCAACGTCTCGAAAGCGTGGTTTGAGACAAATCATATCAATGTCTTAGAATGGCCCCCACAGTTACCTGATCTCAACCCAATCGAGAATCTGTGGTGTTACGTTAAAAATGCACTTGCTTATTCCAAACCTACAAGTAATTCGCAGTTTTGCACAACAGTTCTCGAAGCCTGGACATCAATTCCCGCGGAGAGATGCCATTATCTAGTTAACTCAATGAACCATCGTTGTGCTGCTGTTATTGCAAATAAGGGTCACGCAACCAAATATTAATTAAGGTAAGATATTAGCAAGTATTTACGTCTGTGAAGTTAGCAGGGCAACTTTCACCCACGCAATTGGGACCTTGACAGGAATTTGCAGTTTTTTTGCATTTTTTTTGCATTTCTATACCCGATTTTGCAGTTCGCCAAATAACGGTGTAATTTAGTGACCTGCTAACTTCACAGTGAGGTTAGCAGGTCACATGGCGTATCTCAGGAACCAAACGTGCTAGGAACTTGTAGTAAGGCTCCAAATTTGCAGTTTTTTTGCATTTCAAGAATTTTGAAGTCCTTCTTTTAAAAAAATTTCATACTGACCTGCTAACTTCACAGTGAAGTAAGCAGGTCACATGGTGTATCTCAGGAACCAAGCATGCTAGCAACTTGCAATAAGGCTCCAAATTTGCAGTTTTTTCGCATTTCAACAATAGGCTATGTTCAAAATTTGAAGTCCTCAATTTAAAAATTTCCCAAGTTTGACTTCAATATGAAGCAAGTAGGTCACATCGTGTATCTCACGAACCAAGCATGCTAGGAACTTGCAGTAAGGCTCCAAATTTGCAGTTTTTTTGCATTTCAAGAATAAGCTAGGTCAGAATTTTGAAGTCCTTTTTTAAAAAAAAATTTCATACTGACCTGCTAACTTCACAGTGAAGTTAGCAGGTCACATGGTGTATCTCAGGAACCAAGCATGCTAGGAACTTGCAATAAGGCTCCAAATTTGCAGTTTTTTTGCATTTCAACGATAGGCTATGTTCAAAATTTGAAGTCCTCAATTTAAAAATTTCCCAAGTTTGACTTCAATATGAAGCAAGTAGGTCACATCGTGTATCTCACGAACCAAGCATGCTAGGAACTTGCAGTAAGGCTCCAAATTTGCAGTTTTTTTGCATTTCAAGAATAGGCTAGGTCAGAATTTTGAAGTCCTTTTTTAAAAAAAAATTTCATACTGACCTGCTAACTTCACAGTGAAGTTAGCAGGTCACATGGTGTATCTCAGGAACCAAGCATGCTAGGAACTTGCAATAAGGCTCCAAATTTGCAGTTTTTTTGCATTTCAACGATAGGCTATGTTCAAAATTTGAAGTCCTCAATTTAAAAATTTCCCAAGTTTGACTTCAATATGAAGCAAGTAGGTCACATCGTGTATCTCACGAACCAAGCATGCTAGGAACTTGCAGTAAGGCTCCAAATTTGCAGTTTTTTTTGCATTTCAAGAATAAGCTAGGTCAGAATTTTGAAGTCCTTTTTTAAAAAAAAATTTCATACTGACCTGCTAACTTCACAGTGAAGTTAGCAGGTCACATGGTGTATCTCAGGAACCAAGCATGCTAGGAACTTGCAATAAGGCTCCAAATTTGCAGTTTTTTTGCATTTCAACGATAGGCTATGTTCAAAATTTGAAGTCCTCAATTTAAAAATTTCCCAAGTTTGACTTCAATATGAAGCAAGTAGGTCACATCGTGTATCTCACGAACCAAGCATGCTAGGAACTTGCAGTAAGGCTCCAAATTTGCAGTTTTTTTGCATTTCAAGAATAGGCTAGGTCAAAATTTTGAAGTCCTTCTTTTAAAAAAAATTTCATACTGACCTGCTAACTTCACAGTGAAGTTAGCAGGTCACATGGTGTATCTCAGGAACCAAGCATGCTAGGAACTTGCAATAAGGCTCCAAATTTGCAGTTTTTTTGCATTTCAACGATAGGCTATGTTCAAAATTTGAAGTCCTCAATTTAAAAATTTCCCAAGTTTGACTTCAATATGAAGCAAGTAGGTCACATCGTGTATCTCACGAACCAAACATGCTAGGAACTTGCAGTAAGGCCTCAAATTTGCAGTTTTTTTGCATTTCAAGAATAGGCTAGGTCAGAATTTTGAAGTCCTTTTTTAAAAAAAAAATTCATACTGACCTGCTAACTTCACAGTGAAGTTAGCAGGTCACATGGTGTATCTCAGGAACCAAGCATGCTAGCAACTTGCAATAAGGCTCCAAATTTGCAGTTTTTTCGCATTTCAACAATAGGCTATGTTCAAAATTTGAAGTCCTCAATTTGAAAAAAATTTCATACTGACCTGCTAACTTCACAGTGAAGTTAGCAGGTCACATGGTGTATCTCAGGAACCAAGCATGCTAGGAACTTGCAATAAGGCTCTAAATTTGCAGTTTTTTTTGCATTTCAACGATAGGCTATGTTCAAAATTTGAAGTCCTCAATTTAAAAATTTCCCAAGTTTGACTTCAATATGAAGCAAGTAGGTCACATGGTGTATCTCAGGAACCAAACGTGCTAGGAACTTGCAGTAAGGCTTCAAATTTGCAGTTTTTTTGCATTTCAAGAATAGGCTAGGTCAGAATTTTGAAGTCCTTTTTTAAAAAAAAATTTCATACTGACCTGCTAACTTCACAGTGAAGTTAGCAGGTCACATGGTGTATCTCAGGAACCAAGCATGCTAGCAACTTGCAATAAGGCTCCAAATTTGCAGTTTTTTTGCATTTCAACGATAGGCTATGTTCAAAATTTGAAGTCCTCAATTTAAAAATTTCCCAAGTTTGACTTCAATATGAAGCAAGTAGGTCACATCGTGTATCTCACGAACCAAGCATGCTAGGAACTTGCAGTAAGGCTCCAAATTTGCAGTTTTTTTGCATTTCAAGAATAGGCTAGGTCAAAATTTTGAAGTCCTTCTTTTAAAAAAATTTCATACTGACCTGCTAACTTCACAGTGAAGTAAGCAGGTCACATGGTGTATCTCAGGAACCAAGCATGCTAGCAACTTGCAATAAGGCTCCAAATTTGCAGTTTTTTCGCATTTCAACAATAGGCTATGTTCAAAATTTGAAGTCCTCAATTTAAAAATTTCCCAAGTTTGACTTCAATATGAAGCAAGTAGGTCACATCGTGTATCTCACGAACCAAGCATGCTAGGAACTTGCAGTAAGGCTCCAAATTTGCAGTTTTTTTGCATTTCAAGAATAAGCTAGGTCAGAATTTTGAAGTCCTTTTTTAAAAAAAAATTTCATACTGACCTGCTAACTTCACAGTGAAGTTAGCAGGTCACATGGTGTATCTCAGGAACCAAGCATGCTAGGAACTTGCAATAAGGCTCCAAATTTGCAGTTTTTTTGCATTTCAACGATAGGCTATGTTCAAAATTTGAAGTCCTCAATTTAAAAATTTCCCAAGTTTGACTTCAATATGAAGCAAGTAGGTCACATCGTGTATCTCACGAACCAAGCATGCTAGGAACTTGCAGTAAGGCTCCAAATTTGCAGTTTTTTTGCATTTCAAGAATAGGCTAGGTCAGAATTTTGAAGTCCTTTTTTAAAAAAAAATTTCATACTGACCTGCTAACTTCACAGTGAAGTTAGCAGGTCACATGGTGTATCTCAGGAACCAAGCATGCTAAGAACTTGCAATAAGGCTCCAAATTTGCAGTTTTTTTGCATTTCAACGATAGGCTATGTTCAAAATTTTAAGTCCTCAATTTAAAAATTTCCCAAGTTTGACTTCAATATGAAGCAAGTAGGTCACATCGTGTATCTCACGAACCAAGCATGCTAGGAACTTGCAGTAAGGCTCCAAATTTGCAGTTTTTTTGCATTTCAAGAATAAGCTAGGTCAGAATTTTGAAGTCCTTTTTTAAAAAAAAATTTCATACTGACCTGCTAACTTCACAGTGAAGTTAGCAGGTCAGTATGAAATTTTTTTCAAATTGAGGACTTCAAATTTTGAACATAGCCTATTGTTGAAATGCGAAAAAACTGCAAATTTGGAGCCTTATTGCAAGTTGCTAGCATGCTTGGTTCCTGAGATACACGATGTGACCTACTTGCTTCATATTGAAGTCAAACTTGGGAAATTTTTAAATTGAGGACTTCAAATTTTGAACATAGCCTATCGTTGAAATGCAAAAAAACTGCAAATTTGGAGCCTTATTGCAAGTTCCTAGCATGCTTGGTTCCTGAGATACACCATGTGACCTGCTAACTTCACTGTGAAGTTAGCAGGTCAGTATGTGTTAAAAATGAATTATTATATAATCAACATGCTTTAACAAATACATTTAATACATAATGTTTATATACTTAACTTACATGCTTACATACAACTAATACTACTTTAACATACATGCATTACATTTTCTATAAATACCCTAACTACATTTTTATATTCATGCTGTTTATAAATTACACTCTTGAATTAAACTACTTATACTTAAATTGAAATCGGCTCCGTGTTTTTCTTTCTATAAAGTTTTAACTTTTCAGAACATAATTTTAATAGGTTATGGGCCCAGGGTGCTCAAATGCAAATACATAAGTTAGTTTAAAATTGTCTGCATTATTAAATTAAATTTATTTTAATTTTCCGTACCGCTTAATCGAAAAATGAATCTCGCGAATAATAATTTTATCGAGAAGCTTGACGAGCGGAATTATGAATTCTGGAAGCTCCACATGCGGAGTGTTCTTGTATGTAACGACCTATGGGGACATGTTGATGGCACCGAGATAAGGCCTGAAGAAAGTGAAGTTAAGAAACTTAATTCGTGGGAGGTGAAGAACTCCAAAGCATTGGCGATTATTTTCTTGGGTGTAAAAGAAAATCAATTGGTGTATATAAAGAAGTGCACGTCAGCTGCAGAAGCATGGACACTCTTGGAAGAAAACCATATTTCGAAAGGTCCGGCTAGAAAAGTTGTTCTGTATCGTCGTCTATTTCAGATGAAAAAGAAAAAAGAAGAATCCATGACTCAACACTTGAGAAACTTCCAAAGTGCTAGCGATGCGTTGGAAGAAGCAGGCATTTCATTGCCTAAAGAATTGATAAGTATAATGTTGCTAAATTCATTACCCGAAGATTTTGAAAATTTTTGTATAGCAATCGAGACTCGTGACCAACTTCCAGAATTAGAAGCCCTGAAAACAAAATTGCTTGAAGAAGAAGAGCGAAGAGGACACCAAGTAACGGAGGAAGCATCTTCAGAAAATGCTCTTCTAATAGATGAGAAAAACAGAGGAAAGAAAAAGACATATAACGGAGGAAACAGTAAAAATTTTAGGCGAAGGACAAGAACAGTACCAAGATTTGATGGAAGTTGTTACAAATGTGGTAAATATGGACACAGAGCAAACGATTGTAGAACAAAAAGGTATGGAAATAACTGGTCCAAGAGTGAAACAGCATCTGAGGCCGCAATGTTGACATGTAAATCCACAAAAGAAGAAACGCTATATAACTATGAGTGGTGTTTGGATAGTGGGGCAAGTGCACATATGTGCAGTGACCCAAACAAGTTTGTGCAGTGGTGTAACAGAGATAAACAGATAATCAAGACAGCAGGGAACGAAACAATCATTGCACATGGGTCTGGAACAGTGATGCTACACATAAACAGAGATTCAACAGTAAAATTGATGGATGTATTGTATATACCAGATCTTCGACATAATTTGATATCTGTCCCAAAAGTTACCGATAATGGGTTTACAGTAAGTTTTGTTCAAAATACAGCTATTGTTATGAACAGTAAGCAACAATGCATTTTTAAAGCATATAAGAAAAATAAGCTGTATGTATTAACCACATATAAAATGAAAGAAGAAACTAATGTGTGCGAAATTCAAACAAAACCCGAAAGTGCTCTCGTTAAATGGCATCAGAGATTTGGCCATCTGAATTTCAGTGATTTAAAGAGACTTAAGAGCAACAATTTGGTTATCGGATTAAACGACAATTTGGGTAATAGTGATTTTCAGTGCATTGTGTGTAGCAAGGGAAAAATTTCGCAGTCCCCCTTCCAGAAATCTGAGACAACTGAAAACGAAATTCTAGGAACTGTGCATTCTGACGTTTGTGGTCCTTTTAGTGTACAGTCGTTCAGCGGTGCCAAATATTTTGTCACGTTCATTGACGGAAAATCACGTTTTATTGAAGTTGATTTTATGAAATCCAAAAGTGAAGTCTTTGAAAAGTTTAAAAAATACAAAATGCGCATGGAAAATGAAAGTGGTAGTAAAATAAAACGACTTAGGTCGGACAATGGGACAGAATATATGTCAAAAGAGTTTTCTGAATTTCTAGATTCACATGGAATTAAACGGCAACTGACCACGGCCTACACACCTCAACAAAATGGTGTCGCCGAAAGGGCAAATCGAACGCTGGTCGAAATGGTTCGTTGCATGCTTATGAACCCAAATTTGCCAAGAAGTTTATGGGCAGAAGCAATCAACACCGCAGTTTTTATTCGAAATCGATGCCCCACCAGTGTTTTAGGAAATAAAACTCCGTTTGAAGTGTGGATGGGTAGGAAGCCGAACGTGAACTTCATGAGATCATTTGGATGCAAGGCTGTCGCGTTGGAAAAGGGACCAGGAAAAACGAAACTAGATCCTAAAGGTAAAGAGTATATTCTTGTAGGTTATTCTCAGGAGTCCAAAGCATATCGGCTTTGGGACTCAAAGACCAAAGGTGTAGTAAAACGACGTGATGTAAGATTTTTTGAGAATATTAATCCAGACAACTATACTTGCAAGCTAGGTTCGAATAACATCATGCAGTTAAATATGGACGCTGTTGAAGATGCTGCGGATACAAGTGCTGATGCGATTGCTGATATGAAGTACAAGGATGATGATGAATTGGAAATTGACGTTGACTGCGATTGGACTTGTGGTGGAATAGGAGACACAAAGGGGACGACTGAAATTGTTAAAGAGCCATTAAAGACAAGTTATGAAGATGAGAGATCCGATATAGCCTCAAATGATATAGACAGTGATGCCAATGAGAAATCAAGCCAAAAGAAAACCAAAACAACGTTCCAAAGGCCAAAAATTCCAAGAACTTGCAAGCCCAATACAAATGAGGTAAATTTATCAATGAATTCCATATCTAACGATCCTTTATCTTTTGAAGAGGCTATGAAGAGTCCAGATAGAAAAAAGTGGATGGATGCAATGGAAGTTGAGCTAGCAGCACTTCAAAAGAACAACACATGGACTTTGATTGATCGTCCGAAAAATAAGAAAATTTTGTCCAACCGATGGGTTTTTTGCGTAAAGAAGACGGATGATGGCATTAACGAGCGGTACAAAGCTAGAGTCGTTGCTAGAGGGTGTGAACAGACCGCAGGTGTTGACTACGGTGAGATTTTTGCACCGGTCGCACGTTATGAAACTATCAGAACACTATTTGCAATATGTGCTGAGGACAAAATGCACTTGCATCAGATGGATGTTACAACTGCTTATGTCCAAGGAGAATTACATGATGAAGTTTATATGGAACAGCCGAAACAACCTGGAATTGAGCATGGACAGAATAAGGTATGCAAACTTAATAAACCTTTATATGGACTTAAACAGTCGGGCCGTGAGTGGCACCTCAAGTTAGATGCATATTTAAAGGAAATTGGACTTACGCAATCAACTGCAGACGCCTGTTTATATACCAAAATTGAAAGTAATACCAAAGTTGTTGTCGTTGTGTATGTAGATGATTTGATGGTTGCATCTGATAATTTACCACTATTAACTGAAACTAAAATTTTGCTTGCGAAAAAGTTCGAAATGAAGGATTTAGGTGAAATTAATAATATTTTGGGCATCCAAGTAATAAGAAAAAATCCAACAGGAAGTGTTTACATTCACCAGAGGTATCATATTGAAAAGCTTATTGACAAGTTTGGAATGAAGGAAGCGAAATCATCACCTACACCAATAGACTCTAATCACTTACTAACTAAAGAATTATCTCCAAAATGTTTTTCAGATGAAGTTGAAATGGCAAAATATCCATATAGAGAGCTTGTAGGAAGTCTCATATATTTGGCAAACGCAACCAGGCCAGATATTGCTTTTGCCGCTAGTACCCTGAGCAAGTTTTGTGCGAATCCAGGAAAAGATCATTGGACTGCAGCGAAGCGTGTGGTGCGCTACTTAAAAGGCACTCTGGACTACAAAATCATATATGAAAAGTCAGATCAACCGCTTTATGGATATGTGGATTCAGACTGGGGTAGCGACCGCGATGATCGGAAGTCTTGTACCGGATATGTCACCATTCTAGCCAACGGTCCAATTAGTTGGAAATCCAGAAAGCAGAAATCCGTCGCCCTTTCTACAATGGAAGCGGAATACATGGCGCTTTCAGAGGTTACGAAGGAAATTGTGCACAGAAGGCTGATGCTGAAAGAATTAGAAGTTTATCATCTCATTAATGGTCCTACAACTATTCATTGTGATAATCAGAGTGCAATCAAGCTATCTAAGGACACAGTTCATCATGAGAGATCAAAGCACGTAGATATAAGGTACCATTATACTCGAGACATGCAGAAAGAAGGAAGAATTGAAATCAAATACGTGTCCACCAACAATATGGCTGCAGACTTTTTAACGAAAGGTTTATCTAAAGTAAAACATGAAAATTGTATAAATATTTTGAAATTTAATAATATTTGAGAAATTTGTAAATCAAGTTGATAAGGAGCGTGTTAAAAATGAATTATTATATAATCAACATGCTTTAACAAATACATTTAATACATAATGTTTATATACTTAACTTACATGCTTACATACAACTAATACTACTTTAACATACATGCATTACATTTTCTATAAATACCCTAACTACATTTTTATATTCATGCTGTTTATAAATTACACTCTTGAATTAAACTACTTATACTTAAATTGAAATCGGCTCCGTGTTTTTCTTTCTATAAAGTTTTAACTTTTCAGAACATAATTTTAATAGTATGAAATTTTTTTTTAAAAAAGGACTTCAAAATTCTGACCTAGCTTATTCTTGAAATGCAAAAAACTGCAAATTTGGAGCCTTACTGCAAGTTCCTAGCATGCTTGGTTCGTGAGATACACGATGTGACCTACTTGCTTCATATTGAAGTCAAACTTGGGAAATTTTTAAATTGAGGACTTCAAATTTTGAACATAGCCTATTGTTGAAATGCGAAAAAACTGCAAATTTGGAGCCTTATTGCAAGTTGCTAGCATGCTTGGTTCCTGAGATACACCATGTGACCTGCTTACTTCACTGTGAAGTTAGCAGGTCAGTATGAAATTTTTTTAAAAGAAGGACTTCAAAATTTTGACCTAGCCTATTCTTGAAATGCAAAAAAACTGCAAATTTGGAGCCTTACTGCAAGTTCCTAGCATGCTTGGTTCGTGAGATACACGATGTGACCTACTTGCTTCATATTGAAGTCAAACTTGGGAAATTTTTAAATTGAGGACTTCAAATTTTGAACATAGCCTATCGTTGAAATGCAAAAAAACTGCAAATTTGGAGCCTTATTGCAAGTTCCTAGCTTGCTTGGTTCCTGAGATACACCATGTGACCTGCTTACTTCACTGTGAAGTTAGCAGGTCAGTATGAAATTTTTTTTAAAAAAGGATTTCAAAATTCTGACCTAGCCTATTCTTGAAATGCAAAAAAACTGCAAATTTGGAGCCTTACTGCAAGTTCCTAGCACGTTTGGTTCCTGAGATACACCATGTGACCTACTTGCTTCATATTGAAGTCAAACTTGGGAAATTTTTAAATTGAGGACTTCAAATTTTGAACATAGCCTATCGTTGAAATGCAAAAAAAACTGCAAATTTAGAGCCTTATTGCAAGTTCCTAGCATGCTTGGTTCCTGAGATACACCATGTGACCTGCTAACTTCACTGTGAAGTTAGCAGGTCAGTATGAAATTTTTTTCAAATTGAGGACTTCAAATTTTGAATATAGCCTATTGTTGAAATGCAAAAAAACTGCAAATTTGGAGCCTTATTGCAAGTTGCTAGCATGCTTGGTTCCTGAGATACACCATGTGACCTGCTAACTTCACTGTGAAGTTAGCAGGTCAGTATGAATTTTTTTTTTTAAAAAGGACTTCAAAATTCTGACCTAGCCTATTCTTGAAATGCAAAAAAACTGCAAATTTGAAGCCTTACTGCAAGTTCCTAGCATGTTTGGTTCGTGAGATACACGATGTGACCTACTTGCTTCATATTGAAGTCAAACTTGGGAAATTTTTAAATTGAGGACTTCAAATTTTGAACCTAGCCTATCGTTGAAATGCAAAAAAAACTGCAAATTTGGAGCCCTATTGCAAGTTCCTAGCTTGCTTGGTTCCTGAGATACACCATGTGACCTGCTTACTTCACTGTGAAGTTAGCAGGTCAGTATGAAATTTTTTTTAAAAAAGGATTTCAAAATTCTGACCTAGCCTATTCTTGAAATGCAAAAAAACTGCAAATTTGGAGCCTTACTGCAAGTTCCTAGCACGTTTGGTTCCTCAGATACACGATGTGACCTGCTAACTTCACTATGAAGTTAGCAGGTCAGTATGAATTTATTTTCAAATTGAGGACTTCAAATTTTGAACGTAGCCTATTGTTGAAGTGCAAAAAAACTGCAAATTTGGAGCCTTATTGCAAGTTGATAGCATGCTTGGTTCCTGAGATACACCATGTGACCTGCTAACTTCACTGTGAAGTTAGCAGGTCAGTATGAAATTTTTTTCAAAAAAAGGACTTCAAAATTCTGACCTAGCCTATTCTTGAAATGCAAAAAAACTGCAAATTTGGAGCCTTACTGCAAGTTCCTAGCACGTTTGGTTCCTGAGATACACGATGTGACCTACTTGCTTCATATTGAAGTCAAATTTGGGAAATTTTTAATTTGAGGACTTCAAATTTTGAACATAGAATATCGTTGAAATGCAAAAAAAACTGCAAATTTGGAGCCTTATTGCAAGTTCCTAGCATGCTTGGTTCCTGAGATACACCATGTGACCTGCTAACTTCACTGTGAAGTTAGCAGGTCAGTATGAAATTTTTTTCAAAAAAAGGACTTCAAAATTCTGACCTAGCGTATTCTTGAAATGCATAAAAACTGCAAATTTGGAGCCTTACTACAAGTTCCTAGCACGTTTGGTTCCTGAGATACGCCATGTATCTAAATTACACCGTTATTTGGCGAACTGCAAAATCGGGAATAGAAATGCAAAAAAAATGCAAAAAAAACTGCAAATTCCTGTCAAGGTCCCAATTGCGTGGGTGAAAGTTGCCCTGCTAACTTCACAGACGTCAAGTATTTTGTAGGTGAAGCAATTCCCTAAATATGTTTTGTTTAATACCGTTTAGACCAAACCTAACGACACTACTATTATTTTGACCCTTCATTTTAAGTGAATTTTATAGATTTTAAGTTATATCTAACAAGACTGAATTAAATGTATAGTTTTTGTTTGGAAAATAATTTTGTTTATGTACCTTTCATTATGAAAAAACAACAAACATGAATTTCAAAAAAGCAAAGCACACATTTAATTCAACTTTTCTATACCTGCCGTTTGCACTACTATTGTTTTGACCTTAGCTGTATCTATACAATATGTCCAGAAATGAAACAACATTTTTAAGACTCGATTTTAAAAACAAAACTTTATTTATTCAATACAAAAATGGATACATGTAAAGTAAAAGAGTATTATAGTTCTGTATAAATAAATCATCATTGCAACAAAATGTAAATTCAACATTCGTAAACACAAAATGTATTAATTAAAAAATTTCAAATCATATCATTAATATTTAATTTTGTTTTAATATGGTATTTGACAATACAACAAACATATTTTATCAACCAATGCTCGTTTATTAAATTGTTTTGCTTAAAGCATTAAAAATAGCAATGTTTTCAAACATAACTTTTTTTAAATTAATAATAATAAAAATCACAATTTTTTAGATTTAATTACTTTAGTTAGTCTTTCGACACTACGTCACCCTAAAATTGGGTTGCCGTAAACGCCAAAATTCACTTTTTGGACTTGGTATGCAGTTTTATGTTTTCGGGGTAGCTCTTTCCAAATCTTTTATCCGTTTTGCTCTATCTCTTTCCATGGCTGAGATATTCAGAATGGTTTTGACGTATATCCATCAAATTCATCTAGTTCGCGTATTGTTTTGACGTAATCGCCGAAATTTGGCATTTACGTCAAATTTGCCATACAATTTACGCAAACTTTTCTTTAAGAATTGTTTTGACGTACGTCCTATTATCCTGCAACGTACGCCATCAAATTTAAAATGTTTATTCAGTATTGTTTTGTCTTACGTGCATATCAAATGCAATGTATTAGTATTAAATCGTATGCACGTACGCCATTAGCAAGAAAAATATTTTTTTTTTAATTTACCGTACGTGCATATGATTTTACTGTGAGAGTGAAAAAAGTATATATAACGTTCCCTATCCAAAAAAATTTCAGTTGCTCTATAGCCTTTGTCGTGAGAGGACGTCGAAAATGGATTCTCCAGTACCCACTATGGACGAAATCCTTCTTTCGTAAGAATTTATAGTTTACATATTAATTATAGGTTTTGATTCAATTTTTCTATTCTTTTAAGTTTAATCGACGAGCTTGTTCCAAATGAGGATGAGTTCAGGGAACAAACAAATTGCACCTCCTCAAGTTTAAATGAGTCAGACTTTGGTAAAAAAAAATGCAAATAACCCAGACTTTCTTTTTCTCAAATTTCATTGTTTCATGTTTTATAGGGTCAGATGATAGTGTTAGGGACCCTAATTATGTATATGATCCAAATTTGCCACATTATTCAACAGAAAGTCTTAGAAGTTTGCCAACAGACTGTGATACCTCTGGTAAAAAAGCGCTTATATAGGAACTATGTAGTTGCAAATACTTACTTTAAATTTTTCTTAATAGGTAGTGATATGACTCCAAAGAACCCTACCCGAAAAAGGCAGAAGAATTCAGAATTGTGGAAACAGCATGTAAGAAAACGTTTTCGAGAATCTGGAAAGGAGTACACGAACATAAATGGAATAAATATTAAAGAAAGGAAAGTTCTGGAACCGTGTAAGCATACCTGTTTTTATTTGTGTACAAAAAAATTTTCTCCTGAAGTGATGGAAAGCATATTTAAGTCATTTTGGAGCTTATCGGACCAAGTTAAGCCAGCCTTCTACAGCAAATTTATAAAGCAAGTTCCAGTTAAGCGTAGAAGAATAGTTGATTCTCTTAAAAAAAAGCAAACTTTTTGTTTTTATTTGGAAACAGAAAACACGATTCATCGAGTCTGCAAAAAATTCTTTTTAAATACTCTTTCAATAAACGAAAAAAGAATATACTATTACTTTAAAAACCTCGATAAAAATGGCTGCCAGAAACCTTATAATAAAGGAAAAAATACTAAAAAGGTGACCTCGCCCAGAAAAATAAAAGAAATTCATCGTCATATAAAGAGCTTCCCTACAGTAGATTCCCATTATTGCAGGGCAAGCTCCGATAGAAAATATTTGGAGCCCCACTTAAATGTCACAAAAATGTATTCCTTATGGGAGTCCACGAATGACCCTGTCAAAGAGTGCATGTATCGCAAAGAGTTTAACAATGCATTTAACTTGTCTTTTTACAAGCCAAAAAAAGACCAGTGCGATCGGTGTTTGAGCTTTACAGCTAAAGAAACACCTACAAGCAGTGAAATTGCAGAGTTTAGTAGACATAAAGATGATAAAATTTTCATGAAGACCGAAAGAGACCTTGACAGAAATAACTTAGAGCCAAAAACTTTAATAATTTGTTTTGACCTCCAAAGTGTTTTCTCGCTTCCCAAAGGAAATGCGTCCTCTTTTTATTACAAACGAAAGCTAAGTGTATTTAACTTAACTGCAACAGTTTGTCCCGCCGTCAAAAAACCAAAAATTACATACTGTGCCATTTGGAGTGAAGCACATAGTGGTCGTTCTGGTGACGATAAAGCCAGTGCTCTAATAAAAATACTGCATCAAGTCTTGACAGAACATCCTCTTGTCGAAGTTTTGACATTATGGAGTGATTCCTGTGTCCCACAAAATAAGAACAAAATCATGTCAACGGCATTAAATATTTTTCTCCACCAGTCACCCAACTTGAAAGTCATATTTCTAAAATTTTCAGTTCCAGGACACTCACTTATACAAGAGGTTGACTCTGTTCATAGTGCAATAGACAAGCATCTTAAGAATATTGAGATACATAGTCCATTGGCACTTATAAGGCAACTTAAAAACATACGCTATGAGAAGGTGACTCTAAAATTAATTCAGATGCAACCATCAGATTTTAAAGCATACACTGCCAAAGCAAGTCACTTAAATTTTTCAGCTATGCCCTTTTCCAAAATAAAATTTATTAAATACGAAAATCCACACTTATTTGAATTATCTTTCAAAACAAATGCTAGAGACGTTAATTATAAAGCGATTTCAATTATTAAAAAACCTACTAAAACTAATTTGGGAACACCGAAGAACTTATATAATCAAAATGTTAATACAATTCATAAAACAAAAAATATATCAAACGAAAAAATTAATGATATAAAAAGTTTGTATCCTTTTATATCATCAGAGGATAAAAAATATTTTGAAGCTCTTTTTAAGCAATTGAAATAACAATTCTACTAATTATGTAAAGGGTATTTATGCAACAGCGTAAAGTTGTCGTAAACGTGGTAAAGTTTTAAACTCCGTAAATCTGTCAACTTTTACATACAAAATGTGACAGAATTACGATAGTTTTAAACTTTACAACGTTTACGACGACTTTACGCTGTTGCATGAATACCCATGTTATTTTTTTTTTTACTGGTTTGTTATTTCTTGTTATAAACAAAAATGTATAAAATGTTTGGAGTCATTAAGTTTTACTTTTTATTATTTATTTTGTCTTATTTATTTTAGTAACGAAAGACTGTGTGAAAAATACTGTGATTTTTTTTCTTATTAATAAAAATGAATTGTTAAACAGTACCTAGAAAACTACTTTAAGAAAACATGTGGAATAAATATTTATTTTCTCAAAAACTGTCTTTTATTGAAAAATGAAAACTTGCATTTTAATTCCTTCACTTTGAATAAAGATATTTCTTTTTTTAATTTATTATTGAAATGCCGTATGTGTCCGTTTTTTGACGTACGTGTATGGATAGAAGAAAATTTTGTTTTTGATGGCGTATACGGCAAAGTCATTTTGTAAAAAATTTTAAATATTTTAAAAACTAAAAGTGTTTTAGAATATCTTATAACATTTTTTGAATAAAGATTTCCATATGGATATCGTGTCAAAAAATTAAAAAATCCCAGCGGTTGGTTTTCATGCACTTGACTGCCAAACCTTTAAATGCGATTTCCCAAAAACATTGAAATGGCGCTTACGGCAACCCAATTTTAGGGCGACGACTAGAAACTTTTAAAAAATAAATACAAACTGGTATCCTTCCATACAAAAAAATAATAAATTTCGTTATCCGAGATAAAGTGCTGCAACTCGGTACTACGTGTTCCAGACACAAATACTTTTTGCATTTATGACAAGTGTATTAAAATTTTCTGTTTTTTTTTGTCCACCCACACTCATAGTACCGACCATTTCTTGAAGGACCAGCTATCCCAGGTACATCGTAGATCTTCGAAATCTCTGATAGTCTATGTCTTATGGACCTTGGAAAGCTCAATTGCGCTTGTCGTTCTCTTATATGGGGTTCAATGAGTTGCATGGCCAAATTCTCAATGAAGTTGCGACGTTGAAACTTTTTAGTTTTTATACTTGGCTGTATGTGTCACCTAATTGTTTATGGTGCCTACATTAAGCATTACGTAGAAAACTACCATAGGTCAGCCGCCAGCGCCTTGTTACTTGAGCACATAAACGATCTTCGCCTTTGGTGTCATTGTAGCTCAAAATAATATCCGGCTTTTGAGTTTCGGAATCGACTTTATTATCACTGTACCTACATTAAGCTAATCAGAAGCACACTTTTTCCTGTCTTTGAAACATGCGAAACCAAAACCATGTTGTCACGAAAGCCAAACGTATTTGGTTTCACTCTCCGACCACGCACTGTATTGAAGTCAGAAGGAATTTCTCTCATGTTTGTCCTTATTAATCCGACAGTATTGTTAGCCCTTTCTGGAGCAATCCTTCTGCTAAGAGTATACTGGAGCACCAATTATTATCAGTTGTGACGTTGCGGCCAGTATTGAAAATCGGTTCACATAATCTTTGAATAACAGCCAAGTCAGAATTGTCAATATTTTATGGGCCTTCTTGTGGCTGTTTTCCGGTATAAATTTCCATATTTAATGTGTAAAATATTTCCGCATCACAAAGAGCTTGAATTGTGATGCCAAATGGGTTAGGTTTATTTGGAATATATTGCCTAAATGAGCTCCTTCCAAGAAAACCTCCCAAACTTTTCATCGACAACGACAGTCACAAAAGCAGACAAAGTGTAACTGGCCTTACAATTTTGAAGAAATTTCTTTAATATTTGAACATGGCAAATTGAATCCAATGCTTTACTATTTGCCCTTGTATTGCCATCATCAAACCTCAAAGTTCGCAATAAAAATTGAAACCTCTGGAGGTTATAGAAAGCCGAAATACTTCAACTGAACTACCATCCGTTCGAAACAACTCTTCAATATTCAGCTGATTAGGTTTTTTAACTCTAGCTTATAGCAATAAACCCTATCAAGCAATAGAACCTGTCTCTTTGGCGTATGTTTCTCTGGTTTTACATTTGAAAAGATGGTTTATAATATGAAACATATGCAACGGTTCTTTTGAAAAATATTGATACAACCTTGTTACAAGCTCCTTGATCGTAGGAGAATAAATTCAAAATAACAAAGTACGTAAAAATAAGAAACGTCAATATCCCTGAAGAAATAAAAACAGTAAATAATTCAACTTTGACTACTAGACTTATGCTATGTTTCCACCAAAGGTTTATCTCAGTTTAGATTAAATAAATCTTTTTGGTGTTTCCACCGCACAAAAAGATTTAAAAAAGATTAAATCTGACAGGACCTTCAAAAATGCAAATGGTGTTTCAATTTTTCTTATAAAGTGCGAAAGAGACAGAATGTTTGATTCGTGTCAAACAATGAAGAACTGAATCGAGTCTCGAATGAATCATTCAGCACCATGTTAAAATAGGTTAGTTCAACTTGTAAAACTATTTATGATTAATTTCTAATCTCCAAGATTTATGAAATATATTTGTATGGTAAATCTTCAAGATTTAAAGAAGATTTGAGGTAAATCTTATTAAATCTCAGATAAGCGTAAGGTGGAAATGTAGCATTATGCTACATTTATCTCAAATCTTCTTTAAATCTCGAAGATTTACAATACAAATTATATACGTAAATCTTAAAGATTAGAAATTAATCTTGTTAAATCTTCTTAGGACAAATACTTTTACAAATCGAACTCACCTATTCTTGTCTGGCGCTCGGAGATTCATTCATGGCTGAATTCAGTTCTTCACAAATGAAACGTTCTATCTCACTTCCTCTTGATAAGAAAAAATGAAACACCACTTGCATTTTTAAGGGTGCTGTCAAAGTAAATCTTTTTTAAATCTTTTTGTAATAGAATTATTAAATCTGAACTGAGATAAACCTTTGGTGGATTAAAAGCATTACATAAATGGTGACGCGCAGTCTCATCCACCGGTCTAGTACCAAAAATAACAGAACGTCTCATTCTGGGACAAAACGATATCATCATATCATATGATATCAAAAATTGGTTTTGATGAATTTCGTATAGTTTCAAAAATCTAATTATGAGTTTACATACTAGAAATAGAGGTGATTACGACACAATATTTTTTTTCAACTTATTTTAGTTTTAGGTACCTAAAATGGCCCTTAAAGACGACATTTCGATATTTTTATTTTTCTAATTGTAAGTTGTAAGAGTTTAAATTCAATTATTTCCTAAGTTTCTGGATAGACTTTATTGAAATTACACATTTTTGAAAAGAACAAAGGTTTTGTTTTTAATTGAATGCAAACATTAAATTTATAAAAAAATTTGAGTAAAGTGCAGTATTTTTTATTTTTTTGTTTTCATTTGAAGTTTTCTCTGTTACTTAAACTATTCTAAATTGAGGAACAAAAATAAAAACATTCGTATTTTCATGCATTTTTAATTTAGAAGCAAAAACGTACGACGAGAGAAAATACAAGTTTTTTAATATAGACTTCACATTACTATAACTTTGGTAGTATCTAATTTAGTTTTTTACTACATGTGTATACAAATATTTATTAAAACAAGTTTTAGGCAATTATTTTCTTACATTTATTTCAAAATTTAAGAGAAATGTGTTACTTTTTGTTTGGAATCAAGAAAATAACTTAAAAAAAAAATTTTTATACATCATATAAGGAACTACATTTCTACCATATTTTATTTTTTTCATGGTTCTAACCAAAGTTATTGAAATTCATAGTTATAAGAATTCAAAGTTTTTAATATTCAAAAAATGTTTGTCCCGGTTTAAACTTCCTTCGTAATGTTTATATAAAAAAACATTATTGTTTTCAAAACTATTTTGAAATATTTTTTAGGCGGGTTGATCAAAATTTTAAAATTAACTTTGTTAGGACCACCCTAATATGTGTACATAATGAATAAATCAATCAAAGCAGAAGAAGACAATCTACTTTGGCTAATTAACAGTTAAAACTATTATTGAACTTAGTACATACATATGTACAATGTACATACCTACATAAATGCAACTGGATTCAAGTCGAACAGTTGTTTACAAGAGAAGAGAGCTGCATATACATACATTATGGAAACTGAATCATAAACAACACCAAAGCAACAACAAAACCATGCGAAAAGAGACATAATGGTGATCGAGTTGGCGCTTGTGTAAGAAAACTCTGGCCTATGTGGTAGGACAAATATATTGTTGTTGTATCATTATTCAAACCTTCATCATTCAAACCTTCAACTTTTACTCTCATTAAAGCTCTTGAACAGTTCGGAACTTCTTATATTATTTAAAAAAAAATCAAAATGAAAGAGTTTATTTGCAATCGGCTTGAACTGTGTAGACTAATTATAAACGGTAAAAAATCTGTTGATATTATTGAATATTTAGTGCAAAATTATAATTTAACCCAATCAGATGGAAATATCATACCTAAAAGTATTCAAAAGTGGTTGGATGTTGTAGGAACTGGGGGCCTCGAGCTGTATCTTTTCCTACACATCAAGTGCTTACAATACCTCCACGTTGGTAGCCACCGGATACTGCTCTTGGCTTTATGCCTTGACTTGCTAAACTTGTAAGTGCGAATGTTGACCAAGGAAAGAATTGCAACATTAAACCCATGGCCCTACAGATTGGAGGTTAGTGCGTTGGGCTAACGACCCGACCACAGTAAAAAAGCCAATTGTTATGAGAGAGACGCGAGAAGCCTCGGATAACGACCCCCCTCAAATGGCAACCAGACCCGGAACGAAAATGGACTATGACATACGAGTATTTACCTGGAATGTAAGAACACTCTATACACCAGGTGCTACTCAAAAACTTGAATCTGTCCTCTCGCGGTACAAGGCAGATATTACCGCGATCCAGGAGATACGATGGATAGGATCAGGTATAACGAAAAGAAAAAAATGCGACATTTATTACAGCTGCCATCAAAGACTGCACATGTTAGGATGCGGATTCGTCGTGGGAAATCGACTCAGATCGAAAGTCATCGATTTTAAGCCGATTAGCGATCGCCTGGCTGTGATCCGCATCAAAGCTACCTTCCAAAACATCAGCCTAATATGTGCACACGCCCCTACCGATGAAGCTGAGGAGTCTAACAAGGAGGAGTTTTACGACCTCCTGGACGGAGCCTACGGAGCCTGTCCGGAGTAAGATGTCAGAGAAAAAAACCCTGCGTAGAAAGAAAAGAGCATCCGCAGCCTCTCAGCTCAAGTATCTCGAAGAGTCTAGCACCGCCACCAACACCCGCCGCACAGTGGTCTCAAAAGCAAATCTAGCGGGTCAAAAGTCCAACAAATATGCATTTTATATCAGGACAGGTAGTACATAGGTTGATTGTACACATGTCAGAGACAATGAATAGAGTCAAATTAACTGACAGAAGACTTAAGCTTTCAAGCAATAATACAATACAATCTACAAATTCAAAACATTTGTAGCTTTATAGCAAATGAGGATGCGATGGGTCGTCAGGCCAAAGTGAGTATAAACAAGTTTTGCATGAAGAAAGCACACTAGTGTCTGATGCAAATTTGTTTATAGTTTCACTTGTACCCTTAAAGCTTGTCCATGAAGAAAGCAGATCTGTGGTATGACAAAAACCAACTTGCTCCTCAGTTAGGTACTGTGGGTCAATTTTAATAGATTATGCAAAAGAAACTCCTGAAAAAACAAACTCAGTAGTTAGCAAAATCGAATCAAAAATAAGTCAATTAAATCCAACCACTATGACAATACAAAATCAAAATATTCAAGTGCAACAAAACTTCCTCTTGACCATGATTGATGGCAAGGTTGCTCAAGTTCTGATCCAGACATCTTCATCTGCTTGTTGCTCTGTTTGTGGAGCAAGTCCTAAACAGATGATTGATTTAATGAATGTCAGGACGAGAGTTTTAATGAAAATACATTTCAATATGGACTCTACCTTGCATGCATGGCTAAGGTTTATGGAGATGATATTGCATACATCTTATAATCTGTCTTTTCTAAAATGGTCTGCAACGACCACTAAAAAAAAAAATATATAAGGATGACAAAAAAAAACTTGTTCAAAAACGATTTCGTGAAGTCCTCGGGCTATACAAAGATAAGCCTAGACAAGGTACCGGGAACAGTAATGATGGTAATACAGCCAGAAGGTTCTTCCAAAACTATCAACGTTCTGCTGATATAACCGGTGCGGTGTTGATGTAGTATTAATTAAAAAATTGTATATAATTCTCAAAACTATGTCTTCAGGGCTTTCAATAAACTCGACCAAATTTGGACAATATACCATTGAAACAGCACAGTTATATGTTACCAAGTACAACTGGTACTACATGCCATCATCCGTTCACAAGATATTAATACATGGAGCACAAATCATAGATTTTGCCAATCGGCCAACTGTCTGAGGATGCACAGGAAGCTAGAAACAAAGACTATAACAAGTTAAGGTTGCATCATGCAAGAAAATGTTCTCGAACACCAACCAGGATGCTCTCCCACTTAACTTTACACCTCTGATACCTACATGCTCCTACATGCTCCTCCCTCAGTAAAACAAGAACATGAGAAAACAAAGAGTTATTTGACGAGGATAAAGAACTCTTAGGAGAAATTTAGTATTCCTAAAAAATAGGTATATACTATTAGACCGAGAGCCCACAGCAGATTTTGGATGTGATCGATAGCAAAAAAAGAAGTATAGGCGTCGAAAGCTTCATTAAAGGCTATTCAAAAAATCAAGCTCTTGCAGTCCACAACTGGGGCCTTTGCGAGAAACAGTGCATCGAAAAAAAAATATGAATGCAACTTCAAGGATAATGGTTTTAGCCGAAATTGGTTTGCACTCCTCCCTAGATAAGCTCCTCGGATCACATATCACGGAATCTGAGACCTTTTGAGTGTATAGTTCAACTAGTTTTACACAATTAGATTTAACTAAATTTACAACTTTTGTGCTTAGAAAAAGAAAGTAGTTTATTTTCAATTCGAATGTTTTGTTAATTTAAATGCCTATTTATTGAAGTATACGTGTACAAAATTTCAAAAAAAAAAAAATATTGAGACAGAAAAAAATATGGACTTTTGAGATGGTTTGCACCATTTGATCCTATAGTGCGTCTGCTCGATTTGCCGTTTCGTTGTGAACTGACGATAAGGGATGTGAAATGCGGCAGTTAAACGAAATCACGACCAAAATCAGTGACGGAGGACAAAGTTATTCAAACTTTTAATGACAGCCGGTTTCACAGACATATACATATGTATGTAGGTCACCGGTGGCGGGATAAATAGATGATAGGTAACATGATGTTTATTTCTTTTATTACTCGCAATGTTTTTTCTTCCGACTTAAGGTTGAACTCGAGATAACAGCTAAGCATATCGTGTACCGGTATGATAGAGAAAATACCCAAAAATTTATTTTCTCAAAAATGGCTCATAAGATTCTCATAAAATTTGTATATTTAATACGGCTTGTAAGATTTAAGTTTTGGTGAAAATAATAACTAATATTGTTACAAACATAAAGATTTTTAAAATAACCCGAGTCAATTTTTTGGAAGCTCAATTCTAACCCTGGGCAAATGTACTTTCACGGCGGAAAAAAATCCAAGTGAAGATTTTCAAATGCAAGTCTTTATTTTAGTACAAGGAATAACCACCCCAAAAGTCCATTGACAAATCGTGTGCGTGGCAGAAGTTATTCAAAGTAGTTCAAATGTCAAATTAATTGGTTTTTCGCTTATAACACTTAAACGGTAGATGCTATTAAAAAGTACTGCATTCAAACCTTGTAGATCATTTAATTTATTAAATTTATTCTGGCTTTCCGAAAAGCTACAAAACATTACTGTAAGTATTGCCGTTGTTTTTTAATTAATTCTTTCTATTTTATGCAAATATTATATTAAATAACCCCTCCAGTCCAAGCGGGGGGAGATATTACCCCCCTCTTATAGGTTTTTTTTTCTTCTGGTTCCCATCTACATGCTCTGATTTTTTTTGGCATTTCTTACGCGAATATTCTAGTATTCCAAAACAAAGGGGAAATTCAATTTACCCCTACAGCGACTACAGGGGATGAAAATACAAATCTGAAAAAATTAGGGATTTTTTTTTTCTTCATTTAGAGCCGATTCGGGCCCATCCGGGATGACCTTTTTTTAAGAACACCCTAGTGGGCATCTTGGTTTTTGTGTTGATTTCCTGAGTTGTGTAAATTAATTGAATAATTTTGACCTACTTACCTTAATAGTGATAGTGATTGTGTGTTAAATAATTTGATACCTATAATATATCCCCAAAAATAAATTGTGAAGATACCTGCCGGTCATAAGGTTAGAAGCAGGCATTTTTGAGAAGTAAAATCGATATTTCTCCCGTTACATGATAGATTAGAAAAAAACAACTATGGTAAATGAGATACTATTTTGTTAGCATCAAAATATTAAATTTGGGTATAGTATAGGAGAGATTTAGCTGACGGAACTTTTATGACAAATTGTAAATTGAGTCAAGAATATGCGAAAAAAAGTCAGGTCATAAGATTAGAAGCAGTGAACAAATCAACGTTGTTTTGTGAAGTGAATACATTTTTTTTCGGTTTTAACGGAACATTTTATACATTAATTGTTCTTGATTGAGTGTTTATAAAAATGGGCAAGAAAAAATGTTTGACGGTGGAGGAAAGGGCAAGAATAGATGTTTATTGCTCTGAAGGTCTTTCATGTCGTGCTATAGCCCGAAAAATAAATCGAAGTGATCATTGTGTCAGCAATTATTTAAAAAATCCATCATCTACTCGAAAAATTATAAAGGAAACTATCCTTAGAACAGCGTCAAATTCAGCTTTATCGGCAGCCAAAATTAGGGAGAAAGCTAGATAATATTAAGGCCAGCTTATCCACTGTTAAACGCACGATTCGCCATGCTAAAAACTTAAAGCGCCTGAAGCTTAAGAAAAAACCACCACTAAATGACGGAAGGTAGAAGCAATGGTTGTGTTTCGCGAAAGATCACATGAGCTGGGATGTGCAAAATGGAATGACCACAAATGATTTGCGGAAGGTTATTTTTTCCGACGAGAAAGAATTTGACCAAGATAGGCCGGATGGTTATAATTATTATTTCCATGACCTGAGGAAAGAGGAGCGGTTTTTAAACCGTCACTAAAGCATAGAAGGAGGCGTTATGGTCTGGGGCTCAATTACATTTTATGGCGCTATAGACTTGGTAGTCCAAGATACCAAAATGACTGGGAAAACCTACAAAGCCTTGCTAAAATCAGTATTCCCCAAAATTAGCGAGGTTTTTGGACCAACTCCATGTATTTTTCAGCACGACAACGCTCCCAAAACACAGCCCGAGAGGTAAAATCCTTCATTGCGAACCAAATCCTCCACTTGCTGCCTTGGCCACCATATTCCCCGGACCTTAACATAATTGAAAATGTGTGGTGCTGGCTAACACGTAAGGTATATGAGGGAGGGAAGCAATACGATGACAAGGAAGCGCTAATTCATGGTATCAAATTGGCCTGGAGTGAGATTTCACTGGACTACTTGGAATCTCTTTATAAATCCTTAGAAGATAGAATTTTTGAAGTTATTTTGAAGGCTGGTGGCAGCACACATTATTAAAAATCTAATAAAAGCTAAAATAAATAACAAAATATAAATAACTGCATTTTATTTTCATTTAATTGATATGCTTCTAATCTAATGACCGGATTTATTTTCGCATATTCTTGACTCAATTTACAATTTGTCATAAAAGTTCAGTTAGCTAAATCTCTCCTATACCCAAATTTTATATTATGTTGTTAACAAAATAGTCCCTCATTAACCATAGTTGTTTTTTTCTAATCCATCATGTAACGGGAGAAATATCGATTTTACTTCTCAAAAATGCCTGCTTCTAACCTTATGACCGGCAGTGCCTTCAAAAATTGTGCAATAATTGTGATACATATTGTGAAACTAGTGAAACAAATTGGTGCCTTTTCCCTGTTGACTCCCAATAATTTATTTTTCTTATATTTGTTTTTTTTTTCTTAGGTATATTTGAAAAGTTTTTAGTTTTTAATTCAAACCCACAGGGTGTTTTTTTATTTGCTAGTAGACCGAGAGCCCACAGCAGATTTTGGGTGTACACGATAGCAAAAAAAGAAGTATAGGCGTCGAAAGCTTCATTAAAGACTATTAAAAAATCAAAGTCTTGCAGTCCACAACTGGGGCCTTTGCGAGTAACAGTGCATCGAAAAAAGAATATGAATGCAACTCCGAGGATAATCGTGTTAGCCGAAATTGGTTTTCACTCCTCCCTAGATAAGCTCCTCGGATCACATATCACGGAATCTGAGACCATTTAAGTGTATAGTTGGCTCTACCAGACCGTTTAAAAAAATCAAAATTCAAAGTGAAAAACGGTTTTTTTAAACAATCTGGCAGGGCGAATTTAACACTCAAATGATCTCAGATTCCCTGATATGGGATCCGCGGAGCTCATCTAGGGCGGGGTGAAAACCAATTTCGGCTAACACGATTATCCTCGAAGTTGCATTCATATTTTTTTTTCGATGCACTGTTACTCGCAAAGGCCCCAGTTATGGACTGCAAGACTTTGATTTTTTTAAAAGCCTTTAATGAAGCTTTCGACGCCTATACTTCTTTTTTTGCTATCGTTCACACCCAAAATCTGCTGTGGGCTCTTAGTCTACAGCTTTTTATTTATTTGCTTGTACGAATAATTATTTGATTTTTTGTTCTTTATATACATACATTTATAATACCTCATCATCACCATCGTGTCCTGTAACCCCGGCTGGGGCATAGGACACCAACAAAACGTCTCCATTCTTCACGGTCTGCTGCAAGATACCTTAGCTGTGGCCACGTCTTTCTCTGGTGGATTCAGTGGATTCTGCTTCCGCTAAGACAGTTGATTTCCATGTTGTTCTTGGTCTTCCATAGAGTTGGGTAGTTCCGGACCTGTATAGATCCAGGAACCATATCTTCTGTCGGAATCATTCCAGTTCATTCCGGAATCTAAACCCTAACATGTCCATAGTTCCAACATCACACAGCCAGAATTAAAAGAACTAAACAAACGCATACCCATAAAAGTGTTCATAGTTAGTTGATAGTTCCAGTTCCCACTTTACTTCAACTTCACAGCAAGTGCCAAAACAAAACAAAAGAACAAGAAAGAAACCTACAAAAGAAAGACAGAATAAAACAGATTTATTTTTGTACTCACTCTACTAATACATATACATACAGAGAAACAGTTTATGCTTACTGGATTCAGGAAATGGAATAGTGAAGACGGGAGGTAAGAACATTTACGAATGAATATACAGCCAGTGGCGCAATTATTGGAACCAATTTAATTTTTGAAACCTTCAATAAAATTAGTGATGTATCAAATCGAAAATTTTTCAACCCTAGTTAACTCTAGTTGAAATTTAAGTAACTCCAGTTGGCTAACCAGTTGAAGCTAAATTTTGTGAATACTTTTCAATCGTTTTTGCAATTTGAGTTGAAGCAAACATTTTCGAATACTTTTCATGCGTTGTTTTTGCAAATCGAGTTGATAAGCTCGATTTGAAGCGAAAACTAGTGACGTCACTTCAGATCAACTTTTTTTAAATGTGAAATGGGAAACCTCATTAAATTTCATTTTATGGAGTATAAAAAAACCGTGCATTTTCGATATTTTTTAGAGGGTTTTTAACCAATCTTCATCGTAGCCATCTTTCAATGGAATTTGACAGTTTATAGCTTGACAGGTAGTGGACAATCTGTATTTTATTGCAAAAAGTGTATTTCGTTCTAAACGTCACCCACTTGGTCTCAAATCACTTTTTCTGGAGTATTAAAAAAGCTGAGAAATTTTCTGATTTTTTGGAAGTTTTTTAATCCATCGTCATCTTAGCCATCCTTCAATGGAATTTGACAGTTTACAGTTTGAGAGATGGCGGACAAAATATATTTTAAGGCAAAATGTTTCTGGAGTATTAAAAAAAACTACGAAATTTTCTGATTTTGTAGAAGTTTTTTAATCCATCGTCACCGTAGCCATCCTTCTATGAAATTTTACAGGTTATAGTTTGACAGATGACGGATAGACTATATTTTAAGGCAAAAAATGTATTTCTTTCCAAACGTCACTCATTTGGCCTAAAATCACTTTTTTCTGGAGCATTAAAAAAAACTACGAAATTTTCTGATTTTTTGGAAGTTTTTTAATCCATCGTCATCTTAGCCATCCTTCAATGGAACTTGACAGTTTACAGTTTGAGAGATGGCGGACAAAATATATTTTAAGGCAAAATGTTTCTGGAGCATTAAAAAAAACTACGAAATTTTCTGATTTTTTGGAAGTTTTTTAATCCATCGTCATCGTAGCCATCCTTCAATGGAGTTTGACAGTTTATAGTTTGACAGATGGCGGACAAAATATATTTTAAGGCAAAATGTGTGTTTGGTTCCAAACGTCACCCATTTGGCCTAAAATCACATTTTTCTGGAGCATTAAAAAAAACTACGAAATTTTCTGATTTTTTTGATGTTTTTTAATCGTAGCCATTCTTCAATGTCAGTGTTTCCATTGGACTAAAAAACTGGATTTTTTTACGTTTCAGTATTCCCATCTCTCTCCCTCTCCCACTCCTTCATTGAAGTGAGATGTGAATACTGAAATGTCAAAAAAAATCTGGTTTTTTGGTCCAGTGAATACCGTCAATGGAATTTGACAGTTTATAGTTTGACAGATTGTGGACGAACTATATTTTATGGCGAAAAGTGTATTTCGTTCTTAAATCATATTTTTTCCAGAGTATTAAAAAAAGATGACAGTTTTTAATTTCTTATCTTTATTTTATTTTGGTCCATTTTTCATGTCAGTATTAAAGTTATTAGCACAATGTAACTTTTGTGTCTATATTTAGAATATACCACAAATTCATGTTTCATTTTATAATACCCAAAACACATGAATTTAGAACACATTTTAAATATGTCTATTGATTTAACTGTGCACATATTTTTGCCATTGACTGTACCTTCAACGTTTGGAAGATAGTACAAGGGGGGTTCACATGGGCCACCATCGCTTGACAGCATCGCTTGATGGAAATGGAACAAGTATTCAAAATCTTTTAAAAACCATACAACAGGCGTTTTCCTTTGGAGGTGGCGAAGTACTTGCAAGTACTTTTTTTTCAATGGAACACATCAAACTGCTTTCCCATGCAAAATGTATCTACTCGCGCATGAGAGCATGTGCAGTTGGTAGTACTAGATTAGGGTTTTCATCTACTCGTAAGTACTTCGCCACCTCCAAAGGAAAACGGCTAACATTGGCTGTCAAGTGGTTGTTTCTTGCGTTCAAATGGTCAAATCAAGCCATGTTGTCAAGCAATGTTGGTCCATGTGAACCCCCCTAAGACTCGCATCTCTTCACTCCCGCTCTGGTTCATGTTGTAAATGTGTCGTTGTTTGTCCATACTATAGTCCCCTTTCCATCCTGTTGGGATGGATATGGAACTGTATAAAAAAACATGGAACGATTGAACTGTTGTTCTTGTTAGCTCCATCATTCCATGTTTGCTTAACAGGTTCATATCCATATCTTTTTTAACTTAGTGTTCGTGTTTGTTCGCAGTTCGCAGTTCTTTTTTTAAATTCCAATTCCATTGAATTTGGATTTGGATTTTCAATTTTTCATTTTCATTTTCATAACGGATTGACTGGCTGTGGCTGTAAGCTAGAGGGATAATTGTTTCTAATGTATGTACATGACCTGTCTGCTGTTCTATTTGTTTGTGTCTTTTAACTATTGTTCATTTAATTTAATAATTGTATTATTTATTTGATGTATTTTTGAGTCTGGAGTTTCGTCTTTGATTGGATTGGATTTGGTAGGTAATTTTATACGTGTTTCTTTTTAAATTTAAATAAACATCTTTGAATTGGATTTATTTTATTTTATGTACCTACATACATAATATGTAGGTACGTACTTAAGTATTTCATATACCTACTATTTGTTGTATCTAAAAATTAATTTGAAATCTAATCCGTACTAATATTGCCAGTATGAAGTGGAAGAGCCCCAATGGCCAATATGTTAAGTAGGTATTGTTGAGTTGATCCACTTGCAGTGGAAGCCCGCTTGGTCTCTTGAAGATCTTGAACCTCTTTAACAAAGAACGACCAACCAATGTATTTTTAAAGATGTTCTTTATTGGATTAGTTTAGTGATAAAGTAGGTTAAAATTCCTAAAACAATGTTATTATATTTCAAAATTCTTAATTCATATGCGTGAGAAAAACTTACTTTATGGTATAGAAACCAAGAGATTACAAATAAAATTTAAGATTAAGTTCTGAAGGAACGATTAGGCAACGTATATAGTTTGCGGATATCTTCAGGAAAGAATGATATTTTATACATGTGATAATTATAGAGAGTTAGAGTATGTTAGAGTAGTAGATTAGGTTATTATAATTTTAGTTCATTCAGAAAATGTACAAGAAGGGTTTGAATAAATAAAAAGTAATAGGTGTGATGCAGGCGTTGCCAGTGGCGATAACACCACCCCCCAGTATGGCGAGATTCATAATCGCTGCCTTACTCCTGTCTGGTCGCCACGTCTAGGATTGCTAGTTTGGTTGTCGGTCTCTCCAATATGCCGTGAGTTGTTTGGACCTTAGCACTGCGAACTTGCCCGTCCTTTGCCATTCGCACTTCAATGACCTTTCCTCGTGGCCAAACATTACGTGGGCACTTAGGATCAACCACCACAAACAAATCTCCTAAGCCCAAAGGTTTTGTTTTTTCGTGCCACTTTGTCCGACGAGTAAGTGATGGGAGATACTCGGAAAGCCATTTTCGCCAGAAGCTGTCGGCGTATTGTTGCGAGGTGAGCCAGCTGCTTCTTAGTATGACTGCATCATCGTCGTATGTTGCAATTGGTTTAATGCCGTTCGAACTACCCAGCAGGAAATGATTTGGCGTTAGAGCTTCTTCCAAGTCGTTTTCAAGAGGTACGTAGGCCAAGGGCCTGGTGTTAACTATATTTTCCACTTCGATCATCATACTGTGGAGCAGCTCATCGCCAGGAGTTTTTATTGAGCGTACTAAGCGCTCCCATGCTCCACCCATGTGGGGCGCAGCGGGTGGGTTAAAATTCCATTTTGTAATAGTTGTTGTGAAGTTGCGTATTAATGCATTCTCGTCGACTTCCTTGAGTGCTTCTCGCAACTCTCTCTCTGCGCCAACGAAATTAGTGCCGTTGTCACTAAAGAATTCTCTTGGAACACCGCGCCTTGCTATGAAATTCCTAATAGCTAATATACATGAGCTAGTATTTAGTGAGTGCACAATCTCCACATGAACTGCTCTTATCGTCAAGCACGTAAATAAAGCACCATACCTTTTTTCTGTGTGACGACCCACAGTGACAGTCATTGGGCCGAAAAAATCTAGCCCTGTAAATGTAAATGGTGCGACAAATGATGCGAGTCTTGCCGGAGGCAGTTTAGCCATCTGCGGGGTCCTTGGAGTTGCCTTATCGATCTTACATCTCTGACAGTGTTTGATTTCTTTTTTATAGACCGTACGTAAGCGAGATATATAGAACTTTTGGCGAAGCTCGTTGATCGCAGTTTCATGATTCAAATGATGATACAGCTTATGATAATGCATTAAAATTAAGCGCGTTATATCGTTATCTTTCGGTAAGATTATAGGTCTCTTCTGATTTTCTGGAACACAGGCATTCTCGATCCTTCCGTCCAATCTAAGCAGATTGTCTTCATCTAAGTATATAGATAGTTGATATAATGCGTCTGTCTTCTTTAAGCGCTTGCCAGCTTTTATTTCTCCGATAGATTCAGCGTATTCTTCATGTTGTGCTTCTCGATACAGTAAAGCTTCGGCTTTTTGCAGCTCTTCTTGAGTTATCTCACCGCAGACTATAGGTTTTTCTTCTTTTTTACGCTTCAGATTCAGTGAATAACGAAAGATGTACGCCGCAGCTCTAAGTAGCCTTAGCCAATTAGAAAATCGTTTCACGTTGAACAAGCAGCTTACTACGGAAATATAAAGGATTTGATGCTTTAGTTCTATCTCAGTTGATGTTATATCGCCTTCTTCTTTCGGCCAGTTTGCTTCCGACTGTTGCAAAAAGAGTGGTCCACTGAACCATCTGCTGCTCTGAGTTATGTCTGGGGCTTTTGACCACTTTGTCGCTTCGTCTGCTACATTTGACTTACTTGGAATCCAGCGCCACTCCTTTAATTCTGTAGTATCGAGTATTTCACAAACCCGAAAGGCTACGAACTGATGGTATTGGCGATGGTCAGCCGCCCGCAGCCAACTAAGCACTGTCTTTGAATCCGACCAATAGTAATGTCACCCGAAGTTTATTGAATGGCTTTCCACTATATGTTTTGCAAACCTGGCCCCGATAACCGCTGCCATGAGTTCCAGACGGGGAATCGACACTATTTTTAATGGTGCCACCCTTGTCTTTGATCCTATTAGGGAGCACGAGGTTCTCTTCCCATCAGAAAGACGGATGTAGGAAACGGCTGCGTACCCATCTTGACTTGCGTCAACGAACGTGTGTAGTTGTATGCTGATGTCATCATAATTAGAGAAATTTTGTAAGTGACATCGTGGAATTCTAAGTGTTTGTAATTGGGGAAGAAACTTTACCCAGTGGCTCCACTTTATTACCTGAGTATTTGAAATTGGCTCGTCCCAGTCAACAGAGCTTCTCCATACTTGCTGAAGTAAGATCTTCAGATACATAAGAAAATTTCCGAAAAGCCCCAGGGGGTCGTAAGTGGACATCAGTATACGAAGCATCTCCCTTTTAGTGGGTACTCTTTTACCCAGAAAGATATCATTTTGTAGAATGGCTAGAGAAATCTTGAACGTTATCATATCCTCATTGGGTATCCAAAAAACACCGAGTACCTGTTCCACGGCTGATTCTTCACTAAGGACATCGTTGCTGTTTGAAGACCACTTTCTTATATTAAAACCACCCTGTTTATGTATATACTTGACATCAGCAACTAGTTTAATCGCTTCTTCAATCGTATCTACTGACTTCAGGAAGTCATCTACGAAGTGATCTTCTTTAATTGCCTTTGCGGCAGCAGGGAGCTTTTCTTCGAAATCTGAAGCGTTCAAGTTTTTCACGAACTGGGATGTACTTGGGGCACACGATGCTCCGAAGATCATAACGTTCATAACATATACGTCGGGTGGCTTGGTGTCATTGCAGTCTCGCCATAGGAACCTCTGCACGTCTTGATCTTCTGGTCGTATGAAGATCTGGTGGAACATCTGCTCTATATCGCCACAGACAGCGATTGATTTCTCTCTAAAGCGAAATGGGATCGCTGGCAGAGACGTTATTAAGTCGGGTCCTTTGATTAGGAGAGAGTTCAGTGACACGCCTTGTGATTTAGCAGCTGCGTCCCAGACTACACGCGCTTTACCTGGTTTGTTTTTATTAAAGACTGCAAACATTGGTAAATACCAAATTTTTTTTAGTTTATTTGCCTGCGGTTCGTTTGAGGGCAATTGACGTATATATCCTTTTAACAAATATTCTTCTATGGTTTTTTTAAATACCTCAAGCAGCTCTGGCTGCAACTTAAGTTTTCTTTCTAGGCACTGAAGCCTGTTTTTTGCCATTGTGAAACTCTCGGGTAGGGTAAATTCATCGAATCGCCATAAGAGGCAGGTCTCGAAGTGGTTATCGGCTCGTTTTATAGTATACCTTTTTAGCAGCTTAGTTCCACGCTCCTCTTCAAAAGTTGTTCTTTCGGAAGTTACTACACCTAGATTTTCAATAGAAAACGAGGACTTTACCATATTATGCAGTATTCTATCGTTAGTTGTGGCGCACTCACAGATATGAAGACTAAAAGACTCCTTACAATCTTGTCCACCACCGTATATAAGCCACCCCAGTTGAGTACGCACGGCCACTGGCTCATATGGTTTGTTTTCGCGAATTTCCTTGGGGATGCCTAAGCTCCAGTTGTTAGCACCTATCAGGAGTCTCGGTGTTGCACCTTCGTAGCTGGAAATGGGCAGATTTCTTAGATGTTGAAAACTTTTACTTAATGCTTTGTAATTCAGAGACTGCATTGGTAGCGATAACTTACGCACTGTGTGCACTTCTAGAGCCGTGTGCTTTCCGTTTATTCCGGCAATAGTGACTGACAAGCGCTCTGATGCATTTTCTCTTCGTTGCACTTGGCCTGTCCATTTCAGGCACAGTGGATGTGGGACTCCCTTAAGTCCTAATTCGGCTGCTAGTTCTTCGTCACACAAACTTACGGATGAGCCCTCGTCTATGAAAGCGAACGTGTAAATGACTTTGTGTTTTCCGAAAACAGATATTGGCAAAACTTTAAACAATGTGCTGCGGTTCGTTTCACTATGCGCGTTGACGTTTCTCTCGTCTTTGATTTCTCCATCCCTTTCTTCATGATTTGTTTTTTCTTGAAAGAAACGATGAAGTAGAGGGTGATGGTTGTATAAACAGCCATTAACACCGCATTTAGTCTCGCTCTGGCATGCATAACCATGTGGGTATAAGCATTGTTTACACAGATTATTCTTTCGCACAATGCTCCATCGTTCGCTGCGGTCAGCTTTAAGAAAATGTTCGCAATTAGCTACGTTTTTACAAGACGATTTGCAGACATAGCACCTTTTCTGCTGTCCTTCATTGTGCGCATGTATGAAAGCGTTTTGTGTTTTGTTGCGAATATTGTTTTCTCTGTTGTTGTTTGTTGTCACTGCAACACTGCTAGCTGACAGACCAAAATCAAAAATCCAATTAGAAAATTTTAGTAGATTAGGTCTCTGATTAACTTTCATTAAATCTAGTTTATGGGTTCCCCAGCTGAGTTGATAATGTGAAGGCATTTTTTCTATTAGCTCCTGAAGAAGCGAAGAGTTGTTCAACTCGTCGTGCAATCCACATGCTTCTATGGTCGCGATAAGACCTTTAACATTAACAGCGAATGTGGTAAATGATTCTAGTTTATTTATATTTATTGGTGGTGCTGATTTTATTCTTGCCTTAATGGATTGTAGGATCTTCTCCGGCTGCCCAAATAATAACTTCAAAGTGGAAATTGCAGCTGGAACGCACGACGGATGGACTAAGATATGTTGAACTGATCGAAGTGCTTCTCCCCGAAGTGACTTTTGCATCCGGAGAAGATTTTCTGCATCGGTCAACCCGCATATCGTTGTAGACCAGTCAAATGTAGAACTAAAAACTGGCCACTCTTCCGGGTGGCCTGAGAAAATAGGTAGTTCTTTTGGAACAGAGTGCCGCGCCTGAATTTGTTCTTTTGTTAGGTTTGGGCAGGATATTTGTGTTGAGGAGGTCATTGTGGCGAACGAGTTTGAGTTTAGATTGGTGTTATTCTGCGGGAAGGACACATTTTGTATATTGGCATTTTGTGACTGGCCACGTTCGCCTTGTGATTCCAAGGAGTAACCGGTGTATATCAGTGCAGCTGGTACGTTGCAAAACGTTGTGTTGTTATTGATTGTTCTGCTTTCTGCAGTAATAATGCTTGGCTTTGTACCTAATGGATGGCTGTACAGCTGATTATTCGTATTCTTCGATGGTATTTCGGATACCTGTGGAAAACTTGATGTTGTTACTGTTGTTGGTGGATTGGCTGACGAGTAAAGAAGTGTCTGTTCTGTTGTATGTGGAATTGGAGGCAAGGAGAATCTGACGCTGTCACCTCGCGAGAGTAAATTATTTGAGGCGATTTCAATTCTTCCTCCGTCTGGCATGGAACTGTGGCTAGATGTTACCGGTAGATTGTTGTTTACTTCCGAACTGGGAGTATGAATATTTTGAGGAATTATTGTACTGTTTGAATTCGCAAATTCTTGCTGTCGATCAAGCCAAGCTCTTACCGACACGGTGTGGCTACTCTTACTTTCATCTTCCTCGCATTCCTCTACTAGAATTTGGTATTTCTTTTTCAAGAACTCCTTGTTGATTTCTAGCTCGGCAAGAGCTAGAACACGTTCTTCTTCTGCACGTTGCAGGTCTAAGGCGGCTCTACGTGATTGCGAGCTTTTGGATATATTGGAAGCACCACTAGCAAGAGCTTTGGCAGGTGCAGGACGATTAATTGGGCTTGTTAAATGGCAGGGCTGACATTGCCAGTCAGTATCGAGTGAAATGACGTTTGCATTAGTGCAACTTTTGTGAAATTGCTTATGGCACCGAGAGCAGTAAATCATTTCTGAGATTTGAGGGTTAGAACAGATTTGACACGTAGGCACATGATCTGCAGATGTCTGGACAATTTGGTCGTTTGGTGCTGTGGTATTTTGGGCTTTTAGGGGTGATGGTAGTTGACCCTGTAAGTTAGAAGTGCTCATTTTGTACTTACGGTTTGGCAAGGTGACTTAAAGGAAACAGGTGTAGTTCATTAGTGGGTTGGGATGATGATCGCTTAGATGTATAGTTATACTGCACGGCTTCTGTAGTCGTTAACCGCATAAAGAATTTTAATTTGTTGAGTTGATCCACTTGCAGTGGAAGCCCGCTTGTTCTCTTGAAGATCTTGAACCTCTTTAACAAAGAACGACCAACCAATGTATTTTTAAAGATGTTCTTTATTGGATTAGTTTAGTGATAAAGTAGGTTAAAATTCCTAAAACAATGTTATTATATTTCAAAATTCTTAATTCATATGCGTGAGAAAAACTTACTTTATGGTATAGAAACCAAGAGATTACAAATAAAATTTAAGATTAAGTTCTGAAGGAACGATTAGGCAACGTATACAGTTTGCGGATATCTTCAGGAAAGAATGATATTTTATACATGTGATAATTATAGAGAGTTAGAGTATGTTAGAGTAGTAGATTAGGTTATTATAATTTTAGTTCATTCAGAAAATGTACAAGAAGGGTTTGAATAAATAAAAAGTAATAGGTGTGATGCAGGCGTTGCCAGTGGCGATAACAGGTATCTAAATCTTAATCTATCTTATCTAACACCCCGACTCCACAGGAGATAATTTCTATCAGGATGCCAATCTTGATATGAGATATCCATGAAGTCATTCCGTTTCATCTCTTGTTGGGATGTCAGCCATCTCTATCTGCGATTATATCTTGACAGAGATCGCTGACATGAATTTTGACAGATGAAGATATTTTAGCTTTTTGTCTCATTTTTTGTCTCATTATTTTGTATTTCTATCCATGTCCAGTTGTAGCAGATTCTTTTTCGGCGAACGAAAATTTATTTTTGTATTTTTCTAAACTTAAAATTCGGTGTCGGTTTCGGTTTCGTAATTTTTTTGGACAACTTTTTGAAAATTTGCTATTTATAAATTTATTCTTCATTTTTGTGTGAGTAATCAGTTAAGCAAATAATTAAAATATCTTAGTAATTACAGTGCTGGCCGAAGCAAAATCAACTTTTTGCAAGTAATAAAACTCTGGTGTATAAGTGTCTGGAATATAATTTATTTTATTATGTTTTTATTAATAAATAATTCCATCTATTTAATGAATCGGTCCCATTTAAGAACATGCTTTCACGTGCAGAGGAGGATCTTTCCTGGCCAATATATCCTATATATATCTATCGTGGTGCCTATAATTGTAGTTTTTGTAAACTTTGCTCAAATATCCATTTCAGGAGATGATCCTCCTTTGGAAGTAGAATGGGTCCGATTCGTAAGAAGATCCTCCTCTGCACGTGAAAGCATGATCTTAAATGGGACCGATTCATTAAATAGATGGAATTTTGGACTGGTTCGTATCAAAGAACATCATGGAGACTGTAGATGGACGAATAGTCTGAGAAAACTGGAGAAGTAGGAACGCTTTCTTTGTCCAGGTCAAGGAGGCTTCGGATTGTACCTACTCCAGCATTCACTGTTTTGAATCTTCTGCAGAGTTTGCATAGGAGGTGCTGCAGTACGATGTTGTAAAACAAAGGTTTTCATCACAAAATAAAGAACTAAACGTTAAATTTCATCAAAAACTTGCATTTATGAAGAAGTAACTCTTGGTTTGACCATGTAAAGGGTGATTTTTTAAGAGGTTTAGAACTTTTTAAAAAAAAAAAAACACAAAAAATTCGAAAAAATGAATGAAATATTTATTTGAATCGATAGTTTGAACCTTGCAATTTAATGTTTAAAGATAATTTCATGCAAATGTTGACCGCGGCTGCGTCTCAGGTAGCCCATCCGCTGAGTCCAATTTTGGCATACTCTTTCACACATATCGGCCGGTATCTCACGAATGAATGCATGGATGTTGGCTTCCAGTGCGTCAATCGAAGCGGGCTTGTCCCTATAGACATTAGCCTTGACATACCCCCACAAAAAATAATCTAATGGTGTCAAATCGCACGATCTAGGCGGCCAATTGACCGGCCCGAAACGTGAAATTAACTGTTCACCAAACTCGCCTCGCAATTGCGCCATTGTTTCGCGTGCTGTGTGGCATGTGGCACCGTCTTGTTGAAACCACATATCATGCAAGTCAAGAACTTCCATTTCGGGCAAAAAAAAGTTTGTTATCATCGCTCGGTAGCGTTCACCATTGACAGTAACGCTGCGATTCGCATCATCTTTGAAGAAATATGGCCCAATAATGCCGCCGGCCCATAAACCGCACCAAACAGTGGCTTTTTCGGGATGCATTGGTAGCTGTTGCAATGCTTCTGGCTGATCTTCACTCCAAATGCGGCAATTATGCTTATTTACGTACCCATTCAACCAAAAATGAGCCTCAGCATAAAATGGAAGCAGCGCGCGATGAACATTTCGAACCGAGCACGAATTTTGATAGTAAAATTCAATAATTTGCAAGCGTTGTTCATTTGTAAGACGATCCATGGTTAAATTGCAAAGCAAACTGAAGCTGTTTGACAGTGACACAAGGTACTAAACACACGTCAGCTGTCAAAACCAGTGTTGCCAAAACCAAACCAGCTAAAAAATCACCCTTTACTACTCAATGTAAATTATTTATACGTTTTAAGATTTCTTTTGAAACAGGTAGTATCAGCCGTTTTTCATTACAAATAAGAAGTCTAGCAGGACTTTGGTAAAACAAATGCCATTTTTTTTTCTTCAATATGCTGAAAATTTAGTTTATTTTATTGTGATCCAAAAGTATGCATATAGTTTTAGTTTTGAATTTACTATTTCTTTCAGTTCTCAACGAATCCAATGGAATTTCGAATTATTTAGATGAAGAAATAATACCTAATATAGAAGAAGCTAATGTGTCTGAAAGAAGACCTATGGCCGCAAGAATTTTTTGACACAACTTTATCAATAACCATTTCGTTTAAGACAAAATTCATAGTTTCGTTTTATAACGTTTTTGATAAATTAAATATTTTATTATTCATTTAAAAAGTATGTTATAATATTTAACAAAAACTAAAGGTAATATTAAACTAAAAACTAATTCATTTAAATAAATAAAAAACGAAAAAAATAAGTTATTCTAGAAAAAAATCTAAATAAAATAAAATATTGATTCGAAAAAAAGCAAAACCTTTATAAGTTTTTGGTAGGAACGTGGCATTTTTAGTTATGAAAATACATACAAATCACAACAGTTTAATCACTTTTGCTTAAAAATACTTTGTACTGTGGAAGTCTTGTTTTCAAGAAACAAAAATAAATTAAAATAAAACTTCATTATCAGTCCATAAACTTAAGCACTTACAAGAATATAAATATGGTCATGTGATATATCTTAAATTGTTTCATTTTTTTCCCTTTTTTATAAAAGCTGCTGCCTTTCCAGTACTGTATTTTTTGTTTGGAGTTCTTTTTCAAAAAGTTTTTTTTCATAACTCATTTTTTTTTTAATTTGATCCAATTTAGGCTAGGACCGCACTTGCGATTTCAATCGCGCGATTGTTTAGTCGCCAGAAATAGAACACATGTCGAAAGTTAAAATGAAACAAACGGACTTAGATGGTTGTGCTCACACTTGCGATTTAAAAAAGCGCGACTAAAACATCGTAGTCGCAAGTAGAAAAAAATATACACGCACTTGTGATTTTTAATCGTACGATTATTTAGCCGCTAGAAATGAGACACATGGTTTTAAATGTGATTGCACACATACGCGACTTTAAAATCGCAAAATTAAATGGACGCATGTGCGTGCATTCATATTAAAAGCCTTATGTTCTATTTCTTGCGACTTAAAAATCGCGCGATAGATAGTCGCAAGTGAGTGCATGGCAATTATTTGTTGCGAGACCGATTTTTTAATCGCAACGACTGAAAATCGCAAGTGCGGTCCTAGCCTTAAGCTTATTTAGCTCTTGTTTTTGGCGGTTTTCACTACAAATTTGTTTGCTGCGTTGCTAGAGAACATCCACTGGTGGTTTTAAAGATCCTTTTTTTGGTAAACGCCTTAGTTGCTCAACCGGAGCCGATTCGTTGGAAAGAACGGGTTCACAATAGCTGTCTTCGTCTATTGGGGTTGGCACATTCTCAATAGACCGCACACTTTCTTCGAGAAATTCTATTTGGAAGGCCTCAGTGTTGCTGTCTATTAAAATTGAATCCTCCTACGATTAAATCTTCCTTGGGTAGTTGTGGAATTTCAACCACATTTCCAGTGGCTCTTAGAGCCTTCTGCATCAAAGCGTTGCTTTTTCTGGCGGCAACTTTCATACGATGCCACTGTTCCTTCAGCTTTAAGGATGGTCTATTGTAACCTGCGGCCTTCATATTATACTCAATATCGCTCCAAGCTGCTTTTTTTTCGATATCATCTTAATATCATTTCTTTTGTCATCAACTAACATTGATGTGGCGGCGAACCAGTTCCCGAAGGAGTTCTTTCTCTGGTTGTGACCAGTTTTCCTGCCGTTCGCGTTTAGTATTTTCTTTATTCCTCTAAAAATATTATTAAATAAGAACTTTTTTTGAGATTTGTTGGCTTTTTTTAATAATTTAGTTTTACTTACTTTTTTCGACATGCAATCTTGAGCGCCACACAAAATTTAAATTTTGGAAAAGATTTTTTTTTTGTTTGGCCTGTCATCATTTGAAGTATAATTGTAGTAGAACACAACCTTAACCTGGTGTTCTACTAAACACAGCTGGGAAACTGACTATGAATAGTAACTGTGTAACCAACAAGCCTTAAGCTATGGATCAAAAAATCACGACTTTAGTAATTCTCTATGCAAATTAGTCCAGTCAAAATAGACATTTGACCTAGCCAAAATTCCGATAAGGCTGAAAATTGGTATAGACCTTCCTTTTAACATAACAAATCAGCTGCGAAAAGTCCTTGTCAATCCCACACGAGCATAAAAAGTTATTGAAGGTCAAGTGTCGAAAAAAATGGTTTTTCACCTATAACATTCAAACGGTAAATGCTATTGAAAAGTAGTATGAGTAAATTTTATAGATCAGGCAATTTTCTACAAAAAATATTAACACACATTTTTTGGTAAGACAAATGGTTTAGGAAATAGAGCTGTTTTAAAAATGATTAATTGGCGAAAATATCGGTTTTTCGGGTATATCTCCTTAACGGTAAATAATTTAGGAAAGTGTTTCAAGTAACGTTTGTAGACCATTCGACACTTTACAAGAAAATATTAAGAAAAAAATCCAAAAATGTACCGTTAAAAAGATATAATTATTTTAAGAATTTGTTCAAAAGCCAAAAATAACGGTTTTCTGATTATTACTCGTAAATGACAAAGTTGTTCAAAATCAATGTAAGCCCTATTTGTAGACGTTAAAATATTCTGCTTAAAAGATTGTTACACTGTTTCCTTTCGAGTGGTCGGTTACAAGATATTGCGATTTCAAAATGGCCAAATGTCGAAAGTATAGAATTTTCACGTATAACTCTTAAACGGTAAACGCTAAAGTACTTTATGCAGAGTTTGTACATAATGTGGTGTTCTACAAGAAAAGAAAAAAAAAAATTTCCTTAAATGTATCAATCAATAGATATAGTTATTTTAAGAATTTGGTCAAAATTCAAAAATAACGGTTTTTTAATTTTTACTTTTAAATGGCTATGTTATTCAAAAAAATTTTAGATTGAGATTGTAAAGATTGAAATGTACGACCTAATAAAAAGTATAATTTTGTCTCATACGATTAATTGGTCAAAAAATATTGCGATTTAAAAAGGGCCAAATGTCGAAAATATAGGATTTTCATCTACAACTCCTAAACGGTGAATGATATGGAAAAGTAATTCGAGCTAAGTTTGTAGATAATGTGATACTCTACAAGAAACAAACAAATTTTTTTTTTCTAAAACTTACAATTTAAACGATATAATTATTTTAAGTTTTTATAAAAAGTTAATAACACTGGTTTTTTCCCTTTTACTCGAAAATGACGAAGTTGTCTAAAATCAGTATATGCTCAGTTTGAAGACTATAAAATTGCCTACAAAATTAATCCTACCCAAGCAATAATGCACAAGGTATTGAATTTTAAAAAATGAAAAATAATCACTTCCTGCATGATATGTACTCTTTTCCACACCATATCATGCAGAAAATGATTATTTTTCATTTTTTGCAAGCGTTGTTCATTTGTAAGACGATCCATGGTTAAATAGCAAACCAAACTGAAGCTGTTTGACAGTGACACAAGGTACTAAACACACGTCAGCTGTCAAAACCAGTGTTGCCAAAACCAAACCAGCTAAAAAATCACCCGTTATAAAGGAACATGGTATCATTATTATTTGATTATTTTTAGTTATGAAACATTGCTTTTGTTACCATCACTTTTTGTGGTAATAATAAGAGCATTGTCGAGGTCGTTAATGTACTCTAAACTCCTAAATTAAAAATTCAATAGCCAAAGTGAGTGGATGCCAGGCTCTCTGAATAGAAAATTGCAGATTTTCGATTTTTTCCTTTGTATGCACCACGAGACGTATCGTTGTGCAAAATTTCAAGTCTCTACGGTGTCGGGAAATGCCCCATAATTTTGATGATTTGTCAGTAAGTCAGTCAGTTAAGGTTTTTGCGATTTTTGAAGTCCTATATCTCGGGAATTACTAATGCTAAAGAGTTGAAATTTGATGATCCACGTGTGTTTGATGAGCTCAGCAAATACTGCGAATTTGAAGTTTCTGACTTTATTGGTATTGAAGTTAGAGTGGGGTTTGTCATTTGTACATATATGAGCAAAACCAGTTTTGCACATTTTGTAAATTGATTATTTTCTTCGATAAAAAAAGTACTGGAGCTAGGTTGATGAAATTTATTTGCAATACCTAAATAACCTTTTATTTTTTTGTTAAAAGCCTTGTAACCTAACTGGAACGGCTAAAAAGGCTTTTTAATAGACTTAAGCTGTCAAAAAAAATCTATTCAAATGAATATAGGGGCTTAGATGACATAAGGTGTTTTAAAAATTTCTTTTGTAATATTCTTGAGAATTAAGTCAGCTTAAGCTATTTCTAAAAATTTTAAACTATAACTTTGGTTAACCTAAGCGATTAAAATGTCATAAATACCTATATCACGACTTAATCTACTTTTAAAGATTCTTTATAAGATCATTCTTTATAAGATTTGAAAAATTTCTGGTCAATATAGACATAATCAACTCTTACACAAAAACAATTTTTGCTAAACAAATTTTAAAATATGTATTATGTTTTTTTTATGTATATTAAACTGTTTATATTTTGCGTAGAGCAATTAAACCTGAATTAAATTTAAATATAATAAGAGATAAACGTATTAAGCAACAAAAATTAATTTTCACATAAGTCGACATAATCTCTTCTATATTTTTAGTTCCTTGGATTTTACACATCGATACCTGGGGCCTATTTCTCCGCTACTACAGCAGCTACATCAATTACATCTTACAGCAACATTCTACAACTACATCAACTACATTTTTCTGTTTCATAGCTACAACTGGAAGTGTTGTATGATGTAGCTCATTGATGTAGTTGATGTGTAGCTCGTTGTATGATGTAGCTCGTTGATCAAACAGATGTTATTTTTTTGACATTTCAAATTTATTTTATTTTTTTGGAAGTGCGAGTTAGTTTCGGTTTTTGAAGAGACAAATAAATAAATGAAAATAAATTAAGAATGGATTTTGACTTAAATATTTTCGACGATGATTTTGAGTTCAACATTCTGTTAACGTACAAATCGTGCATCGGTTCATTTAGGAATATGAGCAGGCAAAATCCCTTCTGCTCATTGTAGTGCTAGTGTTAGTGTAGGTTCTGCTTGTGCAGCTCGATGAGTGTGGCAGATGGATTGAGTTAATGTCGCATTCCATATCTGACCAGCAATGGGCGCTCATCGAGTTAGCGCCTTGTTGCAGTTTTAATTTATTAAATTATATTAATAATTATAGTTGTCTCAAGTTAATAATCAGAAGTGGGTATCGGATGCCATTTGTATTTTTTTTATCGCGATCGCATTAGTGACTAGTGTTATTGTTTGTGTAAAATTTGTACTGGTAGGTACCTACATAATATGAGTGTCGCTCATGGACATTAGTTCTGATTTTTTTTTTTGGTAGAAAAAAAAGGAGTAGGTATGTATATGCCTACTTACATATTCCATTTGTTGTGGTTGGGCTATTCTGTTTGTTTTTTTTTTCTCTCAAGACCATATGCGCTTCAAAATCAATGAACGAAAGGGTTCAATTCCATGCAGCTGTTGTTTTTTTTTGTTCTCTTCTTTTGAAAGACGCAGCTGCCTTAAAAGTTAACCTTTTTTTTGCAGATGCTACCTTTTGTGTTAATCTTGATCTTTTAAGGGTCACTTGCGCAACTGCCTGCCACGCAACAGATGTTCGAATTCTTTTTTATGAGATATTGTTTTCTTTTCTATCTACCTAGCTGCGTGAAAAAAATAACATTTTTGTAGCTGTCGATGATTATTTTTTTTTTATGGTCCCATATCGATATCCTATATGTAGTTAAGTTGTATACCTATTCCTGAAAGAATTGCAGCTGCGTCCCTTTTTATTTTTTTTGTGGTTGCGAAATTTGCTTTTAGAAAAGTGCAACTGTTCTGCTCTTTTTTGTTGTTGTTATTTTTCCTAAACATCGCTTGGGTTTGGGTGGCTTCACTTTAGCTGCTACCTACCATGGCACAGATGGTTGGGTTCATTTATTTTATTTGAAATAGAAAATGTGTGTATGATTTTACCTGCGTTGAAAAATAACCTTTTTTTATTGCAGCTGCCTTTTTCTTAGTTGAGCTAAAAAAAAAGGCAAGCACAGATGTTGGGGTCCTTGGTTGTTGGATCGTTTTTTTTTCTGAAGTTCCTTTTTTTTATTGTTGAAAAGGTTCCTTTGGAGTGGTGCAGCTGTTGTTTTATTTTTTTATTTATTGCAGCTGGCACGCAGCTGTGTAGATCTTTAATTTTCCATCTGTGATATACATAGCAGCGGGGAAGTTGATTTTTTTTCCATTATGTTTTGCAACGAGGTATTAGGTACATAAATTTGTCTTCTTTTTTATTTATTTTTATTTACATAAATACATAAGTATTCTGTCAGTATTGAAAGGCGGAGTTGAGACGGTTTATGAAAACACATAACCAAATTTGAGTACATAACATAAGTAATTTATGCGAACCGAATTATTGAAATACGCCACAGAGAAAATATTTTTGCATACTCTATTTCGAACAGTTGAAGTGATGGGTGACTTGCAATCGTAAATGAGTGTTTATTAAAAAAAAAAAAATAATAATAAAAACTATTGGTATAGTTTGAACATTTGAACAGTGATAATTTGATCAGTGATAGTAATAAAAACAATTGGTATAGTTTGAACATTCGAATAGTGATACTTTGATCAGTGAATATGAAGGCCTTACGTAAAGAGTTAGAGGAACTTAAAAAAAGAAATGCAGTGCTGCAAAATGAACTTAGTAATCCTCGACCTCAAAGTCAGGTGTCCTTACAATCCGAAATTATATCGGGACAGGGATCTCTGAGGCTAGGATCAGACGAAATAAAAAAAAATTATTCCCGCGTTCAACCCATCTAATAGTTTTTCTCTGACCGCGGCACAATGGGTAGAGACCATTGAAAATATTCGTCATCTTTATGAGTGGGACGATCGGTCCACAGTATTTATGCCTCTCTTCGGTTAGATGAAGCTGCGTCTCATTGGTTTTCTGCCCAAAGAGGGCTCGTCACGAGTTGGGAACAATTAAAAGCAAGGCTTTTGGAAGATTTTCCCTCGTTTTCCGATGAAGCAGATGTACATATGTTACTCCTGTCCAGACAAAAGGAACAAGAAGAAAGCTATGAAAACTATATTTATGAGATGTTAGCACTAGGAAGACGTGGTAAGTTTTCCACCAAAACCATAATTAACTACATAATATCTGGGTTGAAAGACCGAACTTTAATTAATAATTTAACTATGGCAAATTTTCAAAATGTCGCTCAGTTACTTACAATAGTCAAAGCGTTAAAAACAATTAACACACAGGCGGATACTCGATTTAAAATCAACACACAAGCGGATACTCGATTTAAAATGGGACAACATATTAATAAATTATTTGATGCTCGTACAAAACCTCCCTATTACGTACCTAACCAATCTCATCGTGCGATTCCGAAACCGCCATCGAAAGAATTCGAAAAAAATTAGATGTTACAACTGTAGAGCTTTTGGACATTTTGCTCGTGACTGTAAGAGTCGAAATCGATCATTCAGATCCAGTGAGACAATTCAACAACCACCTCGTAAAATACGTAGATTAATGAATCCAGATGACGATGATAGTGGGCTCATAAAATTGGTAAAAGTAGAAGATGCTATAATTAAAGCATTCCTAGACCTAGGTAGTGACTGTACCACTCTGCAATGTAAAGAAGTTGATAAATGGGGCTGGGAAGTAAGCCCATGCAACACAAAACTTCAAGGGTTTGGAACAGGATCATCAAACGCAATCGGGAAAATTAATAAAAGTGTAGGTGTCGGAGAAGTTCGAATGAACATTGACATATTGGTAGTAGAAAATCACTTACAAGAATTTCCTAGATTCTCCAAATGTTTGCCTTTTCAAAAAGTATGGGAGCTTGGATGTAAAATATTTGCAGGAAAATAATTCAAGTAATTGACATAAGGATGTCACATTGGAATTGCCAAAAAATGACGGAAAACCAAAATCAGTTATTCATGTTGAAGACATTTCCATAGGTAATTTTCTCTGTGACAATCTTCATAAAATTGAGCTTTTAAAAATACTTAACAAATATCGAGAATGCATTGCTTTAAACTTAAATGAACTTGGAGCTACAGATATAATAAAATTAAATATTCGCTTAAAGGAAAATAAATTTGTGAGGCGTAAGCCATACCGTGTCGCATACAATGAACTGGAAAAACTTGATGATATTATTGAAGAGCTTTTACAAAACGATATTATAGAAGAATCAACATCGGAGTTTGCAAGTCCAGCATTGTTAGTCAAGAAGAAAAATGGAACGTATAGAATGTGTGTGGACTACCGACAGTTGAACGATATTACAGTTCGTGAAAATTTTCCTTCTGCAAATGTTGAAGAACAAATAAACGCAATGGCCAATGGCAACGTATTCGTAGTTCTCGACCTGTTAAGTGGGTATTATCAGATATTGGTTGATGACAGTTGTAAGCATTTGACAGCCTTCGTGGTTTCTAGAGGTCAGTATCAATTCAAGAGAATGCCGTTTGGTTTGACGAATGCTCCCTTAGTGTTTATGCGATTAATCAATATCATAATGCGAAAAATCGGTTCCAAAAATATTCTGGCGTACATGGATGACATTGTTATTTTTGCTGAAACAGTTGAAAGACTTTTAAAACTATTAGAGCAACTTTTTACTGCCTTAAAGGAAGCAAAATTAACTATAAACTTAAAGAAGTGCACTTTTCTTGCAAGTTCCATTAATTATTTAGGACACGAAATAAGCCGAGATGGAGTTAAACCAGGGTCCATAAAGATTAGTGCAGTAAAATTGTTCCCAACGCCCTCGGAAACAAGACATGTAAAACAGTTTTTAGGATTATCAGGCTACTTTCGTCGATTTGTTCCTAACTATGCTTCCATCGCAGCACCTTTGAATAACTTATTAAAAAAGGACAATTCTTTTAAATGGACACAAACAGAGCAAACAGCTTTTGACTTTTTAAAATCTCAGCTATGTGATTCACCAGTACTCGCAATATATGATCCAAAATTGCTGCATGAACTTCATACAGATGCATGCTCTCAAGGCCTAGCAGGAGATTTGTTGCAAATTAACAAAATTTGGAAAAGAAACCAGTGTCATTTTTTAGCCGTGCTACCACGGAACAGGAAAGTAAATTTCATAGCTACGAGCTTGAAGCATTAGCAGTAGTGGAAAGCCTGCAAAGATTTAGATATTACCTTCTTGGCAAGTCATTCAAAATATTTACAGATTGTAATTCTCTCAAATTAACCCAAAATAAAAAAGATCTAGTACCACGGATTGCAAGATGGTGGCTAAAAATACAGGAATTTGATTTTCAACTTGAATATCGACCCGCCACACAAATGCAGCATGCTGACGCCTTAAGTCGTAACCCAGTCGAAAATTCTAGAGAAATGGAGGAAGCTGGGCTAGATATTCGTTTTGTTCAGGTACAAACTGAGGATTGGATTGCTGCTCTCCAAAAAAGTGATGAAGACCTGCGAGAAATTATTGAAATCTTATCAGATCCAGACAAAAATAAATACAAACATAAGGACATCTATAAAGAATACACCGTTCAATCTGGGCGATTGTTCAAAAAAACACCAGATGGTTCCAGATTTGTAGTTCCACGAGGACTAAGATGGCATGTCATACAATCATCCCACGATTGTATTGGTCATAGTGGTTTAGATCGAACAATCGAGAGTATTAAGAAAACCTTCTGGTTTCCAAAGATGAGAAGTATAGTAAATAAATACTTGAACAACTGTATCGAGTGTCTTTTTCATAAGCGTGGGAAAGATGAGACAAGATTTCAAATTCATCCAATTGATAAAACGCCAATTCCTTTTCACACCATACATATCGACCACTTAGGTCCATTTCCAAAAAGCACCAAAGGAAATCTGTATATTTTAGGAATCATTGATGGCTTCACTAAGTTTTTAGTACTTCGTCCGGTTAAATCAACAAATACAAACGGTGTTATTCGTTCACTGACAGAGCTTACCCAATTTTTTGGAACACCAACACAAATAATAAGTGATAGAGGGACAGCTTTCACTTCAAAAGCTTTTCAAGAATTCTGTTTACAGAATGGGATTCGACATATCTTAAACGCCGTTCACACACCTCGCGCAAATGGTCAGATAGAAAGATATTTCCGAACGGTAACTACTTCCTTATCTTCTATGACAAAAAGACAGGATGGACGAGATTGGGAACAACACCTACCTGGAATTCAATGGGGCTTAAATTCATTGAAACATCGCATCACCAATCAGACTCCTCAAGAACTTCTTCTTACTTTCAAACCCAAAAACTACCTCTCAAACCAGCTAGCAATAGCTTTGGGTAAGATTATTTAAATACAAAAACATATGCTTATTTATTTTAGTTGATCATTAACATTATCTGAAGAAGACAATATCTCTTTAGATGAACTTCGCGAAAGGGTTAAGAAACGTGTTGACGAATGTCAAGCAAGAGAAGCAATCAAATTCAACATGAAACACTTAAAACCACAAAATTACAGGGAAGGGGACCTTGTTCTTATTCGAGCTGAGCACCCAGCAACAGGGCAGTCAAGGAAACTCTTGCAGAGATAAAAAGACCCATACGAAGTTAAATCAGTACTAGGCAATGATCGCTACTTAATAGGAGATTCTTCAGCCCTAAAAGTTTCAAAAAAGGCATACTCATCTGTCCATGCAGCAGACCGATTGAAACCATTTGCTAAGATGGAAAACTTTTCATGGGAAGTTCCTGCCGAAAATTCTGACACAGAAGAAGAGTAGATCATATAAATAAGAAATTAGTACTAATAAAAAAAAAAAAAAGTTTTTTTTCAAATTAATAAATTTATAAGTTTTCAATAACCATTGTTGTTTTGGGTGCAAGTGTATCCTTGTCTATAGAAAGCATTCAGCGGGTCTTTTCGCTGTCGCAGAAAACTTGTTTTATGGACTTCAGTTCAATTCCACAATTCTTCTTCCGGCTGGTCGTTAATTGAGTACTATTTTGGATGGGTTTGTGTAACAAACTGTCTAAAGAACATTGATATAGTTGTGTCTTTTCATGATGGTTTACATGAGGGAACATGAACTGTGTGGCGTGCAAGTAATCGTTTGATTATTTAGGTGCAAGAAAAAGCTGCTTGAAAAGCCACGTTGTATGGTTCATTTTTGATGAATTGCGGACATGCTATCCAACTATGTTGTTTCATGTTGATAAACCATCTTATAAGCTGCGTACATTACAGATAAGATGTGTGGCCATATGGTGATTTGCATGGAAGAACATTGACTGCGTGGTGTGGGAATACTAATGGAAGAAACAGCCGCCTAACAGACCATGTTGCTTCATGCAGTAAAACAAAAAATAAACATTTGGGAAGTTTGTTCTATATAAACAGACCTGTGTGGTCCTTGAAACATACCTGTGTGGTCTAAGGTCCTGTGTGATCCTTGAAATAGACCTGTGTGGTCTAAGGTCCTGTGTTGTCCTGGAAACAGACCTGTGTGGTCTAAGGTTCTGTGTGGTCCTTGAAACAGACCTATGTGGTCTAAGGTCCTGTGTGGTCCTTGAAATAGACCTGTGTGGTCTAAGGTCCTGTGTGGTCCTGAAAACAGACCTGTGTGGTCTAAGGTCCTGTGTGGTCCTGAAAACAGACCTGTGTGGTCTAAGGTCCTGTGTGGTCCTTGAAACAGACCTGTGTGGTCTAAGGTCCTGTGTGGTCCTTGAAATAGACCTGTGTGGTCTAAGGTCCTGTGTGGTCCTTGAAACAGACCTGTGTGGTCTAAGGTCCTGTGTGGTCCTGGAAATAGACCTGTGTGGTCTTAGGTCCTATGTGGTCCTGTGCTTTTTTTGTTTAAATTTTTAAAGAACAAATAATAAGTTTAAATATTTCTTGCTATCACTGAGGACAGTGATGTTTGTAGGATGGCCGAATGTTAACGTACAAATCGTGCATCGGTTCATTTAGGAATATGAGCAGGCAAAATCCCTTCTGCTCATTGTAGTGCTAGTGTTAGTGTAGGTTCTGCTTGTGCAGCTCGATGAGTGTGGCAGATGGATTGAGTTAATGTCGCATTCCATATCTGACCAGCAATGGGCGCTCATCGAGTTAGCGCCTTGTTGCAGTTTTAATTTATTAAATTATATTAATAATTATAGTTGTCTCAAGTTAATAATTCGTATCGAGAGAAGACCTAAAATATAATTGCAACGAATCAATTTTAATTTGGAAGACCCTTATTTTGTTGAACGATTCAGAATGCCAAAAATTTGTATTGAATTTTTGGTTGAACGCTTGGGAGCATTCATTGCCCATCCAATCAATTGCTACCAATATACTCTCTCACCGCTGCAGCAGATTTTATTAACACTCCATTGGCTTGGAAATGGAGGCAAATACCATGGTGTCGGTAATATGCATAATGTCTCAAAGGCATCCATTTGCCGATGCGTTAATAAAGTGTGTTCTCTTATTTCACGTCTTTTATTAAGTGAGTAATTTTGATATTAATAATTTACTTTCGTAAAACTATTATAATTTATTTTGTTTGTTAAATAGGCGATGAAGTGAGGTGGCCCAAAAACTCCAACAATGTAGCTCAAGGTTTTTATGATATAGCGGGAATGCCATTGGTTGCTGGAGCTGTTGATGGTACTTTGATACCAATCGAATTTCGATGAAATGCTTGTAAGCGTTAATGACAAAACGATGTCATTTCAAAACCACCTACTCGATTTGGACAATTTAAACGGTTCTTATTCACAAATTAAGTGCTCAGCTGAATTGTATAAACAGCTTTTAATTTCAAAAAATATTTCAAAATAATTTCATATAAATATAATTTCATATAAAACTATTTTCTTGATGTTCCATCTGGGACTAGTTTCTTCATTTTATATGCAATTGTTGAACATCAAGAAAATAGTTTTATATGAAATTATTTTGAAATATTTTTTGAAATTAAAAACTGTTTATTCAATTCAGCTGAGCACTTAATTTGTGAATCAGAACCGTTTAAATTGTCCAAATTGAGTAGGTGATTTTGAAATGACATCGTTTTGTCATTAACGTTTACAAGCATTTCATCGAAATTCTTGTCAGCGTTAATTACAAAACGATGTCATTTCCAAACCACTTACTCGATTTGGATAATTTAAACGGTTCTAAGTCACAAATTAATTGCTTTCGTAAATTTTAAAGACAATTTTGAATTTCAAAAAATATTTCGAAAAATTTCCATCTCGGACTAGTTTCTTCATTTTATATGCAATTGTTGAACATCAAGAAAATAGTTTTATATGAAATTATTTTGAAATATTTTTTGAAATTAAAAGCTGTTTATACAATTCAGCTGAGAGCACTTAATTTGTGAATCAGAACCGTTTAAATTGTCCAAATCGAGTAGGTGGTTTTGAAATGACATCGTTTTGTCATTAACGTTTACAAGCATTTCATCGAAATTCTTGTCAGCGTTAATTACAAAACGATGTCATTTCCAAACCACTTACTCGATTTGGATAATTTAAACGGTTCTAAGTCACAAATTAATTGCTTTCGTAAATTTAAAAGACAATTTTGAATTTCAAAAAATATTTCGAAAAATTTCCATCTCGGACTAGTTTCTTCATTTTATATGCAATTGTTGAACATCAAGAAAATAGTTTTATATGAAATTATTTAATTGAGTAACGAAAACAAACTCATAATCTACAAAGTAATTTTCCAGGCAATAATGTTATATGGGTCACCTGTTTGGGGAAATTGTGCATCAAGTCACATTAAAAAACTTCAAATAAAGCAAAATAAAGTTCTTAAAATGATGCTAAGCCTTCCTTGGTGTTTTTCAACAAATGAATTACACAATTTAACAAATATCGAAATGGTATCCAATAGAATTTCTAAACTTTATGAAAAGTATAATCTTTCTTGTCTATCCTCCGACAATGCCTTGGTATCAAATCTAGCTTCTTAAATATATATATATTTTTTTTTCTTTTTCAAATATTTATGTTCTTTTGCTATTATTTATTATTATTATTTATTATTATTATCTTTTATTAACAGGTAATTTAAATTACATGGTAATCTTAAAATTAACGAGCCTAGCTGCGAAGACTATTTGCTCTATGATAAAAGATACTTATATACTAATATTAGTAGTGAGGATAAATTCATTAATTTTTTCTATATTTGTGTGGTTAGGGTTTTTTAATATGTCATATATGTTATTATTTTTAAATAGCTTTAATATGATTGGCTTAAAGACGATACAATTTTCAAGTATATGTTTTAGATCCAAGGTCTCATTGCAAGTAGGGCAGTTTGGGGGTGTATTTTTTGTCAGCAGGTGTTGGTGTGTAGCTGTAGTATGTCCCAGCCGCAGTCGCACGAAGTTGGTTATTTTGGATTTTGTCATGTCTGTGGGATATTGTGGGTGGCATCTGTTTGAGTTGACTTTTTTGTAATGGTGATGTTGATATGAGGTCCATTCAAGATATCGGTTGGCATTTATAGATTTTTGTATTTTGTTTTTTAAATCGGCTTTGGTGTACATGTTAAATTGAAACACTGGTGCATTTTTTGCGCCTTGGGCAGCATGGTCGGCATTTTCGTTACCTTGGATACAAGTGTGGCCAGGAATCCACATTAATTTCAGCTTGTTAGGTGATTTCACAAGTTTATTGCGGATATCGTTGATGAGTTCAGTGTTATTATTTGGATTGTTGATGGCTTTAAGTACAGAGATACTGTCAGTGCAAATGATGTGCTTACCACGGCAGTTGAGTGCTTCTTTTGAGGCTTGCAAAATGGCAAATGCTTCTGCTGTGAAGATGGATGAAAATTCAGGTAAGATTCCAACACGTAGGATGGCACCATTTTCGAGAGTCACAGCGAAAGATGTACTTTCAGGTGACTTTGATCCGTCAGTGAACATAAATTTCCATCCGTCTGATTTTAGGTCAGAAGAAATACTTGCAAATAGTGCATGGTAGATTTCGTGACTTGTGTTAGCTTTTCTGTAATCTGCAAGTGTCATGATTGTTGATTCCGATTTTATGAACCAAGGAGGAAATGTTGTTAAAACGTTTTGTGGGCGCTTGGTAGGAATTTCAAATTGTAAAGCTTTTTCGAGAATGATGCTGATTGCGGAAGGGATTCTTTTTTTTGTTTTGTGTCCTTTGGATTCTAATATATCCTTGTTGATCACTGAGTTTTGCGAAAAAGCCAGTTTAGCAGCTAGCTTTAAGGTGATATCTTCTTTTCTTTCTTCAATTGAAGGAAGCCCTGCTTCTACAAGAATATTTTTGATGGGAGATGTAGGGAAGGCATTGATGGATCTTCTAGCAGCATGGTGATACGTTGGTTTGATGATGTTTAGGGTAGATTTTGGGCAGTTACCGTATATGAATAACCCATAGTCAATTTTGCTGAGAACTAACATTTTGGTGATGGACGATAAGGTGTTGATATGTACACTAGTTTTTTTACTACCTAAATACTTAATAATATTTATCCTCGCAGCTAGGGATTGCTTTAGATCTAGACAATGTTGGTTCCATTTATATTTTTTATTAAAAACTAGTCCTAGGATATTTAAATTATCAACGTTAACAATATTTATATTATTAAAATTTAATATTAATTGAGGACAGTAACGCTTACGGCACACATGAAGAATTTTACATTTATCTATAGAGAGTTTCGCTCCAGATATAACTGACCAATCAGAGATATCATTCAGCACGTTAGTAAATAGACTCTTGCAACTATTTAAATCATTGACTTTGCAAAGAATATATATATCATCCGCATAAATGCAATAGTCTAGAAGTTTGTATTTTGTTAGTATTGTGCATATATCATCGAAAGCTATAATGAAAAGGACTACCGACAAAGGCGATCCTTGTGGAATTCCGTTATGTAAGGGATATTGGTTTGAAAAGCGGTTATTTATATTAGTATAAAACTTTCTTTTGGTTAAGAAAGATCTTACATATCCGTAAATTTTTTTTCCTACACCCCATTTTTCAAGTTTTGTTAAAATAATGTGTAACCCAATCCTATCAAAAGCTTTTTCGAAGTCTAAGGTAAGAACAGATACATGATTTTTGGCGGACAATGCCTTAGAGACATAATAATCAATGTGAAGATGAGCGTCGACACATCCTCTGTTCGCTTTGAAGGCAACTTGATTGGGTGAGATTAGTTTTTTTGTTTCGACAAACCAAAGCAGTCGTTTGGCTACAATTTTTTCTAAGACTTTGGATAGGCAAGGGATCAATGAAATTGGCCGATAATTTTCAACTAGATTATTATCTTTATTTGGCTTGAGGATAGGAAGTAGTGAAGCCGTTTTCCAGCTCTGTGGAATATTTGTTGAATCGAGTATATTATTATATAAGGAAATTAGTCGGATCTTAGCTTCATTTGGTAAATTTTTTAACGTTGGGTAAGATACACGATCTCTTCCAGGTGTTTTGCCTTTCAGTTTGGTAAGGCACGTTTCAAATTCTATAAAAGAAATTGGTTCCTCAATTCGTCTAGCGGCAGGGTTAGTAGCGTGTAATGGCAAGGGGTTATTTAAAGTAAGAGTCTTGGTGTTATTGAAGTCAGAGTGAAAGTTAGAGTCATTGGAGGAGCTCGACCAGGTTTGGGCAAAAACGTTACAGATGTTGTCTTGGTCAGTTATAATAAGGTTTTGGGATTTGATACTTTTTATGTTTATTGTTGAGCGATTTCCTGCCAGCACACGAATATTTTGCCATATTTTGGCAGGAGAAGAGTTGGGGTTGATGGTGGCGGTAAATTCGGAAAAACTCTTTGCCTTGCTGTCTTTAAGCACTCTGCGAAACTTTGCATTCGATTTTTTGTATTGAATCAAATTGGGTTGAGTTGGCCTTTTTTGGAATTCTCTCAAAGCTAGCATCTTATCCTTGCGAAGTGAAGAAAGTTCAGAGTTCCACCATGGGACTATCCTCTTGTTTTTATCTCGATGTGTAGGGTGAGTTTGAGGTATTGAAATATTAGCTGCTGTTCGTATGGCTTTTAATATTAATGCAGCTTCCTTATTAGTATTATTGGTTGGATTTTTATCTAGGAGATATTCGTTGGTTTTTTTCTTGAAAAGAGGCCAATTAGCATTGTCAGTTTTGAATTTTGGGCTATAAGTTTCATTGACATATGTGTGTCCAATAATAACGGAGGTTAAGATTGGAAAGTGGTCACTGTTGTGCAGATCATGTAAGGTTTTCCAGGAGGTGGACGGAAGTAATTGGGGGGATGAGCAGGTAATGTCTATATGGGTGAAAGTATTGTGAGTTGAGAGGTGAGTCGGTGAGCCATCATTTAAAAGAGTAAGGTTGGAATTAAGAAAGAAATCTTCAAAAATTGCACCTCTTGAGTTTGTGGATGGAGACCCCCAGAGAACGCTCCAAGCGTTGACATCACCACCACAAATTAAAGGTGAATTGATTTGATTAACAATGTTATGTAAATCACTTGTTTGAAAATTTTCGTTTGGATGAATGTAAACACCAATATAGGTAATTTTCATTGCGAGTTCCAATTCACAAGCAATTGCTTGCAAATTGGAGTTCAGATGTAGTATCTTATGTGGAAGGTTTTTTTTTTATAAGTAAGCCTATGCCCTGTTTGGCAGTTGTATTTGTGGTTAAATTTTTAAAATATCCTATGTAATTTTTTGGGACAATTGGATTGGAGTTGAAGGGGCAGTGGGTTTCTTGGAGTGATATTATACAAGGATTATGCTCTTTTATCAAAATACTAAGCTCATCGAAGTTGTTTTGCAAACCTTTTATATTCCATTGAAGAATATTGAGAGCCATATTTTGCTGAGGTTGCCTACACGAACTTGTATTGCGTGAAGCAACACAAGTGTGTTTAGAGCTAATTTTACGAGTATTTGATTGTGTTTGAGTAGGAATGGTGTTTATATTTTGTTGTGTAAATATTGGGTTTCGAGTGGTTAGGTTGTTAAGATTTTGACTCTGCTGATTCGATGTTGAATCATTCATGCTCACTGGGGAGCATGAATGACTCAATTCCGAACCAGCAGAGTCATTGATTTGAGTGTTAGAATTGTTATTACATTTCGACATCATCTTGCGAAATTGCGGTTGTATCATTCTTGTCTTGAATGAATGAGTGAGATGATTCGGAGAGTTTCAAAAGGTGATTGATGGGGTTTGAGTCAGAATTTTGAGTTATTTTTGAGTTAGTTGCGGAGTGAGTGATAATTTTTGATTGTGAGTGTAAAATGCTTGGAGAGTTATTACTTACGTAAGAGTTTGATGGAGAGATTTGAGTTGTTGTTTTATTTGGCGGTGTGAGTAGTTTAGTTGAGTTTATGATGGATGAAGTGGATGTTGTATTTGTTTGGCTGGATGGAGTTGAATTTGGAAGTGGTGTTTTGGACTCTTTAAGTCCAGATGTCGTGGGATTGCTTGATACCTTTGTGTTTGTTTGTTTGACTCTTTCAGCGAAAGATCCAAGAGAGGTTGTTGTTGTTTGCGTGAAATTTTGCTCTTTATAAATTCGTTTTGCTTCACCGACAGAGCACTTATTAATTGTTTTGATAAACAAGATCTCTTTGGCTTGCTTATAGCTGGGACACGTTTTCGAAGATGAAGGGTGTGATAAGGAGCAGTTTGCGCACATGGTACGGGAGCAGACTTCAGGTGAGTGAGGTGGAAGGTTACATGATTCGCATTTAGAGATACCAGTACAACGTTTAGAAGTGTGGCCGAGAAGTTGGCAGTTACGGCAACGCATGGGGTTCGGGATGTATTCCGAAACTTTGGCATTGTAAAATCCAATTTCGATAGTTTTGGGAGGACGGAAGAGATCGAAAGTAAATAACATCAGACCAGTGGGTTTTAATTTTACCTTTTCGTCAGGTTTTGTGAATTTATAGACACTGGTGACGCCTTGCGCTTTCATTTCTGTGACTATCTCTGTTTCGGAAACATTAATAAGGCATGGAGCATAAGCGATTCCTTTGCATTCGTTCAAGCGATCGTGCAATTTGATTTCAACCGGACACATATTAGCCAAATTGTTAACCTTGATAAATTTCTCTGCAATTTTTTGAGATTTGGTTTAAATCAATAGGTTGCCATCCCGAAGTTGAGAAATTTGATCGTACTCGGTGCTTATATTATCTATTGCTTTTTTAAGTAAAAAGGGACTGAGATTGGTGATTGGACTGTCTTTATTTTTGGGAGCAATAATTATAAATTTAGGATTATTGAGATTGGTTTTAGTCGGTAAGGTGGGGAAATTTAGGAAAGATGTGGGATTGGTTTTTTGTTTTTTTGATGGATGCGAATCGAAGACAGGCTCTACATCGAGATCTCTGAATCGATTAGTTCTATTGGGCCCGGAGGCCATAATTGCACGTGGATAAGACACTAACTTGATAAGAGAAAAAATTTACACTTTTCAAAAAGTAAAGATGATATGGGAGATAAGAGCGAATGGTATAACGGGAGATACCGGTTTGCGCACTTGGAGCAAAACTAAATTAAGACACACCGTAATCCGAGAACGAAGTGATCTGTTCAGAGGCTAGTCGGTGACTGGCTATTATTTATATTTGTTTATTTATTTATTTATTTATTTGTTATTTTTTGATTTCAATGTTTATATTTATTTATTTATTTGTGTCTTTGCACATCAATTAATGTTCATAATTAAAAGACTGATTCTATGTATTTATTTATTAACTTTACTAACATATTTATTTATTTACTAACAAATTAATTTATTTATTTATTAATTTATTTATTTATTTACTATCTATTTATTTATTTATTTATTTTTATCTATTCATTTGTGATTTTTTTTATTTATTTATTTATTTAATTATTTGTTTTTATTCATTTGTTATTTATTTATTTATTTATTTTTGTATTTATTCATTTGTTATTTATTTATTTATGTATTTATTTATTTATTTATTTATTTATTAATTTATTTATTTATTTATATTAATATTTTTAAAATATTCCTTGCTTTGAAAAAGCTGTTTTGGTAATGGCATTGCTCGTTTTATACGTGTTCAACCACCCCTTCTCTCAGAACGCTTAATAATCAGCGATTAATATCATGTACATTTTGTGTTTTGTATTTCTTTTTTTTTTCATTTAATGAAGGTTTTTAATCGTAGCTTTTCCTTCAATTCAAGTATTTATACCAGCCCTATGTATTGAATAAATAGAAAATCTCATTACTTGGCAGTAGTAAGGTAGCGTATATACCAATCTCTGTAAATTGTGCAATATAGGTTTAAGAAAAAAGAAATGTGATATTTTGGCTACAATAAAATATATATATATATGAAATTATTTTGAAATATTTTTTGAAATTTAAAACTGTTTATACAATTCAGCTAAGCACTTAATTTGTTAATCAGAACAAAAAATGGTATTATTTTGTAGAGTCTTAAAGATTTTTTGTTAAATCTTTTTATACCATTGACAAATATAGGATATTTGTGAAGTTTCAGAAACATACAAAATAAACTTTCCATCGTTCTCCAGTAGCTAGGCTTCTAAAATTTATCTCTAAAATTTATAAAATGGAGTTATCTAGTTCTTGCAATCAGGTGACGATATATTATCAATTTAGCTAGTAGTGCAAATTCAATAATTTATAAAACCTCATTTTTTATTTTGTACTGTTTCTTTTGTTTATTGACAGTTCTGATCGGAGATCAATATATACATGGCATACATAATTTCTAATTAGTCAGAATCCGATACCTCACACACGAATAACGCTTCTGTGAGGCTCGATGGGGCTAAATTTAGTCTGATTTCCCTCTCTCGACATTCTAAGCGTTTGTCGTATATGCAGAGCTTGAGGTACTCAAGTTTAAGATCGGATAATTAACCCACTTTTTTTTGCTGGCAGTGGGTTGTTTGGAAGCCGAAGGGTTTTGTCCAGAGCACTGTGGAATGGAGTCACTCATGCAATTTTTATTTGAGGCGGGCTGCAGAGGATTTTCCATTTTCTCACCAGGAACACCATCGGCCTCAAACTCATCTAGACCTTCGGCTATCTGAAAAAAAACACAAAAAAACGCTATAGCTTTCTTTTGCTATAGTAAAGTTGTTATTTGAAATCCTCTTACCTCTTCTCCTACGATGGAAAAAATTAATTTGTCGTTCTCATCAATAATGTCTTTCAAGGAGGCACCACCTACTCCAGTCTGCCTCATCCTGTCGACCTTATTCTAAGAATTTATAAAAAACATTGATTAAAAAAAGAAGCGATTCAAAAATTCAAAAAGATATTTCTTACCATAGCGCTCCGTCGCCAGTTTTGCCACGTTGTACGCCTAAATTTATCCCCATTGGCCTCTGAAACTAGCCCGTAGCTGGCCGCGATTCCTGTAATCTTATCCCATTCTCGGGATATGTCTGCTTTTGTAAGCGAAGATGAGAATTTCCCAAAGAGGACATCCTTTGCTTTATACATTTCTTGCAGCACAAGCATCTGCTGCTCCTTCACCGACTATACACAATTTAAAAGAATTAAAAGATAAATCATACATTTTTGGAATTAATTATGTTTAAATTAAAAAAAAAATACTTACATTAGTATATTTCCTTTTATACCCAGCCATTTGTTCTCTGCTACAGCAATCACAGCAAATATTTCTGTTCTGATTCTGTTTCACAGCTTTTGCTACTACATTGTTGTAGTACAACTTGCTGTAAGTTCTTGTTACATTCTCACAGTGAAGATATTTGCTGTGATTGCTGTAGCAGGATGGGAAATGGCTGGATATAAAAGAAAATATACGAATGTAAGTATTTTGGTTACAATTGATTGGATGTGCAATAAATGCAAGCGTTCAACCAACAATTGAGTACACATTTTTGGAATCTTTCAACGAAATAAGGGTCTTCCATATCAAAATTGATGCGTTATAAATATAATTTTCGGTCTTCTTTCAATAAGGGTATTCATATGTCAAATTTTCCATACAAATTGTGACAGAATTACGAAGTTTAAAACTTTATAATACTAACTACGACTTGCATGAGTACCCTTGATTATATGTTGAGTTCAAAATTATTGGCGAAAATATTAATGTCAAAATCCATTTATTCTTAATTTATTTTAAATTGAAACTAACTCACTTCCAAAAAAAACAAATAATATAAATGTCACAAAAACAACATCTATTTGATCAACGAGTTACATCCTACAACGAGCTGCACATCTACTACATCAACGAGCTACATCATACAACACTTCCAGTTGAAGTAATGAAACAGAAAAATATAATTGATGTAGTTGTAGAAGAGTGCTGTAAGATGTAGTTGATGTATGTAGCTGCTGTAGTAGCGGAGAAATAGGCCCCTGATTGCAAGAACAAGGTAACTTAATTTCATAAATTTTGGAGACAGCAACGTTCATAGATACCTAGCTATTTGAGAACGTGATAAAGTTTAATTTGTATGTTTCTTATACTTTACAAATATCCTATCAAAGGGCACGGTAGTGCCCAGCCAAGTTCGCGGCACTACACCCTTTTTACAGGAACAAACTCAGGCGATTTTCAACGCCCCTCTAACTTCAGTACCAATAAAGTCAGAAACTTCAAATTCGGAGTATTTGGAAAAATTGGAAGTTTCAGTTCAGGGGGCGTGGCATCCACCCACATTCTCAAAAATTCTTATAAATTATATGAAGCACTTCCGATTGTTGTAGAACGATGAAAATTGGTAGGTCGGTGCCTTGAAGTACTTAGAAGAAAAAAAATCGAAAAATTGGAAGTTTCAGTTCAGGGGGCGTGGCATCGACCCACATTCTTAAAAATTCTTATAAACTATATGAAGCACTTCCGATTGTTGTAGAACGATGAAAATTGGTAGGGCTTAAGGTACTTAGAAAAAAAAATTGAAAAATTGGAATTTTGCATTCAGGGGGCGTGGCATCCACCCACATTCTTAAAAATTCTTATAAATTATATGGAGCACTTCCGATTGTTGTAGAACGATGAAAATTGGTAGGTCGGTAGGACTTGAAGTACTTAGAAAGAAAAAAATAGAAAATTTGGAATTGTCCATTCAGGGGGGGGTGCCATCCACCCACTTTATCAGAATTGCTATTATTTGTATGGAGCACTTTCGGTTGTCGTAGAATTATGAAGCTTTGTAGAGCGGTAGGGCTCGACTTTCACCTGGCAAAATAAATCTGCAAAGTGAAATCACAACAAAAAAATAAATGTTAAAAAAGGAGCCAAGTTCTTATGTGTACAAGAAACCTGTGCGTAAAAAGTCAGCCAAAAAAAGTAATGAGATCTAAAATATGTGCCAAGTTTTAAGTTCATGAAATTTAATATCAAATATCTTAAGTAGAGTAATATCGAAACCATTCCAAATCATGACAGAAATTTGGTAATTAATGATTACTGATTAAAATTTGGTGGATTTACTTGGCAAGTTTTCTCTTAAATACTTACTTAATCTCAAATTTAAAATGTATGAAAACTTGACCAGTGAGCCCACCAAATTTTAATCAGTAATTATTAATTACCAAATTTCTGCCATGATTTGAAATAGTTTCGATATTACTCTTCTTAAGATATTTGATATTAAACTTCATGAACTTAAAACTTGGCACATATTTTAGATCTCATTACTTTTTTTGGCTGACTTTTGACGCACAGGTTTCTTGTACACATAAGAACTTGGCTCCTTTTTTAACATTTATGTTTTTGTTGTGATATTGTCTACAGCAAAATACAAATATCCTATTTGACAAAAAGTCTTGAAAAGTTTACAAAATAATAAGGGTTTTGCTGATATTGTAAAAATAGAAAATTGAGTTACCTAGTTCTTGCAATCAGGGAACGATATTTCAATTTAGTTTTTGACTTCATTTCACTCTTGAAAGTGCAAAAAAGTCCAACACTTCGTGTTTATTAAGTAATTCTTTTATAATAGTATAATAGTTAATTACTACCCAAACTTAATAGTTGGTTGTCTTTTCAAACAGATTCAACATGAGTGATTGGAAGCTTTCTCAAAGCGAAACGAGGAGATTAATTGATATGTACAGGGAAAAGGAGTGCATATGGAACTACAAGAGTAGCCTGTATAAGCGGCACGATCTGAAGAATAAAGCTTGGGACTCCATATCTAGAGAGTTCCAAAGAGAGGTTATTGTGGTAAAAAAAAGTTAAAAACTTAAGATCTACGTATGCAGAAAGAAAAAAAGTTGAAGACTCCCTACGCTCGGGGTCTGGTTGTGATGAAGTATATGAATCACACCTATTTTATTACAACGATTTTTCTTTCTTAAATGATGTAATAGTGCTACGGAAGACACACAGCAACTTTTCTCTGGTAAAAAATAAATAAAACCAAAAAATTATTCGATTGAACTTTTTATTTTTTGTAGGACGACACATTGGATAGAGCTGTGGAGGCAAAATTTTAGAACTAAAAAAAACACTAAATTTAAGCTTTTTTTACTTAAAAGCTTCTGTTAATTTCAAAAGTCTATCATTATATGTAATTAATTAAAACGTAAATTTCTTTGCAGAACCGCGAAACAAATACACTAATTTCGGAAACAGTGTTGCCTGTCAGCTGGAAGAATTAAACGCAATTGAAGCAGCTGCAGCTATGGCTGATTTACAGCAAGTGCTTTCGAAGCATGTGATGAAGTCACTGCAAAGAAATTCTACCACTCCCTATTCATCTTCGCTATCCATCCATGTTGAAGGGCATTATAAGTGATGCCAGACTTTGGAGGCAGGTTATCCCATGGTAATACCCAACAAATCCCTTTTATCCCTCGCCAAAATTTAAAAAAACCCACATTTATCCCACGAAATAAAAATCAAAAAACTATTTATTTCATTAAATTCAGTCTTTTTTATTATGAACAAATACAAATTAAATTGATTATACAACTAGGTATACAAATAAATAGAAATTAATATTACGATAGGTTTGTATATAATACAAAAAAAGAAATGTTAGCATATACATTTTTAAAACGTTAAAAAAAGGAACATAAAATTCAACATACGATTTATTTGAAAATGACTGCAAAAAACTTTATCTCGGTCTCAAGTCTCATTATTCTCGAAATTTCATACAAAAATGACACAGCAAAGAGATTTAAGACTGAAGTAAAGCTTTTTGCATGCCTTCCAATGTTTTCGAAATAAATAATTTTTTTATTTTTAAAATATTCCACATTGATTTGTTATAAAATAATAGGTAAATAAATACTCGTGAATTCATCTAATTAATTGTATACATTTTTCGAATTGTGTAGGGAGAAATGCTCTTGCTTCACAACTAAATTGAAGCAAGTAATACCTTTTGATTGAAAACAGGACCTCAACAAACAAATTGAATTTATCATTTCTTTTCCCAACCGATTCCTTTTTTTCGATTTAATATCGGTTATAATCGAAAAAATTCTTTTTTTTTCTTATGCCCTTGTTCTGATACTAAGCTGGAACAAATATTTTATAAATTCAATTTTTAATTCCAAAAACAATCAAAACAAATTACCTTAATTAATACAAACCACACACATAAATTCACGAAATCGAGTAGTGTCAAATTGTTGTTATCGAATTTGAAATTTCATCTCATCAGTATGGTGAGTTGAGATTTTCACTACAGATATGTCAGTTTGTGAAGCAGTTTAGGGTAATAAAAAAAGAAAATGAACACATTCAGATAAGTTAGAATGATTTTTTTCTAAACATGAAAAAATTTTATTTGATCGTAGGTTGACAAATTTTTTTATTCTTAATGAAACTAACAAATTTAGAACAAAAAGTGACCAAATAGTAAAATCCCATTTTTTTGCACTATGAAGTTTGAAAAATCCCTTTAACCCTTTTAGCTTATTTTATATGAGAAAATCCCACAAAAAGGGATAAATCCCTCGATCTGGCACCACTGCATTATATATCGCTGAAAGGACATTCGAGACAAACTTTGAAATAGTTCCTCGGGATATTCTTGACAAGAATTCCAGAGACCTATATGAATCCCCAGAAGCAATATATCGTAATGCTATTGAAAGACGTACTCTTGGAGTGATTGCAAAATGCATTTGCGTGTCTTGCCTTTTAATAGAGGGGTCAATCTGGAATCAATTAGTTATGCAAATTTTTAAGTTAAAATGTATGATTATTCAGTTTTACCAAGATAAGAATAGCACTGAATCTGTCTATGGACATCCTACAAAAATTTGTATATTATTGTCCCTCATACCAGAGTATATCCTTGAGCAAATGTTGCTCCAACTCATGAGCCTCTCTCAGCATGAGGAATGGGTTAACCCAAAATTGATGTCTGCGTTTGGATTCTTCTATTTCTTTTTCTTCTATAACTCCTCTAGTTCCTCCAGTTCTTGAAGAGCTCTTAGTTTTTTTTATAGTTTCCATATCTTCTATGCTTATTCTTTGCGTCATTGCACTTCCTAAAACAATTGTAAGAAAACTTTGTTTTAAGCGGTTAAGTTATATCAGAGGGCACAGCCGAGTTCTTCTTCTTGAGCTTATCTAGGGAGGGGTGAAAACCAATTTCGGCTAACATGATTGCCCTCGAAGTTGCATTCATATTTTTTTTCAATGAACTGTTTAATCGCAAAGGCTCCAGTTGTGGACTTCAAGACTTTGATTTTTGAATAGCCTTTAATGAAGCTTTCGACGCCTATACTTCTTTTTTTGCTATCACTCACACCCAAAATCTGCTGTGGGCTCTCGGTCTATATCAGTTTTAAGCAAATATATGTTTTTTTGTTCCTTAAGTTATTACTTTACTATTGGGTTGGTAAGATTTTTTCTGAAAACTCAAACTATGAACTGATATTAATGCCGTAGTTATTCAATAATTATTTTATTTTCGTATTATTTAAAAAACAATGGTTAAAAATAAACGAAAATGCATTTATCGCTCTTAATAAACTCAAATAATTACAAGGCGATACCTCTTTAGCTGTCATCTTAGTAATATTGTTTTGACGATTATTGACTTACGTAAAGCAAATATTTTATCATCAAAACGAGATCGGCAAAACGATAGTCATTTTGAATGTTACGTGAAGCAAGACTATCGTTTAAACGATATCGTCTGCGAAAATCGAAATACGGAATGACCCCCTGTGCGTAAAAAGTCAGCTCTAAAAAGTAATGAGATCTAATATATATGTAAATGCCATGTTCTAATTTCATAAAGTTTACAATAAGCGTGTTCCCGAAAAAGAGATCTCAGAGGGCTGAGTGTCAAAAACTGAGCAAGAGAATCCAATATTTTGTTTCCTCAGTAATTTGACAACAAAATTTCTGAGGAATCCTGTGCACGAGACTGAGATTGCTGAGGGCTCTGAGATCTCATTTTTCTGAACATGCCTAATATGTTATATCTTAAAACTGATATTAAATCTAAAAGTAATTCAAATGTTTCAACTTTCAAAGTATCCACATACCTACTACATAATTTTTCTCAACAATTATTTCAAGGGCTTGCGGCTATCTATCTTCACTGTTGTGCTCACAAACAACGATATCGGGAACAAAGGAACCAGCGATGAAGCAAGACTCTTGTACTCTGACCCAGGGTCGTCCCATTACCGTGATTAAACGCCAACTCTATCCCCCATCCTATATAAATGCACTTCTACTGGACAACCGGGACTGAACAACCCGAGGGCGACAAAGTCAAACCGACTCACACAGGTAAATTTTCCCAAAAACATGGCCAAAATTATTTTTTGTGTTTATTCAATTTATTATTGCGCGATTAAATCAAAATAAGATAATTTTCATAGAATTCACCATTTTCAAGTAAATTTACACGAAAAATTATTTAAAAAAAAGAAAAAAAATGAAAAAGAGCTGTTTTGTTTTAAAGTACACCATAGGGTTTGTTCCATTTGACATGTAATAATACAATATTTATTATTTATACATTCACAGCCTTATTCATAAACGCATCATAGCTTGTGCATAGTGCTATGTACTCGTTATAATGCATCTGAACGCAAAAACCTTATTCATAAAACTTATGCAACGTTACATAGACTCATTATAAGCTAAACGAGTTTGGAGGTTGAATAGTGGCAACATAAGGATATTTTAGTATCAAAATGTCACTAACACACACAAAAGTGAAATATTTTGATATGCGCACATATACATATCTATACCTATTCTTCCCAATAAAAAATGTGAGCAAAGAAATAATGAAATAAAACAACAAAACAGATTATTTTCTCAAAAAAAACTAATTTTCTTTTATTTATGCACATATGTAAATGCGTATCTACTATAAACAATAGATAACACAATGAAAATAGAATAGAAAAACAAAAATAGAGAAACTAAAAACAATCCAACCGGTGCGGTGGCGGCAGCGCAGCAGGAAAACTGGAGGTTGTTTTTTTTTTTTTATATAAAAATTCACTGAGAGTAAATGGAATGGAATTGCTATAAGATTTTATCGAAACTTTCATTTATTTTTGCTAAAAATGAGTAATGACACAAGAAAACTACAAAATTATAATATTATAGACACAGAAATTGAAAAGACCGAACTGGAAGCATTTTTCTTTTATTGATTTTTCACAAACAGCTGATGTTTGTTTATGTGAAGTTGAAGTAAAACGTAATAGATTTCCTCTTTGTGGTACTTTATTTGACACAAGCGTTGCATAACTAAAATGGATGGGGAAATTTTTTATGAATAAGGATTTATGTAACGTTACATAGTGGCTACATAAATCCTTATGCAGTGCATAACTATTCATCTGTTTAGCGCATTCTAATGAATAAGGCTGTCAATATATTGGAAAAACAGTTGAGTATAGATAACAACAAACATAAATAAACATGCGTGTGTATGTGTGTATATAATTCAATGACTCATGGAACTGCAACTAAGTCTGCTTGCTCGATCTCTGGTTCTGTTATAGAAACTGAAGTACTCCAGACGGAAATGCATTTTTCGTTTTAGGGTTTAGTTTTCTCAAACCACTTATAAATGGGAAAGAAGAAAGTAATGAAACACATTTTCCATATTTTGCTGCCTCGAAAATTTTCTTGAGAAACTTTCTCGAAACCGCTTTATGTCTTTGTTCCGAGATTCTTGGGCTTCTTCGCAGAGCTGTCAAATCGGAAGAATAGCTTCAGATATAATTTCATGGCTGTGTATTAATATTTTGTGTACGATTGTGGGCAAATTATACCATGGTACCATAGGTAAAGTTGCACAAACATATTGTATTGGAACTTAATTTCCCTTCAACAACTATAGAAAGAGCTTCTTCTGCTGTATATGGAATAATTTCCTGGTCCATTTTTCAAAACTTTTTAATTATATCTTTCATCACATTTGAAGAATCTAATTTCCCTTTTTCTCTATGTTGCATTTGCGCCGCATAGCTTAATTCTTCGGTGTTATAATTAGAACGCAAATCTTCTGTTTTACCTTTCTTTGATCGTGCGCTTAGGTCCTAAAAATCTATTTGAGGCTGTCCAACAAAGCCACGGGCTAGGCATGGAAATTAAGTTTCATATTGAATCCAATTTGTATTTTGTTTCAAGAAGGTGTTGTAAGTTCTTCAAGCGCTCAGCCATCTTCTTCTATTTATATCCATAGAAAAATCAGTTAAATTTTTCTTTGTTTGCTCTGAAATTTCAATATTGGTCTCGTTTTCAACCTTTTCTACCGAAAAATTATTTTTTTTTCTGTAATGTCACGAGACGTACAGCTTCTAAAAAATTCAGAAAGCTGATTTCTTGAAAGAAAAATGAAACTTGATTGCGATCCTGTCTCAAGAAAAAAATCTAATTAAAAAAAAAAAAAAAATCACCGTCCTCAACACCTTTTAAAGCCAATATTTTAAAAAGTCGCAAAAAGCCGCAAAGTTTAAGGACTGTTTCCTAGAATGGAAACATTTACCTAACTTTTAACACTATTTTCATTACAAAACAATGCAAATCAACTTAACTTTTTCGTTACTAAATAAAAAACTTTTTTTTTGTTTTTACTGCGAAAACACAATATCTTGAAAAGCTTAAAAATTTATCTTAGATTTAAATTATTGCAAAAAAGCTTCATTATCCTTTTTTTCACATACCACTAGCAACAGAATCCATATTAAATTATTTTACAAAGCCCCCCAAAAAAATTAATAAAAAACAAGGGAAACTACTTCTTATCACAAACCAAACATGATACTACACTTGTTAATTTAAAGTTTCCACTTTGAAAGCATCTACTGATTAAACAGTTACAATTTGCATCGAATGATCAATCAGGTTCAAAGCTCATGTTATTTGTAAACAACTTGGCATTAAAAAAAAACAACAAATCGTAAATTTTTTTTTGTAGTTTTGGCCATTAATTTGGGAAAATTTACCTGTGTGCGACTTGTAGGTACCTATATTAGGCGTTTTTCTTTTTTAATTCAGAAAAGAGCTCTGAACAGAGTCCGAGCATGTCGAGCATGTTCTGAATATCATCTGAGCAAGTTTGTTCTGACCACCCTGAACTATTTTTGAAATACATCTGAACACTAGCTGTCAAATGCTATGCGTTCAGCATTGAACTCAGTCTGCTCAGTCATTTTATTCTGAGCTCATAGAGCGCGGTCTGAACAAACTCTGAACACACTCAGAACGAAAAAAGAAATACAAATTTTTAGCTCTGAACGCTCAGAGCTAAAAAAGAAACACAATTTTTTGTTTGACAGTTCAGGCTCTGCTCTGAATTAAAAAAGAAAAACCCCTATTAAGTGTTCACAAATGTATTTAGATTTTATTTGTATTTTAGAGATGAGAACGAGAAGCACTTATTCATGACAAGTTTAGTATACTCTTGGAGGATTGGTCAGTTCCTCGCAAGAGGCAGTACCTGGGAAAAAAATTTGTTTTTGGTGGCAGCGGCTGTGGAACCTAATGTATCTTTTAGTCATAAATTATTTTTTAAGCCAACTGTAAACAGAAGTGTTCAATAAAGCAAAATGTAATCTAAATTGAATTGCTGAACTAGCAGTTTTCCTTTAGAGGTGGCAAGTTTGGTTTTGATGTACTATGTTGATGTTTAAAGTGTGCAAATGTGTACATGCCTCTGATTTTGATTCTTTTTCAAATCCAGAATCAAAAATATTTTTTTCTTTTCAGAAGAAAAACAGTCATGTAATGCCAAACAAACCTTTTCACAAGCATTCGGGATGCTGCCGTACGACGAAACGAAAACGCTACAAGCCAATGGGCGCGTTCAATGTTTGAATGGATAGCCTATCTAGGATAGCTTTGTATCCATGTATGTGTTTGAACACAAGTCAGCTGTTGTTGACATTTCTCATAGGATAGCTTTGTATCCTAAAATTTTTAGGATAGCTTGGGATCTCTTTTCTGCCAACAGCTGTTTCGTCATCAGCTGTGTTTTAACAAGGGATTACAACAACACAAACCTATCCAGATCGCTTTAGTTCGGTGTTTGAACGCGGCCAATGACTCTGCTACGAGAAGCTTTTGCAAAGTAGCAAAATATTTTTTGTGGTGCTTCTTTGATACATACAAATGCATTGAGTAATTGTTCGCATAATGCAGCTGTAGTCAAAACTACAAGTAGTGTCTAAAGTGGGTTCTCGCAAATCAGCAATTGGATCTTGGATGATATCAAAACAGTGCTTGACAATGCACACGGACACAAGTTTCTTGCCATTGCTGCTTCTCTTCATAATCCAGGGAGTTATAGTCAAACGCTAGACAGTTAGATATTTTGCCTTGCGGAAACGTTTCGCAGTATAGTGGTCAGCGGAATGAGGCAAATGACGAGCATTTTTTTCCTTAACAGCAATGTAATCTTGCAAGCTTCTTCATTTACCAAAGAGCTTGAAATCGAGGAATCGTTTGTGGTACGCCAGGAAACAAATGCTGGGACGACTTTCCATTAAGGTAGCACGCCTAGACTGTTGATTTTTTTCTATAGTGAGCTAAGGCTCTCAATAGAATAACTATAAAATATTACGGTGAGGAAACATTTCTAAATGTGATTAAGAAAAAATTTGTGATTTCTCAGAACATTTTTGCGAATAACATGCTTTTTGTGTCGTCAAGGCTGAGGATTAAAAGCACCTTGCCTGGCCCGCAAGGTTCTCGGGATTTTAACTCCCTTTTTGGGTCATCTATCCCGCTCACGCGAATCCGTCGCTCCGCTTAGGGTATGTTCAGTCGCCTGGCAGGTGTCTATGTCAATAGTTTTTTGGGCACATGTACATTTTTGTATGAAAAATGAAGACTTAAAAATTTATTAAAATTATAAATAAAAGTTTCCTCACGTTAAAATAACGATATTAATAATTAATAATTAAATAATAAATTAATAATAGTAATTATTACTTTGAAGAATAAATCTACCGAATAAAATTATCCGCGTATGCAAATTCGTGCTACCCTAATGGAAAGTTGAGTCCAAATGCTGAGGTATAAATGAAGATGTTGGATAACGTGCTTATAAATATGTTTTAGAGTCAAGTTCTGCTTCAATCTAATCTTAAATAGTGAATTATCTCCATTTTTGCTTGAAATGTGTTTCCCAGGCTCAAACAGCCGTAATATTTAATTAATTTTGTTGTAAGGAAAAGGGAAAATAAGATTCAGGGCAGTCAAAACTTTGCTTTTTAATAAAAAGTTCTTCAGAACTCTCTTTATTTTTGAATACCCACCTTCACAAATGTTGTCTTGATCAAGTTTTTGGTGGAGATAATTCACTATTCAATGAACGACACATATTTTCGGGTAATTGAAGAATTCAACAGTATCTACAGCGCCAAGAACAAAGGTCTTTTTTTCAAATAATTTTTCAATAAAAATGTTCGTGAACCTTCTCTTTCTCCAAAAATATATTTTTGCACTTCTTGTTGCTACGCTTGTTGCGGCACTTAGCAAAAAGAACCGGTGCTGGTAAAATTGCGGCACTTCAGCCACAACCGGTACTCTTTTGCGGTACTTTAGCAACAGCCGGTACTTACTTTAGATGGCGGCACTTGGCAACGTAAAGACCTTTTGTTAATCCTCTCAATGCAGAAAAAAATAAAAGATTTCTTGAGGTGAAATTACAAAACCTAGATTTAATTCAAGGATTAGTTAATTTATACATAAATGAATTCTTAAATTAAGACTTACAGTGTCTTTACTTATTAAGATATATAAGATTATTTCGGCTTTACAAGATATAGATTGCATGTGCAATTAAAGTGCAATGAGCAATTAAATAAAATTATATCGGTTATTTTGGAAACTTTAATTGAAAAATTAATAAAAGGTAACTTTAATTATTGGAGGTCGCAGTCAGAATGATGAAATCGCCATTTTAAACAAATGTGGCAAAGACATTTATGTTTAGCTCTTAGCCGTAAGGAGTTGGCTACATTATATTTGCACGGCCTGTTTCAGAGGGGCCTGTTCCAATGTAGAGGCCTGTTCACAACACTCCCCCCTTGTAGCATCTCCGGTCGGCTTATCACTTTCTGGAATTCCGATGTCAAGTACTGCCAGTTTTACGATAGGCCTTTCGTAAATGCCCATTTGGGTTTGTACTGTTGCACTTCGTACTTGGCCATCACTTGAAGTTTTCGTTTGAATAACTCTACCTTTGGGCCAAGATCCTCTGGTATTCTTTGGGTCCACAATAAGGACAATATCTCCAATCTCAATTGGTTTTACTGGTGTAAACCATTTCGTTCGTCTAGTTATTGTAGGAATATATTCCTCTACCCAGCGTTTCCAAAACCTATCCGCAAACTGCTGCGAAGCAAGCCAATTTTTTCTTAGCATCTTACTATCATCGTTAAATACCGCAAACGGTTTTTCACCGCTGGATGAACCCAATAAAAAATGATTGGGAGTGAGCGCTTCTTGATTTTCCGTTTCTATGGGAATGTATGTTAAAGGTCGTGAATTGACGATGCTTTCTGCCTCTATTAACATGCTCCTTAAAAGCTCATCTGAAGGGTTGCGAGTTAGTGTTATGGAATAAAGGACCGTTTTAATGGAGCGCACCATGCGTTCCCAACTGCCTCCCATGTGGGGCGATCCTGGTGGTATGAAATGCCATTTTGTCACTGTGGTGCTAAACTTTTCCGCCAACTTTTCTGTATCGACTCTTGCCAAGGCTTCTTTTAGTTCTCTTTCGGCCCCAATGAAGTTTGTACCATTGTCACTATAGATCTCAATGGGTGTTCCACGTCTAGCCATAAAATTACGTAGCGCAAGGATGCAGGAATCGGTCGTAAGGCTATGTGCGACTTCTATATGTACCGCTCTGATAGTTAAGCACGTAATAAGTACTCCCCATCTCTTTTCTGTTCTTCGCCCTACAACGACGTTCATTGGGCCAAAGTAATCGACACCAATAAATGAGAAGGGTCTGCTAAACGAGGATAAACGGGCGATAGGTAGTTGAGCCATCATTGGTGGTTGCGGTTGAGCTTTAGCGTTTTTGCAAGTTTGACAGGATTTCCGTATTTTCTTAAAGACGGTCCTCAATTGAGAGATGTGGTACTTTTGGCGAAGTTCATTGATCACGGTTTCATGATTCCGGTGTCTATAACGCCGATGCAAATCCATTACAATCAGTTCGGTAATTGCATGTGATTTTGGAAGAATAATCGGTTGCTTAGCGTCTGCCGTCACTCCAGGAGCCAGGAGGGCTCTCCCATTGGTCCGGATTATAAATTCCTCATCCAAGAAAGGACACAAGTTGAAGAGTGAACTGTTTTTCTGAACAAACTTATTCCTTTTGAGGTCAGCAATTTCCTCCTGGTAGGCACTATCCTGGGCGATTCTTATCAACGTGTTTTCAGCACTGCGGAGTTCTTCACGTGTTAAATGGCCACGTCTCTTGTAAGGTTGGTTTTGCTTTCTCATGGATTGACGCAATCTCCAGGGAGGGAGACGGTGTGCTAAAGTACCACGTATCTTGCAAGGCTGATTGTGCTTTCTTGTAGAATGGCGCGATCTCCACGCAAGGATGTACGCTGTGCTTCTTAATAGTAGACTCCAGCTTGAAACCTCTTTAAATCGTATGACACTTTCTGGACGTAGAGTATGAATGTTGATGAAGTTTGGTTTCAGCTCTTCGATTGTCGTACTTTGTTCTGAAGATTCTTGTGGCCAGTTTTCCAAAGGGAATTTTAAAAATTCGGGCCCCATGAACCAGCGACTTGAAGCTCTTAAATCGGGCGCCTTTTGCCATTTAGTTGCTTCATCTGCAACGTTTAATTTGGTTGGAACCCATCGCCATTCTTCTATTTCTGTAAGGTCAAGTATCTCACTGACGCGAAAGGCAACGAACTGTCTGTATCTACGGTGGTCTGAACGGAGCCAGGACAAAACGTTTTTAGAGTCAGACCAAAAGTACTTCTGTTTAAACTGTATAGTATGCGAATCGGTTATGGCTTTGGCGAGCCGGGCACCAAGAACTGCCGCCTGTAATTCGAGGCGAGGAATTGACAGGGATTTTAGAGGTGCAACCCGCGTCTTAGATCCAATAAGAGAACATTCTACTAATTCACCGTTGGAATTTCTAACGTATGCTACAGCAGCGAAACCATTCTCACTGGCATCGACGAAGATGTGTAATTGAGTTTCTCCCCAAACATCGGCTATGTAGCATCGTGGAATTCTCAATTTTTCGACTTCTGGTAGGTACTGGATCCACTTAAGCCACTTTTCGTGCTCAGAGTCTTCAATTTCCTGGTCCCAATCAATCTTTGATCTCCAAATCTCCTGCAAGAGTATTTTGATATACATGAGGAATTGGGCTAATAGTCCTAGCGGGTCAAATATAGTCATCAGTGTTCGTAAAACTTCGCGCTTTGTTGGTCGCTTAGAGCCAAAAAGATATGCTGAACGAGTTGGATTAGCTGTTAATTTGTATGTGAAACAATCTGAACGCGTACACCACCACATGCCAAGCACCTTTTCGGTTCCCAGCTCCACATCCATATTTAAGTTCAATTTGTCAATTGGTTGACAACTAAGAGCTTTAAGTACTTCGGTTGAATTGGAGATCCAATTCCTTATATGAAAACCTCCTTGTTGATGAATGTGTCTGATTTCCTTGGCTAGCTTGACTGCTTCATCCTCCGTGGGTACGCTGTCCATTAGATCATCAACATAATGATTGTCTTTGATCGCTCGAGCTGCTCTGGGGAATTCGTCTGCAAATCGTTTCGCATTTGTGTTTTTTACGAATTGAGCGGCACATGGAGAGCATGTGGCTCCGAAGGTCATAACCGTCATTACGTAAGTATCTACATGTCCGTTTTTGCTGTTTGGCCAAAGGAACCTTTGGAAATGCTGATCTTCTTCCCTTATCTTCACTTGGTGAAACATTTCTTGAATGTCTCCACATATAGCGATCCGGTTCTCTCGAAACTTCATAATAACCGATGTTAGAGACGTAAGCTGATCAGGGCCTTTCAACAAGACGGAGTTGAGTGATATTCCTTTAACAGCTGCAGCGGCATCCCAAACGATGCGAAGCTTCCCAGGTTTGTTTGGATTTTGAACTGGAAATATGGGAAGATACCACACTCCACGATGTCTATCCAGTAGGTCCTTAGCAGAAAGTTTTCGAGCATAGCCCTTCAATACATACTCGTCTATTTTTTCGTTTAATATTTTTGCTAGATCAGGGTCTCGCAGCATCCTTTTTTGAAGACACTCTAGTCGTTTTTTAGCCATTAGAAAACTATCAGGAAGTTGGATCTGATCGTATTTCCAAAGAAGTGAAGTCTCGAACCTTTTATCTTTCAGAACAGTATTAGTCTTCAGAAGTTCCAGAGCTCGCGTATCTTCAGTAGGCATCAGTATATTTGAAGTGTTCGTGGCTCCAAAGCTGTCTGAGGTTATAAAGGCTTTTACCAACCGTTGTAGATTGGCATCACTGCAGTCGCAAGTGTGGAAAGTATAGTGTTTTCCTCTTTCAGAATTTTCATTGTAGACACCATGTACGACCCATCCAAGGCGAGTTTTTGTGGCACAAGGATCTTGGGCACCACCCTCTTTCGTTTTTAAGGGGAGGCCTAATCTAGCATTGTTAAGCCCAATTAGCAGCCTAGGAGTATCCTGACGGTAAGCTTCGATTGTAATTCCTTTGAGGTATGCATACTTCCTCTGCATTTCATTGATGTCGAGTGATTGATACGGCAGTTGCAAATCTTTGACTGTGTGCACATCTTTAAGGGTATGCTTTTCTGCATTACACGCTGTACTAGATATTTGTAGGTTGAACACTTCAGAATCATCTTCAAATCTCGACATGTTCCCAGTCCAGTGTAAGCATAATGGTTCTCGATCACCCTTCAGTTTCAATTTACTTGCAATTTCATCGTCCATCAATGTGAGAGATGACCCTTCATCTAGGAACGCGAGTGTCTTCAGTTGAATTCCATTTCCATAGAGTATTACTGGAACTATCCGAAATAGCACTGAATTGAAGTCATGAGTTCGAATACTTGTCTTATGTGGTGAATGTAAAGCCACTGTACCAGAGTTTTGGAGGGTTTTCATACCGTCGAGTTGGTTGCTATCTGAAAGCCGGTTGCTGGATCTGGGGCTGTCCCGTGGTGAGGCTATTGAGTGGTCTTTGCTATCATTATGGAGCAGCGGATGATGTTTGAAAATACAATTGTTCTTCCCGCAAGCATTTGTCGATTTGCATTGATTATTTGAGTGCCTAGATAAACACTGACGGCATAAACGGTGTTTTCGTACCTCAAACCATCTTTCAGTTCGGCTCATTTTCAAAAATTGTTTGCATTTGGAGACCGAAGGACAATCGCTATTGCAAATATAACACTTGTAATTTGGCGAGACTAAACTGCTGGTTGTTGTTTGGTTCTCATTATAATGGGCATTGATAAACCCCTTTTCTTTATATTTTTTGTTAGAAAACTTATTAACATCTGTAACTACACCTGTCATTGGAACAAGAACTCCACTAGCTGCTTCCGCAATTTGATATATCCACTTACTAAAGTGTGAGAGCGTACAAGTTGAAAGAGGTAACGAATGCTTATATGTTGCCCAGTTGAGACGAATGGCTGGAGGTAGCTTGTCCGTGAGTTCCTGCAATAGTGTTGGGTTATTCTGGTGTGCGACTAACCCTGATGCATCAATGACGGCACAAAGATTTTGTACTGATAAAGCAAATGCCACAATCGTCTCAAGCTTCTCTGCCTTTGGTGGTGGTGTGGAACGAATCTTTTGAAGCTGAGTGTGAATTATAATTTCCGGCCTTCCAAACAGCATCTTTAGAGTTGCTATTATTTGTTTGACACAATTTGGTTGCATAAGTAGACTTTTCACGGCTGTCAGTGCTTCTCCTTTAAGAGCCCTATTCAGCCTAACTAAGTTTTCTTCCTCAGTAAAGGCGCAGAGCTCCGTACCCCTGTTGAAATCAGATATAAATAGCGGCCATTCATCGGGATTTCCTCCAAAGGCATGTAAATCTCGCGACATTAATTGACGTGCTGCTATTTGATTTCGAGTTAAGGCCGGCGTGGTCGAGTTATTTATAGCTATATACGAGGAGCCTTGCTGAACTGGATTCTGAGATGAAAATTCATTTTCCTGGGGCATCGTATGTAGTTGAAAAACATTTGAAGTTGCTTCTTCGAGAGGAATTGACCTGGAAAAACTTTGAGCTGGCAGGACGTTTTCGTTATGGAAGGGCAGTGAAAGGTTTGAAACATGAGGAGCGTTGTACTGTTGTTTTGGCTCTGGTTTATGTTGTTTATGTAGCTGTCTTGCATCTAAGATGTTGTTAGTGGTAGCCAGGTTGTCATGCTGAGGTGCAGAGCGGAACCGTGACACGTTTGACGTACCCGCATTTGCAAGCCCTGTTGATTGTAGGCACTTCCATGTCGGAGTTCTATCTAGCCAGCTACTAACTTTAAAAATAGATGCGTTGTCATCAACTTCAATTTCTTCTTCGCTCTCAGCTTCGTTTTGGCGGGATAAAATCTCGTATTTCTTAGCGAGGTACTCCTCCTCTCTCCTTTTCCTTCTTTCCATTTCCTCAGACTCACGGTTCTCTATCAGGGTTCTTTCCTCTTCTAGCCTTTGCAACTCTAACTCTATGAACCTGGTGGAAGAGGCCTTTGAGGATCTGGAGCAGCTATGAGTCTTAGAGGCACTTCTTGTGATAAGTTTTTTGTGTGCTTTGCTTGCACCATCTAAGTTGGCAGCGTCACATGCGGCAGTTTTTTTGCAAACATTACTAACGGCTGCAGTAGCTTTCGTTCCATAGGACCTAGAACAAGCCGTAGTAGCTTTCATAGTAATGGAATCTAAATTCGCAACTTCAGTTTTATTTGAATAAATTTCGCCACTGGTAGCACTAGCGCCTAATGCCCAACTAATTGCTTTCTCCGAGGGAACAACCTTTAAGGAACTACTAAAAACTGATTTTACGCGGGCGTTATTAATTCCTGTATCTAACTGTTCGACACCTAAACCTTGTTTGTTATTCAGAACACTATAGTTATCTTGCGGTAAAATAGGGTTGGCTTTGATTGGCATACCAGCAGTGACAAAAATAGTTGAAGAGTTGGCTGTGGTAGAATTAATGGCAGGCAGCGTGGTTGGCATAACACTTGAGCTCGAGGAAGCAGTTTTTTGTATTGAATGTGCTCCTACATTTGCGTCTGTGGCTTGCGACTGAGTTACAATATTAAGGGCTTGATTCGCGACAATGTTCACAGCAGATGCGGAAGGGGATTTTGAAAAACTACTAGATAATGAAAAATTCTTACCTTCACAGGTCTGACAAACCCAATTTTCGTCTCTTATGAAGCTGTTGACTTTGGCACAGGCGTAGTGGTGCCAACCAAGACACTGGTCACACTGAACCATGTTGTCAGCAGAGTCTGGATCATCGCAGGAACAGCAGTTAAAAGATTCTGATGGATTTCCAGTTGACGATCTTCTCGAAGGATTGGCTGATGGTTCGGTTGACTTCCCTTTCTTATTTGGCATCTTATTAGAAGTGAGCACTTTGAATGTTGCCTACAATCGCTTTGATTGTTTTCCAAAGTGCAATCGATTTCTTTTATTGAACTTGATACAATAATCTCCAAAATGTTTTCCAGTATGGCAGCAATTTTTTCTTCAGATTGCTTTTTCAATCGCTTTATACTGTTTTGTAAAATGTTGCGGCACTTAGCAAAAAGAACCGGTGCTGGTAAAATTGCGGCACTTCAGCCACAACCGGTACTCTTTTGCGGTACTTTAGCAACAGCCGGTACTTACTTTAGATGGCGGCACTTGGCAACGTAAAGACCTTTTGTTAATCCTCTCAATGCAGAAAAAAATAAAAGATTTCTTGAGGTGAAATTACAAAACCTAGATTTAATTCAAGGATTAGTTAATTTATACATAAATGAATTCTTAAATTAAGACTTACAGTGTCTTTACTTATTAAGATATATAAGATTATTTCGGCTTTACAAGATATAGATTGCATGTGCAATTAAAGTGCAATGAGCAATTAAATAAAATTATATCGGTTATTTTGGAAACTTTAATTGAAAAATTAATAAAAGGTAACTTTAATTATTGGAGGTCGCAGTCAGAATGATGAAATCGCCATTTTAAACAAATGTGGCAAAGACATTTATGTTTAGCTCTTAGCCGTAAGGAGTTGGCTACATTATATTTGCACGGCCTGTTTCAGAGGGGCCTGTTCCAATGTAGAGGCCTGTTCACAACAACGCTACTTCTTTTCTCCGATTAAATTATGTTATAAAATATCCACATTTACTTTGAAAAAACTATTTTTTATATTTTAAATATTCTCTCTTTTAAAAATATCGGTTTCACTTCGAGTTAAACCAAAACGAACACAAATCGTTTCTTTTTCTTTGTGCGCAAAAATCAGCTGTCAAACTCTGGTGCAGTCGTTATATGGAATGAAATGTCAGAACATGATTTGCCCAGCGCAGATAGAAGAAAATGCAAGATATAAATATCTGATATTAAGTTGGAGAGAAATTATCTCCTGTGGAGTCGGGGTGTAATAAGTGAAAGTGTAACCGTGAGGGCGTCGCGTCGGCCAGTTCAATTTGTGGTGCTGGTGGTTTGTGCAATTTGGACTTATCTATGTACATACTGAAGTATGTAGGGAGGGAGTAGGGAAGGGACCTAGATGCGAAACAAATGCATTCGTTTAAAATATTGTAGAGCTTTTCTACGATATGACCCTACGAGCTTCTATTTCTCCAGGTCAGGATATCAATTCGGATTTGAGACGGCTGCCTCTTTGAGTAAGTGCACCAGCACGTAGCACCAGTACCCAGCCATACTACTATCCGGCATTCCAAATAAATTTTGCTTGTCAATTGAGTATGTAATAAATGTTTGGATTCTAATTCCTACCTATATTACAAAAATAAACGTAACTGGACGGGAACTAGCTTAAAACTGGCCGGCTACTGAAATTTGTTGAAAAAGCACTTTTATGAAAAAGTAACTTTAATTTTAATTGCAATAAGTAGGTACAACAATTAGCTTCATGTATTTTTAATTCCATACAAAAATTTTAAAGGATATTAATTTTTTGTATTCAATATTGTCAAACAGATTTACCATTACAGTCTAAAAGCCAACGACATAAAAAGTCAAGTCGTTTGCGTATGTTGTAAGTCATATCAATAATAGCCTTTGAGGTTTTGAACCATTAGACGTTTTTCTGCCTAGCTAAACACGTGTTGAACAGGTGTAAAATTTGACGTTAATTTACATCTATATATGTATTTCAATGCCTATTGGTCCGAGGGAAAATGTGTGCATAAAAGAAATATTTAGGCCCCTATTATGACTTGCGACTCGCCGAGAGGAACGTTCGACTTTTCAAAAATAAAAACTGATATTTTGTTCAAAGTCACCAAGAAATCCAGTTCGACATCGACGATATAGGCGAACTTTTGCTAAAGCCATTGAGTGGCATTCAAATCTTCCAAATTTTAATCATTTAAGGCGAACTTAATTCAGGCGAGTCGCAACAGGTAATTCGACACAGTCACACTTGAACGTTCGACTCGGCGAATTGCAAGTCATAATAGGTGCCTTACCTTGCAATTTTGAACAATTGTTGTCATAGGTGCATCTCTCTGAAGTGAATACCTAAGAAGATAGAAAAGCACGAAGTTTCCAAACATGACTTGTTTACTTGAGTGTTTTTTTTTTAATGTTGCCGCTTTCTATCTTTAAACGACAAACAAAAAAGAGTTTAACCTATTACCTACAACAATTGTTCCAAATTGCAAGCTAAATATTTCTTGTATGCTCACTTTTTCCATCCGACCAATAGACATTGAAATAAATGGTGCACTTTTCTACTTAAGGATTTGTTTTTTTATGTTCTCGAAGAATTTAATTGAATTTTTTTAAGTGTTAGTTATTAGCTACATAGGTACTATAATTGAAACTGAAATAGTTTCTTATTTCAGTATGTGTTTAAAAGGCAGTTAGGTAGGTAGGAATAGCTTGAATAATATTAATGGAATTTCATGTGGACGGTTCGGCAAAGTTAAAAGAATAAATAATAAAGTCTAAGCATTTAAGGTTTATTTTGGCATCATAACATAAACTTGATGAGACTGAGGCGACTGATTTTGCTTTTAAATGTAGGTACCTATTTATTAGTCGAGTCAACCAACCTGGTATGGCATCCTGAAAGTCCCCAGCCCAGAGCCGCGAGCTTTAGGCAGGAGTGTGGTTAAATGTCCCCTTTTGTAATTTTTCATGAATATTTTGAAAACTAAGCGTATTACATAGCGGAAAAGTGTATACTACAAAATTAAAAAAAAATTTAATTTCCTACAAAAAAAGTTTTATTCATATTTTCGGTAGTAGCAAAATTAAGAAAGATGCAAGGAATCTCGAAATTTCAAACATTTTAAAAACAATGGTATTGTCTTACATAATCAATGATTTTTGATGAATTTAACCAGAAATAACGGAAAAACTAAGTATATATTCACTCACGGTCATTCCAGTGACGTCATGCTCTCATGACGGAGTGAAAGGAAGGTGGTTGTATTTAAAATGTCCTCATTTAATTATTTTGATTTTTGTGTTTATTTTCATTAGAGAAACACTGTTTCTTCAAAGGTAATAGGTTTACAGAATGTTTTGAAGTTATTGGCCAAAATTTTATGAAATAATTTTTGGACATATCCTAAGAAAAAATCTATAAGAGGGGGGTGTATTTCCCTCTCATTTTTATAAGAGGGAGATATATTCAAAGGCATTGACTTCAAATAGATAATGGCTAGGTATATAAAAACAACGGAAATACTTACAATACTACGCTTCAGCTTTTTTAAAAGCTTAAAACATGCTTTTATTATACAGTAAAATCAAGTTAACAATTTTTGAAAAATTCGTTTGAAAGCTCAAAATTACTAAAAAAAAAACATTCAAAAATGTTGGTAAGTGATTTTCTATTTTTATTTTACGTTATAAGGTAGTAAATTGTTATGTATTATTTAATGTTGTCACTATCCCTTAGTCGAATGCTGATGAAAACCAGACGGATGAAGGGTTTTAAGTTTTTGAGAAAATTGAAAATTATGAATACCCTATTTAAAAAAAATTGTTTTTGTTATTTTTATATTCCTAGATGATTCATTATTTTTGTATGCAAAATAAAAGTAAACTTTATTAAAATCCGTTGTTTTGATGTCTTTTTCAAGTTTTCTCCAGAAGAACTTTATTACCATTTGCACAACGAAAATGATTTTTACCAAAAAGAGAAGTTTTCATAGTTTTCAATTTTCTCAAAAATTTAAAACCCTACAATCGTCTGGTTTCCAGCATTTGACTAAGGCCTGATAACACCATTAAATAATACCAAACAATTCACTACTTTGTAACGTATCTGTTCGGGAAAGTACTTTTTTATTTAAAAGTGTGGGGCCTCCACTTTTTGCTAATTATTAATATTTTGAACATGAACAAAGTTGCGGAAACGTCTCCAGATGCCAAATGTACATGAAAATGTTGCGAAAACGCTTCCAGATGCCAAACGTATATGAAAAAGTTGCGGAAACGCGCTCTGCGAAAATAACTTTTGATGTCTTAAAAGATAGGTGTTGAGTAGACACCTAGTGTTGCCACTTTACGAAAGGGTAGGACCTCGTATTTTTGACAGTTTTTTAATATATAAAATTGCGGTAACACCTCCAAATACCAACCAAGATATTTAAAGAGATTATTTTGTATTAAATTAATATTTCATAAATATTGAATTAAAGTATTTGATATACATATATGCATGCATTCATTAATTTTCAACGAGCACCTAAGGCGCTTTACAAGCAACTAGTATTATAATATTAGACGTTAGCTTATTATAATTTGTCCGTTAAGAGTTAGGAACGCATATTTTTTTAATGATTAACCTTCAAATTTGAAATCAAATTGTCAAATTGTGGTTTAAACATGCAAATTGTGGGGTAGATTTGATTTGTTTCCCTGCTTTATGTTTTCAAACATGCGACTTAAATCTCGGTGAAAAATGAAAACAAATGCAAAAAATCATGCAATAATGCATTTTTTTTTCTTATTAAATTATTTGTAAGTTTCATCATAGTGTAATTGAAAGTATACACAATTTCCAAGAAATGTCGATTTTTTTCTCTTTGACAACCCATTTGAACACTAGCGCCAGTTGAAGAAAAACATAACGTATTTTAACTTTTTACACTGTTAGGCGAAATTCGAATTTTTGTCTTTAAATAAATAAATAAATTGGGTGGCGCAACAGCTCATGGAGAACCAGGGCCTAGTGACTTACAACTCACAACCATTCCTGTGTGCGTGTTTTTGGCAGGAATGGAGGGGAACTACAGTTTTTTGCCGAGTCCGAACGGCTAAATGAGAAGCACCTTTTCATGACAAGTATACTCTTGAAGGATTTGTCAGTTCCTCGCAAGAGGCAGTACCTCGAATAAAACATTTCTGTTTTTAGGTGGCACGGCTGGGAATCGAACCCACACCTTCGGCATGACAGTCCTACGCACTAACCATCAAGCCACGAGGTACTACTAATTACTAATTTTTGTCTTTACCATGAACCAAAATATACTTTTCTGATGGTCTTTGATGCGCTGAATTCAATATGTCCTCAGAATTTCTCAAGCACGTCATGTTTTTGAGATATTCGTACCTAAAATTTTGAAAAAAAAAATCGTTTTTTAGGCAAATTTAGGGTTATATTTACGGTGACCATTTTTTTAGGGGCAAAAAAGAGGACAACTTTTTAAAAACGTTCTAAAATTTAAGAACGAATTATAATTATAAAAGGAAACGGACCGTGGTGACAAAAACTATATTTACAACCCCAAATATGTGCACTTTAATAAATACTCTGTAACGAAAACCGAGGTGTTATCCCTCTCCCTCCCTTACCACCATTATAACCCCATGTATACAGGAACATGAGGCTAGTCCTGGCAGCAGGAAGGAGAGGGCGTCCAGGCTACGGCAGCGAGGCATGCTAGCAAAAGCACATCCTAGCACGTCGGTGGGGTGGGTTCTTGCCACCGTAGCACTGAACTTGTGTTACGAACTTCATGCCTGTGAATATAAAAATCGGGTTCAAAAAAAAATAACTGAAGCCCGAATCCGTCCAGAATGGGAGGGGTGTGATTCCTATAGGGGGAGGGAGGGTCAAAGGTGTTGTTGACCCTCCGGAGGATTTGCCCACCCTTTGTATCTCTAAGATACCACCTTGGCTACTGCATCCTCCTAGTTGTGCAGTAGCCCCTAGCTTAATTTCCTAAGCTTACCAAGTCTTCAACTAGTCCTCCTTCATCGTCACTTCCACCTCTGACCTTGAGGGCTTAGGCTATCATCTCAAAAAAAAAATTATTAAAAAAAATAACCGGAGAAAATGTATCTTCCCTTCTAAAACCAAAACGTCAATCATTTATATTTTCGGGAATAGTGGAAACCCAAAAAAAAATCCAAAAATATTTCAATTGAGTCATATAAATATTACAAAATTTTATTGGTGGCCAAGAGATAAAATACAAAAAAAAATTTAAGGCAATTGTTATTATTAGTAATTATTTAATCTTTTAAATTTTAACTAGGCAAAATATAGGAAAAATACCATATATACTTAATCGTTACAAAAAAAAATTATAAACTGAGAAATTATATTCGGGCAGGTTGGCAACTCTACCCCAATCGATCGAGTAGTTAAAAAGTTTATTATTATTATCCGATATATCTATATGTTAGGAAATCTCATTTAGTATTACTATTGTTGTTTTTTTTTTCTTAGTTTGTATTTATATAAAACTTTTTTTTTTCTTTATAATTGATTTGTTTTCTTTCTTCTTTAATATATTTAGCTAGTTTTTTTTCTAAGGGAAAAGGCTCTACCCAAATCAAAACAAAAAAAATTATCTTTTTAAAATTTTCAATAAAGAACAATCACACACAAGTAAATTGACTTACATACATACTTTGCCATCCAGACAGCCAAGGAGGTGCACCACTTTGGAGGAATTAACTTTATAATTCGATGACCACTGAAATGATTAATGCTTATGTTTTTTTTTTTTTTTTTGCTTTAGGGGGTGTAGGGCGTTTTAATTAAATTTATATATTTTATTTTTCTTTATATTCTTTTTTTTCCTTTTTCTTTTTATATTATTTAGGTTTATTAGATTTCCTTGTTCACAATTAGTTAATTTATTTTTTTTTTATTTTTGTTGGATAACTTTACTTTTCAAATTACTTTTATTTTAATTTCTTTTTATTCTTGCCACACTAATAAATTAATTTTAGTTGTTTAATAACAATATTTCAAGCTTAAATTTAAACACATAAACACCACATTAGACACAATAGGAAGGATGAGGATATCACAAAAAAAATAGGTAAGAGGGTAGGTATGTTTTTTTTTCTTTGGGAGAACACACTAGATACACCTTTTTTTTCACTGGGAGATTTGCTGCAGAGGGTTTTCTCGCTGATGGGCAAGAATCGACGAGGGAAAGATCCTCCAGTAAGTATATTCCTCCAGGTTGATATTAGGACTACAGGTAAGTTATTTTTTTGTCTTCTTCTTGACTTTTTTCATTTTTAGGGGTATGGTAACAGGTAAGTTTATTATGTCTTGTTTTTTTTCTTCTTTTCTCTTTTCAGGTAGGTTTTAGGGGATTCTTTATTTTTTTTTTATTTAAAAAGAAAAATCTTAAGATCATAGGTTTGGCTTCTATGACTGTTTGATGTACGCAGGGGGGAGGGGGGGCACTGACTTTAGAAGGTAGGTATGTAGGTGTATAGCACAATATTTTATTAGTTTTAAGTTTTATCTTAGTTGGGGTAGGATATTTATTTTTTTTTCTTTTATACACTTTTATAAGGTTTTTTTATGAGGTTTACGAGGTTATATCCACTTTATGTTTGTTCACAGGTATTGTTTTTTTTCGTAGTTGGACTTTTTTTTTATATTATTTCGTAGGTAAGTATACCCATTTTTTTCAAATAGGGATATAGACACTTGTCATAAACCGCGATGTTAGTTTTTTTTTGTTTTTTGATCTTCGTTCGAGAATGCTTTTTGTTATTTTTTTTTGTTCTCGTCTATTTTCTCGCGTTCGTTTTCAATAACTTCTTGTATCAGTTTATTTGCCGACCCGCACTGCTTTTAGGTGCCAGTTATAGCTATCATTGAAACTCATCATTGAAAATTTTAATGATTGATTTCGAGACATTTAGAAAGTAAAATCATTTATTCTTTTGATGAAAAAATAAAGGTAAAGGCTTAATTAATATTTCTAGTCAAAAAAATTGTTCAAATAGGCCCAACTTTCCACATAAAAACACTTTTCATATTTCAATGATTGAACTACCTTACCAATGATCATTCAAAAGTAAAAAGTCAATTTTTGTGGAAAGTTGGGCCTATTTGAAATTTTTTTTGACTAGAATTATTTATTATGTCTTGTGCTTTAATCCTCCATCAAAATAATAAATGATTTTGTTTTCTAAACATCTCAAAATCAATCATTAAAGTTTTCAATGATGAGTTTCAATGATAGCTATAACTGGCACCTTACATCGATTAACGACTGACTATCTCTCAACAGCAACAGGTACCTCTTCTATCTTGGTGATGCTGACCATTCCTAGCTGCACTATCATGCCACCCACTATTAACTGTCCAGCTAGTATGTATCAACATCATGCCACCAGATATTAGCGGTTCCTGTTACTGTTGGAGGTCTATGTACCTAAAGTTCGACTAATTTATGATTATATATACAAAAAATATTATTTACATTATGTACTAAGTTAGGTGATTATTATAGTCTGGCAGATCTGGTTGATTATTAGGTCTATTTTTGTATAATATTGGAGTGGTTAGCAGTTATAGGTTGTATGGTTATTTGTCATTATTATGTATATTATTAAATTTTTATAGTACTGCCGATATAGTTTATACTTATTATTTTTTTATTGTAATTATCGTTATTATTATAATCAATATTATTATTATTTTCATTATTTAGGCTTGTTATTATAATTAGGATTGGTTGTTATTATTCCCTTTTTGTATTATGTATTATAGTTTTTGATTAATTTGTCGTTTCCAACAACTCTTTGGTAACATCAGAGTTCTTGTTGTTTGCACTAGATTCTAGATTTTCGGTAAGATATAGAACTTAACGTAGATAAGCAGTTTATATCTTTATTGCTACAAAATTTATAAAAGTTAACTACCTAACTTTTGATCAGAACTTTAGTTGAATTGTGAATTAGAAGATATCCGAGCACGTTTTATAAATAGGGCTGAAATAGTGTTTAATTATTTTCTTTGCTATTTTTTTTCTAAAGAAAATTTGAAAATCTGCACAGCCAAAGTTGTAATTTGTTGCACTTTGCTATTGACATTGCCTCTAGTTTGTCAACTTTAAATTGCGATTTCTCGGGTGTCTAAATAAGTCTTGAATGAATTTGAAAACACTCTATCGGTCAGGGCACGTCAATTTAGAAATAATAGCGACAAATTCACTGGCTAGAATAGATTTTCACATGTTCTTTTTTTTTTTTTTTTTTTTTTTTTTTTAAAGTAGATACTTGATATGGTTTCAATCTTAGAAAAATGGTTTGAAAGATAAAAGTAGGACATTTGGAGGACAAATCAGAAAAAGGAGGACAATTTTCTGTCCTCTTTAATAAAATAAAATATAGAGGACAGGACTCCGAAAAGGAGGACTGTCCTCTAAAAAAGAGGACGGATGGTCACCGTAGTTATATTATTTGTCAGGTAATTTTTTTCGAATACATTTGTATGGCCGTTCTGAAGTATTAACATTTATCTTCAAAATTCTTTTTGAATCTTTCAAACACCTTTATTCACAAATTGACTGGACTATTATGGCTGAAACCTTTTATTACTATTATTTTATATCAATATAATAATTTTAAAGTAGTAGTATTTTTGGTAGTAGATACAAATCATTATTATTTGAGAAAAAAAAAAGTTATTTCATTATTTAACGAATACCTCGTCTTCAATGCTTTTCCACTTACTTTATAAACCATAATAAAAGTTTTTGCAATGGCCATGCAAAGAAAGAGAACAAGCATTCCTTGGGATCATTTTTCAGAGAACGAGAGCGAACTTGGGAAAGCAAAATGCAAATATTGCTCACAATAAATATCTTTTACTACTGGGAGTTTGGCAAATTTAGGTAGGCATTTAAAAAGAGAGCACGTTGGAATTTCAACAAACCTTATAGAGCGCCATAACACTGACTGCTGCTGATTCAACACCAGCGGAAACAGGAGTCATTACGATTGACATCGACACAGATGTCCTTGCCCTGAGCCGCAACCAAAATCAAGAACTGTCCAGCAAAAAATATTGGGATATACCTACTGAAAGTACAAGACCCCTTTCGCAACAAAAAAAAGTTAAAAATTGACAACCAACTAATAGTTATGATAGCCAAAGAGTACCACCCGTTACGATTAGTTGAAGAACCTGAGTTTGGTAAACTTATTTCTCTCTTATGTCCCCCATACAGGTTACCGACTAGGAAGACATTGTCCGAAACCCTCCTGCCTCAGCTTTGTTTGAAATTAGAGCAAGAAGTTCTGACAAAACTAGAAAATGCTCCAGCAATATGTATAACGACAGACGCATGGACCTCTATAAACAATAATAGTTTTATTGCTGTCACAGCGCACTACATTAATGAAAAGGATGTAAATTTATGCTCTAATTTACTTGGGTGTATAGAATATGGCGATCGAAACACTAGTGCCAATCTATGTACATTCCTAAAAGAACAGTTCTCGAGGTGGAAGATTCAAAACAAAGTTGGGGCTATTGTCAGCGACAACGCAGCGAATATTCTTTCGGCAGTACAAATTGGGAATTGGCAATCTATTGGATGCTTCACACATTTATTGAATTTGGCAGTGCAAGCAAGCATTGAACATATATCTGAAACTGTACAAAAAGTAAAAATCATCGTGGAATTTTTCAAAAGAAGTTCCCAAAGCTTGTCCAAATTAAATGAAATGCAGAAGCAAATGGAGTTACCAGTATTAAAACTGAAGCAAGACGTCCCAACCAGATGGAACTCGACTTTCGACATGCTGGATCGAATTTTAAAAATAAAAAATGCTGTTGTTGCTAATTTAGCAATACTGAAAAACGATTTAGCCTTAAAATCTGAAGATTGGGACGTAATTGAGGCTGTAGTTCCAATTTTGAAAATCTTTTCGGATGTAACAGTTGAAATATCAAGTGAAAAAATGTAAGCTTGTCCAAGGTGATTGTATATTGTAAGCTTTTAAAACGCCAACTTACAAAATGCTTATATGAATTTGAAACACCATCTCTTGATCAAGCAAAACAAACGCCTAACTGTGTCCGCAAATTTTTGGAAACTTTGAGTCAACAAACGCAGAAGCGTTTTAATAATCTAGAGAAGAATCCACTCTATGCCAAAGCAACAATTTTAGACCCAAGATTCAAAAACAGAGGTTTTCGAGAAGAATTTAATTTTAAAACAGCTTATGACAGCCTAAAATTTAAAGTTTCGTCCCATCAGGCTGCTCAAATTACGGAACGCACAGAGAGTACACCTCTTCAGGAAGATGTCGCTCCATCAATTTCAAGAGCAGCACTTACCAATTCGAAAGCACCATCAATTTAGGATGATTTTTATGCTGAAGTTTCAAGATTAATTCCACAAAACACAAGAGCTGCTGGGATAGTAGAGCTTGAAAATTATATAAAGTAGCCTCTGCTTAAAAGAGAGCAGCCAAATAATCCCTTACACTGGTGGAGTGAAAGAAAATTCGTGTATCCAATCTTGTATAAATATATATACGAATGGGCTAAAAGTGACAAAGAGAAAGCGGCGGTATTCGCCGATTACCTGGAAGAAACATTTAATCCTTCTGATGGGCACTCAATGGAAATATTAATATGAGTTTTTGCTCAAGTGAGAACTACACAACCAGAAATGCTACGCTCGCTGAATTGAACAGAGAAATAAAGAAGCTAAAGTCTAATAAAGCTCCGGGGTATGACTTAATAACAGCGGAAATATTAAAAATGCTTCCTCATAAAGGATTAATTAACCTCCTTTATATAATAAATGCCGCTCTAAGGCTAGAATATCTTCCAAGCCAATGGAAAGTTGCGGAAGTCATAATAGTTTTGAAACCTGGCAAACCATCTCATGAAAAGAATTCTTACAGACCGATTTCGCTTCTTCCAATAATATCGAAAGTTTTTGAAAGAATACTTCTCTTGCTCCTGCAGCCTATAATAGAAGAGAAACGATTAATACCTGAACATCAGTTCGGATTTAGAAGCAAGGATTCAACAATTGATCAAGTGCATAGAATAACTGACGTAATTGAGAGAGCTCTTGAAGAAAAGAAAATTTGTTCGACGGTCTTTTTGGATGTGTCGCAAGCGTTTGACAAGGTGTGGCACGAAGGCCTCAAATTCAAATTACGACAAGTTCTGCCTGAAGGACTTTATAAAACTCTTAACGAATATCTAGAAAACAGACTTTTTCGTGTAAGACACGGAAATGAATATTCTAATTTCAAATAGATAGTGGCTGGGGTACCACAAGGTAGTGTTTTAGGTCCAGTTCTGTACCTTCTATTTACACGTGATATACCTCAAACAGAAGACACTATCGTAGCAACGTTTGCTGATGATACTGCAATACTAGCAGTAGGCAAAACGATTAACGAAGCTACGATTAAATTACAAAATGCTCTTAACAATGTTAATGAGTTGACAAAAACATGGCGAATAGCACTCAATGAACAAAAGTCGGTCCACGTGAACTTTACGTATAAAAAAATAAATAGATTGCCCGTCTTTCTAAATAACGGTCGTGTTCCATTTGCGAATGAGGCAAAATATTTGGGAATGACTCTAGACGCGAAATTAAAATGGAAGCCGTACGTAAAAAGAAATGCGAAGAATTAAAAAGTAAATTAAGAGATATGAACTGTCTACTCGGTAAATATTCTAAGCTCAGTATTGATAATAAGTTGATTTTATACAGGCAGGTACTTAAACCTGTCTGGACTTACGGTATTCAACTCTGGGGTAGTACCTGCGATACAAATTTAAATAACTTACAAACTCTTCATATTCAATAACTTACAAACGTTTGATAATAAATAGCTTAGGTCATTTGTAAATGCACCGTGGTATATAAGAAACGAAGATCTTCACAGGGATCTCGGGATTCCAACGGTTCGAGACGAAATAAAGAGTTTCGCGCCAAAACATAGAAATCGGCTATTAGATCACGCTAATCGAACGTTTATTGACATTCTTGACGAGTCGAATTTAGTACGCCGTCTGCAAAGAACAAAACCTTCCGACTTGGTGCGGTGAACACAAAACCGCTTTAAAATCGCGGAATAAGCAGGAACTTTCACCGGAAAGTTACCTGCAACACGTTACTTAACTTCGTTAAAAATAAATTGCTAGATAAGTTTCAACTTAGTTGCAATCGGGAAGTGGAGGTGGTTTTAGTGTAGTAAGAATCTCACACTTTTATGAGCACGCGTTTTCCGGTCCTCATAGAGCCTGAACATGTTTTGCACCTACCCACGGAAAAAAAAGTTAATGAAAAAGAATATTAAAGAAGCAGGATAAAAAAAAAAACAATATTAAAAACAACAAAATCATTTTATTTTTGTCAAATAATATTGTTATGTTGTTCGTGATCGCTTTTGTAAAACTTGCAATATATGTAGGTACATGTAAATAAATAAGTATTGCTTTTTGAATAAGGATTCAGTATATTTTTCTTAGTTTTAAGCTATTAACTTATTTCTTAAATGTTTTAGTTACAATTAAAATAGCTATGTGTAGTGAAGTGTATGTATTTAAAATGCTGTGATGATGTGATAATTTGAATAAAATAACTAAAGTTCCTATGTGCTTATAAAGTTATTGTATTATGATATTAATGTTCCTTAATGTATTTTAATGTATGTTACTCAAAAATCAAAATGTGATATTATTATTAAATTAAATTACTAATCATTTAATAAGAGACTGAATTGTTTGTCAATGTTTAATTTTATATTTTGTTTGTAATTACTTCTCCTAACATACCTTTCCAAACATATCAAATGTATTAACAAAAAAAACTATTCTTAAATTCAGCGTAATGCTAGAATTTTATTACCACTGAATTTTGTATCCCCTATTATTTGTTTTCTTAATTCTTTGAATTGTTTGTGTATAAAAAACGAAAAATTTTACCCTACATTATTAAGAAGAGACTTAACATTTTTTGTCAGCTTTAATGTTACTACTTCTGTTTTTTGGCTTCAAAAAATGCGGAGTAATAATATAATATCCTATTTTTTCTTAACAAATTGAAATGTTTTTGTTCCAATGTAATGTAATCCTACTGATAGTCCAGTCAACGAAGACTAAAAATTATAAAATAAATGCAATAAATCATGCTCTCTGGGTTATTATTTAATGTGGTAGGGGTGACCCCCAGGTATAACATACTAAAAGCCCCCAGCCCAGCGCCGCGAGCTATAGCCAGGAGGGGGGGTTAAAGGTCCCCTTTTGTAATATTTCGGAAATATTTTGAAAACTAAGGGGTTGAGCGGAAAATGAAAAATCATAAAAAAAAATTAATTTTTTTTTTATTAATTTTGGGTTTTCAAACGAGTTTTTAAAAAATTGTTAACTTGATTTGACTATGTAATAAAAGAATCTGTTTTAAGCTTTTAAAAAAGATGTAGCACAATAATGTAAGTATTTTCGTTGTTTATAAATAGCAATTTTTCTACTTTCAGTCAATGTTTAGGGAATTTGTCCCCCCTTATAGAAAGGAGGGGGGAATACACCTCCCCTTCTTAAGAATTTATTTCTTAGGATATGTCCAAAAATGCTTTCATTGGCCTGTAACTGGGAAATATTCTGTGTACTTCTTACCTTTGAAGAAACAGTATTTCTCATATAAAAATAAACACTGTATCAAAAAAATAAATAAGAACATTTTAAACACAACCAGCTTCTGTGCCCTTCAACTTGCTCTCATGACGTCACTGAAATGACCATGAATCAATATATACATACTCTTTCGGTTATTTCTGTGTTAATTGATCAAAAACCATTGATGTTGTAAAACGATAACATTGTTTTTCAATTTTTTGAATTTTCTACTCCCCGTATCTTTCTTAACCTTTCTCCTACCAAAAATATGAATAAGACCTTTTTTGTAGGAAATATATTTTTCTTTCATTTTGTGTGTTCACTTTTCCGCTCAACCGCTTAGTTTTCAAAATATTTCTGAAATATTAAAAAAGGGGACCTTTAACCCCCCCTCCTGGCTATAGCTCGCGGCCCTGGGCTTGGGACTTTTAGTGAGAGAGTGTATAATCTAACAAGTCCATCAAAATAGCCAAAAATGCCATTTATAAAGCTTTAAAAACTTTACATCAGCCTAGTTTGAACGACTATTTCTCGGTCGATTTTTATCCAAACCATTTTTTTAAAAATTTATTTTAAAGAAAATTTAATTATCTTTCTTTTATATGAAGCAATGCCTATACCTATCTCTGCTGGTAAGAAAGTTATAAGCAAATATGTAAAAAAACACAAAAAATGCGATTTTTCACATTTTTTTGCAATGGTCTTTTTAAAAATAAGCTAACTTGAAATTTTTTAAATTTTTTTTTTCAAAAATCCATTTCGACGGTAAATTTTACTCTCTACAAAAAAGGTTTCAAGAATTATCTCGAAATTTTGCTTCGTTTTCGAGTTATATGCAAAAAACCAAAAAGGGTGCTTTTGCACCCCCTCTCAAAAATGCACCCTCCAATTTAATAGCACTCCGCGGTTTTCTCATCTTCAATGACCCCTTTGATGATTTTTACAATAAAATTCCATGAACGTCTTACTTCCTTATTGCCCTGTTTTTTAGGACATAATCAATAGCCTAATTCTGGAACCAGATCATTTCATATTTGTGTTCATACACATATGTAGCTTTAATTTCTAAACATCATTATGCTACTTAAGGTTCCGGTTAAAGATTAGAGTCTACCACGATAGCTAGAAAACAATTATCTAGGAACGGAAATCTCCAAAGTAAAAATCGGGAAAATAAAATCTAGAATTGAAAAATCTATGTACAAAGGCAAATCTCGGAACTACAGAAAAAGAAAATCGCGAATGTAAAAATCTAAATTCATATTAATTTTTGAGTCAATGGTTACAATTCACGCTAAATCTTTTGTTATTTTTTTACATTCGAGTCGAGATTTAAACAAGGAAGTTGCAATCAGCGTTGCCATAATGGCATTATAATGAAGCTGCTTTGCCTCTCATTGCTGTGGATTTTGGTGCTGGTAAGAGTGCCGATCTCAATGTTGTTTTTGGAGATGAAGCTGTTCTGTTTTTGGATGGTGTGAGTGCTGATGTTGACAATGTTGCTAGTGTTGCCAATGTTGATACTGTAACTACGATCGGAAGAGATACAAATCAAAAAAAAAACTCAAAAGGTCTTCGCTCTAAAAAAAACAATGTTTGGTACTGCTGCTGCTGTCGAAGGCGAACTTACACTAGAGTCTGTTCCTCCGATGCGGTTTCTACATCTTTCTCGTTTGCTTAGCAATGTAACTGAAGACAATGTGTTGGACTATGCTGCGAATAAATTAAATATCCCGAAGACCGGTTTGCGTTGCTCGAGGCTAATTAAAAGAGATGTTGACTCTACCTCACTTCGCTACGTCAATTTCAAATTAGGGATTCCTGCAAACTATTTTGATGCAGCCTTAGATCCATCAATTTGGCCTGTTAATTTGCAAATTAAAAAATTCATAAATTTTCCGAAGAGGGGCGACACTTCCAAAGTGAAATAATAAAAACCTCACAACCTAGAGTGAATTTGTCCGAAGTTCGTGTATACTTTCAAAACGCTGGTGGCCTGCGGACTAAAACAAACCAGCTTTTCTTAGCTTCTTCGATCCATGAGTTTGATGTAATTATCATTGTGGAAACATGGCTTAACTCAAATTTTATGTCATCGGAGCTTTTCAACTCTTCTTTCAACGTTTATCGAAAAGATCGTTCCACTACAACAGGATGGGTTCGAGGTGGAGGCGTCTTGATTGCCGTCCGAACAAGTTTTAACAGTACTCAACGCAATCTATTGAATGACGGTGATGAAATTGAGCAACTTTGTGTTAGTGTAAGTTCCAAAGACTCTGCTGATAGTAAAGATTTATTTTTTATTGTAAGTTATATTCGTCCCAATAGTGGAGTAGAACTGTATAATGAACATATTGCCAATGTTCAAGCAATTGTAAATGAGTTAACGACCAACCAATTCCCATGTATCCTTGGCGATTTTAACTTAGGTGACATCGTCTGGCGGTACATGGAAGATGATCATGTTTTAATACCTTTTAATACAATTAAAGATGTAGAAATGTTGGTCGTTGACTCATTATCTGCTATGGGTCTTTTTCAAATTAATAATGTAAAGAACAGTTTAGGGAGAATATTAGATCGAGTATTTATCAGCAATGATTTAAAATACTCTCTGGTAATGTCTGATTTTCCTTTGATAAACAATTCCATTCATCATAAGGCCGTATGTATATCTTTTGAATACTATGATTATGCAAAAAATTTGATCAAAAACCAAAAATTATATAATTTTGCTAAGGCTGATTTCATTGGACTTAATAGTTTTTATAATAATGTAAATTGGGAGAGTTTTATCGATGGCAAATCATTACAAGATATGTTTACTCAATTTAAACACATATTGTTTGAAGGTATAGAACTTTTTGTTCCTACCTTAAGAAGAAAAAAAACTTTTAAGCTTCCATGGTTTAACCCTAGAATAAAGAATCTAGAAAATGCCAAAAATAAGGCATTCAAGCGTTTCAAACTAACAAAACTCTCTGAAGATCGTGAAAGGTTTTTTCAATTAAGGAAAGAATTTGACTTCCTTAATAAGTTTTTGTATAGACATTATTTGCATAACACCGAATCCAATATAAAAAATAATTCTAAATCCTTTTGGGTATTTCTGAATTCTAAAAGGAAAGGTTCATCTTTTCCACAATGTATGGAGTATGAAAACAATAAATCAAACGATATTAAATCCTCTTGTGATCTCTTTGCGCATTATTTTAAAACATCATATAATAGTGATATAATTGAAGATATTGATGAGCTATACCCGGAAACTATTCCTCAAATAGATTTTTCGTTAACTAAATTAACAGAACAAGAAATTTTCAAAAGTTTAAATGACCTTGATACTACTAAAAAGGCTGGCTTTGACTCAATCCCTCCTATCCTGTTATCAAAATGTTCTTCTTCTCTTTGTTGTGTTTTGACAACTATCTTTAACAAATCTCTGTCAACAGGCATTTTTCTTGAGGAATGGAAGATATCCTTTATAGATCCAATTTATAAAAACGGACTTAAGCACTTAGTGAGCAATTATAGGCCCATTTCAAAGCTTTCAGCTATTCCCAAGCTTTTCGAAAAGGTAGTAACTGATCGTCTTTATTATTCGGTTAAGGAATTTGTGTCCCCTTACCAACATGGGTTTGTAAAGGGTAAATCAACTTGTACAAACTTAAGCCTCTTTACTAACTTTTGTATGAACTCATTAGAAAATGGGAAACAAGTTGATGTCTTATACACCGACTTTGTCAAGGCGTTTGATCGCGTACACCATGGTCTCCTCTTGCAAAAGCTAAAAAGATTAGGTCTGAACATAGCTTTTATAAAATGGTTAAATTCCTATTTATCTAATAGAAAGCAAGTCGTTAAAATAGATGATATGTCATATCGGGTCTTCCACAAGGAAGTCATTTGGGGCCACTCCTTTTCATTTTATTTACAAATGATTTGCCCTCAGTATTGAAGTACTGTAAGTGTTTAATGTATGCCGACGATGTGAAACTTTTTCTGGCAACATCTTCACCATTGGATTGTGCACTTCTGCAGGTAGATATTAATAATTTTCTTGATTGGTGTAATTACAATCACCTTAAACTGAACTTCTCTAAGTGCAAAATATTTAGTGCATCGAGATCATCATCTCTCATTATTTATGAATATAATTTCTGTAATGATAACCTACAAAGAGTCAATACCATCAAGGACCTTGGTGTGCATTTTGATCAAAAGTTTGATTTTCGATCGCATGTGGACTATGTTGTCTCCAAAGGTAACTCTATGCTAGGTTTCTTAATACGCAACTCAATTGACTTTAAAGATTCATATACATTGAAGGCCTTATTTATGGCTTTAGTTTTACCTATTCTGGAATACTGCTGTGTTGTTTGGTCCCCTTTCTATGACAATAATATATTAAGAATAGAAAGAATTCAAAAAAGATTCACCAGGGCCCTGTTTCATAATAAAGTACAAACCAATACTATTAGTCTTGTAGTTTGTACTTGGTACAATTTCGTTTCATAATGACTAAGCTACAAAGTACAAACTACAAATAGTATAATCAAAAGTACAAGCACATTTTTGAAGGTTGTACAATGATACTGTTTCATAAATAGTCGCTAATACTACAAATTACTAGGGATTACTTGTACTATTTGTACAAATTTCAATTAGCTTGTAATTTCACATATTAGTGAAACCTGCCAAGCCCCTTGCTTTTATTTTAACAAAAATAACCAACTTCTTCTGTGTTAATACAAAAAAAAGTCTTTTAAAATGTTAAATGAGTTGCTTTTTAGCAGTGAAGATGAAAATGATCGTGCTATTCCACGGAGAGTGACTCGACGAAGGAAAATCTACCGAATCAGGAGCAACTTTAATTTCCAAAGCGAATTTGAATTTAAAGAAAGGTTCAGAATGTCATCGGAAAAATTGGAGATGTTGCTCCTTGAAATTGGACTGCTACTTGCAGATCCGGTAGCTAGAAAAGGAGGTGCACTTTCTGCTAAACGAAAACTGTGTATTGCCCTGCATTGGCTTGGAAGTGGTAGCCAGTTTCACACCATTGGAGATATGCATGGAGTAAGTAAAGCATCCGTTTGTAGGTGTGTAAAAAGTGTGGTGAACGCTGTCAATACCCGCTTATTCCATACAGTGGTTTCATGGCCAGAAAATATTTCCGAAGTAATCAATTCTTTTTATGATATGGATCATTTTCCACTGGTATGTGGAGTACTCGACGGTTCATTGATACCTATTGACGCCCCAGTTGAAAACGAAGGGGCGTTTGTTGATCGGCATGGGAACCATTCGATTAACTGTATGTTCGTTTGTGGCCCAACAGCAATGTTTTACTATGTGAGTGCAAAATGGCCAGGAAGTGTGCATGACTCAAGAGTGCTTCGAAATAGTTCACTGTACCGGAGAATGGAAACCCAGAACATTTTTCCTAACGCAGTTCTCCTAGGAGATTCCGGTTACCCTTTGAAGTCATGGCTGATGACCCCTTTGCACCACGAGCCAAATAGAATTGCTGAAAGAAGATATAACCGGCGACTGAAGGCTACGAGACAAACAATAGAACGAGCTTTAGGAATATTGAAGGAGATATTTCCTTGCTTAAATTATCTTAGAATAAATCCTATATACGCTTGCAAAATTGTCAAATGCTGCACAACTCTTCACAACTATTCAAGGATGGGTACAGAGGAAGTTTTTGATACCAATGGGAGAGAGGAAGAAAGGGACTTACCTATGGAAAATGAAGAGATGCTTTCGCCGTGACAGGATATTTGTACTTTTTCGTTTGTATAATTTCACTAATAGTATTATTTAGGTCGTCACCATTATGAAACAGAAAATATTAGTGCTTGTACTTTGTAATTTGTACAGTTGTACTTATGAACTAATACTATTAGCTCTATTATGAAACAGGGCCCAGGTATGCGTTGAGAAAGCTTAACTGGAATGTAACATTACCCGAATATAAAGCAAGATGTTCTCTTATCGATTTAAAACCGCTTGAATGTCGAAGGCAAGTTCAATGCATCTTATTTATTAAAGATATTTTGGATAATCGCGTATCTTGTTCTGAATTGCTGTCATTAATGCCTTTCTATGCCCCAACCCGTGTCTTACGAAATAGAAATGAGCTTTTTTATATTCCTCCTCATAGAACTAACTATGGGTTGAATGAACCAATTACGCGTTCTCTAAGACTTGTAAATATGGTATGCGATGAAATCGACCTTTATATGAAAAGAGACTTATTAAAAAAGAAATGCTTGCAATTATGTATGTAAATAATTTACTTATAAATGCTTTAAAAATAAATTATAATAAAGTTTTATGTGATATCATTATGTATTTTTAAGAACACAAGTGCCTGTACTTGTATATGAGGTAGATATTAATTAGCTAATTTTTGTAATCAGCAGATCTTTGATCAATTGATGAAATAAATAAATAAATAAATAAATAAATGCTAAATCTAGCATAACACAGGAGTGAAAAGCATTTTGAAATTTTAAATTATGCTAAATGCTTTTTTGGCATTATCTGTTTTTGTTTGGCATTCTTGAATGCTAGATTTGATTTAAAAAAATATTCAATTTTGTAAAATGTTGATATTATGAATTTCAAATCTGATCATTAAGACGCTGAGGAATTTGAAAAGGTCGCATAAAAAAGGGTCACAAGGAAAAAAAAAGTCGCACTAAGGAATTTTTTGATAAATAACAAAAACAATCAAAATACGTACCTATAAATAAATCGCAAAGAAAGTACCTAAACAACTTTTTTCGTAGTTTTCTTTCTTTGAAAATTGACCATAACAAAAAATCAGTACTTATATTCAACTTCACAGACACATTTAAATCTGAAGTTTTCGTATAAATATTAAGTCCAAAAATTAATTTGCTTCTTCACATCCACGGTTCACTTTACATCGAGTTAGAGCCGAAAACCGATTACCAATTTTCTGAAAAATGTATGCACATTTTTCTTCAAAACATGTAACTCGTTTAGGCTCTAGCTTGATGTATTTTACATACATCGGACGTGAGTTATCCTTATCATTCTTGTACCAAACACCACAGAAGAAATATTGAAAATTCCAAAAAATAATAATTTTTAACAAATCCAAAATTTCTTTTCTTCAAAATTTTGATGTGCAATATTATTTACATCTTAAAGGTTCTTTAAAAAAACTTTTTCATTAAAATCGAAGGAGCCGTTAATGAGAAAGTCAAAGACATTTGTGTCCCCCTTCCACATTTTAAGTTTTGGGGGACGAAATAGTTTTTGAGATACAAAATTTGGACAATCGCTCTTTTTGAGATATACATACAAGTTTTTCCTTTACAGTATTGTATGACAAGTACCGTTATTGTGAACCAAAACCTCTAAGGAATTACCAAAAAATCTTAACTTCAAAATTTGAAGAAATTGTTTCATTGGTTTGGGCTCAGGTCGAGGTAGAAATAGACAGACAGAATTGTGACTTACACTTTTTTGGGGTTCTCTATTATCGTACTGACATTATGTTTTCTTCATATACATACATAAATGGAAAATTGGAACAAAAATTCTAGAAAAAAACAGAGAACTTAACCTTTTCCATGCAATTTTTTAGAGATGGGGTCAGAAAAGTCGCAAGATTTCTAAAAAAGGGTAAAAAGAGCTAGTTTTTTAAAAAGTCGTCTCATGGTCGCATGAGGCAATAAAAGGGGTAAAAATGCAACTAAAGTCGCACAGCGGCAACCGTGCGGCTGACTGAATTACATTTCAGCCGATGATGGACTTCCTTGGGCCACTGAATAGTCGATGGTGAAGCAATTCATTGCACCACCAAATTTTTCGTTAAGTCAGTAAATTTTTTTATAAATTAATGTAGGTAATATTTGTTGATTTATGAAATAAATTCAGGGGCTAAATGAAAAACTGGTTGTTTAACAAACAGTTGATTTGCGTATGGATGACTATTCACGGGCTCGACGAAGTCCATCATTGGCTGAATTCAAATATACTTAGGCATTCGGTTCAGTGTAAACAAAGATGTTTCAAATATCGAGCAGTAAAATACCTAGACAAAACTATTAATACATATTCGAATAAATTATATTTTTTGTTATGTTAACAGTAATTCTGAAAAAATAAACATTGATATTTTGTGCACTATGTATTTTTAAATGGATTTTGAAATCTAGCATTTTGTTTTTTGGGCTTCCATACGATTTAGCATCATAAAATTTGAAATCTAGCATAATGAAATTTAAGATTATGGCAACACTGGTTGCAATATGTTGACATATTTTTAAACCATTGTTGAAATTTTTTTTTCTTTTTAATTATCTAAATTATTTTCTTATTTTAACTTAAAGTACACAAATCAACCAATAATAATAATAAAAAGAGGCTGCATGCGACCCGCACTGGGAATTTCCCATTGCATAGGTGCCCTCGGAAGCTAAGGGCCAATGTTGTTTTTTTATTAAAAAAATCGCTAATTATCGATCTTTGAAAACGTTTTCAGGTGTATGCAATCAAGTGAAGACCATAGATTGGTTTGTCCTTGAGATGTTAGAGACAAAAACATTGTGGAATAATATGTTTGTAGCCTTTTTCTTAAAAAAAAACTGTATTACTTTTTTACTAATCTTATCAATTTTTAACCAGTGTTTAAAATAAAATTCTTCCGAAGCCAATATCATTGTTTGTTCTCAATCTATTTGATATGAACAAATTTTCTACAATTTTTGGTAGTTTATTGTAGCTTTAAAAAAACGGTCCATTGAATATTTTTACAAATTTTATCAATTATTTATTATAAACTAGTTTATAGAATAAAATTACCCCAAAGCCAATACCAGTGTTTACTCTCAAGATATTCGAGCTAAAAAACTTTTCTTTAAGAATTTTTTTTTTTATTAACAAAAAAAACTGAATTGATCTGTTTTATATTTTTACTAATTCTTCAATACTTTAATTTGCGTAGAATAAAATTAAACCGATAGCATCATTTGTTCTCGAGATATTCGAGAGTAATGAAATTCAACAACGCTTTTTTAAAATTGCTATACTTAAAAAACCGCTCATTGATTTTTTTTAAATTTCTTTTTGCACGTAACGACTTTAGTTTATAAAATAAAAACTATCCGAAGTCGATATTTTTATTCGTTCTTGAGCTATGATGAACGAAAAAACTGAAGGAACGTATGAACGTACTAAGAAACAAATATACAAACACAGACATAGGTATCTCTGTCTAAAAATGTTGGTTTTCGATTCTAGGGAGCTCGAAACGTGAAGATATGTCAAAATTTTCTATTCGATAAATCGCACCAATTGCAATAACTTCCAATGGGCAGTTAAAAATATACCTCGATTAGGTACGTCTTTGACTTCCCAACAGCAAAATAAATATTCAGCTTGAATTTTTGAATAATAGAATACTCCTTAGCCCATTCTGTTTCTAATAAGAATAGAACTATGTAGACCCACGAATGAAAAGAACTTATTTAGAACATTGGAACTTAAAACCTATGAGCTTAATAAATATGGGTCTAAAACAAAGGAAAAATGAGCTATCAACTTAATAAAAGCGACAAAGGAACGTGAACATAAAACAGACGAAAGCCATGCGGCCGATTGCCATATTCAATTCATGAACACAGAACGAATTGATGGGAGATTTGCAAAATCTTAACAGTTCCGCGGAAATGTTTCCAGGAACCAGTTCCGATGAAGAAAAGAATCGTTTCATGTCCGTTCCGCTTTTGGAACTGTTTTTCGCAACTCTAGTCTTCCAACCCGCCATGCACCCTGAGGATTCCATTCAAAGGACTGCTTTGCAATTTCATCGTTTGGTTTCCTCAGTGTCTGACCAATCCAACGCCATTTACGCTTTCTTATGTCGATGTCCAGCCGCTCTTGACTTGTCCTGCGCCACAATTCCTCATTTGATATTATTTGTGGCCAGCGAATCTTTACGATGTAATGTGGCGAAGAAAGCGATTCACAAAAGCCTGCAATTTCTTCGAAATAGTAGACATGACTTTCCAGGTTTCCCAAGCATATAACAACTTAGTGCGTAAGGAGATTTGACTTGATTTCCAGATTGGGGACAGAGTACCGAAGGCAGCACGAGCTTTATTTATTCTACTTTTAACGTCCAGATCCGTTCCACCGTTTGCAGAAACAATACTTCCAAGGTAGTTAAACTGCTCCACTACTTCAACTAGCGTCTCCTGGGCCCTCATCACGTAACTTTGATGACGACTATCGTCTATGCGATTGCTGCGAATGATATCCTCATTAGTTTGCTTCACGTGACACCACTGCTATCGTTTCGTCTATCGTGTTTGTTTTCCCAAGCTTGAGAGCCACTGAATACGTTAGCCGTTTTCCTATGGAGGTGGCGAAGTACTTAGGAGTAGATGAAAACCCTAATCTAGTACTACCAACTGCACATGCTCTCATGCGCGAGTAGATACATTTTACATGGGAAAGCAGTTTGATGTGTTCCATTGAAAAAAGCTGGCAAAGTACTTGCAAGTACTTCGCCACCTCCAAAGGAAAACGCCTAATATCTCCAAAACCCATTTGTTTATATTTGCATTTGAAATAATAATTTGTGTCCATGAATGGTCATGTGAAACAGAACGACAAACGTAACTAGTGCGACGAGGAGGTATAATCTTTAAAAGAGTACATATATGTGTGCATATATTAAAATCCTTATATATGTATAATCTTTGGCTTGTATGTCATTCGAGTTTTCACATTTATAAATTGAGTATCTTTGTGACAAAAATATTTAGGTAAAATGTTTTGCAAAAATGAACAAAATGAATACTTTTAGTTCATTGAATCTGTTGTCGTTCTGTAGTATCAAATAAGGCTTCGAAACACTTTTACTATTGTAGACACTAAAAATTAACAAATACAACAGCGATGATAGCTTAATTGGTATCGTGCATTCGCTATCGACAAAACGATAATAAATGACAGCTTTTTTACTTACGTGAAGTAAAAACCAAATCGTCAAGTCGATATCGTTAAGACGATAGAGGTTTTTAATGCTTACGTGAAGTATAGCTATCGATGTCGGTATCGAAAACGATATCGTTAACCTTACGTGATGAGGGCCCTGTAGAATAATACGCTGCTGTGTGGAGCGGCCTGTGAGCATTATTTTTGTCTTTTGCTGTTTATTCTTAAAGGGCCCACAGACACCACCAGTGTTGCCGAAAGTACTCCCATAGGAGTATTGTACTACTTTCAACAACTCCGTACTCCTCCTTTCACATTCGTACTCCTATTTTTTTCAAAGACCTTAAATATCTTACACTTGCAGCAAAGTATTGACCTCAATAAATTTAATTCACTGCAAATTTAATGCGAATTTGGCAGCACTTTTATCCCCTAAACCAGTGTTTCTCACCGTGGGCCCACGCCCCACAGGGGGACAATTTGACTTTTAAGGGGTGCAATTTTACATTCTGATGCATTACAGCCGTTTAAGCTTTATAAATTAATTAAAATGACCATACGTCCCGCTTTTAGCAGGACAGTCCCGTTTTTGAGGTCTCTGTCCCGCTAAATGTCCCGCTTTTCCTATAACATTTGTAAAAATGTGTGTAGGTATCTACAATTCTCAAAATGAAGCATTATATAACATATGTACCTGTGTTAAATGGGAAGACGATGAAAAAAGTTTTGTATTTGTGTCGAAGAAAACTGACCATACAATTTTGGAAAATGATTTGTTTGATGAAGTTGGATATATAAATAAATATATTGACGATATACAATTAAGTGAATGGAATGAGCTAAATGTTTGTTTCTGTTTCTGAAAAGATATTCAATTTCATTTGTTATAAGATTTAATCATTTATTTATTTAGATATGTTTTTTTTAACTGAATTTTTTTTCTTTATGAATTATTTTTTTAATAAAGCTAAAAAAAAAATATTTCGTACTACCATTATTTCCGAAAAACTCCTCTTTTTTGGCCGCTGTACTACCTTAAAATATTTCTCTCCGGCAACACTGGACACCACACTTGTGTGCACACATGTGTCGGTGTGCGATTTTTGGTGTCAGACACGGAGCGAGTAAAAATAAAAAGTTTTTAATTTTTGGTGTCGGTGTCTCGATCGGTGTGATGTGTATGGGGATGTGCACCCACATTTATTATTAAGTTGCATCGGAATCGCGTTTGAATGAGGAGCGTCGGAAGTTTTTCGATTTAAAATTTCATTATCAAAATGGTCTTTTTTCTATGAGATCTCTAAAGTGTGTACGATTTGGGTGTGGCGTGTGTGGTGGAATCGCACACCAGTGTTGGTACACATGTGTGCACACAAGTGTGGTGTCTGTGGGCCCTTTTAGACCACTCGACTTTCCCTTCACTTGCAGTGTTTGGCACATCCCGTTCAGCCCACTGATGTTTTTGCCAGTAGACATATGTCATCGGCATAGTCTAAATGACTGAGCCTTTTGAACGGTCTCCATTGAATGCCCTGTCGCTCAGCTGTACCAACACTGGCCGTCAATACGTGGTCCATCACTAGCAGGAAGAGAATTAGCGATAGAACATCCCCTTGTCTCACACCCTGTTGCACTACGAAGGAGTCGGATAGCTGCCCATTGTGCAAAACAAAACACCTTGCGTTGTTGTAGGACTCTTTAATAATGGCAACAATTTTTGGTGGAATTCCTCTACCAAGCAACGATCTCCATATATGTACATTCTCGGTTAACTCGATCAAAGGCCTTCTCAAAATCCACGAACATGAGGTAAAGCGGTGATTGAAATTCCATCGATTGCTCGTGGACGATACGCAGGGTGTTGATATGGTCGACACACGATTGACCCCCTGCGGAAGCCAGCTTGATGCCTCTTGAGTGTAGACTCGATTCTATCCTATATTCGCTCGAGAATGATGGTTGCCATAATTTTTGGGAAAAATAATACCTACATACATACATATTTACAAAAATATTTGTTTAAATAATCAAATTATAATATCTTTTCTCTGCGACCCTTTTACAAAATTAATTCCTTTATAAGTACGTAACCATTTTCGTGAAGTGAAGTAAGTTCGTAAGTGCTTTTCTGATCGTGAAAAATAAAATAAATTAAAAACAAATATTATTGCTGTGTAAAATAGTTAACTGTTGAAAAAAGTGTATTTAAAAGTGACAAAATATACCTTTGTATGTACTTAAAAAGTGGTTGGTGAAAAATTTAAGTATTCTTGAAAATAAGGTGTTCTAAGTTTTAAAGTGCTATTGTGAAAAAATTATATTCGTTGTGTGTGAAAAAGAGTTGTGTAATTGTGAAAAACAAAATAGTTTTACTGCGCATAAGATTATTGTTACTGTGAAAAAAAATTAAGTGTTAAAAATATTGCATTTATTGTAAGTTGTTATTATTAATAACAAATAAAATAAAACCATGGTTAGGTTCATGTTGGATTTGATCTCCAAGTTGTGTTCATTTAATATATGGAATAAAATAAAAGAATATATTATAATTTTATTATTATAATTTTATTATTTAAAAAAATTTAAAATAACAGTCACAACTTATATTTTTTTTAATTTGGCGACGCGTTTCGAAATTAAAATTTCATCTTCAGGCCCAAATTTTTAAAGGTTTTTCTTTTTTGAAGCCCACTGCATAATTAATTATGCCTTGGGTGTAATGCTGATGGTTGGTGATGCTATACACCTTATTGACAATAACCATAATCATACCGACTTTGACGTAAATCTTCAACCTGTGCACATATGTAAATAAAATGCACGACTGGATCGCAGTACTTGCTCTTATGTTCAAGTTGTGTGGGGCTTAAGAACTTTAAAAAATATTCAAGTAAAATTATAGAAAAAGTATAAAAAGCATTTAAATCGTTCTTTTAATTGTATAAACAGCCTGATAAATAACTTAGAGCTCAAAAAAAGTACGCCATTTGATTACTTGAAAAAATATGAATACATACAGTGCATTCTCGATTATCGCAACTAATTAAAACAAGGGTGGTTGCAATGACCGAGGTTGTTGCAATAACCGAGTAAATATTTTTGTAGGCTCAATTCATTGGCTTCATAGATTTCCTTATTGTTATAACTGGTTTCGCGTACCCAATTTTCCGAAACACACAAACGGCTGTTCACTGGACAAAATTCATCAAACTAACAAGAAAATCTTGCATTGTAGGTATAGATGCATAATATCATACACATTCATACAACTCCACCGAATCATCATTCAAAAGTAGCGGTAAAATAACTGCCGAGACAAAATGTAACGCAACTGACAAAAACAAACATAGCCAAGAACCTGAGTAAATAAAGATATGCATATAAAACCAAAAGTTGCACTTATCGAGTCAATTTTTTTTTGAAGAGTTGCGATTACTGCGTCAACAATGATATAAATTCAGCTGTTGCGAAAATCGAGGAGTTGCATGAATCGAGAGTTGCGTTAATCGAGAACGTACTGTATATGCAAAAAAAAAAATTTAAATCGTTGGAGCCGTTTTCTTAAAAATTAATTTTTTTATATATAAAATGTTTGTAACATTTAAAAATCCAAAATTTATTTTTTTCAAAAATTTTGGTATGCAGTATTATTTATATTCTAACAAAGCTTTTGTGAAAAAATTTTATTGAAATCGGATGAGCGGTTAATGAGAAAATAAAAAAAACCGTTATATGGCAGGTACCGTTAATATATGTTTTTGGTGATTTATTTCTTACTAAAAGGTACATCATATCTACAATAATACAGTGATTTTTTTAATCAAAATCGTTGGAGCCGTTCTTGAGATACATAAGCTTTTCCTTAACGGTTGTATGGCAAGTACCGTTAGTTTTTGAGCTAAAAAAAAATTCTATTTCCCCTCTGGAGAGTTACAAAAAAACCTTAAGTTCAAAATTTGAAGAAAATCGCTTCAGTGGCTTAGGCTGTAGGTTGAGGTACGGACAGACAGAATTTTGCCACCCACTTTTTTCGTGTTCTCTATCATCGTAATGTCATGTTTGGTTGTTATCTCGATTTTTTTTTTGCACGAATCCGAAACTTGCCCTATATAGTACCTATATCGCAAGTAAAAAGGGAGAATGCTGGATGCTTTGCAGGAGCATGAAATATATAGAGCATACAAAAAAGAACAAGACAAACTCCTAAATGACAAATTGTTTTTTAAATCGAATGCACTATATGACACCGCACTTCAACATCTCAACACATAAAGTGCAAACAAGAAAAGCAATAGTAACGACAAAAACAATAATTAACCAAAGAACTAAACAGAAAATAAACGACAAAACATAACCAAGGCATAATTAATTATATAGTGGGATTCAAAAAAGATAAACACCTTTAAAAATTTGCGCCTGAAGATGAAATTTTAATTTCGAAACGCGTCGCCAAATTACTAAAATTATAAGTTGTGACTGTTATTTAAAATTTTTTTTAAATAATAAAATTATAATATATTCTTTTATTTTATTCCATACATTATATGGTTAGGTGTTGCTATGCAAATTGCGGTGTAGTGCAAAAACGGCCGAGCATAATTTCTTTTTTTTAAGTTCCTAGTGACAAATGAAGACCGATTTGGCAAAAACATGATAATGTTTTAGACGTTAATGATAGTTCCTTCATGTGCGAAGCACATTTTTATGTAATAGATATTATTGTACGAGTTTCAGATAAGCAGCTGGCTCCAAATGCACTCCCATTAGCCCTTTATTCAGATTGTAAGTGCTCAGATGATGCTATCGACCCTTTATGTTTTAGCATTATGGAAGCATGGAGGTCTGATAAGCAACCGACCTTTACGGTCCCATCTGTAGTAGTTACTTCCACACCTCCACGTCCACATTCACCTCCACCTTCACGTCCATTTCAACCTCAACGTTCTGAAGCAGTTGCACCTCCAACTTCTCCCATTATTAGCAGCCCAGCTGTATCTTTGGTGAATTTAGCTGTACATTCAAGCAAAACCTATATCAGGGATTTATCTTTGGGTGTTGTACAGTTTTCCGCTGATATAACACAAACACAATTTCCTTCGCCAAAGTACCGCTCCTACAAAGCGGTGCCGAAGCCCATTCGCGTCAAAGAAGCTCGCCATCGTATATATTTTACGCCAACAAAATTAAAAAAATGTCCAAAATATAATTTGAGACAAAACTTAGAGCACCAAATGAAAAATTTTTCAGAAGAGTTGCGAACATCTATTTTTTCGCAACTCTTCCACAACAGCAAAGCACCCTGGAAACCTAAGGAAAAAGAACTTTTTCTGAAGTTTTTCTTTTTCATAAAACTTCCTTTTTACTATGAGAAAGATCTTTTCTCTCGATTATTTTTTATTTCGTACTTTTTATTATAATTTCGAAAGAGCTTTCGGAATCGGATTTTATTTTAGATCAAGATAATACTTCTTCGTAACTTTATATTCTTTGTCTCAACATAGCGTTGGGAAGATCTACTGTTTCTAAGATTATTAAGAAATTCCTTAACATCACGGAAGAGTATTTGTGATCCAAATGGATTCAAACGGAAACATGCGAACAGAATATTCAAAGGAAAAAATGATACCTTTTTGAAAAAACTGGATTTCCTGGAGTTATAGGATGTGTAGACGGTACCCATATCCAGATAGTACACCTGTCGAGGATAAGCATTTATATTACAACCGTAAAAGATTTTTCAGTCTTGGTAGTAAATAATAATTGAAATATAGGTCATTAATACATCAAACACGCATCACTTGTTGTGTAATGTGTTCATTATTACAAACTTGCATCATCTACGTTGCGCAAAAAAGCAGCGATTTACAAACATTTGACGTTATTGAATTTCCCCATACATATATGCATGTACCTACAGGCTTCAGCGTTTAATATACCACCACTTTTTCAACAGATTTGTGACGATAAAATGCGGATAACGGCAGTAGATGCAACACATTCAGGTCTTGCCATGATGTATCTTTTTGCAGTGGCAGTAACACGAAAAGTTATTTGCAGATTAAATACCAAAATGGCATGAGAAATAGCTAGATCCTTGGAGATTCTGGTTACGGGCTTAAACCGTTTCCCATGAAATCATACACAAGTCCACTCGAAAATAGTCCAGAGCTACGGTACAACAAAAGTCTTGCTAAGGCTCGAAACATAATTGAGCGAACAAATGGTGTTGTAAAAAACCTTTTTCGTTGTATTTTAGGACACAGAGTGTTGCATTATACTCCTCAGAAAGAAGCACGAATTATAGATGCTGTATCAAAGGTAGAGGAATTCCACCAAAAATTGTTGCCATTATTAAAGAGTCCTACAACAACGCAAGGTGTTTTGTTTTGCACAATGGGCAGCTATCCGACTCCTTCCTAGTGCAACAGGGTGTGAGACAAGGGGATGTTTTATCGCCAATTCTCTTCCTGCTGGCGATGGACGCCGTATTGACGGCCAGTGTTGGTACAGCTGAGCGACAGGGCATTCAGTGGAGACCGTTCGAAAGGCTCAGTCATTTAGACTATGCCGATGACATATGTCTACTGGCAAATAACATCAGTGGGCTGAACGGGATGTGCCAAACGCTGCAAGTGAAGGGAGAGTCGAGTGGTCTAAGAATAAACAGCAAAAAGACAAAAATAGTGCTCACAGGCCGCTCCACACAGCAGCGTATTATTCTACAGGAGACGCCAGTTGAAGTAGTGGAACAGTTAAACTACCTTGGCAGTATTGTTTCTGCAAACGGTGGTACGGATCTGGACGTTAAAAGTAGAATTAATAAAGCTCGTGCTGCCTTCGGTACCCTGTCCCCAATTTGGAAATCCAGTCAAATCTCCTTACGCACTAAGTTGAGATTCTTCGAATCCAATGTCAAATCCGTGCTGTTATATGCTTGTGAAACCTGGAAAGTCACGTCTACTATTTCGAAGAAAATGCAGGCTTTTGTGAATCGCTGTCTTCGCCACATCCTAAAGATTCGCTGGCCACAAATAATATCAAATGAGGAATTGTGGCGCAGGACAAGTCAAGAGCAGCTGGACGTCAACATAAGAAAGCGTAAATGGCGTTGGATTGGTCACACACTGAGGAAACCAAACGATGAAATTGCAAAGCAGTCCTTTGAATGGAATCCTCAGGGTGCACGGCGGGTTGGAAGACCAAGAACAACATTGAAATCAACTGTCTTAGCGGAAGCAGAATCCCAGAGAAAGACGTGGCCACAGCTAAAGTACCTTGCAGCAGACCGTGAAGGATGGAGACGTTTTGTTGACGCCCTATGTCCCAGCCGGGGTTACAGGACACGATGATGTATCAAAGGGCACGGTAGTGCCCAGCCAAGTTCGCGGCACTACACCCTTTTTACAGGAACAAACTCAGGCGATTTTCAACCCCCCTCTCACTTCAGTACCAATAAAGTCAGAAACTTCAAATCAAACTTCGGAGAATTTGCTGAACTGATCAAACACAGGTGGCTCACCAAACTTCAACTCTTTAGCATTAGTAGTTCCCAAGATATAGGACTTCAAAAATCGCAAAAACCGTAACTGACTGACTCACTGACAGATCATCAAAATTATGGAGCACTTCCCGATCCTGACATAGTAGAAACTTGAAATTTCGCACAACGGTAGGCCTTTTGGTGCATACAAAGGAAAAATTCGAAAATCTGCAATTTTCTATTCAGGGGGCGTGGCATCCAACCACTTTCTTAAATATTCTATAAATTATATGGAGCTTTTCCGATTGTTGTAGAACGATGAAAATTGGTAGGTCGGTAGGACTTGAAGTACTTAGAAAGAAAACAAATCGAAAATTTGGAATTGTCCATTCAGGGGGGGTGCCATCCACCCATTTTATCAGAATTGCTATTATTTATATGGAGCACTTTCGGTTGTCGTAGAATTATGAAACTTTGTAGAGCGTGACTTTCACCTGGCAAAATAAATCTTTGCAAAAAGGAGTGAAATCACAACAAAAACATAAATGTTTAAAAAGGAGCCAAGTTCTTATGTGTACAATAAACCTGTGCATAAAAAGTCAGCCAAAAAAAGTAATGCGATCTTAAATATACCTATTATAAGTTTTAAGTTCATGAAGTTTAATATCAAATATCTTAAATAGAGTAATATCGAAACAATTCCAAATCATGACAGAAATTTGGTAATTAATGATTACTGATTAAAATCTGGTGGATTTTCTTGGCAAGTTTTCTCTTAAATACTTACTTAATCATAAATTTTAAATGTATGAAAGCTTGACCAGTGAACCCATCAAATTTTAATCAGTAATCATTAAATACCAAATTTCTGTCATAATTTGGAATTGTTTCGATATTACTCTACTTAAGATATTTGATATTAAACTTCATGAACTTAAAACTTGGCATATATTTTAGATCTCATTACTTTTTTTGGCTGAATTTTTACGCACAGGTTTCTTATACACATAAGAACTTGGCTCCTTTTTTAACATTTATGTTTTTGTTGTGATCGGCCTTACATAACATCCGAGCTTTTTTCTTTACCTTTATAAAATTAAGTTAATTTCATAATGGACAACTCTCAAGAAGATCCTTCAACAAGGTACCAAGAAGCTTTAAATAGAAGAGATTCTATAAAAAATGTTTTTATCTATAAATTGTATTTATTTAAAACAGTTAAAAACAAACAAATTAAAAATCCATGAGTTGAAAAAAATATGCTTTTCCTGGTTATCATTGGTTATCTTTCCCTTGCTCAATATATTTAAAAAAAAATCTCGTTTGGTCAGATAATGGGCCCCTTGTTTCTCTGTGCTGTTTTTGAAAACCTGAATCTATTCCTTTTTATTATCATGCATTTTTTCAATTGCTCGATACGTCCTTTTTAAGTTTGATGCTGCTTCGTTACTTGCTTTCTCGATTCTATCTAGCTTTTCTATTTTTTCTTTATGAAACCTTTCTTTCATAGTCATTTGCATTTTTATAAGCTCCTGGGTCCTGAGTTTTGATTACATTGCTTTTCCTAGATGATTTCAAATGACACAAACCATCTATGTCTAAGCTCCTATTTGAGGTTTTCACTAGGGCTGGCCACGATACCAAACCAAACGAGACTTTTATTGGTATCGTCTCGGTATCGTTTAAATTAAAAAATGCCTGTATCGTCTCGGTATCGGTTTCGTATTACAAAGTCTCGTCTCGGTATCGTATGACTAAGTTTAGTTTGGTATCGGTCTCGGTCTCGGTCTCGGTCTCGGTCTCGGTCTCGGTCTCGGACTTGGTCTTAGTCTCGGTTGCATTCAGATTATTTAAGTAAAACACTTTAGAAAAGTAAAAAAAGAAAACTATTCCTCGCGTTCCGGGGGTTATAAGATATATGTTATCTAGTTATCCCAAATATTTTAAGATAAATTGAGTTGTTTTTGTATCAATGGTCATCAGTTCTAACAAAGCATTACAACTAGGATTACCAACTTTCATTGAATTCAAATGACACTTAAAAATAAAGTAGTATAATAATATTAACAGTTAATAAAAGAATAAAAAAATAAATAATAAATAAAAAACATGAAATGCCATACCTTAAAAAACTTATTCCAATAAATTTTGTTCTAAAAAATATAAACATGATCTCTCACTTCAAGCCTAGTTTATAGTTCCCAAGCGAAAAAAAATTCAAAATTTTCAAAACGATTTTCCACCTATTCTGCGCACCAAATTGAATAATATTCAAGACGAAAAACGTTAGCCTTGGTATAAGCCACCCATTGAGTCATTAGTTTACCCTTAATTAATAAACTATAGGCCGAAAAATGGAAAATAATTATTTTTGGATGAAAAAACCATTTGCATGCATATAATGCCTTGAGGTGAATATATTTTTTTTGGAAGTGTAAGCAAACCATACCCCCCCATGGTTTTCACCTTGATGTGGTGGGGGGGCTTACGTTCGACCCTCCAGCAACCCAGCTGTGGGATCGAACAACTAAGAAAACCAAACAGAGATGTCTATCTACATGCATATTATGAATATGGAAAAAGTAAATAATGAAGATAAAAATCGAGTGGGGATATTCACTCAAGTGTCGGCAGAGGTCACGGCTGCCGGCGAGGGCTTGGCTTCGAAAGAAGCTAAGTCGCCAGTGACACAAGAAAAAAATGCAAATACAAATACAAAAATAACAATAAAAACAACAACAGCAACAATAAGAGAAGCAGAAGACTGCATACCTTCCTGCAGCAGCAGTAATGCCCGCAAAATGAATGAGGTATTCTCAGAATACCTCATGGATTTTGCTGACTCTGAGGACGGTGCTGCTGGAACTGATGAGGGAGAGATGGCGTCTGATGAGGAGAACCGTATCCTCAATGACGACGACTATCAATCCTTCGCCAGCTCGGACAGCTCGGACGCAGACGTCACTGTGGCCGAAAACCCTGCGAAAGGTGGAAGTCAGATACCCCCTCAAGGCGAGTCTGCGGCAAAAATCCTGGCGCTGCCGGGCGCCAAGACAACTTCGACTCCTTATAAAGGGTCGGGTGAAAGTGATCCCACCAAAGTCTGCGCGGATGGCCAGGGGTCCTCCAGGACCGTGATGGCTGCCTTTTCCGAAGGTCGATGCCCGTCAATCGATGGGCCAAAACCGACCCAAGGAAAAAAGGCGCATCCAAGCAAGCAGAATAAGGTGGGGGATCTGAATCCAGATCAAAAAAGGTTAGAAAACGCCAAGAGGGCCGTACGCAGATATGGCAAGGGTGACACTAAGTTGCTTAGTCTTAGGGACTGGAAGCGTTTGAGCTGGGCTCAAAAGCTTCTTGCCAAGACAGACACTACAAACAAACCAGTCGTTCCCAAGGTGAGCGACAGTGGAAAATTGAAAGACAATTCCAAAGATCTGGGTGCCTCTTCTGTGAAATTGGCTGGCAGTAGCCCTAAAGTGAGACCGGTAAGAGGTCCAAAACACTCGAGGGTCGAACACACTGGCAGTCATGGGAAAAGAATGAGACACAACGACTCAACGCCCCCTGCAACTTCAGCCAGTAAAAAGCACAAGACGACCCACAATGCTGGCGCAGGTTCGCTAGCTGACGTGGTCTCGCAAAGCCTACAGGTTGCCGTGGTAAATGAGGGTAGCTCCGAAATGCTCTTAACCAGTGAGCAGTGGTCTCAGGTGGAGGTAAGGATACTCGAATGTATCAACACCGAGATCCTTGCTTCTACTGGTTTTGTGCCGAAATTCGGGCCGCTGTCGACTATCAAGGGGTTCAAAATTTTGACATGTAGGGACGAACCCACGCTCAAATGGCTCCAACAGAAAATCTCCTTAATGAAGAATTTACTTGAAGGGGTAACCCTGAGAGTAGCTTCTAAGAACGACCTCCCCACCAGACCCAAAGTCCGCATACATGTGCCGGGCCCAATCATTACTAGAGAACTCCTGGAGAATCTTCTCCGGGGTCAAAACTCGAACCTCCCTAGTGGCGATTGGAAAGTTCTGGAGATAGAAGCACCCTCCAACACGGGGCAGGAAGCCATTGTCATGTTGAACCATGAGACAATGGCAATGCTTCCATCAAGGGGTTACAAATTAATGGTTGGCATTAGTGAGGTTAAGGTGCGCCCGTTGACGGCAGCCAACCAACTAAACAAAAACTTAAATAAAAATGATGATGAAGGTGCTACAAATAAACATTCAGCACAGTAAGTTGGCCTCGGCCACCTTAACCTCACTATTGTCAAATGATAATATTGATATCGCCCTTATACAGGAGCCCTGGATCAACAGCGGCAGGATCTGCGGACTTAGGTCCAAAGATCATATCCTTTATTTCAGTAAAGGGCCTACAGAAGGTAACTATCGGACATGTATAGTGGCGAAAAAAATTATTAATCTCTTCCTCTTATCTTCCCACAGTAGTGCCGACATGACGACGGTAAAATGCGAAGAAAAGGGGCCCCGCCCCTAATCTTAGCATCCGTTTATATGCCAGGTGATTCACCGGGGCCACCGCCGTCTGTCAATTTTGATGACCTTGTGACAAAAACTAAGAAGAACGGTTGGGATCTCCTAGTTGGCTGCGACGCAAATGCTCATCATCTACAATGGGGGAGTACGGACACAAATAAAAGGGGTGAGTCACTATTTGAATTTATAATTAAAGAAAATTTGCTGATTTTAAATAAAGGTAACGAACCAACCTTCGTTACGAGAAGCAGAAGAGAAGTGCTCGATGTGACGCTTTCCACTAACTCCGACACTGTTGTAGTTAGTGATTGGAAGGTATCAAGTAATGTTACATTCTCAGATCATAGAATGATAACATTCCAAATAAAGCACAAGTTAGAAAACCCAAAACCCTATAGAAACCCCAGAAAAGCAAACTGGGACGCCTTCAATGCTAGATTGGCCTCTTCTTTGGGTCATTATAAGAATCAACCGCTGACAAACTGCTCGGAGATTGAAAATCATGTTAATGAACTAACGATAGCCATTAATAACGCTTTTGATAGTGCTTGCCCCATTTCCAAAGGGAAAGGCAAGCTCAACCCCGAATGGTGGTCCAAAGAGCTGTCTGCTCTTAGGAAAAACTCAAGGAGGCTTTTCAATAGAGCAAAATACAGTAATGAACCCGCTGACTGGGATCTCTTCAAGATTAGCAAAAATATGTACAAAAATCGAACAACCTATGCAAAAAGAGCAGCCTGGCAAAAACTTTGTACAGACATTGAGTCAACAAATGATGCGGCTAGGCTCAGGAAAGTCATGTCTAAGGTTCATACTCCTCCTGGTTTCTTAAAAAGACCAGACAATACCAGGACAGACTCCTGCTCTGAAACCTTGGAGTCACTTTTGAGTACTCACTTCCCAGGATGTACCACCGATACATCTCTTGTGGACAGAGGCCCTAACATCAGTGAAACCTCCAACATAGGTAACCAAATGATAAATAATAAGAATGTGGCGTGGGCCATTGACTCCTTCTCTGCATACAAGTCTGCAGGGCCTGATGGAATAATTCCAATTATGCTCCAAAGCTCCAAAGACATAATTGTTCCAATTCTAGTGGATATTTTTAGGGGTTGTCTAAACATCACCTATATTCCCTCTAGTTGGAGAGAAGTCAATGTCATCTTCATTCCGAAAGCTGGCAAGCCCACTCATACTGAGCCGAAAGATTTCAGGCCTATAAGCCTATCCTCCTTTCTTCTCAAAACCTTAGAAAGATTAATTGAAACTCATATTCGCCTTAATCTGAATGATAGTGTGCTCTCACAGGCCCAACATGCATACATGAAGGGCAAATCTGTTGAGACAGCGCTGCATGAAGTTGTAGGCACAATCGAAAAATCAATCCATTTCAAAGAATTCACTCTGGCAGCATTCCTTGATATAGAAGGGGCCTTTAATAATGTTGATAACAGTGCAATTCGACAAGCCCTTAGCTACGCCAGCGTCGATCCGATATTGATAAAATGGATTGACTCCATGCTCCAAACGAGGCTAATAAATGTAGAAATGGGTGATAGCAAGTTAAAAGTTAGGGCGTGTAGGGGCACTCCACAGGGTGGAGTCTTATCTCCTTTGCTTTGGCTCCTGGTTGTCAACCAGATTTTAGTCAAACTAGGTCTGAGTGGTATCAAGGTCATTGCATATGCCGATGACATCGTGTTAATGGCCTCAGGAAGATTTGTCCCTACTCTGTGCGAGCTCCTACAAACAGCTCTTGACAAGCTCAGCAATTGGGCCTGTAGCTGCGGACTCAACGTCAACCCACTGAAAACGGAATTGGTATTGTTTACGAGGAAACACAATATTCCCAACATTGATCCACCAACCATTAACGGTACTCCGCTACATGTTTCGGGTACTGCCAAATATCTTGGCGTTGTACTTGATCGTAAACTAAACTGGAAAGAAAACATAAAAGAAAGAGAGAAAAAAGCCTCAATTGCATTCTACACGTGTAGTAGAATTTTTGGTAAAAGATGGGGTCCCAGCCCCAGGACCATTCATTGGATGTACACAGCCATAATAAGGCCAATACTAACGTACGCTTGCATGGTCTGGTGGCCAGCCTTAGATAAGGAAACCAATCTTAAGACCATGACCAAAATTCAAAGACTAGCGTGTATTGGCACTACCAGTGCTATAAGAACTACACCTACAGCAGCCCTAGAAACTTTCCTTTCACTAGCTCCGCTTTATCTGTTTACGAAAGAGCTGGCGGCCAAAAGTGCTTTTAGACTTAAACAGTGCAATAACTGGAAAAAGGGCCACTTCGGTCACAGAACCATAATGAAATTCACTGACATAGACATTCAAACAGATTACGTCACACCGCACATAGATTTTAACCCAGTGGCGATGACAGATATCCCTAGTAGGGAATTCTGGAATGAAAACAGGGTCATCAATACAAATCATGTTTCGGTGTTTACAGACGGTTCCAAAACAGACGAAGGGGTAGGGTCAGGTATCTACTCGGAAAACCCACCTATAAACAGATCAATAAAGCTTCCAAACTTTTGCAGTGTATTCCAAGCGGAGGTGCTTGCAGTTTGCGAAGCCGCGAAATATCTTGCCTTTCATGAAATAGTCAATAGCAATATAGACATCTTCGTAGATAGCCAGGCGGCAATTAAAGCTATTTCTTCAATCAGTATTAAGTCCAAACTGGTAGATCGCTGTCGAAGTGTCGAACTGAACTTAGATCTTTAGGCGCAACAAACACGTTAACCCTTATATGGGTCCCTGGACATCGTGATATTCTCGGGAATGAAATGGCAGATGAACTGGCCAGAAACGGATCAACTCTTGATCCAAGCCAAATCGAATTTTCGGTACTTATGCCACTGGAGCAGGAAAAAAATAGAATCCACCAGAATTTCCTTGAAGCTGCAGACGTCAGATGGTCATCACTTGACACTTGTCGGGTTTCAAGAAATTTATGGCCAAACATATCAAAGAAAAAACTGAATATTTACTCAAGTTAAGCAGGCCTCAATTATCGCTCCTAGTGGAAGTCCTAACGGGCCATAACTCATTGGGAACCCACATGAGCAGAATGGGTATCAACCCATCTGACTTATGTAGAGGGTGTCAAGATGAAGAGGCTGAGGAGGGCTCATCCCATTTCCTTTGTGAATGCCCCAGTCTGGCCATAGCTAGAAAAGAGGCCCTCGGAGAATACTTTTTCGACGAAATGGGCGACATCTCTACCCTGCCACTAAAGAATATCCTGAAATTCACTCAGAAGTCAGAGTGGTTCAAGGAGGCATCCCATTCCTAAACTTGTCCTCAGTCCCACACCCATCCCCTCCTCACACCTACCTACCTTTATCCTGGGGAGCGCAATGGATCCACGGAGATCCGAGTGGGATGAGGCGGCTTGCCGTATCATCACCCCTTCTAACCTAACCTAACCTAAGCAAACCATAAAAAAAAATATTTAATTCTTTTGGCATGAAACTGTAAACTAATCATGCATACAATTAATTTTGCATTTCACCTCAATTATTTTTGACATGCGAGAATATTTGCAAAGGTTTTTTTTTGCGCACGGGAACTGTAAACTAGGCTTTTAATGCCAAAAACAATAAAAAGCATTTTTGTTGGAAAATTATGGTTTTTACCATTTTTGTAAATTTTTTTGGCCATTAGCATTAACACGTATTGGATACATGCATTGACTTTTTGGGGGGTATGTACCTATAATTTAAAAAGAAATTCTTTTCCATTTTCGAGAAGTGGGAGCAAAACGAGGACATAGTAAATAGCTGTTAAATTGATATCAGCGATTAAATATAAGTTTGGAACGACTTTTATTCAAGTTTTTTTTTTTATTACAATTGGAATACCCGACTTTTGATTCAACCTGTCAATAATGGAACAGTATAAGAAGCTTTGAATTAAGCGCCACGTCGAAAGGATTACTGTAGTTTTAAAAAATATACATAATTTTTCAGGCACCAAGAAGTATAGGAATTAATTATTTGTTGTATAAATTTTAGCTAAAAACGTGGATAATGGGTCTTCTAAGGAACACTTTTTCATACTTAGCTCATTTTGGAAAAAAAAACTTGCAATAGCAGAGTTCTGAAATTGTTCCCCTCATTTATTATTTTGTATTTTGAAAAATGTTCACCTTATTTTACGTTAAAACTAAAACGTTGAAATTTAATGACTTCAGAAATTAGTGTGTTCAGTAATTATTGAAATATGCGTGCAGCTATAAATGTTCCTTATTTTTTGTTAGTGAAGGGACGACGGGAGGACAAATAATCAAAAAGGAGGACTGTCCTCCCAAAAGGAGGACGGTTGGGAACTCTAATTACAACAACACAAGGCCACCCGGATAGCTGAGAGTAAACATAGGAACGGAACATGCCCATTTTGATTACATTTGGACAACTGTTGCTTTTGTTCCTTACTTATTTGGAGAACTAGGAAAAGTTTACAGAAAAACCATCTTGCTGTTTAAGTAGTTACAGTCAAATTAACATGAAGACAGAAATGCGTGATCCCCTTTTTTCATAATTTCTCTCATCGTAAGGCAGAATTTAATCAAAATATCGAGTTCAGCTTTCAAACTAACGCATTACCATAAAAGCACCTATTATCCAAATTAATAAAAAATAAACAAAGAAACAAAACTATTTCTAATTAAAAATTTGCTTGTTTTTATTTATAAACAAATTCAATAGTCGTCTAACTGATGAGCCCAACTACTGTACCTGGGCGAAACGCAATTATGGAGTTGAGCTCACTTGAACGTTTAATTTGAATTACAAATAAGTAACTTTGAGAATATCATGCAAATCGTTAGAGCCGTTTTCGAGAAATCAAGAACAAAAATCATTATTTAATAATAATATTCAAAAATCCATTTTTTCTGCCGACACCAAACGATACCACCGAGAGTCTCGGAAAATTTCGGTACTTAAGGTTCGGTATGGTCTCGGTTTGGTCTCGTTATCGTTTTGGGTGTTTTGAAGATGGTTTAGTCTCGGTATCGTTTTGGTTTCCGATACCGATACCAAACGATACCGAGACTTTTCTGGTATCAGGGCCAGCCCTAGTTTTCACAAATCCTTTCGCAAGATTCGGGTTTTTTGCCATAAATTTCACTAGTGCTTTAAACTGCGCACTAGTAGTACTACTATTTGCAACAAGAAATTAGTTCCTTATATGTACAAAAATTTAAAATAATATCTTGCATTTTTCAAATTCAATCAAAGTTTAAACTTAAAATTAATTTCGAAAGTGAAGCTGATTTTCAATACGACGAAAATCAAAGCACACTGTTTCCGCAAGTATTGAAAACGAGAGTTTGAAAACGAAAGAATTTAAGATCGATCGGAAATCAGAAAAGAGGTGTATATAATTATATAAAATAAAATAAAACTATCAGGCCAATTTCTTTCTTAAAACTCAATCCAAGAACCCGGGGCCTCCTCTGTACCAACTATCGTGACCTCTATCTGACCTCGTAGATTCGCTACTGTGCCGCTCCAAAATAACTTCTTGTTCTTTTGTACAAAGTTGTATGTAAAATATAATTTTAAATCTTATAATTTTTCTTTTGTTATGGTGACGGTGAGGTCGAATTCGCTTGATTTTGGCACGCTTCGTTTTTTCCGAACCTGGTCAAAATTTTGATTTTGGTGACCCTCCAGTTTTTGGGATAAATGAAAAAAAATAATATATATTTTTAGTGAATTTGCACAAATGGTCCGGACGGCTCGGTCGAGTATGATCCAGCTTTAAGTTCCATCAATCTTTCCAGATTTCTTAGACCCAAATTAAAAAAAAAATGTTGCACAATAAGAGTAAAAAAAATATTTTTTTATGAAAATGGTAGGTACTTTAAGCTGAACTCTTTCTATCTTTTGTAATTTCGTTTCTTTCGTAACTTTTAAATAAAACGCACCGTTCACTTTGCTAGTCAGAATTCAACTCACTACATTTCATTTATTGATCGTATATATTCCTACCTATCCAACAGCCAGCTTCCCCTCTTACATATTCCAGGTTACTTATTGTTCGTTTTCTCTTTTTTACTGCCACAACTCGGCTATCCTGACATTGTAATCGTCCCGATTTACGCCTAGTTAATAATTTATTATTCATTCAAGGTTTTATTTCATACTTAATCTCTGGCACTTCGGGACGAGAACAGTAGAAATACCTAATGTTCTTGAATAATTCTAAGGAATTTTTATTTTGTTTTATATGACAATTCATTATTTTTGAAAATGATATCTTCTTCATTAAGTTTTGGACCAAGTTTTCCAATACAATTATTGTTTAAATTTTCTGCATCATCAACTATTATATTTAAAAATCTTTTACATTCATTTTCATACATATCATTTGTCTTTTCATTTGTACTTTCTACTATCTTTTGTAATTTTAATTTAGCTTTCTTTAAGAAATCCTGCCCTAAAATAGCAGGATAATGCATTGTTTCATCTGACACTACTAACATTTCCATAGGTATACTTTCATTTTCAAATATAACATTCAAATTTATTTGTCCAATTATGGACAAAGGACTTTTATCAATTCCACAATACGAACCAAAGTTTGATATATTTTCTAAACTAAATTCATTTTTTTCCATAAACATACTTAAATAACTTAATTTAATCAGGCTGACTGGACTGCCGGTATCTAATAGTGAATTCAATCTTCTTCGGAATCGGAGTCAAGATATCCGATTGCTGGCACCTTCTTTCTCTTTGGGCATTGAGCCGCCAAATGCCCCATCTCGGCACAAACGTAGCACGCACCTGGCTTCCTTTTCTCCTTTCTGCCATATGTCCCATTGAGTTGCAATTGAAACAGCGAACTTCCTTCCCGATGACACCTGATGCCTGTCGTGATGTTGTTGCTGTCGGCATCATTTTCGGCTTGGCTGGACATTTAATTGATTTGAAAGCTTCCAGCAACTGCGTCTTTTTAGTGAAGCATTGCAATCTGGCACTTGATGCCAGCTTCTCGTCCGGTATTCCTTCGATAATATGCTCTATCATTTCGTCTTCCTCTATTTGAAGTCGGCTGCCAAGTATTATTTTTTCTTGAAAGTAACCCTGAAAGGTCTCACCCTGCAACCACTTTCTCAGCTCGAACACTCGTTTCAGTTGTAATTTAGATGAGTGATCATCGAAAATCTGTCTCATCTCTGACGTTCGTTAAAGGCCACAGTTGTCACATCTCTTCTTGAGTGGAACCATTTGAGTGCCTTGTCTTTTAGTTTAAGAGACACTAGCACTCTCATATTATTATCATTTAGTTCATAAGAAGCGCGAACATTTTCCAACTGCTTCTCGAAATGTTCAAATGAATCACCAGTGCCTTTAAAGTCGACAACGAGCTCTTTAATTTGACCTACATTTTTTGTTTCTTTATTCTCGTTCATTTTCTTTAACCACTCATTTTCTTTCCTTAGCAATTCATTTTCCTGTTCTCTCAGCTTCATTTCCCTCTTCATTTGTTCCATTTCCTTTGTCAATCGTTTGATGTCATATACGTTCATTTTTCTTTTATTTTCATTTCTATCTTTTTCCTTACTGTTGGCTGGCTCTCTTTCATTTGTGTTCTCCTGTTCATTATTATCGTCGTCTTCATCATCAGTATCGCCGTTGTGTGCTGCTCCATCGTTGTCTTCCCCGTCATCTTCATTTGTGTTGGTAAGCGACTCAGAGTCACCGCGCATATGCGCTGGAACTTCCATGAGTCTCAATATTAGCTCCGCCTTGTTTCCATTGGTTTTCAATCCCAATGCATTCAACCACGATTTTAACTGTGGAACGGTGTATTTCTTGAAGCTATCAACATCTGCCATCGTAAGTATTGTCTGTGTGTGTTTTTTTTTTTTCCGTACACTACCTATTTCTTTTGTTTCTTTTAGGGCGAGACTCGAGTCTCGAATTTATTCAAATAAACTGCGTACGCTGACGCCGCCAACGGTCGTTTGGTTTGGTTTTTTTTTTTTTCGCTGTATGTATTTTTGTTTGTGGATTTACCAACTCACTCGCGAGGGCCAGACAGAATATTAAATAAATAATTTTGTGTGTATCTAATAGGTACGATGCCGCACAACTTAGGACGCGTAGCTACAGATATAAATACACTCGCGAGGGGTTCTTATATTTTTTTTTTTCGTTCAATTAGACTCTTTCTTTTTTCTTCTTTTTTTTTTTAACTTTCGCTTTGTCTATTCTTTTGCTTTCTAATTATTTAATATTTCTTTATCTGTGGGTAAAATCGCACTTCTGAATTTTAAGCTGAACTCTTTCTATCTTTTGTAATTTCGTTTCTTTCGTAACTTTTAAATAAAACGCACCGTTCACTTTGCTAGTCAGAATTCAACTCACTACATTTCATTTATTGATCGTATATATTCCTACCTATCCAACAGCCAGCTTCCCCTCTTACATATTCCAGGTTACTTATTGTTCGTTTTCTCTTTTTTACTGCCACAGTACATTTTTCCTATTATTTTATTTTTTTTTTTTTATAAATTTTTATTTTAAATGGTGAAATAGAAGACAAAATATGCCAACTGAGCAACTGAGAAATACAGTGATTTAAATTCTATTGCCCACATATCTTCGCATTAATTGGTATTCCCTTTGATAAATTCAGACTTCAATCTTTAAATTTATATTTTTGTGAATGCGATTTTAAATTGATTAGTTTTTGACAATATGTTTACATATTTGTGAAATTTCATGTCTATCTCATTATTCCAAAAAATTTGCATCCATTGGTCCACTTTTCATAGGTAAATATTAGCTTCATGAACTAACCGAGTTATTTAAGAACTTCCTTAAAGTGCCTCTACACTATCCCACAAAGTATTAACACATGTCAGAATAAAGAGGGAAGAAATTTCATGCGACTGCCAAATTTGTGTGATGTAACTGACTTTCATATTTTCCTTCCACACTTGCATCAAAAATTAGTTTCACCATAACCTCAAACGCCCAAGTGGGATAGAAAGTGTGATGGTTTTAGAACCGATCCTAAATATTTTCATGTATTAATACATGTCAAATCGTGTCGAATGCGCTGTCAAGTTGTGTGTGATGAAATTTCATATTTTGTTTCCACACTATTATACATGATTTCTTCACACTTTTTTGACATGTGTTAATACTGAGTGGGATAGTGTGGAATGGCTATTATGCTTCCTGTTTTGAACACAATTTTCACAACCTAAATAAAATAAACTATACAAAACCACATTTGCAAACTGACAGCTCGAAATTGTTTTGGTGTAAGTACAGGGAGAAGTTGATTTGTCAAATAAATTAGATCTACAAAATTGGTTTAACAAAAAAGTAATACAAATTGCTGATTGCAAAAATTTCCAAAATCACATTTTGATAGATCCAGATCAGAAATAAATTGAATTATTTTATCAATGGAAACCCCAATAACAGTGCGTTAATTCATTCCGGAATAGGAATAGAAAAGAAAGAATAGACGAAATATGTATCTAGAAATGGAAGGAACAGCTAAAGAAAAAAACACTGAAGCAAAAAGCTACTATTCCTTTTGCTCCAGTACTAATAATTTTTTATTTAACGTAACTATTTATTGCTAAAATGCAAAAATAGATTAAATTGATAGAGCAATGTGACGTGAGATGTTTTCTGTGTTTTTGTTGTTATTGTTTTTAAGTTAATACCACCAGTGTTAATCTACCATAAATGAGAATACAAAGAGAGTAGGCCATATGATTTGAAATAATTTTTATTTTAAATGGTAAAATGCTAGAAAAAACTGCTGAATGCTGACTTAGAAATACAGTTTGAAATTCCATTGCCATCTCATTTCTCATTTCATTTATGTTAAATTCCTTACAACAAAAAAATCGAATCTGTTTAGAAAAAAATCGATTTGTTTAGAAGAAAAGATCAATTTTTCTAAACAAATCAAATCTTTCGTTTTTAGCAAGATTTACACAGACTTTCACACACACTAGTAAGATTTGACATTTCTCTGGAGTTGAAAGTTTTGTTCTGCGGTGTTTTACAAATACTCAAAAGTGTTTCTCGTTCGTATAAATTAAAAACAAATATATCTCTTAAAAGTTTTTAATTCATCAAATGGCAGTGCATAATTAATAAGAAGTGATAAAAATATCTATGAACTTCGATTTCAAGTGTCCAAAGTCGATTGATGTTATGAAGCGCGCGCTCGCAGACGTGTTCCTCATTTGATGTGTTTTTTGATGGATTTTTTTTTTTACTTAAATGGACGCACAACAATTTTTGTCTATTTCTGCTACTATTCCCGGAAATATATTTGTTTTTAATCGTATTAAATGACGCGTAAGTCGGAATGCACTTTTGAGTATTTGTATGCCCATTAATTTGTTTACTTTTTGCCTCAAAATCTATGTCAATGGCCAACACACACAATCACATAAAAAAATTGATTTTTTTTACAATTTCTTTTCAACACAAAAAAGAAATCGATCTCCAATTGTTGAAAGGAATTCGACATTAATTTCAACTGATGGCAGTTCTAAATGTTTTTCTATACACATAGATTTGGCGCCCCTGTAAGCTGCCGCCCGCGGCACTTTACATCTTTATGAGAGATTAAAAAGACTTTGAAACTCAACCCCCATGTAAGTACTCGGTTGCCCGCTACCCCCCACCAAAGACTGAGAAAAAATCTGCCAGACTTTTGTATTCGATATTACGATACATCCAAGAATATAAAGTTACCAGGAAGTATTATCTGGATCTTAAAATAAAATCCGATTCCGAAAGCTCTTTTCGAATTAATAATAAAAAGAACGAAACAAAACATAATTAAGAGAAAAGCTCTTTCTCATACAATCTTAGCAAACACCACGCATACCATAATATTCACTATTCCTATTATAAGGATAGTAAAAAGGAGGATACTTTTGACGGGTTCTAATGTTGGAATTGGAACCCGCCAAATTTGTATGAGATGCGGCTTCTTGGTAACTTTATATCCTTTGGATACATGTACTTATAACCTCATACCACAGATAATAGAGTTACTATAGTATCTGTGCTCATACTCCGATTTTGGTTACACATCCACTCCCAAAATCTGCTGTCGCCTCTTGGTCTATGCGACTGTTGCTCGTTTTATAGGAATCCACAACATATGTATTTATGAAATCTTTATTCAAATCAAAAACTCTTTTTAATAACCTATTAGTAAAAAAACTGAAATTCAAAAAATCTGTTTGAATTTTATTTAACTTCAACATTCTTTTGAATATATTTGATGACTTATTATTTTTGATAACTTATTTTTTGGGTTAAAAAGTTGTGTTAGGGAAAAAATTATAACATTTCTCATTTTTTTCTGTTATAATTAAAAAAAAAGTCGACAAAAATATCGCGATAACTTCTGGGCCTCCCTTATTTTCCTAAAACAAGAAAAGTTTGTGATAAACATTTCACCGAAGCTATGATAACAATTTCAAAAAGGAATCGATTAACCGAAGGTGCTATACCGGACATTCGCATGACTGAATATTTTACCCAAACATTCGAAAACGAAGATATAGAAATAGGCATTTATTAAGTAGCTGAAGAAAAATAAATAATATATGGAATTGATTTGAAAAAATAGCTGAATCAGAGAAGTTCAGGAAGACGATATGCTTCAAGAAGAAGATATACTTCAAGAAGTAGATATGCTTCATGAAAGGTTTCAAGAAGAAAAATTAATTCAAGAAAATTATATAGCTGAAGAAGAAGTAAGAGGACAAGAAGAAAAAGAAGACTTACTTGTTACTTGGGTAAGTGAGTGATGCATATACTTCAATTTATGCTTATTTAAGGCATAATACTCCAAAAAATGGTTCCCTGAGAAAGTGTTTAAAAGGGCTATGATGGTCTAAATACAATTGTCACTGACGCTTGTACTATCAATAAAATTTACTTCTCCAGTTACATATAGGCTAGTTACGGAGACATTCGGTTTGACATCATACGTTTATTTTTCTGTGTGGCCTTATCAACCTGGCAATATTGATTTCGATATTAAAAATTTAGAACTAAGAATACTTCCCGAGGAAATATTTAAATATTATTCAATTTCCATGGACGAAATTTGATTGAAAACTCATGTAGATTACTGTGGGGAAACCGATAGGAGAACAGGTTTTGAGGACTACGGCTTTGAAGAACATAGAACGAAATGGCCTGCTAATAACGCTTGCATAAAGATTTGTTCGTCAAATCGTCTTGCCCATCTCTTATGCTTAAGATATTTCTGTTCAACATCATATAACAAGCCAAAAGCTCGGCTTTCAGGGTATCCATCGCGAACTTGGTTTCAGTAGAAAAAAATCATATTTTGAAATCGGGCAAGAAAAGACAGTGAAACAAAAAATTTTTTGTTTTATGATGCTTCCCACCTAATTGAAAGAGCAAAAAATTGTTTTTTAAAAACAATATATTGTTTAAGATCGCGGATGAATCATGTGTAACGTCGTGGAAGGACATTAAAACGTTTTATAGTATAGGTTCCAAATAAGGCGTACGCTGTGTCCATAAGTTAAGATTTGAACATATTCATCCCAACACTTTCCAGCAAATTAAAGTTCATTTTTCCACACAAATTCTTAGCCATTCCGTAGGATCTGTGTTTTCCACTCTCTGTATAAAGTTCGCGAGGTGGCACTGATGTTATGAAAGATCCTGCAGAGATGGTCTTCTTCTTCAACAGTTTATTTGATGTCTTCAATTCTTGCACCCGTACTTTTGGAAACCATAAAAAATCAATATTTTTCAGCAGCGAAGGTCAATTAAAATTTCTACAGGATGCAAAACAAATGTTTAAATCTTTTCAGGTAGTTGATTCTGATGGCAAAAACATTTCAAACAACTTTTCTTTTATTAAGGGATGGCTACTAAACATTTCATCTGCAATTATATCCTGACAAGGCATTTAAATCAGGACTTTTCGGAGCATTTTTTTGGTGAAGTTCGAAGTGTTAGTGGCAATAATAGAAGGGTATCAGCGTATTCCTTCATGACCATATTCCAACATTTGTGGGGCCTTAACTATTTGAAAGTAGTTTGAAGCGGAATTTGAGAACAGTTAAAATTTTTAGAATTACAGTTTTTTCAAACAAAATGGTTGTAAACAGGTTTGTTTTTACTCTGACCAACAGCCTGCTTGTAATATTTCAATCAACTTTACTCAGGACTTAAGTGAAGCATATTTCTTTAAGGAAAATAGTTTCCATTGTCTGCGGTTGGCTGTACAAAAATTGCGTAGTGAGCTTAATCTCCAAAATGTTTAAGCAATTTGATAACTGCAACATGGTGGCTCCACCATCAAAGTTCGTTGAGCATATTCAAGATCTGGAGGAACAGTTTTGGACAGCGTTCTTGAAAAACTATTTGATGGTGTGAAACCGAATCGTTATTTTGTTTGCTGTAGTAATAAGCTAGAGAATTTCAGTTTTAGGTTTTTAATTAGAGTTAGAATCTTTTTATGATTATGTCTTGGAATAGAGATTTAAGTAACCTATCTCTTCGAAGCCAACTGTTATGTGTCTCTGATCTCTATTTAATGCCAGGATGGGTGCAATAGGCCTAGGGGGGAAATCGAACAACCGAAAGAAAAAAAATAGGTTAACGGGCCAAAATGGATACCTTCTCTATAAATAATATATTTTTACATAAATAGTTAAAGTATCCAAACAAAATTACTATCCATGGAATATACACTACTCAACAATATTAAAGGAACAAATTTTTTTTCAATTTTTGTTAGCGTTTTTTGAAGAGCTGTATCTTTGTGACGAGTGGTCGTATTGAGTTGAAATGAAAAGCATTTTACAGCTTTATGTTTTTTGTTTCGAGATTTGTTTGCAAACAAATTTTTTTGAAGTACCGTTATTGCGTTATTGCAAAAAATGAGACGAGACAACTAAATTATTTTTTTTTTATTTTTTTTTAATGTCCTCATTTCTATGGATAATTTTTTTTGAGTCAATTAAATGTCATGATCAGATACCTTGTTTATTCAGCTTCAATTCAGTTTTTTTGTTGTTGTCGTACGATTTTTTTTGACATGGTTTATCTGACTTTGAATGAAAAAAGATACTTTTAGCCTTGATTACCAATATCTCAGCAAATAATGACGTTATAAAAATTTCAAAGACAGTTTTGGAAATTTGAAAAAGCGTTTTACAAGATTTTTTTATGATTTTGTAAAAATTATTTTTTTTTACCGTTCACCGTTAGTTTAAAAAAAGTACTAAAAACTGACGTTTTGTGGTCTTTTCGTAAATCTTTTTTTTTTGTTGCAAATATTGATTGCATGGCTTGCGTTGGTATGCAAATGTATAGACTTTTAAATCATCAATATTCTTGTAAATTTTCAAATTGATTCATCGAACAGTTTTTCCTCACCAAAACTTCAAAGTCTTACAAACCAGGTAAAGGAACAAATTGTGTTATTCCTAAACAGTGCGTAGTCGTCATCAAAATGACAAGAAAACTGTAATTCCAGTGGATTTTTTTCACAGTTTTGCATTAGTTAGATATTTTTTTGAATTGAAATGAAATAAAAAGTACATTTTTCCAAAAAGAAAATTTAAAAAAAAATCAAGTTTTTTTGTTTGAAAAATGTTTGAAATTATTTTTTTTTTTTGGAAAAATGTACTTTTTATTTCATTTCAATTCAAAAAAATATCTTACTAATGCAAAACTGTGAAAAAAATCCACTGGAATTACAGTTTTCTTGTCATTTTGATGACGACTACGCACTGTTTAGGAATAACACAATTTGTTCCTTTACCTGGTTTGTAAGACTTTGAAGTTTTGGTGAGGAAAAACTGTTCGATGAATCAATTTGAAAATTTACAAGAATATTGATGATTTAAAAGTCTATAAATTTGCATACCAACGCAAGCCATGCAATCAATATTTGCAACGAAAAAAAAAGATTTACGAAAAGACCACAAAACGTCAGTTTTTAGTACTTTTTTTAAACTAACGGTGAACGGTAAAAAAAAATAATTTTTACAAAATCATAAAAAAATCTTGTAAAACGCTTTTTCAAATTTCCAAAACTGTCTTTGAAATTTTTATAACGTCATTATTTGCTGAGATATTGGTAGTCAAGGCTAAAAGTATCTTTTTTCATTCAAAGTCAGATAAACCATGTCAAAAAAAATCGTACGACAACAACAAAAAAACTGAATTGAAGCTGAATAAACAAGGTATCTGATCATGACATTTAATTGACTCAAAAAAAATTATCCATAGAAATGAGGACATTCAAAAAAAATAAAAAAAAAATAATTTAGTTGTCTCGTCTCATTTTTTGCAATAACGCAATAACGGTACTTCAAAAAAATTTGTTTGCAAACAAATCTCGAAACAAAAAACATAAAGCTGTAAAATGCTTTTTATTTCAACTCAATACAACCACTCGTCACAAAGATACAGCTCTTCAAAAAACGCTAACAAAAATTGAAAAAAAATTTGTTCCTTTAATATTGTTGAGTAGTGTATATTACTTATATCTAAAGTGGCGTCGGAATGCATTGAAACTTTTGATGCCTAAATGTTATCACTTTCCATTTTAACTTTAAATTGAAAAATCATCAATTTTTTTTATTTGCGAAATAATTATTTGAAGGTCACTGAAAGTCTGAAATGTCTACTAAAATCAATTGAGCAGGTCTCCAAAATTGAGCTTTTTTTCTTAACGCTCAAAAATGTTGTAATAGTTAATCGAATATTATTTCAATATTTATTTTAAATAATTTATATTTAACTCTTTGAGTTAGTATCATTCGACTCGTTTTAAGTACGTCTCTAAAAAAAAAAGATTTTAACAATTAAAATATAATAAATTTAAAAAAATTAATTTTCACGAATGGACTTAAAAGTCTTTGTTTCACTAAAATTTTCGAGGCGCTTGATTTCTAGCCGGGGTAGGACCAAAAATTAATAGAAAAAACTGAGCTTTTTTTAAATTAAGCACTCACATTCATTTTTATTCATGATTTCTTTGTGTCCATCAGGGGCGTAGCGAGGGGGGGGGTGTGGGGGGGGTATACCACCCCCCCACGCTTTTCAAGAGTCGGCAAATTCAGGAAGCTAGATTTAATAATTCAAGTAATTAAAAAAAAAATAGTAAAACCCGAAATTTTACAATATTTTTCGGAAAAAGTAAGTTTGTATTTTCATTATATTAAGGTTTTTAAACTTTTAAATGTACCTATGCAAATCGACATTTTTGCCGATTGCAGATTTTGGAAATATGCCGAATAATTAAAGAGTCGGCAAATCAACGAAGCTTCATTTGCAAGCAATTATGAATAAAACGAGCCTAAGCATTTTTGCCGATTGCGGATGTCGGAAATTTGCCGACTAATTCAAAAGTCGGCATATCAACGAAGCTTCATTAAAAAAAAATTAATAAAACGAGCATTTTTACTGATTGCGGATTTCGCAAATATGCCGACAAATTCAAGAGTCGGCAAATCAACGAAGCTTAATTTGAAAAAAAAATCTAATAAAACGATCATTTTTGCCGATTGGGTATTTCGCAAATATGCCGACTAATTCAAGAGTCGGCAAATCAACGAATCTCAATTTAGAAAAAATTTAATAAAACGAGCATTTTTGCTGATTGCGAATTTCGCAAATAGCTATGCCGACTAATTCAAGAGTCGGCAAATCAACGAAGCTTAATTTGAAAAAAAAAAAAAATTATAAAAAGAGCATTTTTGCCTATTGCGAATTTCGTAAATATGCCGACTAATTCAATAGTCGGCAAAACAACAATCTTAATTAGAAAAAAATTTAATAAAACGAGCATTTTTGCTGATTGCGAATTTTGCAAATATGCCGACTAATTCATTGATCTCTTGGGAACTAGAACTCGAAAAGCCATTGCAAATGAAATCAATAAAGCTGGTATTTTTTCTGTAATGGTTGATACAACTCCAGACTCATCACATCACGATCGACTTGCTATTAATGTTCGATACGTTGTGAAAGCAAACGAGAGACTTATTCCTATTGAACGTCTTCTGAAAATGGACGTCGTCCTAACGAAAAAAAACGGGAGAAGAATTGGCCCAAAAAATAATAGTGACCCTTCAGTCAGTAGGTATTTCCATTAAAAACATTGCTTTTCAATCTTATGACTTCGCCAAAAACATGTTCGGAAAGTGCAACGGTACGCAGCAAAAACTATCGGAAAAATGCGGTAAGATAATCCCTTACATTCCATGCCAAGCGCATTGTATCAATTTATTCGTTGAAACAGCATGTAATTCGAGTGTGTTGATTAAAGAGTTTTTCAATGTTTTGGAAGCATTATATGTTTTCTTCTACGGCAGCACAACACGTTTTCAATGTATGCGTGAGGAATTCAAAAGCATTGAAAATTCATTGCAACTGAAAAATTTGTCAAAAACTCGATGGACAGCTAGAGCTGAGACAGTAAAGGCTGTTTGGATATCTTTCGAAGGCATTCCTCGCGTTCCAATGTTTATTCGCTATGCTATCTAGCTATCCCAAAAATTTTGAGATAACTTGAGTTGTTGTTGCGTCAGCTGTTATCAGCTGTTTTTTAACAAGGGATTACAACAACACAAAACTATCCGGATAACTGAGAATAACCAGCGGAACGTGCCCATTGTACATGGTTTCGAAAAAATAAAACCGATGTAAGTTCTTTTGATAATAATACCCGTACCTCCGCTTCTGGTCTGCTGAAAAAAAATCTTGGATTTTGATTTTATAAGCTCGTCATAAACGTCATGTTTAAAGTAAAAAATTTGACAGAAAATTTAGAAGCTGAAGAGTTGAATGTCATTGATGCTGTATTGTTGATTCGAAGCACATCAATAATTATCATTTCAACAAATGAATGACGATGGCGATCAAATCGATGCATTAATAAAAAGTTCATCTTCATTCGCAGAGAAATTAAAAATAAATCCAGCGAATGATTTTCTGAAACATCATAGAACACGCCGTGTACCAAGAAGAATCGATGAAAATCCAGAAACATGCTTTCGACTTCGATTTCCAAACATTTTATCGAAAAGTATTTAGAACGGTTTTGCAAGTTTTTACGACGTGGATAAACGATAATTTAAAAGATAATTTTTCATCTTTCGAACCTTTGCAAAAGATTTTTGAAATTCCAGTCGACAGAGGCAATGTCACAACAGAATCAGTGGAATCCATAATGAAATTGGAGCCCCTATGTTTTAAAGAAGATCCAGGGTGTTTGCTTTCTGAGTTGCAAATTCTTCTTGATTCATCCACAAATTGTATTAATTTCGAAGACATTACCAAAGTTGTGTTCAAGTTGAAAATGGTAGTTCCCTTAGCGCACAAACTCATTTGCTTCATTTTAACTGCCCCTGTGACTGTGACATCAGCTTCTTGTGAACGATCATTTAGTAAATTAAAATTAGTCTTAAACTATTTGCGCACGACAATGGGTGATGATCGTTTGAATAATTTGATGCTGCTTTATTCTTCGAAATATAAAGGGGACGAAAATATTCTTAATGAGGTCGTTGAAGAATGGTCCTTATTAAAACACCGCCGAATTAAAATCTAGATAGTACAATGTTAAATTTAAATATTAAATTTTAAAGTTGCTACAGTAAAATAATAATAAAAATAAATTAATAAATTTTATTATTAAAATTAATTTATTATAAATAATTACATAGCTATGTTATTAAAAATTGTTTATTTTAAATAAATAAACTGCTGCAATATTAATAAATTAATGTATTTTATTATTATAAATGACTAAACTGCTGATGCTGATAGAATTATGCGTTGCTTTAATTTTTTTATAAAGATTGCTTAATACCTATACCTAAACAAAACAAATAGCTGCAATAATAATATAAATGTCCATGAATTTAATTCGTTGTTAAAAATTATAATTGATATCTTATTTTTCTACCAAATAATAGTTCCCAAGATTTTAAAATTGTTTCATGGAAAATCATTGCTCCTAAGTTTTTTAAATCTTTTACATCAGCCGAAGGCGGTTTCATTGAAAAATCTCGCATTTCGAAATCTCAAAAGTGTATGTGGCGAAATGAAGATTTGAGCATAAATCAAGCAGCCCTATCAGGAGTTTCACCCGAATGTCATTCCACTCGGAAAAAATCCCTTTTTTCTTTTCCCTTATTTTAAGTTTCACCCGAAAAATGCTAAGTCTATACAGTCGGCAAATTCTTAAAATAAGTCGGCAAATCTTAAAATAAGTCGGCATTTTAATGAAACTCAGTCATCGGCTGACCTTCCAACCGTTCAGACCTGTTTTCCTCAGAGTAAATAGCGAGCCCTCGTGATTTCTCTTTTTTCCCTCCCCGTTACTAACACAGTTATCTTTCGCTTTATATTGAAAATCTTTAATACATTTTATCGTATTATTAATTTCCAAACGTATTAAACCTCCTACAAGGATGGCTCCGAAGCCATTCCGACTTATGCTCCATGCCTGATCAATGTCCCAGAATCTGAAATAATTTCTGAACTTAAGAGCCAATATGTCTCTGACGTGTACAAATTTACTAAAACTATTATAAATGAAAAAGAGCAGAAAGAAACTAAACCTACTGGCCTAATGATCTTTTCCTTTGACTTGTTTAAAATCCCAGATTCCATTGAAATAGGTTGGTACAGAACAAAAATATCAGAGTATGTCCCAAATCCAATGCGGTGTCGCCAATGCCAACGGCTTGGGCACACAATGAAATGGTGTAAAAATCCTGCTTCATGTGTAACATGTAATTTCCCACTTCATGACGGTACAAACTGTACTCGCACTGAATGTGTCAATTGTTCCGGTCCTCATCCCGCCTCGTCTAAAACCTGCCCAAGGTACATCCAAAGCAAAGAAGTACTAGAAATAAAAACTAAAAACAAATGCACTCTAGCTGAGGCTAGACGTATTCAAAGAGAACGACACCCGTCTCATTCAACTTTCTCGTCGGATCTCTTTTCCGAAAAACTAAAAAAACCCTCTCCCTCTCCTGATACACTTAAGGTATCAAAGCCATCTACCTCTTCCTCTTCCCTTCAAACAATCAATGATAACAAAACTCCACAGATTTCTCCTAAGCCAAACGAAATAGAATCACACAAACACAACTCAAAACTAAATCAAAAATCAGCTCACTCAGAACAAAATAAAACAAACAACGAAAATATCGGAACAGAAAAAAAATCAGACTCATTAGCATTCACTCAAAATAACTTAAACAACAACAGCTCTTATTCTCTTAAAAACACTCAAACTCCAGTTTCATCTTCTTAAACGAGCTCAAACACAAATAAATCTCCTCAAACAATTGCCTCTTCAGCACAAATTCAATCCCCTATGAACATTGAATATGATTATGACATCTCTTAATAAAATCAATGTTCCACTCTCAACCCGCGCCCTCGCCGGTGATGGGAGCTCCCACCAAAACGGTGGGAACCCTCACCACCGTAGGGGGTGCGGGAATACTACATTACCAGGTGGCTTTCGTTCTTCTATCTGTACACTCAGTGGTACGGACAGTAAGAGCGACTCCACCGCCTATAATGAAATAAAAATACTGCAATGGAATATAAATGGTTATATCAATAACCTGCATTCGCTCCAATTGCTTATTAACGAATTAAAACCGTGTATAATATCCCTTCAGGAAACGCATTTAAAATACAACCAACAAGCATTTGCACCAAAAGCATACTCAGCCTTTTTTCACAATCTAGTCTCCAATACAACTTCCAAACAGGGGATTTGCCTCCTCGTTCATAAAACGATCCCTCACAAATTCATAACCATTCATTCACCCATCTCTGCAGTCGCTGTTGAAATTGAATTAAATTACAAATTAACTATCGTTTCACTTTACATTCCACCTGATCAAAAATTTGATGCCACTGATCTTGAAAATATAATAACCAACATCTCAACACCAATCATCCTTACAGGTGATTTCAATTCTTGGAGCCCATCTTGGGGATCTTCGACAATGAATAGCCGTGGTAAGATAGTTGAACACTTTATAGCTAACAATAGTCTCACAATCCTCAATGATGGTCGCCCAACACACTTTTCTACACATGGCACATTTTCTCACGTCGACCTAACCATAACGTCCCCACATCTCATGCCTAAATTAGTTTGGAAGGTCTCCGATGACTTGCACGGAAGCGACCACTTCCCAATTCTGACCACACTTTCAATGGGGAATAACCTCAAGCTTCCAAAAGCCCAACCTAAATTCTTGACAGAACTAGCAAAGTGGAATTTATTCCAGTCCGAGATAACAAAACAAATTTCACTTAGACCAACTTTTAGTGAGGTCAACAGAGAAGCAGCTTCCATTACCAAGTCAATCCGCTACGCAGCTAACCTAAGCATTCCGCAAACCACACCAAAACCACACAGCAAAACCGTCCCCTGGTGGAATCCACATCTTAACAGCCTGCGACAAAGAAAGCAAACAGCATTTAAGACTTTTAGAAAATCACCGTCTGACTCAAACCTCATAACCTACCGCAAAGCAAACGCCGAGTTCCGAAAAGCTGCAAAAATAGAAAAAACTAGATGCTTCAATAAATTCACCTCTGAAATCAACCAAAACTCTTCGCCTAAAAAAATGTGGAGTGATATAAAATGTCTCACTGGAAATTACACCCCTCACACAATAAAAGTTATTAAAACCGAATCTTCTAATCTTACAAACCCAATAGAAATAAACTCGTATTTTGCTGAGTCCTGGGAAAATTCTCAAGCCGATTCTAATTTTCATTTATCTTATTTACAACAGAAATACGACTGTTTAACAACTCCTGCTCCACCCCACACTACTTCACCTTCAGCTAGTTTAATTGAAAGCCCTATAACTATTGTAGAACTTGAAAGCTGTTTATTTTCCGCCAAAGGCAAAACGCCAGGCTTCGACAGGATTTCTTATGCAATGCTTAAAAAATCTCCGATTTGCCTCAAATCTAAGCTTCTGTCTTTATACAACAATATTTTTTGCAACGGTGTAATCCCTCAATCATGGAAGATTGCGACCATTATACCTATTCCAAAACCAAACAAAGATCACTCGACTCTATCAGGATACCGTCCCATATCCCTTCTTCCTTGTGCATCAAAGATTTTGGAAAAAATTATTTCTAAGCGTATCTTCTGGCTCATCGAAAAAACAAATTTATCGACAGTAATCAACTTGCATTTAAAAAAGGAAGAAGCACCACCGACTCACTTCTTCACCTCGACTTCTTCATATCCTCAACTCTTTCGGAAAAAAAACACGCTTCAATCCTCGCAATTGATTTTACTCAAGCTTTCGATAGAATTGGCCCTCATGTCATCCTAAAACAATTAACTGAATGGAAAATTGGACCAAACATCTTTAATTATGTTAAGGCTTTTCTTTCAAATCGTAAATTCCGCATTAAAACTAGTAACATTTATTCCAGTATTCACAGTTTAAAAAACGGTATCCCTCAAGGATCACCTCTATCAGTTATCCTATTTATTATCGCTTTTAACGAGATAAGTAAAATTGTTCAAAATTACCCAGAAATTAATCATGTATTATATGCAGACGACCTCATATTGTTTTCAAAATGTAATGATCTAACATTTCTAGCTACAATATTCTCAGAAATTATTAATAACTTGTCAAATTGGGGTAATATATCTGGAGCTAAGATTTCCATTTCAAAATGTGAACTATTACATATCTGTCGAAAATATAAATGTCAAAAGTGTATCGAAGGAGTAAGCCTTAATAACGTTCCTATAAAAAATGTTAATAACGCTAAAATACTAGGTGTTGTATTCGATTCTAAATATAGTTTTAAGGACCACTGTACATATATTAAGAAAAGCCTAGCCACCAGAGTAAACTTAATTAAGTATCTTAGCTCTAAGAAAAGTAATTGTGATATAATTACCATTATTTCTATTATTCGATCTATTATTCTCTCCAAAATCGACTACGGACTCCCAATTTATGGTAAATGCGCCAGATCATCCTTGCAACTTATTTCAACACCATATCACGCAGCTATAAGGACCAGCATCGGAGCTTTCCGTACAACACCCATAAAAAACATCTTAGTCGAAGCCGGTCTTCCTGATATAAATGCCCGAATCGAGTTTCTTACATGGAAAATTATACAAAAGGTCAACTCTCCATTCCCTTCGCCAATTCATGATGATACTGCAAAAATATTAAAACGAAAAAGAACACCAAAATACCCCTCAGCCCTTCAAAAAGCTATCAAAGATGCAGTTAAACTCGACACACCCATCATCATTGATAAAAAGTCCAAAAGCAATCATCCTCCTTGGAACCTGCCCTCCGAATCCATCGTCTCAATATTCACAGATTTACCTAAGTCCACCACTAATAAAGAAATATACAAAACGATATTTCTAGAAACAAGTGAAAAGTACAAGAGACAAGGTTGGCAAATGTTCTTCTCTGATGCATCCAAAACAACAACAGGAACTTCATTTGCGGTTGTCGACGAAACCGGTTCCATAATCAGCAAGGGTCTTCTCCATTATTCCTCGTCAATTTTTACGGCTGAGGCGTTTGCCATACTTAAAGCAATTGAAGCTGCAAAAAATAAAAAGACCATTATATTTACTGACAGCTTATCATCAATCAACGCGATCAAAAATTTAAACAACAACTCCGCCATAGCTATTGTAATTCGAGACAAACTGATTGCCAAAAAGAAAAACCTCAGACTGGCTTGGGTTCCAGGTCACAATGATATCACAGGTAATGAACACGCTGACTCAGCAGCTAAACAAGCCCTCAAAGAGCCCATTATCGAATTCTACAACTTCAACATTAAGGACTTCAATAACCATATCAAGGCAATCATGTCTGCGAACACTAAGGTCGATTGGTGTGGGTACCAACATCATTACTCAACACTCAATCCTGGAGCAAACAAGGCCTTCTATCCCGTGCACTTACCTACCTCAATTCTTAAAAAATTCATAAGACTCAGAATGGGTCACACACAGATCACTCATGAGCATCTGATCACCAAACAACCTGCAACTCTCTGCAACTTTTGTGAACAAAAACCAACATTCACTGTCCCACACTTTATGCAATGTGAATACATCAACAGAACCTGCAAAACCATCTCCGGCGAATCCCTACATCAACTTTTATCATCCATATCAGAATCCAACATTAAACTAGTTTACACTATTCTACTTAAGCTTAACCTAGATCGATTCATTTAACGTTAATTTTATATTTCATATAGCGAAAAGTCCTGGTTGCTAGCGCTATATTTTTTTAATTATTGTTAGTATAATTTATTTATATTTTCAATAAAGTTTTAATAATAATAATGATTAATGAAACTCACCCCCCCAATGCTCGAACCCTCGCTACGCCACTGGTGTCCATATTATTAGGGTTAATACTTAGAATCGTTGGCAGATTTCAAAACTCATACAGATAAATTTTCGATCAGAAAACGTTGTAAATTAAAATCGTTTCCGATTGAAAGAATAAACTTTTATGTAAATTTTGGTATATTTTTGGGCATCGAATAATCGGTATATTTGTAGAGAATATGATTTGTCTTTTTTTGCTCCCCGAAAAAATCAATGTGCATTGTGCAATAAGTATAACGACCTTAACAAAAATGAAACCTTAGCCACGGAAACTACCAAAACATTTCAAGATCACATCCATAGGGAGACTGACGCCCAGAATGGAAAAGATCGTATAGATCGAATACTGATCCAGAGTTCCTATCAGCTACCGTGCGTCGACTTCCAAGTTGCAGAGTTTTTGCAATTACCATCAGGAGAGGAGTCGTTGCTAATAAACTCGAAAATTATGCGTCTACAACTTAACTTCTTATTAGTCGAAGTTGCCAAACGAGGCCTACTGCTAGACAGAGTTAGATGGCAAAAGAGGTATTTGTGAATTTGGGTTGGCCATAAAAATGTGCATTGATGAATTTCCAAAGACAGGCGCATTTCTGTCATTATTTTCGGATAGGCATAGTTATAGCGATCAGAAAAAAACATAAAAAAAAAAATTATCGAAGTTTTTATAACTTTTCAATTCGATTTGATAGCCAAATGATTTTTCGCGAAATTGAAAGGAATTATTCTGAATACTGCGACAAGCACAGCCGGGCAGCAGCATGGGAAGAAATAGCCTCTATTTTGGGCAAATGAGGCAAGTTTTAAAATTTTATATTATTGGTACAGTTGTGTTATTTTATAATTCTTTTTTAACAGTTGAAGAATGACAACAAAATGGACCAACCTGAGGGACTCCTTCCGGATGTATTTTAAAATTGAGACTGGTGCTCCGAGTGGTTCTGGCTACACTGAAATTGTTAAATGGATAAATTTTCAAAGCTTGAAATTTATTATTCCATATGTGAGAGTACCTGTGGAGTAAGTTCTATTTGTAATTGCCTAAAAATAAGTTATGGTAATAGTTACATATATTTCTTTCTGATATTAAGTGATTATGGAAACTACAGCCAGTATCATGATGTTACTGTTATTGACGACCTCTCCTTTCTCCTAAGAAGATGGCATGCCAGCATCAGCAGCAGACAGTACAGTTCGTCCTTGGATGCCCCATGTTAAGGCACCAGTTTTTATTTACACGGGACATTATAGTTTATTTTTAGTTATGTAGATATTTCAAAAGAATTAACAACACACAACACACAACAATCGCTATTAAATTAATCGAAATTAAAATCAGATATGTCAATCGCAAATTATAAATGTCAAAGTTTTTCTGATTGCTATGGCTGAGAAAAAAAAATCAATATCATACTGTTTCAAGTTGTTCGCTTTAACTGGCGCCATACCTGTGCGGGTTAGAACAGAAGCAGCTCTGTTTCAATTTATGGTGCAGACAACAGATTTACATGCAATTGAACAGAATTACCTCGAGTCTGGACATTCTCAGATGAAGATCGACGGTATGTACACTGCAATTGAAAACAAAAAATATAGACTGGACAGGATGAACATCAAGAGATCCGCCAGAAGCTCCAGAAAATGGAAAGTTGTTAACCCTTACCATGTGAAGCAGTTACGTCATACATTTTTACGATTTAAAAGCCTTGTCTTTCGAACTAATTTCAAATAGATTAAAGATGAGAACGGAGAGAAGGTAAAATGGCTTCGAATAAAAATGCTCAGTTTTTCCAAGTCTATGCCATCAGTTATTAAATACAGCTACGACTATGACGAAAAAAAAACTACGTAAAAATTCATACATTATCGAGGGGTCGCCAAACACAAATAACTCAGCCTTGCTACAAGACGTTGATGCCTAAGCAAAGAAAAGAAAAAACAAAAACAAATTGAAACATTGCAATTCTTTTTTATACAGGGTGTCCCGTAATGAGTGGATAATACTGCAACTGGTATATATATATAGAGTTTCTGCATACCATCTCGGCTAAGGCCAAGAGTACCCATCTTAACGTCAAGATTGGGCTCTATAATAGTCCCTAGCTAAAGAATAATTTAAGAAACATTGTAATTAGTTAATAAAACTTTTAAATAGACGGCAACATATTATTATCACATAGCATTTTGAATTTTAAGTATTGTATTTTGACTAAACGACATTATTTTTAATGAAAGCACTTAGTTTTTCCTTAAATCGATTGATTCTTGTTTCACTCTTCACATCGTTAGGTAGGTTATTAAAATAAATAATACCATCATGTAAGATTGTCCGTTGGGTACTGCTAAGCCGACATCTTTCCGGTCGTAGGTTGGAGCAATTTCGCAAATTGAATGGTTGAATCTCAGACACTTCCAAAATTCCATCAGTTAAATATTCCGGGAGCATACCATTACGTATTTTGAAAATAAAAATCATTCCATCATAGATCAGCCTCTGTTTGACATTCATCCAATTTAAGCATTCGAGCATAATTCGTGTCGGAGTGTATATACTCAGCTTCAAGATAACCCTCATCCCCCTGTTCTGAAGTCTCTGAAGTCTCATCTTTACATCTGCATTCGAGCCGAAGAGTAACGTTGAGCAATAATTAAAGTGCGGCATCACTAGGGCATTATACAGAAGAATAGCAGCTTCAAATGTTAGTTGCTTCCGTATTCTACTCAAAAAATAAATCTTCTTTGAAATCTTTCCGCAAACATGTACTGCATGCTCCTTGAAATTGAGCCTTTCATCAATAATAACACCTAAGTATTTGATACTTTCAACACAGTTTATTGACACACCATCCATACACACATTGATATTATCATTCATTCTAAACTTCATACATTTAGTCTTACTCACATTCACTTTTAGTTTATTCATTTTCAGCCAATTATCAACTCTCCTCAAGTCCTCATTCAATCTTTGACACATTAATTCACTGTTGTCCCCACAAATGTATATCAGACTATCATCCGCAAAAAGCTTTACACTACAATATTTCAAGCATTTTTTAAAGTCATTTATGTATAAAAGAAAGAGAAATACACCCAGAACAGAACCCTGAGGAACCCCTAGATCATTATTTATTGCACTAGAAATGTCTTCATTCACTTTAGTTCTTTGACTTCTATTTGTCAAATAGGATGTAAACCAATTCAATTCACGACCACGTACACCATACAACCACAACTTTTCAAGCAAGATATGTCTATCAATAGTTTCAAAAGCACGCTTCAAATCCAAGAAAACAGCTATCACCGAATTTCCACAGTCAATTTCTCTTTTCTACTTCCACACAACACAGTTAATGGCAGATTCACAAGAATGGCCCCTTCTAAATCCAGATTGCTCTTCAATTAATAAATTATTGTCTTCTAAGTAGTTTTGAAACTGTTCAGCAACAAACTTTTCTAGTATTTTTTCACAAGTAGGTAACATATTCACTGGTCTGAATTCCTCACATTTATTGGTATTGATCACTTTTTCAACTGGAACCACTACTGATTCTTTCCATATTTCAGGAAATATTCCAGATGACAAAGATTTGTTGATCAATCTCAAAAGAACCGGACCGATAATCTCGATCGACTGAAGAACGATTTCTCTATTAAGCCTAAATACATCATTTTTATTATTCAACTTTTTTATTAGCGAATATAATGACCTCTCACTGCAAAAACCAAAAGTAAACATAGAACTGCAACTTATTTCCGGCGACACAAAATTAACGTTTTCGATTGACGCATTTATTTCCCGAATACTGACTACAAAGTATGCATTAAATTTGTTCGCAATTTCAATTGATGTCGTTGACATTTCACCCGCGAATTTTACCTTTCCAATAACATTCGTTTTTGAATTTTTCAACACAATCTTTTTAAGCACCTTCCACATTTCAATCGAATTTCCAGACTTTGCAGTTATTTGAGAGGTTATATAATTACTTTTAGCAATCTTAATTTCACTTTTATAACTATTACGAACAGTTTTATATACTGCCCAATTTTCTGTTGTACTTATAAAAACGGCGTTGTTATAAGCCCTTACTTTCTCCATTTTTAGCCTATGTAAATGGGAATTGAACCATGCATTATCTTCACTTTGTTTCACCACTTTTTCTATCGTTAATGCTTCACAACATGCATTTAATTTTTCACAAAATGCGTTTGATAAACTATTTAAGTCTTCTTCGAAGTATATGTCCGAAAACCTTTCTGTGTTTAGACAAAGATCAAACCGTTGTTTTGTATATCGCATGGTTTTGTACTTTTGCTGCTTTATACTGGGTTTTTGTTTAATTTGAACTTCCACCCTAATAGTTTCATGGTCCGATATTTTATCATCTGCGTTAATTTTGATTTTAACCTTAGATTTGAAGTCTCTGTTTGTAATAACATAGTCTATTAACGAAGCTGAAAATTCAGTAATTCTAGTAGGTTGATTTACTAATTGGGAAAGCCCCTGATCAGTCACAATTTCCAAAAGTCTTTCCGTATTACGATCTTTTGTGAGTAAATTTATATTGAAATCACCAGTTATTAAAATATTATTCTCATTTTCCAACGCATAATAACACCAATCCAAGAAAAATGTTAAAAAATCGGTTACCGATGAGCTAGGAGATCTATAAAATACTGCTAACGTCCATTTTTCTTCATTCACATACACATACATTTTTATAAACCATACAGAATTAAGGAAATTTGAAATGTCAACAACTTGAAAACGTATCCCATTTTTAATATATAACAACACTCCTCCAGTGTCTAGAGTGTGAAGTACATATTACATGCCTGTAGCCAATAACGTCAATTTCCGACTTCTCTATTCTATCGGTTATACAAGTTTCAGTAAGCATAACAAAATCAGGATGATATTTTTGAATTAAAATGTCTACTTCACTCTTGTTAGCTAACAAACTTTGGATGTTTAAATAATAAAAAAGAATAGATTCTGAACTCGGCCTTGTTTGCTACAAATATTTACTTTTTTCGACTTTAAGTTTCCGCTGGTACACTTCACAGTCATTATCAAATGCACTGTGGTTTGTGTTTAGGTTTAACTTAAGTTCACTGTTCATTCGCACACAATTTACACAATTAAAACCCTCGGCTTGGCATTCAGCCCCAATATGACATCCACCACATTTAGAGCACACCTTGTTTTCTACTTTGCAGTCTTTGCTATTGTGATTAAAACCCAAACATTTGTAGCATCTTTTGACATACAGTGACTCTTGAACAAAACATTTATCCCATCCAACACTTAACTTACCAACTTTCATCACTTCATTAAAACTCTTATTATCTAATTCAACTACTGCACTAAAGGAATTTTTGTTTCCATTTTTCCACAATGCTTTAAATAATAAGTTCACATCCTGTAGCATTTCATTCTGCTTTTTTAAACAACTGATTAACACACTCTCTTCCATTCTTTCAGACAAATTACATATTTTAATTCTTGGGTTATTTCTTTTCAAAACATTCACATCATAATTATTTCCTAAGCTTTCTTCCACTTTTTCTTTCACCTTATTCATCGATTCAATATTCTCACATGAAACAACCATCGCTCCTTTATCCACTTTTTTAATCCCGGCTACCTGAATGGCAGAATCTCCAGGATTAACACTCAATTTCACCTCAGATTTTGTTTTATCAGAATTTTGGTGCTCCTTGGGTTTAATCAAAATTGCCCCTTTCTTAACAGCACTCGCGTATGTTTTTTTCTCATTTTTTAAACTTTCATCAATTGTTTTTTTTATTTCAGATATAATTTTGTTCTCACTTGAAACTTTTGATTCACTATTAATTTTTTTAATTTCTGATATAATTTTATTTTCATTTGACACTTTTGTTTCTCTGTTAATCACTTTATCGAATTTAACACCGATCTCATCAAAATTTTCTTTTATTTTCTTAATGTTCTCTTCGATATTTCGAAGAGATATTAATTTATCGCGACACAGTTCACATAAAATCACTAGGTATTTATTCTCTATAGTTTTATTTACATCATACTCGGCTAGGTTGATACATTTGGGATGAAACAAACTCCCACATCCCCCTCTGCAAGCAACCAGCACCGACTCTTGTTTATTGTTATTGCGGTTAGTCTTTTTGCACTCCCCGCAAATGCCACTAACACTCATGTTTGCACTTCACTTTTACTTTTATATGAATAGTCTCTTTGTCTCTTTCTTTTTTTTTTATATATTCACACACTATTATAGAATATTCTCTTTGTTTTCTTCTTCTTTTTTTTTAACTAGGTATATTCTTCAATTCCACTCAATTAAACCGTTTAACAATATTAAAATTTATAAAATTAAATTCATTAATATTTCGAAAACCGATTTAAATTTTTATACAAAACTTAGCCTATCTTATAGAGAAATAAAAACTCTTTAAATTAAGCCGAAAATTATTTTATATTTCACGACACTTATCCCTGTAATTTGTCTCTGAATTATCCGTAGTCAAAATACGTCCGTATGCTTTGAAGGTTCACTACTATGCCATATGGTGATAGCATGCATTATGACTGCTCAGAAAAAAAATATTTTTCTTGTGGTCTCCATGGTATAATTTATTTTCGAAAAATGTTAAAAAATTCAGGGTCTCCTAAAATACCTAATTACAACGGCCACCCATAAAGGATTCTTATTATTTTTCTATTTTTATAATATTTCTGAATAACCGTTGTAAATGATGGGTAGTAAATTTTAACACCAGCTGATGCATTTTTTGTGTTATAATTTTTTTAAATTATTTTTGTATTAAAAAATAATTCAATATTTGTTTTCACCAAAGTTTGAAAAATAATAAAGGGAAAAAATGTATGAGAAAATAGGTAGCAAATTTGATAAGAATTGGCCTGTTCAATGTACTTTCCAAAATGGTATAACACATGTTTTTGTCTACAACCATAACCAATAAAATTGGCATTTAATCTACTAAAGTAGTTTCTTAACATTCTATCAGATGAAATTAAGTTATTAAATTAAGTAAACACTACGACGACCAATGAATGACTCATATTGTTTTTTTAATTTTTATTGCATTTAAAAATAACCGTTCTTAAATAAAGGCAATAACATTTAACACTAGTTGCTGGATTTTTTTTTAAATAATTTTTTTAATTAGTTTTTTAATAAAAAAATGATTAAATATATATTTTCATCAAAGTTTGATGACAACAAAAATTGAGTTGTAAGGAAAAGTCAATAGATATACCAGTACCACTGTTATGTCTGCTAAATTCACTAACTAAAATAATAGTATGCACTTTCAAAAAGGTTTTGATTTAGGTATGGGAAATGCGATAAATAAAAACAACAGTATTAAAAATTATGATTTATTTGTATTTTTAAATAAATTTATATCTAGTAGTGTTCAAACTGTCCCCCATTCACTGTGATACAGGCTCTGCATCTTCTTATGAAGGACCTCTCAATAAAACGAGCATATGGGCGCTCATTTATTTTCATCACAGCGGGCCTTACTAATAATCAAATTTAGTGTTAAGCTTAAAAGAAAATCTCCCGATTTTATAAAATCCGCATACCAATAACAAATTTAATCTCCAGTTTAGTCGTTAGCAATAAGTCAAAATTTAATACATGGAAATCCATGTTTAAAGTCGAACACTAAATAAAATGTGTTGCCCTAGTGCTGTTTTATGGTATTTTAATTTGTATTTAGTACTTAAATCTATTCCCAAGTTATCAGGTAGATTTCAATAGGTATTTTCATGAGTTGGTTTCAATATTCAGATCATTGTTTTACAGTGAAAAATAAGAACTTTAACTAGAATTACTTTATTTATTGTTTACGAGTATATATTTATGTATTGCAACAGGAACAGATTATTTATTTTTTTTCATAGATATTTAGTACGTCTGCATTTACGTTGAATATGAGCATAATTTTTTGATTCCGTTTTATATATTTGCATACCAAATTACGTATATCTAAAAAGTAATTTTTTGTGTTGAACGGAAAAGGATTTGTTTTGAGTTTTCAGAATTTGTTTCATAGTTTTTTATTTATTTAACATTATATAAGTTAATCAAATCCATTTGAATATTTTTAAAGCATATTTATATTTCCACAAACGTCTTGTCAAAAACATAACGAGACAAACTTCAAAATGATTGTCAATCATGTCGTTTTTCTTTGGTCACTCCTTGTAGTCCTTTTTAACTCCTTCTGTTTTCCAAAAGTCTTCCAGTGACTTTGCTCATTACACTTATGTTTTGGGAGTATTTTTGTCAGAGAGCACACCTATACACGTTAACATACGTAGTCATTCTTAGGATTACTTGTCAGACAAATTAATGTATGAAAAATCGTTTCGCATAAAATAGCGTCATTTGATAAAGTTTGTATGAATTCAGAAAGTCGGTCGGTTATTGAAATTAAAAAGGATACATTTTCTGAAAAAAACAATAGAAACAACAGTACTCTGATCCCTAAAAAAATTATCTTCTAAGTTGACGGGAACAGAAATATCACTGTAAAAATCCCAACAGAAAATAATTTGTTTCCGTAGCAATTTCATGTTGGTATGTACATACATATGTCAGAAAACTATGTACTTAAAATAAAATTAAAATCGTCCAAACCCTTTGAACGAATTACATACTATAGTACTGAAAAAGTTGCTGTTAAAAAAGAATACGGCAATACTTATCTTCACTCCTTGAACAATAAAAAAAATTAAATTCATCTGTCATTTTGCCGAGCTAAAGGAATGTTTTTTTCAGATTTCGAATCGTTTAGCAAGTGATAAAAACTTAATTAAACTAAATAAAGAAGTGTAATATAATTAGTGTAATGAAAACTTTCAATACGTTTTTAAATAAATTATAAAAAAATACGCGGTGCTGCATTAAATCCTAAAAAACGCCTATAATAAAGAGTGTATAAATATTTCATTTCAAAAGTGAGTTTTGTCTGATATTTCCACATAAAGTAACGTGAAGTGATGTTTTTTAGGTTAATAAACTATCGTAGAATACTTTTCAATTGATATTTCATGATATTTTGCTTTAATAAATCTTATTTGTTATAAATAAAAATATACTTCAATCAAGTGATTTAGTTTGAGATTCATCTGTCAAATGATAAATTCTCGTGCAGCAGGGACGGCCTCATTTTTGTTGGTGATAGCAAGGCGCTCAAATCCATTAAGGGTCTGAATAGCAGAGTTATTTTCAACGTTTTGAATGATATATTCTTAAAGGTCTTTTTGTTGGCCCTAACAATCATCTCAGTTTTGTATTTTCGGGAAGAAGAAGAATTTTAAAAGTATTCTAAGATAATATATTTACCTAAAGAACTCCCCTTTACATAACTTTATGTAGAATCAGACAAAACTTACTGTGAAATGAAAAATTTTTTTTCACTTCGTATTATAGGTGTTCTTACATTATTTAATTCCGCATGTTGTCTTATACACATATATTTTTTAAATAAGTATTGCAGGTATTCACTGTATTTCCTTTTGTTTCACTTTTTTATTTAGTTTGATTAGCTTTTTTTACTTTTTTAAAATCTCTATACACTTTCCTATAGCTCGGCAAAAATGACAAGCACCTCAATGATTTTTTTCTTTTTTTTTTTAATCTTGCGCCCCAGAATTCAGCCGTGTAACTGCACGCCGACCCTGTGTCAATGCATCTGTGTTTGTGTAGTTCTTCTTTTATGTTTTCACTTGTGTTATTGTAGTGTGCGGGTTTGTTTGATGGAATTTGATGCAAATTGTAGTAGATTCAAAGAAAGTCTGAAGGTTTTGTTAGCAAAAGGGTAAAATTGTTTATTGGTAGCATTCTGTTTAAGCTCCACATTTTATTTTAACCTCTAGGTTAGCTAATAGTCGACATTAGTGTTTGATTATTAGTAAGGCCCAGCGTCTTGAACACGACGACGCAGTTCCGTAATGGATGTAATTGGTTTAATATACCTAAACCATTTCTTTCAGGCACCCCCAGTTGAAAAAGTCCAAAGGATTTAGGTCTGGCGAACGTGGTGGCCACAAAATTGGGCCCAGACGGCCTATCCACCTGTTGGGATACGTTCGATTCAAGTACCTCCTTACATTTACAGCATAATGAGCAGGATATCCATCGTTTTGAACCCACATTGAATTCCTTAGCTCCTCGGGCACTTCTTGCAATAGAGTTGGCAAATTAGTTTGCAAGAAATTAAGATAGGCTTTAAAAAGAAATTAGGGGATTTTACTCCTCCCAGACTTAATGACATTCCTCTGAAACTCTCCAAGGAAGCTAAATATATTGGAGTTATCCTTGATTCCAAGCTACCATGGAAACGTAACACAGAGGAAAGAATGAAAAAAGCACTATGCGCTTTCTTTCTACACATGCAAAAAGACCTTTGGTACACGGTGGGGTATGCGACCGCAGGTTATCCAGTGGATGTACACGACGATTGTTCGCCCCATACTTACCTATGGTTCTTTAGTGTGGTGGAAAGCTGTTGAAAAAGTAAGCTATCTCAAAAACCTGAATAAGGTACAGAGACTAGCCTGTATAGGAATAACGGGGGCACAGAGGTCTACGCCACAGGCAGGTTTGGAAATTATTTTAAATCTTCCACCCCTAAACGAGTACACTAGATGCACAGCAGCCATAAGCGCATTTCGACTCAAAGAAATGGGCTCTTGGAAGCACAGTACCTATGGTCATGGGTCTATCCTACAAAGGTATGACACAGTGGCTGCACTTGATGTGAAGACTGATTATATTCCTCCTTTAATGGATTTTAACAAACACTTCTCTATTTCAATACCCGAAAGACATGGATGGGAACCCAAATCACTAATTAGTGAACAGGGTATCCCCTTCTACACTGACGGGTCTAAAATGGAAGAAACAACAGGTGCGGGGGTGTTCTGTGAAGCCCTAAATAATAGAGAGTCATATAAACTCCCAGATGAGTGTAGTGTCTTTCAGGCTGAGATTTACGCTATTCAAAAAGCGGCAGAATTGGTACACAAGAAAAAACTGATCTCGTCGGAGATCACATTTTTCGTGGAAAGCTAAGCTGCGATAAAAGCAATAGCCAGTGAGACCATAGGATCCAAAACAGTGCTAAAATGTCGAGGCATACTGAACAAAATTTGCAACACTAACCAAGTCAAACTCTGTTGGGTTCCTGGACATAGCAATATGGAAGGGAATGATATAGCAGATGAACTAGCAAGGAAGGGGTCATTATCAAATAGAAACAGTAGTAGCCAATTAGACACGGGACTAGACATCCCGATCGGCGTAATTAAAACGAAAATGGACCTAATAACGAAAGAGCGTATCAATAAATCCTGGATTACCAGGAACGATTGCGTTATCTCTAGAAGTCTATGGCCTAGAATTAATGAAAAGGAAACTCAGTATATTCTATCGCTGAGTAAAAATAACATTAGAATCTTGATAGGTGTACTAACGGGTCACTGCGCCATTGGCACAATGGCCACCAGATTGGGTGTACTCGCACCCGACTGTTGTAGGAGCTGTCAGGATAAATAAAAGATATTATTTTGAATAACTTAAAAACACTTATTTTATTTATTTATTTACTTAACCGTAGACCTACGTTTAAAAAAAACGACTAATCTTACGTTAATGGGTCGTTTTCGACCCTCATATATTTTGTTAGAGAAAAAAACGAAAAGAATACTTTTTACAGAAACTGATTGGTTTTATTCATATTTATGGATAGTAGATATAAAAGAAAAATATGCCCATCTAAATGTTTTCAATACATTTTACACACACATTACGGTTATGTTTGTTCTTACAAACGTTTTTGCCACAGAAGACGCAGACCAACTCTGTTTTGTTGCCTTTGGCTTTTGTTTTTTCTTCTGTGCATAGAGCACATCTTCCACGCTTTTTTGGCTGTGGTGAATCGATTCTGGTCCGCTTAGCTGTAGGATTGAAATCATTTAGATTGGAAGTCACTATAGGCGAAGATGAGCCAGCTAGTGTCGCCTGAAGGGCAAGTGAGGATGATGCTCTAGGTGCTTTTGAGCGGTTGGACATATAAAAAAATAAATAAATTGGGTGGCGCAACAGCTCATGGAGAACCAGGGCCTAGTGACTTACAACTCACAACCATTCCTGTGTGCGTATTTGTTGGCAGGAATGGAGGGGACCTACAGTTTTTTGCCGAGTCCGAACGGCTAAATGAGAAGCACTTTTTCATGACAAGAATACTCTTGGAGGATTTGTCAGTTCCTCGCAAGAGGCAGTACCTCGAATAAAACATTTCTGTTTTTAGGTGGCACGGCTGGGAATCGAACCCACACCTTCGGCATGACAGTCCTACGCACTAACCATCAAGCCACGAGGTACTACGGTTGGACATATATTCCTTAGCCAATTCGACACCAAGATCATGCAAAATTTTTTTTTCGAGCTTGCTTCCCTCTCGAAGCCTGATAATTTGGATCGATTTGCGTATAAATAATAAAGCCATTCAATGCCTAAATGTCTATTATGTTAGAGAAGACACACATTGGCCAACGGTTTGTTTTGCGTTTTGCACTGAACCCAGAAAGCATTTTGTCTGCATTATCAACACCTCCTTTGGTTTTGTTGTAAAATTGGATTATTTCCGGCATCTTCTTTGGCTCAGGACCAACATCAGAGGTGGAATGCATAGTGCTTTGCACGACGGTACACTTGTTCTTTTTACTGATGTACGACACTAGTGTTGTTGATTCAGTAAATGCAAATGTCGATTGAAACAATGGTTGTTTTTTTTCAAGCAAAAGTTTTGGTGGTATACTTCTTTTATTCTTCCTAAGGGTGCCAACCATTGTTATATTCTTTTGCAGCAGTTTTTGGCCCAAATCATAAGAAGTAAAAAAGTTGTCCATAGTGATGTTGTGTCCCTTCAATCCTTCAACTAAGTCTAGGACTACGCGCTCACCTTGGTTGCGATCAACAGCACCTCCAACTTCTTTTCCTAAATATGGCTGAATTTTCCAAACGTAGGAAGTTTCGGCACAAGTACACATCCAAAACTTCAACCCATACTTTTCAGGCTCATTTGGCATATATTGCCGGAATGAGCATCGACCATGAAAACCAAGTGTTGCTCATCGACAGTAACGCAGGACGATGGGTTATAGAACAATGGCTGCAATTCAACCCATTTGTCCCATAAGCTTCTAATTGGGGCAAATTTGTCCTTGTATGCGTGTTGGTTTTGTCTTCGGCTTGTGGGATCGTCGCAGGAGTTTTGTAATTTTTTGAAATGTCTCTTTAGACATTATTGCTCGGAATATTGGCCGACCAAAATCTGCGTCAAACAAATCTTCAATTCGTTCTGTTTTAGATCTGAGAAAAACCACATACATGATGTTCGAAGAGAGCCAAAAAAACTTGAAGAAACTTACTTGTAAACACCCGCGAGAATCAATGCACCAAAATATGCATGTAGCATGTTCTTGTCTATTTCCTTATGTTTGTCTCCAAATTTTGAGCGGCCATAATATACATAATTATTTGTGTTTTCTATAATTATTTTCTCGATTTGAATCGGAAAAAACAATAAAAATGAATCCATTAGATTATCAACCCGTGCAATTGCGTAACGGGTAATCCCTGGTTTCATTGAAATTATATTTTCGGAGCGAGCTCGCGCGACTGAAAGCATGAACTTCAGCAAAAATCAACCATGCAAGTGACTAAATTGTAACATACCTGATGGATTCAGTGGAGTTGGGCTCCAAATTATATCGTTTTTGGAGACAAACTGGGAATCGGGACCCGCCGAATCTACAGATGTTTCTTCACCTACATTCTCAGATTCAGATGAATCGTACTCCTCATTGCCAGCCATTCCAACGTCAGGTACAAAATCTTCATCACTACCCGCGGAAAAATCATCGTCACTTGATGAAACACTCGACATTTTATCAAAATAATCTTTTTTTTATTGAAATAAGAAAAAAAACGATTTCATATACCGGCACAATGAAACCACAACGAAATTTCAATTCGAAATGAGCTTTCATTTAACGGGTCGAAAACGACCCGATGTGCAAAAAAAACCCAAAAGTCATAGGCAACTAAATTTCAAACAGTAAACAGTTTGAATTCGGTGCATAAGGGTACATAGAACAAAGTCAAGAAAAAGCAGCCAGATATAAACAGTAGTTATTTTAATATTTCCGATTAAACAAAGGAAATGGGTCGAAAACGACCCAAACGTAGGTCTACGGTTAAATGCATTTCGGAAGCAATGCTTCCATCGTCAGTAAGTTTTATATAAATAATAATACAAACAAAATTTTTTTGATTGATATTAAATACAAATAACTCAATACAAACAAAACAAATTACACAAACAAATTTATAGTGAATTTAGGATCTATTATAAAATTTTTTGAAAATTGGATCTCTTATTGGTCCATCGTCACTATTCATTAAATTATTTCTATTTTTAACAATATAAAGAGATTCATATGCATCTAATTCATAAGGATTATTAACATTTCGAATTAATTTTAAATTTTGTAAGTTAAAATTATGGTTATTATCCAGCATGTGTTGTGCTACACTCGACTTTTCAGGTTCATTGTATTTTACATGGGCAAAATGTAAAATGTCAGGATGTTGAAGAAGTAGAAACCATTAAACACCTGCTCTGCGACTGTCCGAACCTCCAAACAAGCCGCCTCCGTTACTTGGGGAACAGGTTTGTTGGAGAACTGGACGATCTAGCGCAGGTCTCAATGGTAAATATGAGGAAATTCATAGAGAGCACAGGCTGGTTCGTTAATGAGCCAGTCTATCTGAATCATTAGTTTAGGAGCATCTCTGCTTTCTTTTTGTAAGGGGATCACAATGGACCAACATGCCCCCGTGTACGCAACAGCCTCTGTGCTGTGCACACCCCTCCTAACCTAACCTAACCTAAGATAGGCTTCACCATCTAGGTTGCCTGGTAATTCAAAAGGGCCTATAATTTGTCCATTCAGGATACCTGCCCAGTAATTAATTTTGAATTGGTACTGCGATCTGTCCTCGCGCATTAAATTTGGATTTTCCAGTTCCCAGCTATGTAAATTATGGATGACCAACGAATTGTTGGCATACGAATCGGTGCATGGGGAAAAAAGAAAGAAACCGACTGAACAATAACAAGCTTGTGTGTGTTCATAAAAAATGCTAGTCGCTGTTGCAATTGATAAAACAACGAAACCTGCATTGGGATAGAGCTTACCATGTGGCTTCAGTGGCGCGGTGTGAAGTGCATCGGCCTCTGAATCGCAAGGTTCATGGTTCGTTCCCATATGACGGCAAAGAGTTTTTCAATTAACACGAGCATAACCAGACTAAGCACCATTAAAGGAGTCTGATGATCGAGGTGGTTCTCGTGAAATAGCTATAACTCCAGCCTATAAACTTGGTGGTAACACACACAAGTTGTTGTTGTTCATTCAAAACTATTCAACGTAAATTATGGATATTGAAATATCCATCCCTTTTAAGAGACATGACAATATTTGCAAATAATACTTTTTTATGCATTTTAATGCCTATTTTATTACAAGTCAATTTTGATTTGAGAAAGTGTTAAAAGTCTTCTCTAGTAGATTAAAAGCCAATTTATTGTGTTATTGCTGTAGATAGAAGCTTGTGATTTACCATTTGGGAAAGAAGATTAATAGTCTAGTCAAATGGTGTTCAAAAGGAACTTGAAGTGGAAAGTTCTGGTGTAATTATTTTTAGTGGCCCCCTTTATGTTTTTGGGGTTGCTGAACACGAATCTGAAGTTGTCCAACAAAATTTTTCACGGCAAATATGAGAATTCGTCAAAAAACGTCGAAAATTTCGACATTTTTGTCTTTTTTCCTTATTGCTCAAAAATAATGTTTCTTTTGCAAAAAGCGCTTATGCAAAAATAAAGACAATAAGATTACCTAGAATCTAAGTTCATATAATTTTTTTGTACGACTTATGGTTTCTGCGGAAACAGTCGTTGAAAAACAGCCAAAAATCCGTAATTTTTAAAAAATTGCATAAACGTTTTTTGTTTGTATTGTCTTCTTCATTACATGAACAGTAGGCCATGAGTTGTTATGTTATTTGCATTTTCTAATTGTAGTTGTCTAAAAGTAGGGTAGAGCGGGGCTAGTTGGACCACTTTTTACTTGAAGTCTCGTAACTTTTTACCTATTCCTTACATAACAATGAAAATGGAATTAATGGAAAGAATGTAACTTCGGCTTCTTAAATAAATTTGATAAGATTTAAAATATTTTATAGCAGAAGAATAAGATTACTTTAGGTGCACAAAGTCCAAGTGGTCCAACTTGCCCCACTAGCGGGGCCAGTTGGACCAGTTGGTGGGGTAAGTTGGACCAAAGCCTAAAAAGTGGAAAAAGGAGCTTTATTAAGGACAAAAGCACTGTTAGTTTGAACTTAATTTGATCCTAAACTATAACTTAATTCAAGGCACAACATAAGATAACGTAAATGACCCCATGGCACCATGAACAGTAAAAGAGAATCTTGTATGGGCCTGATTTCAGCAAGAATGGCATTGCACCCACTCCTCGTTGGGTTTAGTCTCAGAATATGCTTCCATACACATCGAAAATAACATACAGCCATAACATTCTTCTTCCTCTTTGGAACTTTATCTATTCAAAAATTTTCATACTATTTTCCAATATAAAACATTTATTTTTAACTCAGCGGGGCAAGTTGGTCCGCCTGGTCCAACTTACCCCACACCTAGCTTGATGAATATATTCCCTTATTTTGCAAACAACACTTAGAATTCTTCAATTTCAAAAATGGAATGCAAATATTCAATAACAGAACTCACAAAATGACTGTACTTTGTTAAAAAAATCCCATGTTTTCATCACGATAACACAAAAAGAAACAAATTCGTTTTTTTTACTTTCGTACCCAAAAAACACATATTAGCGTGTGGTTCTCCTTTGGCAGAAGAAATCCACCTTAAACCAGTTTAGCACGTATGATTCAGTAACAATGCTTCATTCGTGTATGATCGTCTTCAATTAGCTCTTGTGGTTTCTGAGTTATTCGCGTGGTCCAACTTGCCCCGTGGTCCAACTAGCCCCGCTCTACCCTATTATATTGCAGTGGTTAAGTGTCTAAGTTTCAGTATTCCAAACAGTCAAAATGTCCATTAAAAAGTGTTTTATTTGTGACAAAGATTGGAGTATGGTACAATGAAGATGATCTTATGGACGTATACTGCAATGGTGAGGCCGATTCTAACATATGGTTCGATTGTCTGGTGGCCCGCACTTAACAAGGCATATAACATCGACAAACTCAAAAAGGTTCAAAGAACAGCTAGTTTTGGTACCACAGGTCTTGTCCAACGGATGCCTTAAGCGTTTTCTGCACCTCCTACCACTTGATCTACACATAAAATATTTAGTAATCTTGCAGTGCCTTAAGGCTTAAAGAATCAAATTCTTGGGTTGCTAAACCTTATGGTCACTAAATGAGCCTCAGTAAAGATTTTAAAGTTTTATTCCCATCCAGAGGGGACTGGGATGATGACGCCGTGATGAGAGACTTAGACACAACTATCTATACTGATGGCTCAAAGATGGAGTGCGGTGTTGGCTCAGGAGTCTTCTCTGAGACTTTCAACATCTCTAAGTCATTTCGGCAACCGAATTTTGCTAGTGCATTTCATGCTGAAATACTGGCAATTAAGGAGGCATGCAAAATACCAAACAAAATAGTAATACAGCCATCCTTACAGACAGTCAGGCGTCTGTGAAAGCCATTGATTCGGGTACTGATGAGCTCGCAAGTCTAAATATTAACCTCAAGGTCACTCTTATCTGGGTTCCTGGTCAAAGTGGCATTGAGGGAAATGAACGGGCAGATGAACTAGCCAGGCAAGGATCAGCCCGTGGAGCAGTTTAACCAACTGCAAAATATCCAGAACGACCTGGCCCGCCTTTAATAAATCCCGAACAATTGATCTCATGTGTAGACCCAAGCGTTACATAGCCAGGGTCGTAGCAACCTGCACTGGACACTGGTCAATTGGAGAACATGCGGCGAGGCTGGGTATTCCTTACAATACTCATTGTCACAGCTGTGGAGACCAGCAAGAAAAGGAAACAGTCCTTCATTTTCTCTGTAAATGTTCAGCTCTAGCCAGAATGAGAGGCACAATCGTTGGAGAACATGCGGCGAGGCTGGGTATTCCTTACAATACTCACTGTCACAGCTGTGGAGACCAGCAAGAAAAGGAAACAGTCCTTCATTTTCTCTGTAAATGTTCAGCTCTAGCCAGAATGAGAGGCACAATCGTTTGGAATGGCTTTTTTTGAGGACCTAAACGAACTTTCATATGCTCAATGGCAATGATGATCACACGGTCGGATCGATCGCGCTTCGTTGCTATTTTACAACCTACCGAGCTCGGCATAATGTAGCAAGCGAGATGTGATCTAATCGAGATGCGATCCAATCGAGTGAGTGTCCTATGACCCAACTCCTGTCTTTTGTACTGACTCACAAGGTACCCAACCATACTTCACAGCCATCCTATTTCAAAGCAAGGAACGCTTTTCTGGTTTCTTGGGAAAGATTATCTCCAACCCGCACTGGAGGAAATCTCACATCCAGCCCAGGGAACATGACACCTGAGGAATAAGCCCCTCAGAGAATAAACCCGCAAATCCTCACTTTAGACTGCTTTCATACGCAGGTCAAACAATTTATGGTATCAAAACGGCGCACTCCAGTGCTAATTGGGCAAAGAGCTAGTGTCACGCTCTCGTCACCTTTTCTACCTACCATTTACCATTCCTCGCGTTCCAATGTTTATTCGCTATGCTATCCCAAAAATTTTGAGATAACTTGAGTTGTTGTTGCGTCAGCTGTTATCAGCTGTTTTTTAACAAGGGATTACAACAACACAAAGCTATCCGGATAACTGAGAATAACCAGCGGAACGTGCCCATTTATATAGCTTTTTTGGCAGGTTGTATGCACTTTCACTGATTTCTTACCTGCCAAAGAAGCTCCCTTTCCGTCTTTTCTCTTCTTGCTTTTTTATTCACCACTTTCACTGCACCATACTCCAATCTTTGTCAAAAATAAAACACTTTTTAATTGACATTTTGACTGTTTGGAATACTGAAACTTAGACACTTAACCACTGCAACATAATACTTTTAGACAACTACAATTAGAAAATGCAAATAACATAATAACTCATGGCCTACTTTTCATGTAATGAAGAAAACAATAAAAAAAAAACGTTTATGCAATTTTTTAAAAATGACGGATTTTTGGCTGTTTTTCAACGACTGTTTCCGCAGAAACCATCAGTCGTACAAAAAAATGATATGAACTTAGATTCTAGGTAATCTTATTGTCTTTATTTTTGCATAAGCGCTTTTTGCAAAAGAAAAATAATTTTTGAGCAATAAGGAAAAAAGACAAAAAATGTCGAAATTTTCGACGTTTTTTGACGAATTCTCATATTTGCCGTGAAAAATTTTGTTGGATAACTTCAGATTCGTGTTCAGCGACCCCAAAAACATAAAGGGGGCCGCTAAAAAAAATTACACCAGAACTTTCCACTTCAAACTCCTATTGACCTGACTATAAAAGGAGATTTTTTTAACATTATTTGCAACGAAAGTTTTCAGTTTTTTTTTCTTTTTTATTAACTTACAAACTTTGATGAAAATAAATATTTAATCATTTTTTTTATTAAAAAATTGATTAAAAAAATTATTTAAAAAAATCCAGCAACTAGTGTCAAATGTTATTGCCTTTATTTAAGAACGATTATTTTTAAATGCAATACAAATTGAAAAAACAATATGAGTTATTCATTCGTCGTCGTAGTGTTTACTTAACTTTGTAACTTAATTTCATCTGATAAAATGTTAAAAAACTACTTTAGTAGATTAAATGCCAATTTTATTGGTTATGGTTGTAGACACAAACATGTGTTATACCACTTTGGAAAGTACATTAAACAGGCCAATTTTTATCAAATTTGCCACCTATGTTCTCATACATTTGTTTCCCTTTATTATTTTTCAAACTTTGGTGAAAAAAAATATTGAATTATTTTTGAATAAAAAAATAATTTTAAAAAATTATAACAGAAAAAGTGCATCAGCTGGTGTTAAAATTTACTACCCATCATTTAGAACGGTTATTCAAGAATATTATAAAAATACAAAAAATAATAAGAATCCTTTATGGGTGGCCGTTGTAATTAGGTATTTTAGGAGACCCTGAATTTTTTAACATTTTTCGAAAATAAATTATACCATGGAGACCACAAGAAAAATATTTTTTTTATATTTTTTTTCTGAGCAGTCATAAGGCCTGCTATCACCAGTTGCAGTATTATGCAAAGATGGCTTTTTAAATGAATATGACATCGTCAAAAATTATTTTTATTTCAAGAAATACAATTTATAATAATTTAAATTTTTGATAATGTTATTATAAGTTTAATATCTTACATTTCAGTCATATTAATATCACCTGCTATTTATCGGACTCTGCATCTAATGGTATCATTGTTACAATTGGTCGATGATAGCTAAAGTAAGTTACGAAAGTATTGGATAGTACATTTTGAAGGAATCTCGTAAATACTGCGTCTGTTGCTGTCCCATAGCGCGTTGTACAATCTCTTGGGTTGTTATTCATTTCCAATTGAAATTCTTTTTGAAGAAAGTTTATCAATGGCATTGATTCAACTTTTCCAAAATTGACATTGAAGTCCCCAGCCAAAATTATTGATAGCTCAAGTTTATTATTTTTGAAAATTATTGAACCTCTGTGGCTATATGCAAACAATCTCTCATGCAAAATTAGAATAATATCGTTAATTTTCTTATTTGGTGAAATATATAGAACAACCATGATCAGCTCTTTCCCATCTTGTAGGATAACATGAGAAGCACAAAGATCGGCAATAGAGGTTTGAGAAACATGAACTCCTGTAGCGTTTTGAACGGTCAGATTTATGTTTAGTGTGGTCACATTCGAAGAACTGTTATTGTTTCTATAAATAGCAACCCCTGCTGCTCTAACATCTTGTCTCTTGAATTTGGCTACACAATTGAAGTTGGGTAACTGAATAGATTCGTATCCAGGAAGCCATGTTTCGGATAATAATAAAAAGTTACTGTTTTTATAAATAGAATCCGGCAAATCAGAAGCATGCTTTTTAGGACTTTGGCAGTTTAATGTATATATTGTTAAATTTTTAGTAGAATTCATTAAACTAGTAATGACTCCTTGCAATGTAGATAGTCTGTTTAAAGATAATCTTTTAAATTCCTCTTGTAACGTTAAAGCTGATGGATCAATTCGTCTTCCATGATAAAATTTTAAATCATCATTACGATTACATATAAACAAACCTTCAATACTTGTAACTCGTGATAGAGCTAGTGATTTCTAGTGAAAGTGATTTCTCTTTCCCACAATTGTTTTATTATTATTTTTAAGATATACAGATGAAGTTCGACGTACAATAGATACAGCACGTTTATCGATTTTATGCTCTAAAACAAACGCAGCTGCTTTTCTTTTAGTTGCCATAAGAGTTTTTTTTATCCGCAAAGCGAGCCATATACGAGTAACTTGATTTTCTTCATTTTGTTCCATATGAACCAACCTTCCAACAACGGCGCCGTTAGCTAATCCATCTACAACGTCTATGTTAGTCGTGATGATATAAGGTTTTCCAATTACAAAAATGATTTCGTATGGCAAACCACCTGTATCAATCACTGACATCTTATGTAATTTTTGTCTCACAGTTACTTCCTGCTCATGTAATGATTACTACAACTAGAAATAACATCTATTGTAATTGAATCTATTTTATTTTCAGTTTGTAAATTTGATATGTTAAATTCGTTAACCGTTGCATTTTCATGGAATAATCGCACACCATTTTGACACAGCCGTGAGACTTCTTTCTTCGTAAGAAAACGAGATTCGATAACTGCCAACTCATCATCATTTAAAATGGAACCATTTCCAATTTTTGTGAGAATAGAAGCAAACATTTGGTTAGCGTGTCGCATTACTTGGGTTTATTCGTAGAATTTTAATCCTCGCCAAAGTAAGGGTCCAACCATCCGTTGTTTTGGCTTCTTATAGATTGGAGTTGCTCGGACTGGAGGTAATTGTGGCAAATCTCCAATTAAAATAACATCAAATCCACCGAAATTTTGATCAAAATTTCCGGTGATTTGTTGTAGCCTTGCGTCTATTTGGCACCGATACTGTTGTGCCGTTTCCATTAACAATGGAATTAGTTTTGCTGATGATATCTTTTTTTTTTAAATTATATGCCTGTAAGACCTTAGGTCTTTTAAATGCCAGCTGAATTGTTAGAGAGAGTAGAAGGATAGGAAAGATTTGGCACAGAGGATTGAGATCAAGGTGTTTATTATCTCATTATATCTCACGGGTGGCGTCCAGTTAAGCTGGGAAAATATATAAAAGAATGCTGCCTAGAATGGGGCTCGAACCCACACCTCTAAGTTAGCAGTCAAGCACTACATCCAATGGCTACTGCAGCTTTACCAGTCAAAGCACATCACGTAATGAAAGCATTACAAAAGCCGTCATTATCGGAAAATCTGTTGTATATTTCCATTATCAATTTAATTTCGAAAGTTTTTCCACACCTAGCTGGTCCGGTGAAAAATATTTGTAAAGGCGATTTCTCTGTAGACAAAATGTGATGAATGACGTGTAACAGCAAATCTTTTTGCTTGTCATTAGCGGTTCTCATTTCGGTTCGCAAAAGCAATCAAGGTTCATAATATTTTCCTTTCTTTTAGCTATTGCTCCCAAGTTTTTGAGAGAAGCTATACGTAGATCTTCATTGACAGCAGTGTTCGGATTTCTATATAATTCTTCAAAAGCGTTTGGCTCTGGAAATCTTGTAACATTGGGTCGTATGCTAAAAGATGAGCAAGATCTCTGAGTCCGAGTTAACGAGCTTGAACTCACATGTGAGATCGATCGAGCAGAGCCGAACTCGGACTCGATTTTATATGCAAAAAAATGAGTTCTTCCTGAACAGCTCTAACTCGATGAATATGAGATCGATCTCAAAGCTCTTCGTATTAAATAGTTGTGACTGTTATTTCTGTGCAGTGCGAAGAAGAAGAAAAAACATACATTTCTCTGAACGCGGAAACGAAAAATTTGTGTTTAAAATTCAGTCGGATTATGTTCGTAAGCTTTTGCGAGTACTAGGGGTTAAAGCAATGAAATGAGATACTACATGTATGTTTACAAAAACCGATTTGGTGTATACACAAACGAAAAAAAAATAATTGAAAAAGTGGTCGGTATGAAATTGCGATAATCAAAAAATTAAGAAAACAAAATTTAAATACAAATTTTTAAGTGTATTTTGAGATGAAACCGAAACATCCTACTGCTTAATTTTTCTAGTTTTTAGTTTTGTTTGCAAATAATTTTTTTTGTGCAAGACAAATATTTTCTATTTTTAATTTTCTTAAAGGTGTGAATTTCTTTTGAATTTAAATTTTTGAGTCAATTGAATGTATAAGTCATGTAACATGTTTTTTCAGCTTCACTTAACTTTATTTTGTGTTGGTGTACAATTTTGTCTTGCCTGAGATATCTGCCTTAAACTGAAGGAGAAACCTTAGTCTTTGGTCACTAATATTTAAGCAAATACTAGTGACAAAATACAAAATTGAAGGGTGGTTCTAAAAACTGGAATATCTATTCTAAAGGAATCTTAGAGGATTTTATGGATTTTCTTTCGCCGTTTAGAAAATCGCAAAAAAAAAACAACTTTTGTGATTGTCTCTTATTATTTGTTTACCTCATTGCAAATATGTATTGAATTATTACCTGGTGTTGCAGATTTTCATATTAATATACCTTAAATTTTCCTTTAAGTTTTGATGTTAATTTATTGAACGGGTTTTCAATTTATTTTTACTCTTGTTTTCTAACGGAAAATGTAAAAACATAATCCTATACCATTTCAAAGGGTTTTCTTAGAATAGGTACGTAGCAGGTACTCATTCGAGTTTGAGTTTTGTATGTTGTCATTATTTGCTGAAATATTAGTGATCAAATATAAAAAAAAATCCAAGGAATAGAAAATTTTTGTCTCGTATCATTTCATACGGTTAGCAATAACAGTACCTACATACATACTTTAAAAAAAATATTTGCCAACAATCCTCTGTACAGGAAACATGAAACCGCAAAATGATTTTTCTTTCATTGCAATACGGCCACCTACCACAAAAATACAGCTCTTCAAAAATCACTAAACAAAATTGAAAAATATTTTGTTTCTTTTTTTTGGAAAGAGTAGGTAGATGCATAATAATCCAATTTTCAATTTTTATAAACTTAATTTGTAACAAAATTAAGCTGAAATTCTGGTATCTTGACGGTTGTATATGAGCTGAGTAAGAGAAAACCCATGCTCAATAATTTGTGAGATTGATCTCATGGAATCAACTGTTTTCTCACCTTTTTGCATAGCATACCGAGTTCTATCTCAAAAGAGCTTTCAAAATGTAATTTTTGTTTTGCATACGAAGCTAAGAAAGCTCTCAAAAAAGTGAGAAAACAGCTTGAACTCATTTTTTTTGCATATGACCCAATGGGTCGTATGCTAAAAGATGAGCAAGATCTCTGAGTCCGAGTTAACGAGCTTGAACTCACATGTGAGATCGATCGAGCAGAGCCGAACTCGGACTCGATTTTATATGCAAAAAAATGAGTTCGCTCTGAACAGCTCTAACTCGATGAATATGAGATCGATCTCAAAGCTCTTCGTCTTAAATAGTTGTGACTGTTATTTCTGTGCAGTGCGTAGAAGAAGAAAAAACATAAATTTCTCTGAACGCGGAAACGAAAAATTTGTGTTTAAAATTCAGTTGGATTATGTTCGTAAGCTTTTGCGAGTACTAGGGGTTTAAGCAATGAAATGAGATGCTTTATGTATGTTTATAAAAACCGATTTGGTGTATACACAAACGGAAAATTTTTTTTTGAAAAAGTGGTCAGTATGAAATTGCGATAATCAAAAAAATGAAGAAAACAAAATTTGTAAGTGTTTTGACATGAAACAGAAAACAACCTACTGCTTAATTTTTCTAGTTTTTACTTTTGTTTGCAAATAATTTTTTTGTGCAAGGCAAATATTTTCTATTTTCTATTTTCTTAAAGGTTTGAATTTCTTTTGAATTTAAATTTTTGAGTCAATTGAATGTATAAGTCATGTTACATGTTTTTTCAGCTTCATTTAATTTTATTTTGTGTTGGTGTACAATTTTCTTTTGCCTGAGATATCTGGCTTAAACTGAAGGAGATACCTTAGTCTTTGGTCACTAATATTTAAGCAAATAGTGACAAAATACAGAATTGAAGGGCGGTTCTAAAAACTGGAATATTCTAAAGGAATCTTAGAGGATTTTATGGATTTTCTTTCGCCGCCGTTTAGAAAAAAACAACTTTTGTGATTGTCTCTTGGTTATTTGTTTACCTCTTTGCAAATATGTATCGAATTATTACCTGATGGTGTTGCAGATTTTCATATTAATATACATTAAATATTCCTTTAAGTTTTGATGTTAATTTATTGAACGGGTTTTCAATTTATTTTTACTCTTATTTTCTAACGGTAAAATGTGAAAACATAATCCTATACAATTTCAAAAGGTTTTTTTTAGAATAGCTACGTAGGAGGCACTCATTCGAGTTTGAGTTTTGTATGTTGTCATTATTTGCTGAAATATTAGTGATCAAATATAAAAAAAAAACCAAGGAATAGATTTGAGCAATAACGGTAACTACATACTTTAAAAATATTTGCCAACAATCCTCTGTACAGGAAACATGAAACAGCAAAATGATTTTTCTTTCATCGCAATACGGCCACCTACAACCAAAATACAGCTCTTCAAAAATCACTAAACAAAATTGAAAAATATTTTGACAAGAGTAGGTAGATACATAACATTCCAATTTCCAATCTCCAATTTTTATGATTTGTAACAAAATTAAGCTGAAGTTCTGGTATCTTGACGGTTGTATATGAGCTGAGTAAGAGAAAACCCATGCTCAATAATTTGTGAGATCGATCTCACGGAATCAACTGTTTTCTCACCTTTTTGCATAGCATACCGAGTTCTATCTCATAAGAGCTTTCAAAATGAGATCGAACTCATCACTGTGAGATTGAACTCACCACGTGAGATCTAACTCGGTCAGTAACTTTTTTTTTGCATACGAAGCTAAGAAAGTTCTCAAAAAAGTGAGAAAACAGCTTGAACTCATCTTTTTGCATACGACCCAATATCTTGAATTTCTGGTTCATAATTTAATAGCTCATCTTCATGGCATAACTGGCTGCATATATCAAGAGTCTTTTGAATATCAATATTCGACTCGAATTCTTTTCTTCTTTCTAAAATTTGGTTTTCGTGTTAGGTAACTCAATTTTATAAATTTTGGAGATAGCAACCTTTATAGAAGCCTAGCTACTGGAGGACGATGGAAAGTTTAATTTTTATGTTCCTGAAACTTGACAAATATCCTATATTTGTTGATGGTATAAAGAGATTGAACAAAAAATCTTTAAAACTGTACAAAATAATACCGTTTTTGCCGATATGTTATAAAAATAGAAAATTGAGTTACCTAGTTCTTGCAATCATGGGACGATATATTGTTTTAAATCTCATATCTGGTAGTATTTCTGTGTCTTCATTTCTAAATGGTACATGTAATGTAACCTTCTATATTCGTAATCGTAATCCTGGGAAATTTCATAGTTTCTGTAACGAATAACTCGCGGTTGCTGCCTTCTGACATAATCTCCTTATTATTTTTAGTATATTTTGAAACAAATTGTGCTAGTGAAATATTTTCCAGGTCTTCTGGCCGTTTTTTATACTTGTCATACCAATCTTCCTTCCAAATATCAGTACAGTCATCATTAAGTTCACTTATTTGTTTTTGGGTTTTTTTATCCTTTGTCGTTCAATAGGCCAACAATTATTGATATACTAAACTACTACTGATGATTTGGACATTGGTACTCTTAATAGATACCAAGCAGATTCTTCACTACTCATCTCAACAGAATTCAACATGTCAAATTCCGGATGTTCGTTCATAACTTCAATTATTTTGCGTTGCAAGTTGCTAATGCCTCTGTTAGTCTTATTCACAAATTCTTCAGTAATTATTTGATACCATGTTTGATTTCAAAACATTAAAAACAAATGGATTGAAAGTATTCGTTGTCGTTTATAAAATATTCTGGGTCTACTCATGCCAAATCTTAGTATGTCTTTGTATTCTTCATCTGATCCAATATTATCATTTTCATTGTAATCATCGCTTTCTAAATTAGTTCTAATTTGATTATACCTTTTCAAATATTCTCTGTAAAGTGGATTAATTTTTTCCATAGGTACTAAAAGCATTGTAGATTTACAAGGCATGAATGGTGCATCAAATCGACACTTTTGAACTGAATTAGATGCAATTTTTTTGTAACACGTGAAGGTATGTTTATGTGTAAGTAATTTAATATTTCCGGATGCTTCTGACCAAGATTCTGATACTAAATTGTCAATCATTGCTACTGATTGTTCTTGTTCTTCTCCAAGAATATCTTTGGGAGCATTATTAAGCCATTAAAGAATATGTGCACATCCTCGGTGTTGAAATTCAATTCTTAGGCCGCGGCCACGCAGTAAGCGGCTGAGCGGCTGAGCGGAAAAAAAATATAAAACATATGGCCACGCTATGAGCGAGCGGCGAAACAAAATTCTGAGCGGCTAAGCGGCGCCGCTCAGCAACCAAACCTGTTTTAATTTTTAGTAATGTTCTGAGCGGCAAGAAGTAAAGATGGCCAAAGTAAACATTGAGTTGTTAATTTCGTGTGTGCAGTCTCGACCATCTCGGCATTTTAACTACTAATCGCTCAAAAGCAGTCGCTCAGTGCCTGGCCATACGTCGCTTAGAGCTGCCACTCAGCCGCTTAGCTTAATTAATTTCTTGTAATTTTAAAATTTTGTGTAATTTCTGGTATTTCTTGATTATAAAAAGATTCATTAACTGTTATTTTATAATGTTGATATAAAGGTGTAACAATCAAATACTGCAGCCATTGTTTGATTGATCCTATGTTAACTAGGCCATGAACGAAACTGCTGTTATGAATTATTTTTTTTAGGTGTACATAAATGCAATGTTCGTCATTGACATTTCTTGGAAGTGAATGTACCATTGTGTCAACTGTAACAGGGACATTGATAATTTTTCCATAAACTCCGAACTGTCCTTGAATATGCCTTAATCTTCTTATTTGCATAAAAGGAATTCTAGGAGAAATGAGCCTTTTAGTGACAAAATCTATTTTTGGTAGATGCTGAGGTATTTCCGGATATCATAATCCATTATAAAAAGACAAATTAAGGATTTTATTTTTATCTACCGCTGATTTGCATGTAGAGGAAATCTTGATTGTATCCATGTTTTGCTAATTCTGTAAAAAAAATTAAAAGTTATTTCTATATTGTATATCTTCTATACTTTCATATGTATATATAAACTATAATATACCTATACTATGTATATTATAAAGCATTTGTTTGTTTGTTCTTTGTTTTTGTAATTGTTTGGGGTAATCTCTCGAATTGCTGAACCAATCTAAAAATAAATATAGAATACATACAAATTCAATAAAAATTTAAAAAAATTACTAACAGCTCTATTATTGACACGATTCAAAACTAGTTTTAACGTAAAACTAGTTCTATATAGTCTGGGAGCCCACTTTAAGATTACCTATCTTATCGCGGCCACGCAAAAATTGTATTCCAACCGATAGCTTTAGTCCAAACATTTACAAAACTGCTGGTCGGACAAACTTATCTGGTCGCAATGGTTAGAAAATGCACTTTTCAGGATGCATTTTCCTCTAAATGTACCTATAATATAAGCAACTTATTATAAATGGGGTATCAACTGAAAGCTATGACTGTCCTCTACACGATACCATTGGTCGGACTGACTTTTTTTGGCTGTTACGACGAGTCCGACTATTTTTTAAAATAATGGTCTTTTTTTAACACTGCGTCTTACATCAGGGAAAACTGAGTAAAATCATTTCAAATGGTTAGGAAAGTGGCCTTAACCACTTTTTTTTCATTTTCATCCAAGGATGCACAAAATCTCAAATTTTAGAAAAGTGGTCGGACTCGTGGCAACAGCCAAAAAACTCTGTCCGACCATTGCTATCGTGTAGAGGACAGTCCTAGCTTTCATTTGATACCCCATTTATATAAGTTGCTTATATTATAGGTACATTTAGCGGAAAATGCATCCTGAAAAGCGCATTTTCTAACCATTGCGACCAGATAAGTTTGTCCGACCAGCAGTTTTGTAAATGTTTGGTCTAAAGCTATCGGTTGGCATACAATTTTTGCGTGGCCGCGATGAGATAGGTAACCTTACGGTGGGCTCCCAGACTATATAGAACTAGTTTTACGTTAAAACTAGTTTTGAATCGTGTCAATAATAGGGCTGTAAGGTTTTTTTTTATTTTTATTAAACAAACTCTAAAACATTACACATTGATTATCAAATAATGTTGTTTTAAAGTTTTTTTTTTAATAAAAAACACTTAGTATTTTTTTTTTATTTTTATAAAGTTTTTATTTATTCTTTAGGTTTTAGGTGACCCGGTGAACTTCGTACCACCTAGAATTGATTTGATTGTAACTCTTCATAACTGGAGATAGGCGGACATTTATTGCCTTTATAAATCCAGTTGTTGAAAACCTGTGTATCGTTTTTGAAATACCTACTTCTAATATTTTTTAGTTTTTGATAATGGATAGAAAAATCTTAGTTTAATTACAAACTATAACTTAGAGAAAAGCCAAAGTGGAGAAAAAAAAGAAAAAACGTTTGTTTATTTATATAAATTCCTTTTGAAATTTTACAAAAAGTCGATAAAGGAGAATAGGACGCAATGACAAGACCAATAAAGACGAAAAATATGTACTACAATAGTTACTATGGAAGCTTATTTCAAATCACTGCGTAAACAAATTTATTCGCCAAATAAGGTTCTGGTATGGTGGATTCTAGTACGAATGAAATGTATTACAACAAAAACATAAATGTTAAAAAAAGAGCCAAGTTCTTATATGTACAAGAAACCTCTGCATAAAAAGTCGAGCGAAAAAAGTAATGAGGTTTAAAATATATGCCAAGTTTTAAATTCATGAAGTTTAGTATCAAATATCTTAAGTAGAGTAATATCGAAACAACTCAAAATTATGACAGAAGTTTGGTATTTAATGATTACTGATTAAACTTTGGATGATTCACTTATCAAGTTTTGATTCATTTCGAACCTGTGATTTAGTAAGTCATTGCCAAATCCACCAAATTTTAATCAGTAATCATTAAATGCCAAATTTCTGTCATAATTTGGAGTTGTTTCGATATTACTCTACTTAAAATATTTGATATTAAACTTCATGAACTTAAAACTTTGCATATATTTAAGATCTCATTACTTTTTTTGGCTGGCTTTTTACGCACAGGTTTCTTGTACATATAAGAAACAGGCTCTTTTTTTAACATTTATGTTTTTGTTGTGATTTCACTAAGTAGGTAGATGCCACTCCTCTTGAGCTGAAAATTATAAATGTCTGACTTTTATCTTAGTATGCACGTCAAACCCTACCGCTTTATCAATTTCTACCACAATTGGAAGTGCTCCATATAATTTATAAGAATTTTTGAGAAAATGGGTGGATGCCACACCCCCTGAATGGAAAATTTCAAATTTTCGATTTTTTTTTCTTTCTAAGTATTCCAAGCCCTACCGATCTACCAATTTTCGTAGCTCTACTACAATCGGAAGTGCTGCATATAATTTTTAAGAATTTGTTTAGAAAGTGGGTGGCTGCCACGCCCCCTGAACGGAAAATTCCCAATTTTCGTTTTTTTTTCTTTCTAAGTACTGCAATACCTACCGATCTGCAAATCTTCAGCGTTGTACAACAATCGGAAGTGCATTATATAATTGATAACAATTTTAAAAAAGTGGGTAGATGCCACGCCCCTTGAGCTGAAAATTATAAATTTCTGACTTTTAACTTTGTATGCACGTCAAATGCAACCGCTCTATCAATTTTCGTCGTTCTATAACAATCGGAAGTGCTCCATATAATTCATAAGAATTTTTAAGAAAGTGGGTGGTTGCCACGTCCCTGAATAGAAAATTGAAGATTTTCGATTTTTTCCTTTGTATGCACCACAAGGCCGTTGTGCGAAATTTCAAGTTTCTACGGTGTCGGGAAGTGCTCAATAATTTTGATGATCTGTCGGTGAGTCAGTGAGAAAGTCAGTGAGCCAGTCAGTCAGTTACGATTTTTGAAGTCCTTTATTTCGGGAATTACTAATAGTCCAGTCATTAGGTCATTTGACCTTGCGCGCAGAGGCACTGCCTGATTTTTTTTCATGGATCGATAGAGGCTCATTTAAAAAGCTTAAATCCAAATTTGCACCACCTGACAACTTTTTTTACCAAAGTTACTGGTACAAATGTGTTTTTTGCCATTTTTGCGTCTTCTGTGAATATCTCGGCTGCAGTATGTCGCACAGAAAAAAAATAAATATTAATTTATTTATAATAAGATTCGCTATTATATTATAAAAAAATTAATTTGTTTAAACAAATAAAAAAAAAGTTATGGTTAGTTAAAGTAAGTTTTTATTGTTTGAAAATCACTCTTTCGCGATTATTAAGAAAAAAGCTCATTTAACGATGGAGATTTTATTTTTTACTTTTAAAGTCTTTGTAATTACCTACAATTAAAAAAAAATCAGCCCTTAACTACTAACACAAGCCGAGAAAAAAATTTATGAACATAGGTAAGTCAGCGCACCCACGCAATTTTATGTTTTTAGGTTTTATTTTATATCTCAGCCCCAGTATGTCGCAAAGTTAAAACTAAAAAATTTTATTGTTTATAATAATTCTTTCTACCAACTTGCGTTAAATTCAATTTGTTTAAACAAATATAAAACAAGTTACAGTTCATTAAAAGGTTTTTTTGTCTTGATTTTATACCTTTTTTCATAGCTATTGAGAAAAAAGCTGTATTTAGCGATACTTTTTTTTTCAAATTTACTGTTTTTTTGTAGTCCTATAAATTTTCTATAAATTAAAAAAAAAATTAGTCCATTACGACAAGCAGGAACCAAGTTATTCATGAATTAAAAATGACGCGTCAGTTTACTAAGGCATAACAATATTCTTTCTTTTTTTTGTGAATATCTCGACCTCTGTGTATGGGTATGGAATGAAACTGTATTATTTTTAATAATATTCATTATGGACTTAAAGGAATTTTTTTTCTCTAAGCAGATATCTAGGTACATACCTACAAAAGTTAAAGTTAGTAGTAACTAAGTTAATTTTTTCTTATTCCGCCCACGCTAACTCTTTTCGCACCACCCAAGGGGTAGAGTATGAGGCGCGTTTTTTTTAAATCTTGTGGTATCCCCTGTAGTAGGGTGTCCATAACGTATTAAAAAAAAAAAGAGGACATTTTCGAAAATCCAAACTTCTACTGTTTACCCCCCTCGCTCACCACACCATCATTAAAATAATAGATAAATATGACCAAGAGTTTACTTTAAGTTTATTTTATAAAAATATACCTATATGTGGTTGTGGTTTTTGGGAGAAACATGATAACTCCATATAAAAAATTGCGTCTTTACGTCCACTTTACATTGACCTAGAATCTAAGCGGGTAGACCGATTTTGTTCAAATTTTAAATGTTCATGAACGTAACCTTTAGAAAATTGTGTTTCAAATTTGAAGAAAATGAGTTCACCCGTTTAGGTTCTAGGTCGATGTGGACGTAAGGACGCAATTTTTAAAATGGAGTTATCATGTTTCTCCCAAACACCACAGATATATTTATACAAGTAATGTATATAGGTACATAAGAAACAGCAGTTTTGATACTAAAAGGTAGTTTTATTTAATATCTATTTTAAGAAAACATATCTGTGATATAAACCAGTATATTTTATAAACACTTATTTGCGCTTCAAATTAAAAAAATTAAAATACATAAACATCTAATTGAATTCAAAATATCGCAGAATTTTAGTTAAATGTAGGCCAAATATAGGTACATTAATTTTCTTCCTCATCTGAAGTGTCATATTTTTGCGAGCTTCGAATTTGATTAATGTCAAATTCCTTAGTCTGCTATTACACGACGACTTTAGAGTCATGACTCTTTTCGAACATAATGAGTGCGACAGAGAAGAAAAATGAAATGGAAGACCAATTGCCCTGTGAGTCGTGGGCCAAGTTTCGGCGACTCATTTTTGACGTTTCTCTTTTCGTTCGTTCGTCTTTTATCTTTTCTGCATAAATCTTTGTTTGACTATTGTCATTTGTGACTTTCATTTTTAAATAAATAAACCAAGCTCTCATTTCGTATAACCACGTAGAAAATTTAAATTAATACTTCAATCGTCGATTGCAAATATTTCGGTTTGATAATGTACATGGACATTGTATATCTATACTTAGATTCATGCATGCATTATGATTATGTTTCTACATCTTTGCATAAGTATTGTTGTTTAAAAAAAAAAAGCTTAATTCTCCTGTCGGTTAATAAAACATCTTAAATAAAATATGCCGTGAAATGCGCTATTGAAAGTGGCAAATTAATGGATATGCACATATAGCTGGGTATGAGGAATCCCGTATAAGGCTACAGTTAAATATTTTGCTCAGCAAGAGGAACAGTCACCCCAAACGACATCATTATGTGTAGTGGATTTTCTTCAGCGTTAGAAACATAGAGTACCTTTCGGTTCCAAGACCAGGCTTTTGTTTGTTTACACTCTGCGAAGGTCTAGGTATTGATATTCCATATTACAATCTTCTTCCTGAAAAAGAATGGGAGGCAGATTTTCATCGAGTGGAAAGTTTAATTGATGAAAATAGTGCTTGCATATATTGATAAATAATCCTAGTAATCCATGTGGAAATGTGTTTTCTAAATCATATTTACTAAAAATACTAAAATTGGCAGCAAAATATTTTTTGCCAATTGTTGCAAACGAGGTAGGTATGTAAACTTTTGATATAGTTCACTACCATGATTTCAACTTTATTATTTTCAGATCTATGAACACTTTGTTTCAGAGCATATTGTTATTAGTTCTCTATCAAAAAATTTGCAAATTTTATCATGTGGGAGTCTTACAAAATGTTTTCTTGTTCCTGGTTGGAGAACCGGCTGGATAGTAGTCCATAATCGTGAGCTTCGATTGAAAATACAATCAGTGGCTTAAAACAAATAGCAGCAAGTATTCTGGGATCAAATACATTGGTTCAAGGTGCTTGCGTTGGATATTCTATGTAATACACCTCGCAGAGCTATTTCAATGGAGTCCTTGAGATTTTGTTGGTGAGTATTTAATAGACACAATTCTTATAGAATATTGATCGAGTTAAGCTAATTTCAGCAAAATGCAAAGTGTGTTAAATCCAATTCTACCCAGAGGTGCTATGTCCCTGGCTATCAAATGACTTGGAATTTGTACAAGATCTTGTGAATGAGGAAAGTGTGCGGTCTGTTTTCCAGGTAGCTGCTTCGAGTGTCCATGAAATGATCAAAGAGGCTTTTGTTGGTTGACGTATTTCTATTGTCTTTGTACATCTTAGAATTCAATTAAATTCGACGCAAAACTACTTAATATTGTTTACTTTCTTCAAAAAAAGATATATGAAAGAGTTTACTAGGAGCCGGCATAATGCTTTTGGCTTCGTGGTGGGATGCGACCTAAATGCGTGAGTGTCTTTTATCCCACCTCCTTTCGCTTTGTGCTGGCTCACAACAGCCCCTTATCACACATCGGTTATAATTAAAGCCAAGGAGCATATCTGTACCTACGTTTTGTAACTCTCGCATCGATAAAATCAGTCGAGAAACGTTGAAAAAAGGAACAAAACTTATGCATTTTGTTTCAGTTTTCATCGTTTCTCGACCAGTTTTTTCGATGGGAGAGTTACAGAACGTAGGCACTGGTTTCATGAGTGGTTGATAACCTGCACTTTGAACCTCACGTAATGCCGAATGAGCAGACGGAGGCTCACGGTAATGGCGCAATCCGGTCATGCAACTTGATGACCCCCTCGGGGATCGTTATTCATGCTTTGAGCACACAATAACAAACTCCCTAGTCTGGCTTTTTGCTGTCAAAGTTGGGACGTGGAAGAGGTGATCCTCGGAGGGTGTATGTCCACAAACCCTTTCTCCACTCCACTTTCATCCAAAGGTCAAACGAGTTATGGTATATAAAAATGGCACACTCCCTCGCTAATTGGGTCACCGAGCGAGTTCAATGCTCGTGGCCACCATTCCTTACTACCTACCTATCGTCATTCATGGATATAGAGGGATGTAAGTTCTGCCAGCCGTGGTTGACTAGGACAAAAACGCATAGTATTTGGTTGGTTTTATATTAAAATTTAAATTTATTTTTTTCATAGATTAGGTAGGTATTTATAAACACAAAACCAATACAAATTCCTTGGAATTGCCTCGCAAGTAGCCACTACAACAGCTGCCCCAATCATATCGGCTCTCATAATGTCTAAGTTCTTCTTTATCCTTTAAGTTTAGTCCGCCAAAATCGTAAGTTATTCCCTGGCCTATCAACACAATTAGTCTTTCATATCTAGTTCCACCACAATTAACGATTAATTAATTAATTCTTGTGACAATAGAAAAGTTATCCATCTAAAGAAAAATATGTAAATAGATGTATGTAAGCTACTATTAAAGGAAAGACAAAATAAATTAATAAAAAAAGTTATGAACCTAAAGTTATAAAGGATGCAATTCTTGTTCCTCCAATCTTTCATAACTTGCTCCAAAAAGTTGTGCCACAGCATCGACAAAATAACGTTCAAGACCGGCATAAATACTCACGAATATTGCCATGCCTTTAAGAGGATATGAGTCTCCAGTGCTGGGAATGGGCCGATCGATGGAAGTACTTTTTCTTCATACATCAGATACATAAATGATTTTGATTCTGTGAAAAAAGATTATTAAAAATAGTTTTGAGTTACTTAATTTTAAAATTTTATTTTCTTTGTTATCATGTGGCCTCAGGGTTTATTAATAAAGAAAGAATTTTTATTTTATAAAAATAATTTTATGAACATTTTACTTCGATGATAAACAAACTAAACTATGAAACTTGAAATACTACACCAAAAATCAAAGTAAAAGAAAACTGTCAGATTTCAGTCAAGACTCAAAAGTCATGGTGTAATAGTACGTGCTTCACAGGATGAATTTTCAAAGAAGAATTCGAAGAAGAGTCATGACTCTTAAGTCGTCGTGTAATAGCAGACTTACAACCAAATAATCGATTTTTTTCTAAACAGAATCGATTTTTTTCTAAACAATTTTATTCTGTCAAAACAAATCTTGCATTTTCAGCAAGATTTCAAATCGATTTCACACACAGTAACAAGATTTGACATTTCTCTGGAGTCGAAAGTATTTTGCGGTGGGTTTAACAAATGTTCTAAAGTGTTCGTCGGTCATTTTAATAGATTAAAAGCAAATAAATCATCAAAACTAATTTAAATTCATCAAAAAATAGTGAATAGTCAGTAAGAAGTTAAAAAAATATCATCTAACTTCGATTCAAAGTGCCCAAAGTCGATTAAAGATATAAATCGCGTGCTCGCCGATGTGTGTCTCAAATAATCTGTTTCTTGGATGAATTTCGGTTGTTTTTTTTTACTTTAATGGCAACATAACTATTTTTTGTTTATTTTTGCTACTTTTCTTGGAAATGTATCTGTTTTTAATCTAACAAAATGACGCGAAAAACTGAATGCACTTTGGAATATTTGTAACAAATTTGTATGCGCATAGTTTGTTTACTTTTTGCCTCAAAGCTACTGTCAAATGACACACACAATCCCACACGAAAAATTTGATTTTTTGTGTGTTCCTTACAACCAACAAAAAAAATCGATTTGAAATGGTTGTAAGGAATTCGACATAAGATACTTATTTTCATATAAAAAGATTTCATAAAACTTTTGACAGCTAAAATCATTTAAGTTATAGGCAAATATCAGAGTCCTACTTTTAAACGATTTCGTCCATAGCGAACCAATGAACGAGAAAATACGTTCCACATAACAAAAAACAAAAAAAAAGAACTGGCACATTTTTAAGAGCTCTGAATAAAACTCCAGAATTATAGACGAACTAAAAAAAATTGGTCCACTTTTGAGCAGATACATATTTTGTTTTTAAAGTTGTCATTTTCTTTCGAAAGAAACTTGTTTAAATAGTAAAGTTAGTCAAACAACTTTGTATCCAGTAAAACTTCCTTAGAAATTCGGTAATCGATACTTTTTTCTAAGTCTTCCATTACTTATTTCTTTTCTAAATTCATCCATCGATCTTGAATAGGAAAGTTTTTACTTCAGTGTATTAATGCTTTATTTTATATTTTAGGGGACAATACAAACGACATTAATGAAAAGTGCGTTAAGTTAATATTTTGGTCATTTAGGAAAAAGAAAAAGAGAAAAAAAAGAGTACATAAATAAAAAAGAGTAAAAAAAAGAATTTGATGAAAAAAGAAAGAATAAGATAGATCAGAGTCAAAAAAGAAAACATGTTCTCTTTAAAAGAGATGTTCTGGAAACCCTACCCTGTAGGCCTCTTCCACTGCAAAGATCAATTAAATTGGTCTTATTCTCAACCATTTTGGGCTTTAGGGAATTTTGTATTATAAGGATGTCTGCATCTTCTAAGGCCTGGGAGACTGAAAAGCTACGATTTTGAAGATATTTTTTTTAAGAAGAACTATAAAGGTTTACATATATTCCTCGTTTAATTGCACCTCGCTCAATTGATTTTTCCGCTTAATTGATCTCAATAAAACCATAGCTAAGAAACTGAAAACATGTTAATGTTTCGTTCAATTGAACTGCCCGGTTAATTTATAGAAAAATTAGACAAAATGGTCGGTGCAATTAAGCGGGCAGTACTCTACCTTCTATCTACAAAAAATTGAGCCTTGTATGATTCATGAGAGTCGAGCAATCCATAAAACTCTTACACAGAGCTATTTGGCAACGAGACGTCAGTTTTGGAGATATTTGTGAAAATTATGTGGCGTATTTGCGGAACCATTTTAAACCTTGTATAAAAGTGGTTTTTGATGGCTACCCAGATGATCCATCTAAAACTTGAACAAAATTAGCTGAAAGAAGCCGACGATCTGCAGTTCAAAAAGTAGCTGATTTCATCTTTGATGAAAATACAATTTTTCGAGAATTGAAGAAAGAGACGTTTTTGGCCAACGAAAAAAATAAAAAACGATTTATCGTTCTGCTTAGAAAATATCTTGAAAATCGTGGTTTTTCAGTTTCCCAGGCCTCAGAAGATGCAGACATCCTTATAGTACAAACAGCCATTTCTATGTGTTTTGAATTTAACTCGGTATTTATTGGGGGAGAAGATATTGATTTACTTATGGTGATTTTGTCGGGATACGGGGAAAATGTTTCAAAAGTTTTTTTTCAAAAAACCTGGTCAAGGATCTACGAAAACAGTCCTGTATTCGTCAAAAAGTTTCCTACACAAAACTCTTTCCAAACATATTCTTTTTCTCCATTCCTTCACTCAGAGGAAAACGTCAGGTAAAGAATTAACCTGGGCCCTGTTGAATTCATGAGGTGCACAATCCCATACAAAGTTACTGACATTTCAGAAATTTACCTGATTTTAGTAACCTTTTATTCAGAGTAAAATGAACCTGGTGGGCTTTCTTGCCATATTCAGGTTTAGTTAAGAAGATGACCTGCTATCTTAACACTAAATTCTTGTAAATAAGAAATTTTAACAAGAATATAGTGTTTATTTTAACCGACATCGTGTTTTACTAGCACTGTATGTTTTGAATTTCTGTTTTACCACATATCAGGTTGAATTAACATTTAATGTGGTTATAATTAGCTGTTGCATTTTACCTGACCTCATGCTAAAAAAGCACCCTGCCAGTTCATTCCAACGTGACACCAGTGCTGAAACGTACACACACAGGCAATTTAAGTAAAACGATTTGAGTTTAACCTGGCCTCCTGTTAAAGAAGCACTCTGCCAGTTCATTTAAACGTGACATTAGTTTTGAAATGCACACCCACACGCCATTCAAATAAAATTATTTGAATCTAACCTGGCCTCCTGGTAAAGTAGCACTCTGCCAGTTCATATAAACGTGACACTAGTGTTAAAACACACACTCAAGCCATCCAATGATTTTCAACTTAGGTATTGATATTTGGCACCAGTTTTTTGAGTAGTGAATTGGCCCAGTGGATGAGTGCTTTCCTCGTGTGTGAAAGGTTCCCAGTTCAAAACTGAAGTAAGTATCACAAATTATTTTAAAATTAAAATAAATAAATAATAAATTTCTATATGTTCTTTCAGAATAATGCTTAACGAGTTGAGCGATAGGCAGCGCAAGAGACTCTTAAACGTATAGATTCATGACTTATGCCAGATTTACACGATTGGAAAACTGCGAGTGTAATGACTAATGACAAAAGCAACAACACAAAAATGGACAAATTAATTCTTTTTGTCATTATAGTGGCAGCGTTCAAGTCGTGTAAGTCCGGCATTAGATACAGGGTTGATATAACATTGAAACCTGTTAAATTAACTATAGGTTTTCAGGTTAATCTAACCAGATTTTCATGTTAAATTTACAGGACATTGAATATTTTGTCAGGTTAAATTAACTATATTTGCAGGTAAAATTAACAGGATTACAGTGTTTAATTTACAAATCAGGTATCTGGTTAAACAGTTAACCTGATCTACCGAGTTGAAAAATAACAACCTGAAAATCAGGTATGATTGACCAGAAATTGGTTGATAATACATGCTTTTTTCTCTGAGTGTTCACAGGCTGTGACACAACCTCTGCCCTTTTCAAATCTGGAAACAGTAAGCTAATCTCTTCGCTGAAGAAAGCTCCAAACCTTTTGAAAACCGTGAAGATTTTTAAATCCGAAGAAGCCAGTCAAAGTGATATCGCGTCTATATGGAGGAGGCAGTAAGGAAACATCGCTGGACCACTTGAGATTCAATCTTTTTTCACGTGCGAGTGTTAAAATCAAGTCCGGTCTTGCTTCTTTCCCACCTACAGAATCAGCAGCAGAATAACACTCCATCCAGACATTCCATCAAGTACAAGCTTGGCTGGGAAATACTTTAGACCCAGAGGGGTGAGGCTGGAAACGAAATTCAAGAGGATTGGAGCCGGTGTTGGCTTCAGAGCCGACGATCCCATCCACACTCATCGACATGATTTCCTAAACGTGTACGAAACAATTCGGTGCAGCCTGCGGGTGTCGAAAAGCCGGACTGAAGTGTTCTGCCATCTGCAAGATCTGCTGCGGGAAAAGCTGCTACAACGTAGTTGATATTGCTGATGACTCCGAAGACGAGGAAAACTACAACCTTGAGCTCACGACAACAGCTTTTTTTAACGAAAATGAAACAGAGCAGAGACCAAACCTTGAATGTCATAACACTAATGAAGAGAGTGAAAACGAAATACCCTCACACCCAAACGGTTGAGAATAAGACCAATTTAATTGATCTTTGCAGTGGATTAGGCCTACAGGGGATACCACAAGATTTAAAAAAAACGCGCCTCATACTCTACCCCTTGGGTGGTGCGAAAAGAGTTAGCGTGGGCGGAATAAGAAAAAATTAACTTAGTTACTACTAACTTTAACTTTTGTAGGTATGTAGATATCTGCTTAGAGAAAAAAAAATTCCTTTAAGCCCATAATGAATATTATTAAAAATAATACAGTTTCATTCCATACCCATACACAGAGGTCGAGATATTCACAAAAAAAAGAAAGAATATTGTTATGCGTTAGTAAACTGACGCGTCATTTTTAATTCATGAATAACTTGGCTCCTGTTTGTCGTAATGGACTAATTTTTTTTTTTTTTATAGAAAATTTATAGGACTACAAAAAAAAAGTAAATTTGAAAAAAAAGTATCGCTAAATACAGCTTTTTTCTCAATAGTTATGAAAAAAGGTATAAAATCAAGACAAAAAAACCTTTTAATGAACTGTAACTTGTTTTATATTTGTTTAAACAAATTGAATTTAACGCAAGTTGGTAGAAAGAATTATTATAAACAATAAAAAATTTTAATTTTAACTTTGCGACATACCGGGGCTGAAATATAAAATAAAACCTAAAAACATAAAGTTGCGTGGGTGCGCTGACTTACCTATGTTCACAAATTTATTTCTTGGCTTGTGTTAGTAGTTAAGGGCTGATTTTTTTTTTAATCGTAGGTAATTACAAAGACTTTAAAAGTAAAAAATAAAAACTCCATCGTTAAATGAGCTTTTTTCTTAATAATCACGAAAGAGTGATTTTCAAACAATAAAAACTTACTTTAACTAACCATAACTTTTTTTTGTTTGTTTAAACAAATTAATTTTTTATAATATAATAGCTAATCTTATTATAAATAAATTAATATTTTATTTTTTTCTGTACGACATACTGCAGCCGAGATATTCACAGAAGACGCAAAAATGGCAAAAAACACATTTTTACCAATAACTTTGGTAAAAAAAGTTGTCAGGTGGTGCAAATTTGGATTTAAGCTTTTTAAATGAGCCTCTATCGATCCATGAAAAAAATCAGACCTCTGCGCGCAAGGTCAGGCCCTTTTTCACGACGTGATGACTGGACTATAAAGCTAGAGTTGAAATTTGGTGAGCCACTTGTGTTTGATCAGCTCAGCAAATACTGTGAATTTGAAGTTTCTGACTTTATTGGTAGTGAAGTTAGAGGGGGGTTGCAAATCGCCTGAGTTTGTTCCTGTAAAAAGGGTGTAGTGCCGCAAACTTAGCTGGGCACTACCGTGTGCTTTGATTAAGTAATGCCGCGTTTATTTTGTTTTTACCAAAATACACAAAAACAGCTAATAACTTTTTCCACACAGTGACTTTAAATAAGTTGTTAAAGTAAAAATTATTGTTTTAAAAAATACCTCTTCCACGATATACATGTTATAAGTTTTGTTAGACCAGATTCCAATCCAAATAATTTTTCCATACTGAAATGCACCAACACAAAACCTTGGTTAGCGAATAACTTTTTTCACACAGTAATTTGAGATTAGGTGCCATAATGACTATTGTAGCACATACAAATATCTTTCCAATGACATATGTCTCGTTGTTATTTGTTCCTAGACCACATCCCATACAATTGAAATTTCCATACAAACAAAACTAATTCGAAACGGAATTCAAACCAAATCAATAGGGAATAGAACATGCAATCTATCAATATCGAAAAATTAATTCACTTATCCATACGTTAACTGCTGAAAAGGATTTCGTCTTAGAAAAAAAAATTGTTCAATGTTTATGCCATCTTCGAATTTTATTTGTAATTTGAAAACTCTTTAGCGCTAATGGCACCCTCAAAAATGAGTATTAAATTTTGATTTCTCATTTCAACTTGTAAGTAAGTAACATTTTGAAAATACATATTGAGCTCAAAACCATCCTTTGGGTATGTATTTCCTTTCAAAACAAACAACATTTTAAACCTATGACCACCCTATTAATACATATAGCTAGAATTTTAAAAATATACAGCTCTTAAGCTATTTTTTACCTTAAACCTTCAAACACAAAAATAATTTAAACAATCGAACCGGTTGTTTCTAAGATTAAGAAAGAGAAACAAGGAATAACAAAGAAGATTAGGTATTTCGACCCCGTTGCTGGCCTTGTTTGTAAACTGGTTTTGCTATCAAATTTCACAAAACTAATTTCAGACCAATACCAAAGGTTGCTTGAAAACGTTAAAAATATTTTTTTTTTCTGTGTAAATAAGAAGACTCAAAAGTAATTTTTGTATGGTTTAAAACGATTTAGTTCAATGAATTACTTTTCTTAGAAATCGGGCCTGAAAAATTCCTAGAATACAACTGCGACGTATAACAACAGCTCACTTTTAGTTTCAAATTTAATATTTCACTTTCGATTCATGCTAATGTTCAATTTATTTTATAATTTATTAAGCGAAACAAAGTTTTCCGGGTCAGCTTTATATATGTATATTTATATAAATGAATTCCTATTTCCCTTTGTCACGCCATATCTCAATGGTTTGACCAAATTTTTTTTTTCTGTGGGTAGGTGCAAAACCTGCATCAGTCTCTAATTCTCTATGAGGACCGGAAAACGCGTGCTCATAGAAGTGTGAGATTCTTACTACACTAAAACCACCTCCACTTCCCGATTGCAACTAAGTTGAAACTTATCTAGCAATTTATTTTTAACGAAGTTAGGTAACGTGTTGCAGGTAACTTTCCGGTGAAAGTTTCTGCTTATTCCGCGGTTTTAAAGCGGTTTTTTTTTCACCGCACCAAGTCGGAAGGTTTTGTTCTTTGCAGACGGTGTACTTAATTCGACTCGTCAAGAATGTCAATAATCGTTGGATTAGCTTGATCTAATAGCCGATTTCTATGCTTTCGCGCGAAACTCTTAATTTCGTCTCGAACCGTAGGAATCCCGAGATCCCTGTGAAGATCTTCGTTTCTTATATACCATGGTGCATTTACAAATGACTTAAGCAATTTATTTTCAAACGTTTGTAAGTTATTTAAATTTGTATCGCAGGTACAACCCCAGAGTTGTATACCATAAGTCCAGACAGGTTTAAGTACCTGCCTGTATAAAATCAACTTATTATCAATACTAAGCTTGGAATATTTACCGAGTAGCTAGTTCATATCTCTTAATTTACTTTTTAATTATTCGCATTTCTTTTTTACATGCGGCTTCCATTTTAATTTCGCGTCTAGAGTCATTCCCAGATATTTTACCTCATTCGCAAATGGTACACGACCGGTATTAAGAAAGACGGGCAATCTATTTATTTTTGTATACGTAAAGTCCACGTGGACTGACTTTTGTTCATTGAGCGCTATTCGCCATGTTTTTGTCCACACATTAACATTATTAAGAGCATTTTGTAATTTAATCGTAGCTTCGTTAATCGTTTTACCTACTGCTAGTATTGCAGTATCATCAGCAAACGTTGCTACGATAGTGTCTTCTGTTTGAAGTATATCACGTGTAAATAGAAGGTACAGAACTGGACCTAAAACACTACCTTGTGGTACCCCAGCCACTATTTCTTTGAAATTAAAATATTCATTTCCGTGTCTTACACGAAAAAGTCTGTTTTCTAGATATTCGTTTAGAATTTTATAGAGTCATTCAGGCAGAACTTGTCTTAATTTGAATTTGAGGCCTTCGTGCCACACCTTGTCAAACGCTTGCGACACATCCAAAAAGACCGTCAAACAGATTTTCTTTTCTTCAAGAGCTCTCTCAATTACGTCAGTTATCCTATGCACTTGATCAATTGTTGAATGCTTTCTTCTAAATCCGAACTGATGTTCAGGTATTAATCGTTTTTCTTCTATTATCGGCTGCAGGCGAAGGAGTAGTATTCTTACAAAAACTTTTGATATTATAGGAAGAAGCGAAATCGGTCTGTAAGACTTCTTTTCATAAGATGGTTTGCTAGGTTTCAAAACCATTATGACTTCCGCAACTTTCCATTGGCTCGGAACAAATTCTAACCTAAGGGCGGCATTTATTATATAAAAAAGGTTGATCAAACCTTTACGAGGAAGCATTTTTAGAATTTCTGCCGTGATTAAGTCATAACCTGGAGCTTTATTGGACTTGAGCTTCTTTATTTCTCTTTTTAACTCGGCAAGTGTAGCATTTCTTATTGTGTTGCTGTCTTTTGATGTAAAATTCATATTAAAATTTTCGTTGAGTGCTTGTCCATCGAAAGGCTTAAATGTTTCCTCCAGGTAATCGGCGGCGTTAGGAAATAACGCCGAAGGAAATAGTGCCCAAATCGATTAGGAAACATCGCCCAAGAAAATTTTGATCACCCAAAAGCAAGGAAGAAATTGGAAATATTGCCCAAAACAACTTTGAACCCAAAAAATAAATTGGAAATATCGCCCAAATATTTTGCATGTAAATTGTTTTTCTAGAATTTAGGCGATATTTCCTCAATTTTGGGTGGTATTTCCAAACTTTATTTCAATGAATAGGCAAAGTTTTTAGAAATTTTTGTGATGGTAATATAATTTGTTTAAGATCTCAAAATGATACAGTTACCAATATTGTTGGATATAAATGCAAAAGAAACTTTGCATACACCCAACTTCGCACCCACCCCAAACCCTATAACGAGCTTAAGCAGGGGGGTTGCAGGGAGGCAGCATGCCCCCCCCATACATACCTCACTGTTTATTCTTGAATTTTTGTCTACATATCACCCACTGTTTATTCGCAAATTTTTAATTTTCACAAACCAACTAAAGGATAGGATTTATTAGGTTTGTGAAATGTAGATACAAATTCACGAATAAACAGTGAGGTATGTATGGGGGGGCATGCTGCCCCTCTGCAACACTCCTGCTTGCGCTCGTTATAGGATTTAGGGTGGGTGCGAGGTTGAGTGTATGCAAAGTTTCTTTTGCATTAAAAGAATCGACCCGATTGCATTTGGGCGATATTTCCTTATATTGCAGTTGTTTTTGGCAATGTTTCCCATTTTGGGCTTTATTTCCCATTTTGCTATTTTAATTTATCAATTTGGGCATTGTTTCATTTTATGAAAGAAAGCAAAATTAGGAAATATCACCCAAATTGAGAAAAAAATTTACAACAACAATTTGTCCAGTGTTTTTTTGGGCGTTATTTCCAAATCGATTTGGGCGCTATTTCCTTGGGCGTTATTTCCTAACGCCATCGGCGGCGTTAGGAAATAACGCCCAAGGAAATAGCGCCCAAATCAATTAGGAAACATCGCCCAAGAAAATTTTGATCACCCAAAAGCAAGGAAGAAATTGGAAATATTGCCCAAAACAACTTTGAACCCAAAAAATAAATTGGAAATATCGCCCAAATATTTTGCATGTAAATTGTTTTTCTAGAATTTAGGCGATATTTCCTCAATTTTGGGTGGTATTTCCAAACTTTATTTCAATGAATAGGCAAAGTTTTTAGAAATTTTTGTGATGGTAATATAATTTGTTTAAGATCTCAAAATGATACAGTTACCAATATTGTTGGATATAAATGCAAAAGAAACTTTGCATACACCCAACTTCGCACCCACCCCAAACCCTATAACGAGCTTAAGCAGGGGGGTTGCAGGGAGGCAGCATGCCCCCCCCATACATACCTCACTGTTTATTCTTGAATTTTTGTCTACATATCACCCACTGTTTATTCGCAAATTTTTAATTTTCACAAACCAACTAAAGGATAGGATTTATTAGGTTTGTGAAATGTAGATACAAATTCACGAATAAACAGTGAGGTATGTATGGGGGGGCATGCTGCCCCTCTGCAACACTCCTGCTTGCGCTCGTTATAGGATTTAGGGTGGGTGCGAGGTTGAGTGTATGCAAAGTTTCTTTTGCATTAAAAGAATCGACCCGATTGCATTTGGGCGATATTTCCTTATATTGCAGTTGTTTTTGGCAATGTTTCCCATTTTGGGCTTTATTTCCCATTTTGCTATTTTAATTTATCAATTTGGGCATTGTTTCATTTTATGAAAGAAAGCAAAATTAGGAAATATCACCCAAATTGAGAAAAAAATTTACAACAACAATTTGTCCAGTGTTTTTTTGGGCGTTATTTCCAAATCGATTTGGGCGCTATTTCCTTGGGCGTTATTTCCTAACGCCGTAATCGGCGAATACCATAGCCTTTTCTTTGTCACTTTTAGCCCATTTATTTTGGCCTTCCTTAATAGGAGGCGCTGGGAGTTAGAATCTTTTCCTGCTGTCAGATTTTCGAGGCAATTTTCAACTTCACCGTTTTTGAAATCTGATATTCTCGTTTTAAGCAAATTACACAATCGATTTAAATTAGCTTTGTGTTGCGGAGCACGGGTTCGCTGCCATTTCTTGCGTGCTTTTCTTTTCTCTTTCACTAAATCTCTTATTTCTTGCGGATATTTTATATCTTTGCAGCGCGGCATTTCCCTTTGATAAGGTGTGTTATTCCATGCTGCCTTTTGTATCATATCAACAAAGGTATCTACTGCGTCTTCAAGTTCGAGAGACGTTTGTAATGATATCCTTAATTCAACGCTGTCCTCGATATCTTTCTTAAATTCATCCCAGTTGGTTTTACCGTTTGTTAACCTGGGTGGTTTTTCAATTTTTATAAGACTTTCACTCGTATTGAGTATGACGGCAGAATGATCCGAGAAGAAATCAAAGCTCTCTGTAATTTCAACATAGTTAGAGGGTATTCCTTTTACCATAAATAAGTCGATTAGGTCAGGTATTTTTGACGGATCAGTTGGCCAGTAAGTTGGCTTTCCAGTCGAATGAAAATCGCAATTATTTTCCATTCCTGCCTCATATAGCATTCGACCCTTTTCAGATATGCATCTTGAGGCCCAGAATGTGTGTTTTGCATTAAAGTCACCACCAACAATGAAGTTTGGGCTTAGTGACTTTATCAGTGTCGTAAATTGACTCTTATCAATTTTGCAACGCGGAGGGCAATATATTGAAGAGACATTGAGACAAATATTTTTAGTTCTAACCTGAACACTACTCAATTGCATTGATTCCACCTCTATTATCAAGCCTATCGAGTGTTCAATGCACTCTTTTATATATAACGATGATCCACCTCTTGCTTTGTTTGACGGATGGTCAGCGTGGTAGTCATGAAACCCGTGGATTTTAAGATTTGATTCATTTTTGGCATGCGTTTCTGATATCAAGCATATGTCGATATCATATTCCTGCATATACATCTCTAATTCTCCAAGTTTTTGCCATAATCCGTTGGCATTCCACGTAAGAATTTTAAGCTTTTCCATCATATATTTTCTGAAAGAGGTTGGGTCGAAAACAATTTTCGAGCTTACTTAACCTATCAAAGATAAGTTTATTTGTATCACATTGTTCTTCAAGTTTCGACAGAATTATTGAAAAGACTTTCGAAACCGGATCTGTTTCAGTATCGTTATTAATGGGTATATTTTTGGCCGCTATTTGGGCATATGTTTCTGTGTAACCTTGCTTTGATATTTTGTCCGAAGGTATTGACACTGTTTTCTTTTCCTGATTTAAAGCTTTCCCTGATTTAAAAGTCTTGAGAGTTCCGTTTTTAATTAGCCTTGGTGGTTTTTTTAGCGTTTGGGCAGATTTTGATCTTCGCTTTTGTAATTCTTTAGCTACTTCGCAGCCCCTATAGTTTGCTGGGTGATTTCCATTACAATTAATACACGTTGGTGGACTTTCACTTATTCCGTTGCAGTCAGCGGTTAGATGTTTTCCGGCACATTTTACACACCTTGGCTCTTTTTTGCAATAGGTTTGGGTGTGATTGAATTCTTGGCAGCGTTTACACTGAGGGACTAACCTTGTGCTCTTTCTTAGAGGTTCGATCTTGACTACGATGTTTAAAATTGTTTTAATTTTATAAATTTCATCTAGTTTTTCAGTCTTATCGAACGACAGTATAAATAGTGGAAGGCCACGTTGTACCACTGTCGTTTCACCCTCTTTTTTCTGTTTCTCTCTTTTGACGATGTTCATTGCATCTAAGATATTGAAGTTGCACTCTTTTAGATCACTAATGATATCGTCTTTTGAACATGAGGCGTGTAGACCTCTCGCAACAACACGTAAAGGCCTTTCTGACTTATTCTCGTAAGTATACCATTCTACTTTTTCTTCGTTCAATTTTCGCGACAGAAGACGATAACTTTCGGAGTCTTTCACAAAAACTTTCCATTTATTGTTGTTAAGCGAAAAACTTTGAAGTCCGATGGTCGTAATGTCTTTAAAATAGTTTGCAACTTATTATACTCCGCAATACCGACAACATTTATCGGTGGCGGCGGCCGTTCTTTAACAGGTTTTTCTTGTAAAGTAGCATTTTTTGGTGGAACTACTATCTCAAAAGACGAAGCTGCCTCAGGTGAAGAGCCAGCTTTACGTTTTTTGCTAAGTCTTTTCTTTGAGGTCTTTTCCGTTTCACGTGCTAGCTCTTCTTCATCCGTTTCATATCTGAAACTATTTTCTTGTGGCAAACTAGCTTTGGGGTCTATTGGAGGATGTGTGCCTTTCAATATTTCATTTTCCTTGCGAAGAAGATCGACTTTTTTCTTAAGCTCTTTGTAAAGTTTCATTATTTCATCAAGTCTTTGACGAAGTTCATTGTTGTCTTTTTCAAGATTGTCTGATTTAGCCGAGTCGTTTTTGGCGCACGCAAGCGTGACGGGTGGACTCTTCTCCCTGGACTCGATTTAGATGGTGGTGATCGAGCTACCCTTGCACTTTTTATGCAGGGATTTATTAAATGCATAAATTGGCTCTCCCCAGAATCCATAGAGCCGACTTTCGAAGAGGGTGGATATTCCAGTGAACCTGGACTACCACCTGGGGTACTATATCTTTTTGTTTTATTCATTGCATTATTGTGTATACATCAATCTCAGTATACGGAGGGTGGATTCTAGTCGCCTCTTACGACAGGCATGCCTACCACGGGTACATTCTTTCCCCTACCCGCAGGGGGTAATGATTCTTTTGAGGTTATCTTTGGTATCGGTCTGGAAGAGAAGTTTGTGAAGTTTGGTCGAATTCAGTCTTGTGGTTTGCTAAAAAGGTGCAGAAAAAGCACTCTGGGAACCTGTTTTCTATAAAAACAAAAAATTAATTGAGTTTGAAAACAAATCAATCAATTATGAAATTTGGTTCTCAGAAAATAAAATAAAAAAAAATAATAAAGTTGAATCTCCATTATCCGGAATTCGATTAGTCGAAGGCACATATCTAAAATTTTGTTTTGTTAATTTGTTTTAAAAACTTTTGTCTACCCGAGTGGAGCCGGGGTGGATCAGCTAGTAATTAATATAAAAATAATACTGCGAAGCAAAACTTATTATAAATGGAGATCGAACAATGTCAATAGGGACATTCAATATATTATATCTACCAATATCAAAAATTAACTCGCATACCATTTGAGAAGTGTTGAAAATGATATATGTACCTACCTATTATTTTTTCGTTTAGTCGTACATTTTTTCATATAGTCTATAACTTTACAGTCCACGTCCACTGATACCATTTTTAAGTCCAGTTTAATCTTATATAAGCTTTCTGCCATTTTCCACTCATTTCAACCAATCAGTCTATCTCTAGCCATCCGTTACTGAACAACAGATCAAAATTTTAACCACGTTTGTACAAATCGGGTACTACATAGATTAATGAAATGCCGGATAATCGAGACTCGATTGTATTACTTTGTTTAGATTTTATTTTGTCAGGTGATAACCTGATCCACATGGACACAAACCCATATGCAAAAATCGACCTCTTGTAAAATTGTAACAAGATACATCATTAAGTATCTGGGAACAGGAATGAATGTATCCCAAGTCAAAGAACACATTGAATAAGAAATTAAAGCAGTGAACCGGATTCTAAACGATCACAAATCTAAGAACGATCATGGGGCTGTTTTTGTTTTTACTGGTGACTTAAGACAAATACTTTCTGCCGTAGGAAAAGGAGCACGTGTGGTAATCGTTAAGGCATGTCATATGTATGTCATCCAACTTACGTACTAATATGAGGGCCTATCAGATATTTTTGGATTTATTAAATCCTTCTTGCCTGCAATCGCATAACTTAATGTTAAAGAAATATTAAATTATGCTGTTTAGAAATTTAAGCCCACCAAATATGTGTAATGGCAAAAGACTACTTTTAAAGAACTTAAGAGACAATTTAACTGTAGCAAAGGAACTATTCTAACAGGGCCACGGCCGGCACTAGCGCACATTCCTGGCCTGGCGATGAGTTGCCTATATCTTTCAAACGATTGCAGTTTCCGGTGAAGTACAATTTGCCCTCTCAATAAATAAGACCCAAGGCAAAATATTGGAAGTTATAGCTATTGAGTTATAATGTATTCAATTTTTTTTTTCAAAGATTTATCTATACCCATGCAAATGCGGGGCGTGCCATATAGTTTAAATATATTAATATATGGAATAAAATAAAAGAATAAATTATCATTTTATTATTATAATTTTATTATTTTAAAAATTTAAAATAACATATATTCTTACGGTTATTGTCTTAATTATATTTTTGGCATGTGAAGGTGGTTTCTTCAAATCTTTTGCAAACACCAAAGCCGATCGCAAACTTTTTTTTTTAAGTTATCCGTAAAATAAATATGAGCGAATGAATGACTTCTGAATTCACTGTATTCATTTGTTGGGCCGCTTTCATTTCTAAAATTAAAAAATATATCCAAAATTGAATATTTGTAGTGAAAAGTATAAAAATAAAATTTTTACTGCTCAGTTATTTCAACAAATAAATTCTGCGCTTCTTCCACACCAGCCACACTTCAAGAATTCGTATAAGGTTTATCATCTATTATGGCCTCTCTTATTATTTCTGTAGAGTCCACGTTCAAAGAGGTAGATGATTCCCCAATAGTTTCTAAATTTTTTAAAATGCCGAAGTTAGTTATATATGGTAATTTTTGGAAATCTTCCTCCAAATTTTTTTTTTTTTTAAATCACTTAAAGAACTTAAAATGAAAAATTTGCACATACATAGAAGACGTTCCATCATTTTTTTGAAAATTGGAAAATGCTGAAATTAGTTTTATATGGTAATTTTTGGAAATCTTCCTTCGAATTGAAATTTTTTTTTTAAATCATAAAGAACTTAAATTGAAATCAGAACCGGTTTCATAATTCCAATCAAGGTAGTTATTTTAAAATGACATCGTTTTTATTTAACTGTCAGGAATTTTAAGAAAAAATCATCAAAGTTAAGATGCAATAGGATAACATTTCAAAACTACTCGCTTGATTTCAATATTAAAACGGTTCTGAGTATAAATTAAGTATTTCAAGTTATTTGGAAACAATTTCTAATTTAAACAAAAATTTCGAAAAATTTGCATATACATAGAACAAATCAATTATAAGATAAATTGGGTGGCGCAACAGCTCATGGAGAACCAGGGCCTAGTGACTTACAACTCACAACCATTCCTGTGTGCGTGTTTGTTGGCAGGAATGGAAGGGACCTACAGTTTTTTGCCGAGTCCGAACGGCTAAATGAGAAGCACTTTTTCATGACAAGTATACTCTTGGAGGATTTGTCAGTTCCTCGCAAGAGGCAGTACCTCGAATAAAACATTTCTGTTTTTAGGTGGCACGGCTGGGACTCGAACCCACACCTTCGGCATGACAGTCCTACGCACTAACCATCAAACCACGAGGTACTACATAGAACACGTTTCATCATTTTCTTGAAAATTGGAAAATGCTGAAATTAGTTTTATATGGTAATTTTTGGAAATCTTCCATCGAATTGAATTTTTTTTTTTCAAAATCATTTAAAGAACTTAAATTGAAATCAGAACCGGTTTAATAATTCAAATCAAGCTGGATGTTTTGAAATGACATCGTTTTATTTAACAGTTATATAAATTTTAAGAAAAAAAACCTTACGAAATTTTTGTAAGTGTAAGATCCAATAGGATGTAAATTCAAAACTACTCGGAAGTGGTTTTGAAATGACAGTTGTCCGTTCCTTTTCTCTAAAATTTTAACAATTGTTGATGTGTCAAAAACAAATGTTGAAATGTCATTGTTAAGAATGTTACACTTTGTAACATTTCATTTAGGAACGATCAATGTTGAAAATATTGTTGATCTGTCAAACGGCAAGGTTGGACAAAAAAAAACGAAATGCATTTAGAATGAATAATCAAGAGAAAACTATTTATTGCATTAAATTCATTGAAAATAAATACATATAATTTGAAAATAAAATTTCTATTAACTTAAACTAACTATGAGCACAAATTTCTTTAACAAAAATCACAGAATTGATAGAATGCAATGTCGAAAAAAAGTAAATCTATCACAAAACAATTCAAAGCTCAAAAGCAACAATAAAATCAATTAAATTGAAAACACATATTTGCAAAAATGCAAACAATTCCAAATCCAAACAACGAAAAGTAAACAAAAGATAATCACAAAATGAAAGCATTGCAGTTTCAGGTGTTTTTGACAGATCAACACTTTCAATTCATGTCGAGGAGATGAGTTGGAAATTGTTACAAAGTGTAACATTCTGACACTTCAACATTGAGTTTAGGAACGATTTTATGACGTCATAATGTTACACGATGTTACAATTTGAGAATTTAGGAACTAGTACAGGTAAAATAGTACGAAAAGTCTTTCGAATAAAAAAAAATTAGTACCATCATGAAACTTGGTGAAAACGTCTTATGCATTATGAGAACGAAAAATCAAAAGAGTCTATAAATATTTTGCATGGAAGGGTGTGTTTTGAGGGGGAGAGGGGGGGAAGCTGTGGTGTATCAAACAGAAAAATTAACTTTGGTGCAACATTAGCATATGACACATGTTTTCAAGGTAGTTTTAAATGCTGAATCAAATGACACCAAAACCAAGTCGATACGGCCTCCGTGAAAAAAGTTACTGTCATTTTTATGTAAGGATGACTATATTTTCAGTATAAAAGTAAAATATTACCAAAAACCAGTTGAAAATAATGGTCTGTCGATGAAACTTGGCATCAATGGTTCATTTGTCATGAAAATTAATAATAAGAAGAGTCTATAAAAAATCTGTGGTTAAAGGGTGTTTTTTTTTGGTGAGTTGGGGTAGTGGTGCCATATTGCCATAAAACCTGTGACAAAAATGGTACCCCCATAAGATTTTGTTAAAATGTGCTATTAACTTATAGAATGAAGAATCAAAAGAGTCTATAGAAATATTTTTCGTGGAAGGGTGTGTTTTTTGAAGATAGGGGGAAGTGTGTGGTTATTTTTCAAAAAAATGGAAAAGGATGGTGACCCTCAAGAAACTTGGTAAAAGTGTTTCATTTACTGCGAGAATGAAGAATTGACGTAGTTTCCAAAAATATCAAGGAAGAAAGGGTGTTTTTGTGGGCTTGGGTAAAGGGTGTTATTTGTTCTTGGAAACAATTTTAGTTTTTGGAAACAGCTTTATACATTCCTTCACCCATAGAAAACATCCTACTACCATATAGAAATTTTTATAGACTCTTTTTATTCTTTATTATGGTAGTTCATACCACATTTTTATAAAGTTTCATGAGGGTACCATTTTTGTAATAGGTTCTATGGCAATAATCCCACCATAACCCCAACACTCACTAAAACCCTCAAAAAAACACCCTTTAACCACAGATATTTTTATAGACTCTTCTTATTATTAACTTTCATGATAAATGAACCATTTATGCCAGGTTTTATCGACGGACCACCATTTTCACCTGGTTTTCGGTAATATTTTACTTTTATACTGAAAATATAGTAATCCTAACACAAAAATGACAATAGCTTTTTTCACGGAGGTCGTATCGACATGGTTTTGGTGTCATTTGATTCAGCATTTAAAACTACCTTGAAAACATGTGTCATATGCTTAGGTTGCACCAAAGTTTATTTTTCCGTTTGATACACCACAACTTACGCCCCTCCCACTCTCAAAAAAACACCCTTCCATATGAAATATTTTTATAGACTCTTTTGATTCTTCATTCTCATAGTACATGAAACGTTTTCACCAAGTTTCATGGTGGTACCAATTTTTTTGTTTTATTTATCCTATTTTACCTGTACGTGTTAGCAATTGTTAACATTGTTAACATTTTAGAGAAAAGGAACGGACCACAGAGGTTCGTATTTAACACTTTAAGGATCTCGAACGATCTCTTGAAGCTTTAATAAGACAGTATTTTGAAATAAACGATTTCTATATCCGTAAAAGATAAAAGGATAAAAGAGACAAACACACACTACTCGCAAGTGGTTTTGAAATGACAGAGCTTCGTATTTAACATTTAAGGGATCTCGTACGATCTCCTGAAGCTTAAATAAGAGACGCCGAAAGTACTTTGAAATAAACGATTTCTATATCCATAAAAGATTAAAGCATAAAAGAGACAAGCACACACTATTCGCAAGTGGTTTTGGTAAAAGATAAAAGGATAAAAGAGACAAACACATTGTTCTTGTTTCTTGAAGTAGCTTGTCTACTTCTCGTCAATCGTCATTTCAAAAATGGATTGTGCGAATTCATTGACGAGTTCCAAAATAAAATTCAGCACCTTCCGAAAAAAACACAAAATTTTAAGAGGATGAATATGCTACTTAACATGTATGTTTGTAGCCTGGGCGACGAGGAAGATGGTAAGGGTTTTTTATTAATTTTAATTTGAAAATTAATTACATTTTTATTGGTTTACTTTTTTTTGTTTTGTAGAACCACCCGAAAAATCTTATAAAAAAGAAAAATTTAAGAAAATGAGAAGTTAACGCGGCAAAAGATATTGTGGCAGGAGGAGAAAATTGAAGTCACACAGATTGAGGAAATATTCCTAAATGAGGACGTTAATTTTGAAGACTTTTCAAATTCAACCCCCCAGGCCGAATACAACCCCTATGACATGGGGCCTTCATCGTCTAAATACGTATTGTCTCCAAGGAAATTATTAAAAATAAAGAAAGTGATTGAATAACTTATCAACTTTTGTTCGGATTTCCTTTTCTTTAAGTTTTTGTCCGCAGGCGGTACGCCTTCATCCTTTCACTTGGAGTGTTCGTCGAATTCGAGTTTACTCCTCCACAATATGGGTTTCTCCGGATTTTTTGCAGCTTCATTGGAACTTATTTTTTTTCTTTTCTTTTTTATTTCTATTTTCTTTTATAACTTTTGTATAATTTTTGTAGATTTCACAGCACTTTTAATAAAAACTTTGTATTTGCACCACAGTTAAAAATATAATAACCACGTTTCGTCCGTTTACAGTTATTTGGAAAACTAAGAGCGAAAGAGATGTCCGTATCTAATTCGAGGGAGACAGTGATACTTTTTACACAGTTCACTACTGTTATTTGAAAAATCTAGTACACACTACTCGCAAGTGGTTTTGAAATGACAGAGCTTCGTATTTAACATTTAAGGGATCTCGTACGATCTCTTGAAGCTTTCATAAGAGACGCCGACAGTATTTTGAAATAAACGATTTCTATATCCATAAAAGATAAAAGCATAAAAGAGATAAGCACACACTACTCGCAAGTGGTTTTGGTAAAAGATAAAAGGATAAAAGAGACAAACACATTGTTCTTGTTTCTTGAAGTAGCTTGTCTGCTTCTCGTCAATTGTCATTTCAAAAATGGATTGTGCGAATTCATTGACGAGTTCCAAAATAAAATTCAGCCCCTTCCGAAAAAAAACACAAAATTTTAAGAGGATGAAAATGCTACTTAACATGTATGCTTGTAGCCTGGGCGACGAGGAAGATGGTAAGGGTTTTTTATTAATTTTAATTTGAAAATGAATTAAATTTGTATTGGTTTACTTTTTTTTGTTTGTTTCATTTAAAGAAAATGAGAAGTTAACGCGGCAAAAGATACTGTCGGAGGAGGAGAAAATTGAAGTCACACAGATTGAGGAAATATTCCTAAATGAAGACGTTAATTTTGAAGACTTTTCAAATTCAACCCCCCAGGCCGACGATGAATACAACTATAATATAAATAAATAAAAATTTTAAAAATTTTATTTTATGGCGTTTATTAAAAAACTAATTTTAAACTTTTACACAATTATTTTAAAAATTCAATACTTAGCAACGCGTTTCGGAAGTAAATTCCATCTTCGGGCTAATTAACTTAATGATGAATTTGGGCTTTAGTTCTTCAGTTTAGTTCTTCTTGAAGAACTAAAGCCCAAATTCATCATTAAGTTAATTAGCCCGAAGATGGAATTTACTTCCGAAACGCGTTGCTAAGTATTGAATTTTTAAAATAATTGTGTAAAAGTTTAAAATTAGTTTTTTAATAAACGCCATAAAATAAAATTTTTAAAATTTTTATTTATTTATATTATATTTAACCACACAATTGGAGACGACAAACCCCAAAATATGAATACAACCCCTATCACATGGGGCCTTCATCGTCTAAGTACGTATTGTCTCCAAGGAAATCATTAAAAATAAAGAAAGTGATTGAATAACTTACCAACTTTTGTTCGGCTTTCCTTTTCTTTAAGTTTTTGTCCGCAGGCGGTACGCCTTCATCCTTTCACTTGGAGTGTTCGTCTAATTCGAGTTTACTCCTCCCCAATATGGGTTTCTCCGGATTTTTTGCAGCTTCATTGGAACCTATTTTTTTTTCTTTTCTTTTTTATTTCTGTTTTCTTTTATAATTTTTCTATAGTTTTTGGAGATTTCACAGCACTTTTAAAAAAACTTTGTATTTGCACCACAGTTAAAAATTAATAAGCGCATTTCGTCCGTTTATATAGTTATTTGGAAAACTTAGAGGGAAACAGTGATACTTTTTCCACAGTTCACTACTGTTATTTGAAAAATCTAGTACTGGGAAAAAGTAAGTCACAATAGCCGTTTTCCTTTGGAGGTGGTGAAGTACTTACGAGTAGATGAAAACCCTAATCTAGTACTACCAACTGCACATGCTCTCATGCGCGAGTAGATACATTTTACATGGGAAAGCAGTTTGATGCGTTCTATTCAAAAAAGCTGGCAAAGTACTTGCAAGTACTTCGCCACCTCCAAAGGAAAACGCCTAATGAAAGGCGTGCTCAAACATAGTACGGACTGATGGTGCGGACAAGAATTCTGTCCGCCGCGTTCTTTGTGCTGTTTACCACAGGAACACAATAGACGATACAGAGACTGCGAACTGCGTTGTCTTAACAAAAGGGGGGTTTGCATGGACATACATTGTTGACAACATTGCTTGACGGAATCGGAACAAGTTTTCAAAATATTTTGAAAACCATACAAGTTAGGTTGATAACTAGATTGTTTTTGCGTTTAAATGATCAAACATCGCTGGTTGTCAACAATGTTGGACGAGATGTTGTTCCATGTAAGCCCCCCTAAATACAAAGGCGGAAAGATTAAGATTTAAATTTTAGCTTGTCTAAATGTTGCAGAGAATTTAGTATGTTAGTGAAATTTTAGCTCAATCTGCGTACTAGGCTTAAAGGTAAAACCGCACTCGATGGAACTGCACTTCAGCGGAACTGAACTTCAAAATATTTTTTGCGGCAACGGAACTGAACGGAACTTCAGGCCGCGGCATAATTGGCCAGATTATCGAATTTGCCGCATGGTTCCGCGCCGTGAAGTTCAGTTGTTGCTTTGTGCGATATAGCTCATGCAATTTCATACAACAAATATATTGAAATTCAGTTCCGCTGAAGTGCAGTTCCGTCGAATGCGGTCTTACCTTAAGGAAACGCGATTGTCAAATTAAAATTGTAAGCATATAACAACAGTTTTGTCAGACGAATGACAGTAGCTGCATTTTATTATCCACGTGATCTGATCGGGATCAGATCATGATATACCCGTCCCTTTTCGCCTTACGTTCTGTTTATTTTTCATGCATATGTTGCCTCTTTTCTTTGCACTACTTAAGATTATTCACAATAGCAAGTTTTGGATCATTGAAATAGATCCAGAAAAAAAGCAGAATTTAATATTGTTTTTGCAATTACGTGTTAAAAATTGATCCAGATCAGAGCATGTGGATAAAAAATGCGGCGACATTCGGAGTTGTCGTTTCTCCTTTTGATTAGACGACTGCATGTACTTTTATGTGACTTTTTCGTTTATAAACTTGTGATCGAGCGCACCAACGAAACAGGCTCTGTTTGACCAGCTTTGCATTCTTCTTCGAGCACTATTTGTCGATTCTGTGACCAAGTAAAGGTAGTACTATAATAGTTGAAAGCCATCAAAATCAAAAGAAAAATAGCTTACCAAAACGTCATATTAACAAGTCGCCCATAATAATTGTTGCTTCAGTGTTAAATTTTTCATAATACAGTGATGGTCCAGTATAACGAATGCCGATATAACGAATGATCGATATTACGAACACTTTTCGGAAGCCCATTAGGTATTCTATATAACGAAAAATAACGAATTTCATAAAATTAAACAAAATTTTTGTAAGAATAACTAGTTTTTCTGTTGCGGACATGAATTAAGAAAATAAATTTGTGTCAGCCGACTCTTGATTTGTGTCCTTGTATCCTTATAATATGAACTTTGTTTTGTTTTGCTTTATTTATCCTCTCATCTTCGCTTATTTAAAATATGAAAATGTTAAATTTTTATTTTCTGTCGTGGAATTGAGGATAAAACTGGGTTGTATATGAAAATGCTATCAGAAAATGTGTTGAAAAATAAACAATTGCTACTTCTTTGTAGAAAAAAAAGTATTCAATATAACAAAATTTCGATACAACGAATGGACCTTGGACATTATATCATTCGTTATACTGGACCTCCACTGTAATTCACATAATGATAAAGGCTCTCTAGTACCTCGTGGCTTGATGGTTAGTGCGTAGGACTGTCATGCCGAAGGTGTGGGTTCGATTCCCAGCCGTGCCACCTAAAAACAGAAATGTTTTATTCGAGGTACTGCCTCTTGCGAGGAACTGACAAATCCTCCAAGAGTATACTTGTCATGAAAAAGTGCTTCTCATTTAGCCGTTCGGACTCGGCAAAAAACTGTAGGTCCCCTCCATTCCTGCAAACAAATACGCACACAGGAATGGTTGTGAGTTGTAAGTCACTAGGCCCTGGTTCTCCATGAGCTGTTGCGCCACCCAATTTATTTATTTTATTTATAAAGGCTCTCCCAAACCAACACGAAATTATGGCGAATCGTTCGCAAAGGCGTTTTTTTTTTTGTTGCTTAGCATTGTGTATCTTTCATATTTTGTATTATTGTGAATGATTTCACATCGTCGGCGAACAAGCAACAAAACAATAACAAATATTGAAATTTGTCAAAAATTTTGATATATTCGCAGAGGAACAAAAATCAAAACTTGATATTGCTCTAATATGTATACTGTGCGAGTGACATGGCTATATGTATGTACATTTCTTCCGGACTCTTCTTGCCAAAAAAAAGTAGAAAACAAATTCCACCATACGAATGCGACAACTTTTTTAAGTGAGTGCTAGTACAAATGAAAGAGGTAAAAAATACTTCCCCTTTTTCGTAACGCTTCAAGCCACGCCCAAAATCGAGCAAAAGAAAGAAGATCGAGCAGAAAAAAGAGAAAAAGATCTTGTGAAGCTTTGCGAAAAAGGCGTCATTCCACAAGAGCTTCATCCGTGGTATAAATCTCTTCCAACAAAAGGGACTGCTTACCATAACCTGGAATTGACGATGATGAAGATGAATTATACATGTTAGTATACTGTTGGGTGTCCATCTAGGACCTTTACAAAAAGAGAATATTTTCCTACAAAAGCTTTAAAAAAGAGAACTTTCAAGCAAAAAATAGAGAACATACAAAACAATGAACAATTGGAAAAATTAACTTAACTTATATTAAAACTACTCAATTGAAATAAAACTTTTATAAAAATAAAAAAAAATGTAAAGTAATAATACCAATATTGTATATAAATTCTGCAGAAAAATGACATTCATATTCATAAATTTGTTTTTAAATACTAAAATATATAAAACTATTTAATTGAAATTTTCTGGCTCGTCCTTATCATTGTCATTTTTCTTTTTTATAATTTTTTCTCACCACCGTTTTTATTTTTATTTTAAAGAATATTTTTTTATTATGAAATACATAGAGAAACAAAACTATAAATCAAATTTTAATTAATATTTCTTGCCTATTGACCAACATTCGGGGTAAACATTATTTCAGTAATTGCATAGACCTCTATTACATGATGATTCTTTGCGTCTGACTCTTATCGAATTTTAATGAGTGCGAAGGAGAAAAAACATCGGATTTCACCTTCGCACTCATTGAATTTCCAAGAGTCAGACGCAAAGAATTATCGTGTAAGAGGGGACTAAGGGGTAGAATTAGAATAGGAAGAAACTGTCGAAAGCTTATGTCAAAACCGACCGAAAAGTAGCTTTCCATAATGTCAATTTCACAAGTCACCTATAATGCACTTAAGTGGTTGAAAGTGAAAAAAATTTAAATAAACATTTGTTCAATTTTAATTTTCTTATACTTATTCACAGCACAGAGCGATAGGATTTTAATTATTTACTCTGTGAAACCACAAAAATTCGACGTGGTGTAAATTAATTAAAGCAAAATTTAAGATCTTACTTAACTCATACATCAAACAGAAAAAAAAAAAGTTTTGAAAACTATGCACCAAGCGCTTAATTCCTTTCGGTTTCCATTTTGATTTTCGTACGTCCACTTACGAAAGAGCGGTCAGTGAGCGCTCTCATGTCCGACGGCAAAAGTTAACGAAAACTAAACGAAAAGTTCCACTTCGCAATTATGTGCGCGTGACATGAATTTCTTGTTTTCGCTCGGTTTCGTACGACCACTTAAGTTGGCTTCCGACTATTCTAGTTCTACCTTACCAGGAGTTGCGAGAAAATTTTAGACAGTTCCCTATCAATCAATGCTGGCCACGATACCAGAAAAGTCTCGGTATCGTTTGGTATCGGTATCGGAAACCGAAACCATACCGAGACCAAACCAGCTTCAAAACACCCAAAACGATACCGAGACCATACCGAACCATAAGAACCGAAATTAACCGCACCCTCGGTGGTATCGTTTGGTATCGGCAGAAAAAATGGATTTTTGAATATTAGTTTTAATTAATAACTTTTTGTTCTTGGTGTCTCGAAAACGGCTCTAACGATTTGCATGATATTTTTTTTTTTTACACTTCAGATTCTTAGTTGAAGTGAGCTTAGAGCAAGCTGCAACCTACAATCAGAGGCTCATCATAAGTGCATGTGTTAGTGGTTAGTAGAAAAGGCAATCTAACACATGCATAATAATATATTAATAAATTAACAAAATTAAACAAAAAATCTATATACATACATAATTAAACAATATACAAAATATTTAAGTCATAGTTTCAAGAAGTAAAAACAATCACGACCGTGGAGCACTGGTTCGAAATACTTTCTTTAATGCCATCTTACTTATGTTAAAATCAACAGAGGAGCCGTTTAAATTAAAAATCATGCACATGCGGTTAAGAGGCTCATGTATACCGTAGTTAGTTCTATGGAAATTAACGTGTAAAAGTTCAAATCTTCGCAGGTGGTGAGATCCTCCTCGGTAATTTATGCCAATACAGGCTAACAATTCAGAAGCATCAATTTGGCCATTTATAAGTTGGTGAAGAAATAGTAAATCATTACTAACACGCCTTTGATATAAGGTTTGGATCTGCAGTAGCTGGATGCGATGCTCATATGGTGGAAGTTTGTACGGATCAGTTCAAGGAAGACCCTTTAGAGCAAAGCGAATGAATTTATGTTGTATTGATTCAATACGATTTTTATGAATTTCATAAAAGGGAGACCATATTTGCGAGGCATACTCTAAATGCGGTCGTACATAACAATTGTATAAAGAAAGGGTAGCATAAGGATCACTAAATTCCTTAGCCCAACGTTTTATAAATCCAAGCACAGAGCTTGCTTTATAAACAATGTAATTAATGTGTTCTGTGAATTTAAAATTTGAGCTAAAGTTAACACCCAAGTCCTTGAAACTAAAGACTCGACAGAGTTTTTGCTGCGAAATGGAATAATCAAAAGCACTTGCAAGTCGCTTCCTGGAAAAAGTAATTGTTTGGCATTTAACAGGGTTAAGAGAAAGACCATTCTTACCACACCAAATATTGAAACTGTTAATATCGGCTTGCAGGAGAACGTGGTCACTGTCAGCTTTTATTGACTTAAATATCTTCATATCATTAGCAAATATAAGAATGTCACTAGAGCGTATACAAGAAACAACATCATTTATAGCCAGGATAAAAAGAAATGGACCAAGATGACTTCCCTGGGGCACACCGGAGTGAGAAATGAATGAATTTGAAAGGCAGTTTCTAAATTTTACTAGATACGATCTATTTTCAAGATATGATTTTATCCAAGTGATATTGGATAACCAGTTAGTTTGAAGATAATAATGTTGTGGCTTAGTTGGTCGAGCACTTTAGAGAAATCAGTGTATATGCAATCCACTTCACTGCCATTTTCTAACACATTAGAACATTTATGCAAGAATGTAAGTAGGTTTGTTACTGTTGATTTTCTTCTCACAAACCCATGCTGTTGATTGATACTAAATTCTTGGTATGGAATGCTAAAGTCTCACATATAACTTGTTCAAAGAGCTTTGGTATACATGACAGTTTAGATATAGGCCTAAAATTCGAAATATCAGTCAAGGGTGATACCCTTTTTAAAAATTGGAGTTAGGAATGAGGTTTTCCATAAACAAGGAAATTTAATAGAAAATTCAAACAAGAATTGAAGAGGCTCAACCAGAATATGTCTACAATAATTCAATAATATTGGAGGAATTCCATCTGGCCCAGATGAGTAATCATCATTTAACGATGACAGAAGTTCAAAAACAGTACTCTGTTGCACAGCGAAATTGGTGCAATTCGTTTGTGCATAGGAATGTAAATTTCGGTAATAATCTTCATCAATATCGAGAGGCGTGTTTACAAAAGAGTTACGAAAATTTTTCGCAAATGCGTTGCAAATATCAATAGTTTCTTTTAACACACAATTTTCATAAATGAAATTTGCGGGGTAACCATCTGAGTTTTTCTTCGAATTTACAAACTTCCAAAATGCCTTAGGGTCTTCTTTAAGAGATCTTCCCATTTCGTATACATGATTAGTGTATAGAGACTTGGAAAGAGGCTTAAATTCTTCGAAAAGGCCAATGTAAAAGTTGTGGTCAACGGAAGAAAGAGTTTTTAAATATATTTTTCATGCTCTATTTCTTCTATTCCGGAGTGACCTTAACTCTCTCGTATACCATGAGGGGCTAGAGCTTTCATTTTTTAATATTTTTAAAGGGATAGTATTATTTATGCAATTATTAAGTATGGTGTTAAAACTAGTAACTGCTTCGTCAATATTACTAGATACTGATATACTATCAATACCAGATCTAGCCAACTCTTCTGAGAGCAACTGAAAGTTTGCCTTTTTGAAGTCAAAAGTATAAGAGCGGTCATAAGCATTGCTATTTTCCATAATATGACTGCTAAAGTCAAGAACTATATCCAAAGGAGGATGATAACTATCTATATTAGTGATTCCAGAACTAGATTCTAGAACAAGAGTACTAATAGCGTCGGATGAAAAAAACTAAATCGAGAATTCGAGTTTTTGATTTTTTAATACAGCTTACTTAATGTAAGTCAGTTGCAATAATTCTATCCAAAAGCTGAAGCTCAGCCTGTGAAGAAGTTAAAGATGCTTCTTAAAAACATTCATCTTTAGAAAGCACCCACTCTATAGACGGTAGATTAAAATCTCCAAGAAGTAAGTTGTTGTTGGAACAAGACAAGTCAATAATAAAATCTAGAGCTTTAGACAGTTCGACATAAACTGAGCTCGAGCTTTTTGGAGGAATGTATGCATTTAATATATAAATAAATTTCGACTGTACAGTTAACTTTATACAGATTAATTCGATTGATAAGTTGAAAGGAAACAAAATAGGTGAAGATATAAATTTATTTCGAACTGCGATCAAAACACCACCTCCCAATTCTTTTGGTTTGTCAACATGACGATCTTTTCAATAAACTAAGAACTCTTGGTGAAAAAGTTCGGTGTCCAAAAAACTTGAATTGAGCCAGGTTTCTGTCAAAACAAAGATGTCATGCGAAAAAGCTTGGGAGTTCATAAATATATCAGCAGTTTTAGTACGAAGCCCTCTTACATTTTGGTAGAAAGTTATTTATTTTTAGCTAGAGGAAGGCCAAGGAAACGATTTTAGTAAAAGGCAGTCACTGTCACGCCTTTTAATTATATCTTGGTTTCTCGGGAACTGCTTATACGATTGGGATGAAATTTTCCTAATTTTCGTAAACGGCTTGTAAGCGATTTGGAAGAAATGTTAGGAATTAGTTCTTATTAACACTGAATGCAACTCAGACCGAGACCGATACCGATACCAAACTTAGTCATACGATACCGAGACTAGACCTAGTAATACGAGACCGATACCGATACGATACCGTAATTTCCAATTTAAACGATACCGAAACGATACCAATAAAAATCTCGTTTGGTTTGGTACCTTGGCCAGCCCTCTTATAAATTTAAGATTGACGATTTCTTACCTTTGAATTTTTTTAAGTTTCATCCAAGAAAAAAAAATGTATCTCTTCCAAGCTCGTCTTTATATTTCAAGATACTCGACAAAGTCCGGGAGCCCACTGTAAGATTACCTATCTCATCGCGGCCACGCAAAAATTAAATGCCAACTGATAGCTTTAATCAAACATTTTCAAAACTGCTGGTCGGACAATCTTTATCCGGTCGCAATGGTTACAAAATGCACTTTTAAGGTTGCATTTTCCGCTAAATGTACCAAGAATACAAACAACTTATAGCAATGGGGTATAAAATGAAAGCTAGGACTGTACCGATACCAATGGTCGGACAGACTTTTTTTGGCTGTTCCGACCACTTTTTTAAAATTAGGGATTTTGTGCATCCTTGGATGAAAATAAAAAAAAAGTGGTAAGGCTACTCTCCTAACCATTTGATATAATTATTTGAAAATAGTTTTAACACCTTTTAGACCGCAAATATCGTCAAATAAAAGCAAAACAAAATAAAACAAAATTGAAAAACAACAACTTTAATTTTTTAATTTAAACTTTTATTTTTAATACGGATGCATTTCGGTTCTCGGCTTCGGAACCATCATCAGCGAGCGACAATTAAACAAAAGTACAAAGAGATTACAAGGAAAGTAGAAATTAGACTTAGAGAAAGTAAAACAAAATAAAGAGAGTTAGAAAAAGAGTAATAAAAAACAGTTGTTATTATTTCTTCTTCTTCTTGATAAAGTTGAATAAATGAGAATCAATTGGTTCCGGTTCCAAATTCATCAAGTTGTTGTTTAAGTATATGTTAATTGATTCGTATGCTTCTAGTTTATGTGGTTTGTTTACATTTTTTATAAGTCTAAAATTATTATCAAAAGATGAAATTGAGTGTGGCTCATTATTTTTTGGATCATAAATGTGAGCAGCTATTGCTTTATTTATCTCTTTCTTTTTTACCGAACGAAGGTGTTCATTAAATCTGGTCTCAGCAGCTCTTCTCGTTTGTCCGATGTGTTTTTTGTCGCAATTTGAACAAGAAATTTTATATATGCCACTGCGTCGATAAGTCGGTATGTGGCCTTTTGTGGATCCCAATATATAATATATATATATGTACTGCCTCTTGCGAGGAACTGACAAATCCTCCAAGAGTATTACTTGTCATGAAAAAGTGCTTCTCATTTAGCCGTTCGGACTCGGCAAAAAACTGTAGGTCCCCTCCATTCCTGCCAACAACACGCACACAGGTATGGTTGTGAGTTGTAAGTCACTAGGCCCTGGTTCTCCATGAGCTGTTGCGCCACCCAATTTATTTATTTATTTATATATATATGTTAATTTGGTGTTTAGCTTCCATGTTGTGTTTTGTATGAATGTGTATTTGAAAAATAAAATTAAAAATTTAAATAATTATTTTAAGTTTTAAAATTTTATTTGATATTTATTGAAAATATTTCACAACATTTGAATATATAATTTACTAAGCGACGCGTTTCTGTTTTAAATAACCATCTTCGGGCCTATTGTGTTGACTCGCGGTGTTGGTTCGAGTTGTAGTTACTCCAAGCTTTCTTTTATTTTTGATTTTCTGTGGTTGCTGATGTTGTTGGTTGCTGATCGTGGTTGTGGGTGGTGTTATGTTTGTCTCGTTCTGTTTAGCTGGTTTATTGCCGTATTATATAGTGTTTGTTTTTATGGTTAGTTTGTCATTTAGTATTTTGTCTTGTTCGGTCTTGTAAGCCTTGTAAATTTCGTATTCTTCTAGTGCGTCTAGTTTTGTCCCGTTTTTACATTTGTGTAGTGGTTTCAAGTTTGTGTCAAAGTCGGTGTAGTTGTGGTTGTTGTATATCAAGTGCTGTGCGTATGTGGATTTTGTGTTCTGTTTTGGTCTGTGTTCTAGGTATCTGTCATAGCAAGTTCTGCCTGTTTGTCCAATGTAGTAGCTGTCGCAGTCGTCGCACTTTATTTTGTAGACTCCAGATGATGTTTTGTTGTCAGTTATTGTTTTGTGAATCAGTTGACTTAGCCCGAAGATGGAATTTTAATTCCGAAACGCGTAGCGAAATAAAAATAAAAAATCGTTGTGTAATAAAAACTTAAGTTTTTTTAATAAATTGAATAAAACAATAATTTGTTTTTATATCATTTTTATTTAATTTTGTTTATATAATTTCATATAAATTACACTTTATATGTAGTTGTTGGATGCATAGACGGAACTTATCTTTTTTTGCAAGGAGCTTGCAGAGACGAACAAATAGATATAAATGTTTATTCTTAGGGGATTGCTGTGGACTTTCAACGATAAAATATAACAACTCCATATGATTTTCGTTGATTTTTGTATGGCCTGATGGAGCTGGAGCGCCAAAAACTCTACCTGATACCAATGCATGAAGCCTACTGAATTATTTTCTCTAAGGATTATATAGACTTGTTCAGGAGGTCCACCTCCTATTTTTTTGACCTTTTTCTTGGCACGGTGTTTATAATCTATCCACACCTTGATAGAACGTATAAGAAGTAAGTTTTTCATTCAAAGGTAACATAATTTTAGATTATTACCTTTCTCCAACCAACAATAGTGTTCGCGGGTGGTCCATTGACATTCAATAAATTATTTAAATCAGCCCACAGTTTGTTAAGTTCTACTTGCCCTATACAGAATTTGGTCAGTAATTCTTGGCCAACACTCTTCCATTAAATTTGTCAAAATTGTGAATTGTGATTGCGTTTAGGACCATTGGTTATATCAATTTATATACATGGTTTATAAGAAAAACCGTTTTCCTTGGGGTGGAAAAGTACTCATGAGTACTTCACTAGCCATTTTCAATGGAACGCAAAAATTCGCTACGGTAGAAGCAGTCTATTACAATTTTAAGTGATTGGCAAGCGTTCATACTCTCTAATAACAACAAAATTGAAAGATTTTGCACAAAATTTCTCAGTTTAGTGAATTTTTGCACGTTTGTGTACACAAACCTTAGAGTTGTCAAAAAAACTGGGGTTTTCGGCTTTCGAAAAACGCTCAAGGGATGTTAATTGTTTTGTTGACAGCTAAAAGCAAGAAAACCAAATTTCTCTGCTCTGATAAAACTTAAAAAAATTGTTATAAATTATTTTTAAAAATGAACAAAAACAATTTTGGATTGTTACTCAATATTTTATCTGATGAGGATGAGGAGTACAACGATGATTTTGACGAGAGCAGCGAAAGTTTCGAAAGTGATGGTGTTGTGAATAAAAGAGAAAAACGAAACGAAACGAAACTACTTTGAAACCACTTACACCGAAAAGGAATTCACTACACATTTTCGCGTCTCAAAGAATCTTTTTCATCGTTTCCGAGTATGAAGGTTACAAGTCACTTGACCAGACCAAAGTAATTAGCGCTTTTTTTTTTACACTTCAGATTCTTTGTTGTAGTGAGCTTGGAGCAAGCTGCAAACCTACAATCAGAGGCTCATCATAAGTGCATGCGTTCATCATCAAGTCCTGTAACCCCGGTTGGGGCATAGGGCGCCAACAAATCGTTTCCATCCTTCACGGTCTGCAGATAGATATTTTAACTGTAGCCACGTCTTTCTCTGGGAGTCTGCTTCTGCTAGAACTGTTGATTTCCACGTTGTTCTTGGTCTTCCAACCCGCCGTGCACCCTGAGGATTCCATTCAAATGACTGCTTTGCAATTTCATCGTTTGGTTTCCTCAGCGTGTGACCAATCCATTGCCATTTACGCTTTCTTATGTCAACGTCCAGCCGCTCTTGACTTGTCCTGCGCCACAACTCCTCGTTTGATATAATTTGTGGCCAGCGAATTTTTAGAATATAGCGTATAGCGTATATAGCGCCTGCAATTTCTTTGAGATGGTAGTTGTGACTTTCCAGGTTTCGCAAGCATATAACAGCACGGATTTGACATTGGATTCGAAGAATCTCAACTTTGTGCGCAAGGAGATTTGACATGATTTCCAAATTTGGGAGAGAGAACCGAAGGCTGCGCGAGCTTTATTTATTCTACTTTGAACGTCCAGATCAGTACCACCATTTGCTGAAACAATACTTCCAAGGTAGTTAAATTGTTCAACCTCTTCAACTGGCGTCTCCTGTATTAAAAAACGCTGATGTGTGGAGCGGCCTGTGAGCATTATTTTTGTCTTTTTGCTATTTATTTTAAGACCACTCGCCTCTCCTTTTACCTTCAGAGCTTGACACATCCCGTTCAGCCCGCTGATGTTATTTGCCAAGAGACATATATCATCGGCATAGTCTAAGTGGCTAAGCCTTTCAAACGGTCTCCATTGAATGCCCTGCCTCTCTGCTGTTCCAACGCTGGCCGTCAAAACATCGTCAATCGCCAGTAGAAAGAGAATTGGCGATAGAACATCTCCCTGTCTCACACCCTGCCGCACTTCGAAAGAGTCGGATAGCTGCCCATTGTGTAAAACAAAGCATCTTGCGTTGTTATAGGACTCTCTTATAATGGCAACAATTTTTGGGGGAATTCTTCTACCAAGAAGTGATCTGCATATAAATTCGCGGTTGAATCGGTCAAAGGCCTTCTCAAAATCCACGAACATGAGGTAAAGCGGTGATTGAAACTCCGCAGACTGCTCAAGAACGATACGCAGAGTGTTGATATGGTCGACACAAGACCGCCCACTGCGGAAACCAGCTTAATGCCTCTTGGGTGTAGACTCGATTCTAACCTTTATCCGCTCCAGAATGATGGTTGCCATTAATTTTGGAAAAACGGACAAAACTGTAATACCTCGCCAATTGTTGCAATTCTTAAGATCACCTTTCTTTGGCAACTTAACAATTACACCATCCTTCCAGTCGCTGGGATAGATTTCATTTTCCCACACAGCTTGTATCAACGGGTGTAGAATATTAGCCGTTCTGACAGGGTCAGCTTTCAGGAACTCGGCTGGTATACCGTCAAGTCCAGCTGCTTTGTTATTTTTGAGAAGATTTATCGAAGATTGAGTTTCCAGTACTGTAGGGGGTTCGATGTCAATACCCCTATATGATCTACGCATCTCGTTAAGCTGGGGCACTTCAGCACTCTGCTCGACAGAATCCTCATTAAGCAAGGCACAAAAGTGATCCTTCCACCTGCGCAGCTGATCCTCGATTGATACCAAAAGTGTACCATCCACATCCATTACAGGATGATTGGTGTTGCTTTTCTTCCCGACAACTTCTTTGGATATTTGGTACAATTCCCTCATATCTTATCTCCTCTTCTTGCAGCGTTTTCCGCATTTTCTGCGAGACCGTCTAACCTCACCCTCTTGTCACGTCTCACACAGCGATAGACCATCTTATGTGCTTAGCGATACTTTCTTCGCAATTCAGCCTTTCGTTGAGCATCCGCTTCGGCATTTATTTGCATCTTCAACGATTTGCGAAGATCGATTTTATCCCAGGTGTCTTGGGATATCCAAGAGTCTCTAACTCTCGACTGCTTGGGTACAGTTTCGGATCCAGCATCCATAAAAACACTTTTTATATCACCCCACATCTCATCAATTGTTGAATGTTGTATTCCGTTTAATGAAGAAGCTCTGTCGTTAAGGTTGGTGACATAGTTACGTTAGTGGTTAGTAAAATAATGCGAGCTTACACATGCATTACAATAAATTTATACATTTAGAAAACAAAACAAATAAACATAACTAAACAATACATTAACAATTAAAACATTTTAATTAAATATAATCAAAAACTAAAAAAACAATCACGAAAGTGGAGCACTGGTTCGAAACAATTTTTTTAATCCCATCTTACTAATGTTAAAATCAACAGAGGAGCCATTTAAATTAAAGATCTTGCACATACGGTTAAGAGGCTCATGTATACCGTAGTTAGTTCTATGGAAATTTACATGTAAAAGTTCAAATCTTCGCAGATGGTGAGATCCTCCACGGTAATTTATGCCAATACAGGCTAACAAGTCAGGAACATCAATTTGACCATTTAGATCATTATTAATCCGCCTTTGATATAATGTTTGAACCTGCAGTAGCTGGATCCTATGTTCATAAGGTGGAAGGTTGCGCGTTTAGAGATATATCCGATCGTTTCACTGTGTCTATCTCAACGGTCCATGTCATAATAATGCGAGTGAGTTATTTTGTAAGCTCTCTAAGCTCTGTAAGGCCAACGACTAAGGAAAAAATCTTGAGTGCAGAAAGATTTAGGGCTAAACATGGTTTCCCAGGTATTATCGGTAAGTAATTTTGGCACAAACAAAAACAGAAAGCACGACATCGTTTTCAACTTCCAGGATGTATTGATGGTACCCATATTGTCATTGACCCACCAAGACGAAGTTAGGATGACTACATGGTGTGATGCTTTTTTTGTTTCCAGCTGAGGTAGGTCAGCGGAGTCCAGGGTTTAACCGTAGAAAGCGAAAACTCGGTTTGTAGAGAGTTCAGAACTCCAAGTTCCAAAATACAATTATCGTTTATTTACTGATAACTTAACAAATTATTTCATATACTTTTACAATATTCCTGATCTTATAATAAACTAACAAGTTATTTCATATACTTTAAATTGCGGGAGTAAATCCCTTACCCTTTACGTAGCTAAAGACAGCGAAGTTTGGGATGGAGTCCCTAGTCCTTAGCAACGGCGGATAGCTGAGACGGCGACGGTTGGGATAGAGTCCCTAGTCTGCAGCGGAAATACGGTCGGTGGTTAAGACAGCGAAGGTTGGGATAGAGTCCCTAGTCTTAACTATGGCGGTGAAGAATATTATGCTAAGACAGCGAAGGTTGGGATGGAGTCCCTAGTCTTAGCGATGACGGCGGAGAAAAGAAACCTTAGACAGCGAAGATTGGGATAAAGTTCCTAGTCTAAGTTTCTCGGAAACGGTGGGGAGTTAAGACAGCGAAGGTTGGGATAGAGTCCCTAGTCTTAACGAAAACGGCGGAAAATAGAAGTCTTAGACAGCGAAGGTTGGGATAGAGTCCCTAGTCTAAGCTTCTCGGAGAGTTAAGACAGCGAAGGTTGGGATGGAGTCCCTAGTCTTAACGAAAACGGCGGAAAATAGAAGTCTTAGACAGCGAAGGTTGGGATAGAGTCCCTAGTCTAAGCTTCTCGGAGAGTTAAGACAGCGAAGGTTGGGATGGAGTCCCTAGTCTTAACGTTGACGGCGAAGGAGTAAAAACTAAGACAGCGAAGGTTGGGATAGAGTCCCTAGTCTTAGCTTGTCGGAGGAGGTAAGGATGTTAAGACAGCGAAGGTTGGGATGGAGTCCCTAGTTTTAACTAATGATAATGGAGGGGAAAACGGAAGGGGGGTTTTAACGGCTTAAGCCAAAAGGTTATGAAGCTACTACCTGGTATAAATAATAGCCAGCAGTGTGCTTCGTATTAGTTTTTACACTAATGTTTGAGATATGTTCCTTTACCAAGTACACTTGATTGGTACTATGACACAATGGCAAGAAGAATCTGATTTTTGATGAATTTGTCACCTCTACTTGTTGATTCTCGAGCTAGGAGTAAATGTTAACTATAAACACGATAAACGAAATTTATTTGCTGACGTCGACAAGCGAAATTTATTTGCTGACGTGTGCCGACAACCTCCAGTGGGTGTCCTCTTTTGCAAAGTTGCGTGGGCGCCGCAGAGTATGCAATGATTGTTGCTCAATTCATTTGATGAGTAAGTATAGTGGAATCTCGGCGTTTTGTACTTCTGTATCCCGTGGTCCGGGCAGTAAAAGGTGTAACTTCGTTACATTCCCCCCTTTCTTCAGCAGACGAGACCTCTCGTCGTGATTCTCTTCTGGAATGAAGAGCTATTAGTAAATATATTCAAATAATAGCTAAAATATATATATTATTTTTTTTTTTTGGTATATATTTTTTTTTTCTTTCTTTTTTTTTATATCTTTTATATACTATTTTTTTCTTCTATCTTAATATATTTTTTTTTCTTTTGCATATTTTCGTTTTTTATTTTTTCGGTACTATATTTTTTTTCTTATTTTAATTTTTTTCATTTTTAATTTACATAGGTATACTTTTTTTTTTTTGTAAGAATAATAAAATAAACACGGTGGACAGAATAAAAAACAATGATCGGCGGCGGTCAGCTTGGATATCAACTTTGTAGAGCGGGTCGTGCGGTTGACACGAATTGGTTTTCGGATCTCGGTTGCTGGGTTTGCTGCGGTTCGGTCCGGTGGGTGAGCTACACGCTCGATCGATAACAGGTAGTTCACTTTCTGTTCGGTCGATGTTTGACACATTTTTATTTCCGGGATAGCAATCGAAGCTGGTTGGCTGCTTCGTTCGGAATTCGGTGATAGTCTTAATGACAGCGGAGTTCCACACTTCATGACGGCTAGATTTCGACAAAGCTCAAGCGATGGATTCAGAGAAAAATACTCTGGTCGACGGTTCGGATCGATGGTCGGGCTTTGAATGACGAAAGCTGCGGTCTGCCTATCTTCATTAATATGTATAAAATCGGCGGCGGATCTTGAAGATGGCTGATGGTTCTCTTGTTTGACCGGGAGTCGAGAAATCACTGAGCAGGCATGGTATATTTCTTCGTCTCTTTCGGGTGGAGATTGCATCGGCGGCGGCATCTGTGGCAGTGATATCTGTGAAATTGGTATCTGCGGCGGTGGCATCTGCGGTGAAATCTGTGACGGTGGTGTAAACGGTCTATGGCACGTCTCCTTTCGGTGCCCTCTCTGCTTACAGTTCCAGCAATGCGTATTTCGATTATAAGGAACATCTACTGACGGGCGGACGGACGGGCGAATTGCTGGAGGGGAAGAGGTCGGATCCGACGGGGGGCGAAAACTTCGTTCGTCATTCTTAATCGATTCGAATTCTTCGGCGATGTATGTCAATTCGTCCAGTGTATTAAAGTCCTGACGGCGGATATACAACCGATACTCTGGTCGCATAGTATCAAAAATACGGTCGATGTTGTCGGTCACAGAAAAGCGGGGGTGCTGCCTTATCAAGTACTGAGCTGATAGTATATAATCTTTGGCCCTTTCGCGGGGTCCTTGACGTTTGTGCAATATTTCCTCCTCTAGTTTGTGTAAATACCTAGCAGGCAGGAAATACCTTAAGAACGCTTCTTGGAAATCTTTCCAGGTAACAAAACTATCACCTTTTATTCGGAGCCATTGTAAAGCGGTTCCGCGGAAAAGCTCAGGCAGTGTCCGTAACATATCGTTGGGCGGGATGTCGTAGCATTGAGTCAGCTCGGTTAACCTCTCAAAGAATTCCAACGGATTTCCGGAGGAATCGAATCTTAATCCCCATTTTCGGACCGTGTTCATTATATCAGCCTCGTAGCTCAACGTGAGTCGGCTGGATGTTGGGTTTGGGTCCAATCTCGATGGCGGTGGCAGTTGCGGCGGCAGTGTAGATTCGGGGAGAGAATTGCTTCTGGAGGTTTGCGGTCGGTGAGCGGATGTCGTTTGATAGACCTGAGGGTAAGCTGGTGGATATATCGGAGTAGGCATGAAGAATGGTTTCGTCGGTTCTGGCACAGTTAAGAATGACGAGGTTTTAAACGGGGCTGGTGGAACTTGAATACTGATGTGGCTCTTGAATGGCTGCGGGTCGGTTGGCGGGATTTCTTCTCCTTCGTCGTTTCTTTTTTCTACGACGTTTTCCCATTCTGCACACAGATTTTGTGTGGATGCGTGCTGACGGAGTTCCTTAAAATGTTTGCTCAACCTTTTGCGCAGTGTCGGCATCGTACCACTGGTGTCCAGGTTTCGGTCTTGTAACACTTTGATAATCTCGGATTTCTTTAAGAAATATATGAACCCTAGGTTCTTATACGGGTTGATGTCTTCCATCTGAGATTCGTCAGAATCGGATTCGGACATGGTGAAACGGGTAGGCGGCGGATCGGTATACGGGTCGGTGGAACTTTTTCGAAGGGTCACGGTGAGTCGGTGTCTGGTTACGGATAAATCTTTCCAAAGGACTTTTCGGAGAAAAACGGGTTACGGCGGCGGACGGTGTTGCCTTCGAAAGATTTATGGTCGGTCGGTGGGAGTTCGGTTGAACCTTCTAAAAGTCCCTGCTCGGGCGCCAAAATGTGATGCTTTTTTTGTTTCCAGCTGAGGTAGGTCAGCGGAGTCCAGGGTTTAACCGTAGAAAGCGAAAACTCGGTTTGTAGAGAGTTCAGAGCTCCAAGTTCCAAAATACAATTATCGTTTATTTACTGATAACTTAACAAATTATTTCATATACTTTTACAATATTCCTGATCTTATAATAAACTAACAAGTTATTTCATATACTTTAAATTGCGGGAGTAAATCCCTTACCCTTTACGTAGCTAAAGACAGCGAAGTTTGGGATGGAGTCCCTAGTCCTTAGCAACGGCGGATAGCTGAGACGGCGACGGTTGGGATAGAGTCCCTAGTCTGCAGCGGAAATACGGTCGGTGGTTAAGACAGCGAAGGTTGGGATAGAGTCCCTAGTCTTAACTATGGCGGTGAAGAATATTATGCTAAGACAGCGAAGGTTGGGATGGAGCCCCTAGTCTTAGCGATGACGGCGGAGAAAAGAAACCTTAGACAGCGAAGATTGGGATAAAGTTCCTAGTCTAAGTTTCTCGGAAACGGTGGGAAACGGTGGGGAGTTAAGACAGCGAAGGTTGGGATAGAGTCCCTAGTCTTAACGAAAACGGCGGAAAATAGAAGTCTTAGACAGCGAAGGTTGGGATAGAGTCCCTAGTCTAAGCTTCTCGGAGAGTTAACGTTGACGGCGAAGGAGTAAAAACTAAGACAGCGAAGGTTGGGATAGAGTCCCTAGTCTAAGCTTGTCGGAGGAGGTAAGGATGTTAAGACAGCGAAGGTTGGGATGGAGTAGTACGGGGTAGTTAGACTTTTGCTGGGAAATAATTCAAACATGCAGTTTGACTTTGATATTCGAAAGGGTATTAGTACACGAGCCGAAAACCACATTTTTCACAATTGCACCTAGAGTCATTTGGCCGCCATTTTGTTTTTAACGGCTTTTTTTGTTATCAGACGTAACTCACGTATTTTTGACGCTAAGAAAAAAAATTGTGAGACAAACTTGTAGAAAATTTAATTGTCTACAAAATATGTTAAGTAACTTTTTTCGATAAGTGCTTTTTTTAAAAAGTTATACTGCATTTTCTTAAAAAAAGTAAGGGTTGATTTTGGTAAACTCATCATATCTTATTTTTTTGTTCTAAAAAAAAAAAAAAAATCGAAATAAAAGTTATAGTCCCTTCAATTATCTATATTTTTTGCTTTAACAGTTTTGTTATACGGCTTACGGTTCTCGCCCTGTAGCGCATATTAATAGTAGAGAACTGTATAGAATCATATATTTTTAACTACTTGACTTCTGCTGGTAAATAGAAACCTCGAGGTTCGAAAGCAAATTAGTACTCGAGCCGAAAACATAATTCTTCACAACTGCCCGTAGAGTCATTTAGTCACCATTTTGTTTTTAAGGTTTTTTATATCTTCGCAAGTAACTCACTTTTTATTTATGCCAGACAAAAAAGTTGTACAGCAAACTTGTAGAACATTCAATTTCCAATAAAATTTTTCTTGTAACTTTTTTCGATAAGTACTTTTTTAAAATTGTACTGCATTTTGTTAAAAAAAGGGTTTCTTTTCAATTTATGGTAGAAGTTAGAAATGAACCCCTAGAAATAAATGGGTTACAACCTTTCTCGATGACTTCATTTTATTAAAAAAAGATAGAAGTTCAGTATGTTACATTTCAGGTTAGATATGACATAAAAATATGACAATGATAACAAAAGCTTAGTTTTAAGTGGTAGGTATACATTATTTTGAACAGGGATGTTGTGTTTTATTCAACAATTTATCATAAAAAAAAATGTCGAAATAAAAGTTGTAGGTAGACCTTTCAATTATTTATATGAGCCGTCTATTTTGAAAGTGGTCTAAGTCCACTTATTTCTAATTCGAGATATTTAAAGGTTTGCGTTTGACTTAATTTAAAAATATGGGAAAGAGCTAAAATAAAAGTGGAGTATTATTTTTCATCTAAACATATTTAATTTATTTACCCAATAATAAAAAAAAAATATTGTTGAACAAAAACCATTTTTCTACAGTTGTAAATGGACTTAAACCACTTTCAAAATAAATGAAATCGTCTTTTGATTTATTCAAATTGTATCAAGTCCTCCAATATTAAAAAAAAAAATTGAAAAGAATTTAAAAAAACGAAAGAGTTGAGTGTTATAGATAAAATACGTAGAAATTGAATAGGTACATTAAACAAAATATATACACTGCCGGACAAAATTAGAGGAACGCAGGCAAAATTGGAAAAGTTGGTTTATTTTCATTGGTTGTTTTATTTGCATTTATCTTTATTTCTTTAATGAAGATTTATGTCTTGATGAATTAAGAATCGTTTGAAATGGTTACAATTATTCTGCTTCTTGTTTTCCTTAAAAACAAAAAAATCTAGAATAGGGGTATTTTTCTGAGAAAATTGATTTAACAAATTTCAAGTATTCCCTTAAAGCTCAGTAGAAATGAGGATGGTTGAGTACTTTGTATTCCCTGTCTTCTAGTTCTAAGGACAAAAATTAGTTTCTTTGGTATACTTCTAATAACATTTTCGATGTTTCCTGGGTTAAGGCTCTCCCAAACCAACGCGAAATCATAGCGAATCATTAGCAAAGAGAGTTTTTTGTTGTTGTTTGGCAGTGTGTATCCTTCGTATTTTGTGCTATTGTGAATGATTTCGCGTCGTCAACGAATGTTTCGCGTTGGTTTGGGGGAGCCTTTATTTGGCCCCATGATTCAAGCAATATTTTTTTTCAGCTACCCCAAAGTTCATCGACTTGGAGTTTTCTTAATCAAATGTCTACCAAGCATCTCCTAGACATATGTTCTATGGAATCAAGATCAGGAGAACATGCTGGGCCAATCTTGGGTGTTCAGGTGGACCTTTTGGGCAAATTGTACATTTGGTTCCAAAATAACCCTAACATACATACCTACCGTTCTTCTAACAGGGACCCATTTTCAACCAATTGTAACTCCACGCGGGCTGCCGAACAAATGCCACCTCAGACCATTTTGCTCTTTATCGCTTCACGTTTCAAAAAATAATGGATCGTGGTACATTTAGCGTTAATGCCAATTTACGGTACAAGTTTTTATTTTTGATCAAAAACATGATATAGGCTATGTCAACTTCACTTGAGTCTCGAATTCTTACTTAAACTAAACACTTTTACCATAAGCAATATTCCAGCAACACTTTTATTAAAAAAATCGGAATAAAACCAGGAATAGAATATATCTTTCTATTTTACGATAGGAATGGGTTGATCTTGTTCGCTTTTTAACAATTAATCAATTTTAAAATTTTAAATTGGGACTTAAACCATTTTCAAAATAAATTTTTTACATTTTATTAAGTGAGCATTTTTTGACTCACAAATTCTAAGTGATCTCAAATAAAAACAAGTTGTTTTTTCTTATTAAAATAAAAGATTACCCTGTTTTCAGATGACTCAATCAATTATCTCCATTTTTTTGGAAAATGGACTTAGACCACTTTCAAAATAAACGCCTCATATTTTTTGCCTCAATATTTTTTTCTTATGCGGCATACTTCTGTAGCGCATATATGTACATATATTCAAGAAATCCGTACAGCAATGGATGTATTATTTTTGTAAAACAAAAACGAGCGAACAACAAAGAAATAGAATCCGTTTTCTTCCAAACAGGCCAAACAGTTAAGCGAAAAAAGATATCTGTGAAAATTTGGGCTCTTAAAAATCATTTTTAGACATGCCTCGTCGCAGATTTTGGTTTTCCATACGATTTGTATGGGAGAAAACTCCTGTTTGTATTTGGAATTTTATAACTTTATGCATAATAACAAGTATTTAAACTAACTACTTACGTTTTTCTTATAGAAAATTGAACTTCCTACACAAAAGGTCTTAATATGTTTTATCGTTTTATCGTAAATACAGCCGTTTTGAAGTTACACCCATTTAAACCCAGTCGATAAAATTATCTTACATTTATCTAACATTAAATTTGCATTATTTTAGAAATTTAAGATATTAATTTGGGAATTTCTATGTAATTTCCCACAAAAATTCTGAAGTCATTTCTCGATTAGAGTGCGATATTAGTTAATTTTACAATTCGGAAATATAGTTTAACTATACGCAAATAATTTAAACTATTAACAAATCATATCATAAGGCTGGTATACCGCATAAGAAAAAAATATTGAGGCAAAATATATAGATAATTGAAAGGTCTACCTACAACTTTTATTTCGACATTTATTTTTTTATAAAAAATAAATTGAAAAGAAACCCTTTTTATAACAAAATGCAGTACAATTTTAAAAAAGTACTTATCGAAAAAAGTTACAAGAAAAATTTTGTTGGAAATTGAATGTTCTACAAGTTTGTTCTACAACTTTTTTGTCTGGCATAAATAAAAAGTGAGTTACTTGCGAAGATATAAAAAACCTTAAAAACAAAATGGTGACTAAATGACTCTACGGGCAGTTGTGAAGAATTATGTTTTCGGCTCGAGTACTAATTTGCTTTCGAACCTCGAGGTTTCTATTTACCAGCAGAAGTCAAGTAGTTAAAAATATATGATTCTATACAGTTCTCTACTATTAATATGCGCTACAGGGCGAGAACCGTAAGCCGTATAACAAAACTGTTAAAGCAAAAAATATAGATAATTGAAGGGACTATAACTTTTATTTCGATTTTTTTTTTTTTTTTAGAACAAAAAAATAAGATATGATGAGTTTACCAAAATCAACCCTTACTTTTTTTAAGAAAATGCAGTATAACTTTTTAAAAAAAGCACTTATCGAAAAAAGTTACTTAACATATTTTGTAGACAATTAAATTTTCTACAAGTTTGTCTCATAATTTTTTTTCGTAGCGTCAAAAATACGTGAGTTACGTCTGATAACAAAAAAAGCCGTTAAAAACAAAATGGCGGCCAAATGACTCTAGGTGCAATTGTGAAAAATGTGGTTTTTGGCTCGTGTACTAATACCCTTTCGAATATCAAAGTCAAACTGCATGTTTGAATTATTTCTCAGAGCTCCATATAATGAAATCTAATTACCCCGTACTAGAGTCCCTAGTTTTAACTAATGATAATGGAGGGGAAAACGGAAGGGGGGTTTTAACGGCTTAAGCCAAAAGGTTGTGAAGCTACTACCTGGTATAAATAATAGCCAGCAGTGTGCTTCGTATTAGTTTTTACACTAATGTTTGAGATATGTTCCTTTACCAAGTACACTTGATTGGTACTATGTTACAATGGCAAGAAGAATCTGATTTTCGATGAATTTGTCACCTCTACTTGCTGATTCTCGAGCTAGGAGTAAATGTTAACTATAAACACGATAAACGAAATTTATTTGCTGACGTCGACAAGCGAAACTTATTTGCTGACGTGTGCCGACAACCTCCAGTGGGTGTCCTCTTTTGCAAAGTTGCGTGGGCGCCGCAGAGTATGCAATGATTGTTGCTCAATTCATTTGATGAGTAAGTATAGTGGAATCTCGGCGTTTTGTACTTCTGTATCCCGTGGTCCGGGCAGTAAAAGGTGTAACTTCGTTAGAAAACATAGCTTCAGTATCTGTGTGCAAGGAATTTGTAACGAAGAGAGGAAATTGATTGACGTTTTTATTGGGCTTCCGGGATCTGCTCGTAAAACTGAAAAAAAAATAACTTAAAATGTATTATTACTTCAGTTGTTTCAATCAGTCTTAGTATTTCATAAAAAAAATCATGCAGGTTATTGTTGCTTCAAGCTGTTTGCGAATATCCTGCAAAATATCGTTTTTGCGCATCAGTTCCCGTTCTAAAATGTTGTTTCTCTCTCGCATTACATTTAATTTTATTTGCCAACGACGTTCCTCTTTTTCTTCCCTGGTGGGCTTTCTCCTGCTGCTCCTTATCGGCCGGCATGGGCTTGAAACAATATTTGCGGAATAATAATCTATTAAGAACAAACAAATCATAAGTTGTTAATACAAGCAGTTGTTAATTGCAAGCAGGCGCTAACTCACCATCTTCTTTTCCATTTTCCTCATTGAGGTCATTGAGGTTATCCTCAAAAGATGTTGTTGAGCCGGAAGTTGGTTGAATTACGACTGCTTTTGATGATGATGGCAGTGCGGCAGTACCTTTTCCGCATGAACCCAACACAAATTCAGGGAACATACTGGCCCTGTCCTTAAAAAGGTCATACAATTCGCTGAAAATTAAAAATGTGTCAGAAAAGTTTTTGAGCTTTAATAAATTCGATAAAATAAATACTTGTAGAATGGGCAAGTTAATCTATTATTCCCTGTTTTGTTGTTGTGGTTGGTAACATTTCGGAAACTCTTTTCCAGTCCTTTATACTTGTTGTCGACTTGGATATCAGAAAAAGAGTAGTCCTTCCTCAGCATCTCCTCCGCAATGAATTCGGAAAGTTTTTCCTTGTCTTGAACTTGAAGGTGCTTCCCACTTTTCCTTTAGTCTGCTTTAATAGGGAAATCAGCAACATCGTAGCAGAAACATTCCGTTTTTTCCCTATGATACATTAAATGTTCGATTTCTGAACTACATATAAGTGCAAAAAGAAAAACAAATTCATTTACCTTGAGCAATGTTTGACTCGTCATCGCTTAGCAGCAAGTCTTGCAGCAGATTTTCTTGCATCTCTACTGGGTTTCTGGGTTGGTTGAGGAGTTCCATTAGAAAATTATTATCTGGAATGAATTTCAGGATATTTGTCCTGGCTTGGAGATTAATTATTATATAAATTAAAAGATACCTGTTTGTGCTCTTGCAGCCGCCTCTGAAGTGCATGTTATTTGCACGGATTCACCTGTTGCACAATCCACAACATCAAAAGTTTCCATTTTATATTTTTATTGACTTTGTTGTTTATTTTCTTTCAATTTTAATTGCACACATAAACAAACCACGCGAATCAACAATAAAAGAAATAATGAAATCTCATATCACTTTTGACAGTTTGATTGTTACCTGAACTCGCCACAGCAAAATACCTAGATCTTCTTTAGGGCGAGTTCAGGGCGACCCCAGGTTTCAAAAAACATAGAATTTACTCACCAGGGTGAGTTCAGGTTTATCAAAAAACGATTTATGGCGACCCCAGGGCGACTTCAGGGCTCAACGAACAAACCTACTGAAATTCTTCGAGTAAAACATCAAAGCAAATAATTTTGTCAGAATTTATTTGTATTATATTTGTGGTATTAGGAATGAACAAAATCAACTTAACATTTTTATAAAAAAAGAAAACAAATCAACATTAACTCAAAAACATAACTATCAAACAAAGCAAGTACTTAAAAAGAAACATGAGGACTCAAAGTTAAAAATAAATAAATTGGGTGGCGCAACAGCTCGTGGCGAACCAAGGCCTAGTGACTAACAACTCTCAACCATTCCTGTGTGCGTGTGTTTGGCAGGAATGGAGGGGAGCTACGGTTTTTTTGCCGATTCCGAACGGCTAAATGAGAAGGATTTTTTTCATGACAAGGATACTCTACAAGGATACTACAAAACTCAAAGTTATTCAACTTTCAAACATGAATTAGATACAAGAGGCCCAAAAAGTAAAAAAGAATACCTAAATAAACTACAAAAACGTAACGAAAATAAATGAATAATTTAATCCTATCCTACTTCCTACTAATATTATAAATGTGAAAGTGAGTTTGTTTGTTTGTTTGTTACGCTTTCACGCCTAAACCACTGAATCAATTATCATGAATTTTTATATAGAGATAGATGGGTCTCTGGAAGCGTCAATAGGACACTTGTTTTTACCATATGAGACAAAAAAAGAAAAAAATATTTGGTACCAAAACAACATAATTTTATATGAAACAAAAATAAATCAATAAAGTTTGAAAAATTAATCAATCAATTCTTATATCGTTTCAGTGATAGTTTGTTTTTATTATTTTGAGGATTTCTAATAGGTCCTATATGCTTCACAAACGCGGTTTAAATCGTTAAAATTAAATGGGAGCTCATCGAAAGCCCGGGCAGTGAAAATTGCTCGATAAAAAAATCTATTAATGCCGAATTAAGGAGGCTGTCTTAAATGCTGATGAATGAGACACTTACTCAAAGTTTTGATTTTCTTGATGGGCAGCTATAATATGCATGAAGTATATTCCCGTGTGCCCAGTGCCCAGAATTTGTATGTAAACGCCAAACGAAAGGACATACAACATATATATGTAGCATTAAGCACCATGCTCATAAATATGTACAATTGTACATAGACTAAGAGCTGGTAGAAAATTCTGTGGGAAAATGCATAGCCAAAATATGAGGATTATGTGAGTTTGTAAGTTCATGCATCTTGATATCGAATGCAGAAGTCAGGGTAGGATTTTTTGGCCTCCGTGTTCGGGACGAGGGGTTTATAATAGCGCTTTTCAAATGTTTGTGTCAAGGGTACCACCAGTTGAATTTTTCCTAAGCCCACAAATTTAAATTTTGTGACCTGAGTAATAGAGCACAAGATATGAGCCTCTGCAAAGCTTATCGACTTTTTTTTAAATTTTTTAATCTCCAAATATTTCATGATATGGTGCGTCTAAAATGGTTATATATCAAGTTCTATTAATCAGATTGTCAAAATTAAAGTCTTTGGGCTTAAGAAAAATGCAAGAGAATCATTTCCTGTTTTTTGAAAATGAATTCGTGTTGTTGTAACCCTGCCACAAGATTTGGAAAACAGCTATTTTCAACACACCACCGTCCCCAACACGGGTGTCGAAAAAATACTCCCAGACTTTTGAATTCGATATAAAGATGCATGCCCCTGCAAATTCTCAAACTCATATTTTGGTAATACTTTCACCCAAAAAATTGCTGCCATTGGGATATTCAGTTCGCAGTGAGGCAAAAGCTATGACTCTACAATAATTAGTTTTCTTTTTGTAATATGTATTGTACATCTATGTATATCTGAATTAACCAATAACCTGAAATAAGTAATAATATTCGTAAATGTTTTCTGTATCGATCGTCAACCAGAACCGGTTGACGAAATGAACATTATCGCGAGCGAAGCCGCGGGTAAGGGCTAGTACCTTAATAAAATACCATATCACTTAGGCATGTTATTGACATATTTTTATGTTAACCTCTAATTGGGATCACAACTATATGGGAGATAAAGATCTCATTATCACTTTCGGTCAGTCCAACGCACACATGGGGTACATATTTGTTACATAAAGCGCAAAGACGCATATCCATTATCATCATCATCAGTTTTGTATACGAAACAAAACCATGTTTTGTCATAATCTTCTATTTCCATTGGGCTCCTTTCGCATTGACATATTATATATGGACTGCTAGCAACAAATTTACGATGATTCCACTTGTAACAGTGGAACAAGCGCCAATCTCCGTCCTATAGGTGAAATACGGAAATAATGTTTGACATTGGAACTGGGTATTTTTTGAGGGATTTTTTCCCGCTGACTTCTGTGGCCTATCTTGTTTGTTTTTATGAAGCAAAAAAACAAGGACGCATATCATGCTTTTTGGAAATAACTTCTTTTGTTATCTTTTTTATAAAGTTGTTTTAAGAGAAGAAACATATGAAAAGTTTTCAAATTCCGAATTAGTTATTTTTAAATGAGAAAAGCAGAAAAAAACACACAAACGTCAAACCAGTGCTGGAAGGGTATTTTTTTTAAGGAAAACCCATAAAAGTATCTGAAAATTTTCTTTTTTTAAATAAACCCTTTTTACTTTTTGCACAGAATAAAAAATACGAGAATGAGATGTAAATATCAATACAAAAGACGCGCTCTCATTGAAAATTGTCTATCAGTACAATGATCCTTCGTTTTTTTGCAAGCTTTTATAATAAATGTTTATTTCTCACTTTTGCAAAAAGTAGCGGAAGGTATTAAAACTTTAAAGGCTCTCCCAAACCGACGCAAAATATTCGCTGACGAGAATTTTTATTGTTATTTATCATTGTGTTGTCATTTTTTATCGTTGGGAATGTTTCGCTAAGATTTCACGTGTACAGTAATGACAGTTCTTTATTGTTAGCTAAGATTAGCTGATTACCATTGTTAATCATGTAAGCGATTTGTCAGCAGTATTTGGAAAAGAGACAGACCTCACATGAAAATAAGTGAACATAAGAAAAAAAAAAAAATGAGATGGGTATATAGGTCAATTTTTGCACTTATCCGCATCGTTTTATTTTCATTAGGTGAACCATATGGGTTATGAGTGATAAAAAACATGGCTATTGTGTGTATAATGTACTTCATTACTACTCGAACTGCTTGATTGAAAAATTGGTTCTAATAGCCGCATTTTATTATCCACATGATCTGATCCGGATCAATTTCTAACACGTGATTACAAAAACAAATGGGATCCTGCTTTTTACCTGGATCTATTTCAATGATCCAAAAATTACTATTGTGAATGTGTTTCAATAGTGCCAAGAAAAGTGGCAACAGACACGTGAAAAATAAACAAACATATGGTGAAAAGAGACGCGTATATTACTAAGATCCTGTCTGTTTTATTTAACATGATCTGATCCGGATCATGAGGATAATAAAACGCGGCTAATAGAACATTCATTTTAATTAAATTTAAGGCTCTCCCAAACCAACGCGAATTCGTAGCGAATCATTCGCAAAGACAATTTTTTGTTGTTGTTTAGCATTGTGTATCTTTCATATTTTGTATTATTGTGAATGATTTCGCGTCGTCGGCGAATGTTTCGCGTTGGTTTGGGGGAGCCTTTAACCTAAAAGCAAATTAATTTCGTATAAAACAAAATAAGGGATTTTTTTGCCTGATCCCCTAGCACTGTGTTAATATGTTTTATATTTTAACGGCTAGGCCTGAGTTTGCCGCTAGTCTCGACTGTAATAAGTGGTGTTATTTTCTTAGCACGTTTTGTATGGAAATGACATACAACTAGCAGTCCATATATAATATGTCAATGTCCTTTCGAAAGACTTCTACAGAAGTTTCACTTTCAGTAGACTGCAAAATTTTTTTTTGATTCAATCATTTTTGTGTTTTGTTTTTATTTAATTTTTTTTCTGTAGCTGTTTTTTACTATGCTACTTGCTATGCAATATTATTTTCCTCATTTTTTCAGGTTTCTAAGTTTTTCCTGGCTGTTCCCTTGGAGCAGCCTTTGGGAATGGCCGGATAATAGTGGGGCTTACTATTGGGCTTCCAGATCCACTTGCCAGAAAAGGAATTGATAAACCCTTTGATAAACCTTTTGAAGTTGAGGGAACTGAATCTGGATCTCGGACTGAGATTGATAGGACTTCGACTGGTGCAGTGACTTCGATTAGGACCTGGACTGAAACTGGATGATGACTTCCTGAAGTTGTGATTCCATTATTGGCCGATCTGTCACTGCAGAACCCACAAAATCAACATCCGGTGAAGATTTCGCTGTTGAAAGGATGTAGGCCTGCCCTTTCAAAACCGCTGCTTATATTCTTTTGATTAAAAGAAAGAGGCATTGCTTCTTTCACATACAATGAAGTGTTGTAGATGGTCACAGGTCTTCCCATGATTAGACAACATCCAGGTATTCATTGCAGCGGTGGTGTAGCAAGACTTAAAGGAGGAGAACATAGTTATATCGAGAGGCTGCATTTTGTTGCTGCAGTGAGGTAGCAATGTCAAAAGCGCTATGCCATGCGTCTTCGAAAAATTGATGGCCTCAATGCTCATGTGGCTTTCATGATTATCTACTATAAGCAGCACTGGATTCTCCATCGAACAATGAGAATATTTAGCGAAGTGTTTTAGATATTTGAGGAATCCATTCGACGTCATCCAACCGCTTGGGAAGGCATCCGCCCCTGATCCTTCGGGTCCATTTGAAGCAAAAGCTTTGTTGAAATTAACTCTTGGAAAAATGAAGAAGGGGGTATTCCCCCCTATTCCCTATTGCATTAAATGGGAAACACACAGTAATAAGAGTTAACCCGAATACGAGTTGCATTTGTACCGACAGTGTTCCGCATAAAGGAATTTAGAAAAAATTCCCTGTGTAACGACTTGGTTGCCTTTCGGTCCTTGCGCTGGCAAATCGAGAACCCTGTGCTCAGCGGTAGGTGTGGTTCTTGGACCATTCTATAACTACAGACAAAATTAAATTTGCCAGGCTTTAAATTTAGCTGTTGCTTATGCGGCGAGATATTTCTCCTTACCCTTCCTTCCTTGGTTGCATCTCTCGCCAGAGACCTCTTGACAAGGCTTTTTCTCCACCCCCTAAATCATCCCTTTATCATCTTCTCTCATACTTTTTTAATAAAAAATAACTCAAAAAACATTGTTTAAAGTATGTTCATAAATTCAATAAAAATTCTTTTTATTCATTTTTGCAACTACAATATTGTTGTTTATTGATAAGACATTATATTTATTTATTAAATTAATCTATTTTTGTTTGCTTCCAAAGTTAAAATTCAAAATCAATTCTTCTCCCAAGACTTTTACTTTTAATCTGTTGGCAACTCTGCCGTTGGTTTAAAAAATACATCTATATTAAAACTTTGTTAATACGTCTTCGACTTTATTAACAAGATCGGGATGTTAAATCCTCTTTTGTCTTAAAAACTTTATCTCTTTATTCCCCTGAATTTCAACCCCACTTTCAATTCGAGTAAGTTTAGGTATAATCTGTTTTTACAGGCACAGGTATAAATTATTCTTAAAATGATAACATACAATACAAGTAGGTTTAAAAATGACTCACCCTAGTATTTCCTGGAGCTGTGGCCACTGCAGTTGGATCGTACCGGATGGAACCCTTGAAGATGCACCTTTTACACTTAAAAAAAAATTAAAAATGTCTCTTTAACAGCACTACGCGAAATGAAATTATATATACAATGTTTCACAACCACGGTTCTCTTATCGCGTATCAATAAATATTTAATAACGATTTCTTCTTTTTGCCAACAAACAAGGAAAACCGATCGATCGAACAAAAGAAAAATCAAGATCGACGTTACAAAAGTAATTTACGTTATATAAAAAAAATTATTTAGATACAAAAACAATGAAATTTGAAACTGGATGATTTTGAACTCCGAACCCCTCGAGCAATTGGGAGGGGTCCTTACCACTTGGGCTATTTGGTCTTGTTATTTAACGAATATGCCACGTGACCTAAGCGTTTCGGGAAAATGGTTCCTAGAGCTGAACGATATGTATATATTGTACAAAGCAATGTAAGACAATCACCCTTATTCCGTAAGGCGTTGAACGCCACATCGAAAAACGACAAAGCGGATTTGGCATTTCTTAAGGCGTTCAACTCCAATTTGTCGTTTCTCTCTTGTTGGACGCGTTCTTTTTTTTTTTGTTTTGTTATTCCATTAGTCGTATTTACAACAAAAACTTTTGCATTTACGCCAATTTCTGTCGTCGAAAAATTTGCTAACGACTATAACGGATATACACCTAAATGTAAGACTTTTTCACTAGTTTTTGATTTTATAATTTTAAAAATCTTTATTTATTGTTAAAGTTACAAGTCAACGACAGATGAAAAGACTTGTTGAGCTCATGGAGCAAAATGAGCATCTTGCCAAAAATCTGGGAGTCTTTGGCAGAGGATTTGAATTCTCTTGGACCACCATTAAGAAATGGAAAAGAATGGCAAAAAGTGAGGAAATTTAGAAGTTTATAAACAAAAAAATCATTTTTGTTTTTAGGTCTGGTCAGATGCTAAATTTAAAGTAAAGCAAAAACGTCGACATTTCCAACTACTTTTTGGTAGCTTCTATCCGCGAAAAATCTAAGGGTGGCAGCTAGCTTCAGGATCGTTGGAACTGCGACAGAACGTTGCTGAGGAAAGTCACTTTCGATCAAACTTAGGACATACTTGAAGGCTTCTTTGTTCAGACGAAAGTACATTTTAAATCTAATTATAAACTTAAATTTTAAACCATTGTTCAAATAGTTAAAACGTACTTTTCGTCCGGTAAATCTAATGGATTTGCTTTGGATCGAATCCATCTCCTCTGAAGCAATTAAATCTTTCTGTCTGTTTTCCTCCTCTTCGTGTCGTCACTGCTGCTCCACGAAAAATAGCTTGCCACACTATACATTTCTGAGCTGATTGTATTTTAAAACAATTTTACTTAAAACTCAAACAAAATAAAAATTCAAACCCAATTTTTTTCAATTGAGTTTGAATAACTTTTATGTCAAATATCAGCTGTTTTCGTGGATCATATTGTGGAATGTAAGAGCGAGAGAAATGCTGGTGTTTTAGTTACGGAATACGACTAATGAAACGCCGCGCCAGTAAAACGCCACGACTCCAAAAACGACATCTGGCGTTTAAGTAAAACGCCTATCGGAATAAGGCTTTTTTTCTGGGCACATGTTACTTGCCAGTTCGGTAGTCAGATTTGCGTTAATTTTCCTGGGGTTTTCCAGGTAAAAGGAAAATTAATGTTAGTCGGTAGCAACTTTCATCAACGCCTCATAGGATTTAAATGAAACTTCCTATTGAATGAAATTTCAAAGAAAAATTAGATTTCACTGAATTAACTACGTACACATATATGGAAATCACTATTAGAAGGAAACAAAATTACTTTTGTGAGTTGCATACCTTTTTGTATAAAATGTATTTCCTTTTATTTTGTTTTTACTAATAGCTCGTCTCAGTATTATTTTCTAAAATAAAAGAACTACTACCGATAGATAAACGTCTCAGTATTATTTTCTAATATAAAGCATAGTTTACAGTTCCGATGCGAAAAAAAAATCAAAATTTTCAAAACGATTTTCCACCTATTCTGCGCACCAAGTTGAATAATATTCAAGGCGAAAAACGTTTGCTTTGGCCTAAACCACCCATTGAGTCATTAATTTACCCTTAATTGACCAGCTATAGGCCTAAAAATGGAAAATAATTATTTTTGGATGCGAAAACCATTTGCATGCAAATAATGCCTTGAGGTGAATATATTTTTTTTTTTCGGAAGTATAAACCGACCATCAAAAAAAAAAATATTTTATTCACCACACTTTTTTTCGCATGCAAATCAATTGTTAGTCCATTGTTTTGCATGACATTCCATGACAGCATAGTTTTTTTTTTGCATGAAACTGTAAACCAATCATGCAAGCAATTAATTTTACATTTCACCTCAATTATTTTTGACATGCGAGAATATTTGCATAGATTTTTTTTTGCGCACGGGAACTGTAAACTAGGCTTAAAAGAACTACTACCGATAGATAAACAAAGCTTCCCTCTTTTTCAGTTGATAGCTGATGGAGAAGAAGTAATTCGCAACGTGCGAGACGAAGGAGAACAAGAACTTATGAGGGCACAATAGGTTTGTTCGGGTACTTTCTGGGCTAAATTGGGCAGTCTGTCAAATTTTGAGGAGTGGATATGCAATTCTCTCAGAGAGAAGTAAAACTGTGAGAAAGTACACGAACGCATAGAACCAAAAATCTGCCACTTTTTAAACGTCAAAAAAAGTAAACAAACATAAATAGGTAAACAAAAAAGAAGTAAAAGATGCTGCTTGATTCATTTTCATCTTACAAATTGGTAAATATAAAATAATAAAATATATAATAAATTCATTTCAGCTTTTATCCATGACTTACAAATAATGTTACAATAATTTTTTGCAAAAATATGATACTCCAGTCGATTTAATTATTTCACCAATAGAAATCATTCGAGTGGCAAAACCTCTTCCTCGCTTAACCGGATTGTTTTGATAAATTTTTTCTGAGCGAAGATTTAAGATGATTGCAGTATTGGAAGTACTCAAGGAGAATTAGGAACATGCAAAAAGTGTAGTTGAAAGTAGTGCTAACAAGAATCAGCGTAGACCCCGTGTCCCCGTCTATATATACCCAGGGCACGTTGAATTAAATCTCTAATAAAGCGTCCAAAGCGAAAAAGACAAGGTGGCAGGAGAACCGGAATAACAACAAAGTAAACGCCGCGTCGTAGTCGCCGTCGCGGGCGATTAAACCTTAGAACCGAGCTTGGAAAACGTGAAGTCAACCCACTCTACATCACATGGAAGGGACGAATGGGCAAATGCTTCTTGCTCAGCTCATCCCCAAGCTTGAAGTTCCAACCAAAGAAGATGTCAGCAATGTGGTGAGCTGAGCCTGCTTGTAATTACTGCTGGCGATTGGCGAACAGAACAGCATATGGGTTATCACTTATCACCACAGAATAGATGAAATTCAATTCCAAAGCCTTCAATTTAACCAGACAGGATGAAGCGGTGCTTGAATCACACTCATATTATTGAATTCTGTCAGTGAACAACTGTACAACTGTATAGTATGAGCTGTTGACTGTTCTAGAATGACATTTGAAGGAAAAGGAGTTGTTTCAAAGTGTCTTTTTACCTACTAACGATAATTTTACATGAAGTCATGTATAAATGAGTAGATGAGAACCAAAACTAGTCATATCCACTTTTATCATGTGAGATTTTGATGCAGATTTGTTAAGCTTGGCATATTGAATAGTTTTCAAAGACAATTTGACAGCCTTACCCCTCTAATCCCCTTTAAAATTGATGTCAAACAGCGTAATTGCTTTCCAAAACTCTTCTTATTCACAGTGCCATTTGCATCAAAACTTTCCATATCCATTGTATGTAGTAGGTTTACTTCCAAAACTCTTCTTATCCATCATAGGCAATAGATTATGTCCTATAAGAAAGAACTGAAACGTTCATTGATTTTTAAGCTAAGTATACAGTTCCTTGACGAAAAAAAAACTACATGTACTTCTCATGGGAACGCTTTTTGCGAGAAAAAATTTTTTTGACGTTTAAATTTTTCTTATCGAACTGTGAACTACCCAAAGAAAACAAATTTTATATTCACCACGATTTTTTTTCGTACAAAACAATGTCACTGACATTCTTTTTCCGAAAAAAAAAATTGCGTTTGGCATTTGTGTTTGATTTTCCATGGATCAGAATTTTTTTTCGAAAGTGTAAACTGACGGCGAATAAAAAAAAATGTACACCACGGACATTTTTTCTTTGTGGAAAATAGTTTTTTTTCTCACCTCGAAGAATTTTATTACTCAAAAGAACTGTATACGTAGCTTTATTGTAAACGTTTTTAAATGGGTCATTGAGGTTTGTTAAGTTGTGGAGTGCTTTCATATTAGAGGGTGCAATTGGGAAGGGGTGAATGGTGTTGAAACAGGCCATATACAATCATTTGCAGCAAAACTCTTCATATCCAAATTTTGTTTTTAAATATCTTTTAAACGGAATACCTACCCAATATATTTTTGCTGTTAATCATAACATATAGATCAAAAAAACTTTTATTATACAAAATAAAATCTTTTGTAACAACTATCATTTAGGCTTATTAAGTTTTTTTCCATTTGCACAAAATGAAAATTTTGGATATGACTTGGATAGTTTTGGTTCCCAACTACTCAATGAATTATATCTTTTTTTTCTAAATCAGTTTGTTTGTAATCAAGTGAAAATTAATTATTTTTTTGGGCAGCAAATTGCATTTTAACCATGCTGTATTACTTAACTATTTTTTTATTTATAACACATTAGCTCTAGATGTCCCCTTCCCCAAATTAATTTCAATTATTTATTAATTTTTCTAATAGACATAGGTATATATTGTATGTGCAAAAATCTTGGCTTCAAAAAATTATTTCCGTGGACGCAGCACTTAAAATTGCGGCAGAGCCTAATCGGGTGAACCGATATTCCTCAAATTTGGAATATTTGTGAACATGTGTTAAATGAAAATGATATTCCAAATTTGAAGAAGGTCAGAAAATCTAGGGACAAATTATATTCCAAGTTTGAAGATAGTTGGTTCACTCGTTTAGGTTCTCCCGCAATTTTAAGTGCTACGTGCACGCAAATTAATTTTTGAAGTTATCATGTTTCTACGAAACACCACAGATATTTTACAATGTTAAAGAAGATAGATGTACACACATGCATATAGATACAAAACCTTTCGATTTTTAAGAGAAAGGGATTTGAAACAAATATTGAAAAAGTGACCATATTTCTACATATGTATTAGATGCGATATTTATGTATACTACACTAGTCAACAATATTAAAGGAACACATTTTTTTTCAATTTTTCTTAGCGTTTTTTGAAGAGCTGTATTTTTCTTAGCGTTTTTTGAAGAGCTGTATCTTTGTGACGAGTGGTCGTTCTGAGTTGAAATAAAAGCATTTTACAGCTTTATGTTTTTTGTTTCGAGATTTGTTTGCAAACAAATTTTTTTGAAGTACCGTTATTGCGTTATTGCAAAAAATGAGACGAGACAACTAATTTTTTTTTTTTTTTTGAAGGTCCTCATTTCTATGGATAATTTTTTTTGAGTCAATTAAATGTCATGATCAGACACCTTGTTTATTCAGCTTCAATTCAGTTTTTTTGTTGTTGTCGTACGATTTTTTTTGACATGGTTTATCTGACTTTGAATGAAAAAAGATACTTTTAGCCTTTATTACCAATATCTCAGCAAGTAATGATGTTATAAAAATTTCAAAGACAGTTTTGGAAATTTGAAAAAGCGTTTTACAAGATTTTTTTATGATTTTGTAGAAATTATTTTTTTACCGTTCACCGTTAGTTTAAAAAAAGTACTCAAAACCGACGTTTTGTGGTCTTTTCGTAAATCTTTTTTTTTCGTTGCAAATATTGATTGCATGGCTTGCGTTGGTATGCAAATTTATAGACTTTTAAATCATCAATATTCTTGTAAATTTTCAAATTGATTCATCGAACCGTTTTTCCTCACCAAAACTTCAAAGTCTTACAAACCAGGTAAAGGAACAAATTGTGGTGTTCCTAAACAATGCGAAGTTGTCATCAAAATGACAAGAAAACCGCAATTCCAGTGGATTTTGTTCTCAGTTTTGCATTAGTTAGATGCTTTTTTGAATGGAAATGAAAAAAAAATTACATTTTTCAAAAAAAAAAAAAAAAAAAAAAATCAAGTTTTTTTGTTTGAAATTTTTTTTAAATTAATTTTTTTTATTTTTTTGTTTAATGTACTTTTTATTTCATTTCCATTCAAAAAAGTATCTAACTAATACAAAACTGTGAAAAAAATCCACTGGAATTGCGGTTTTCTTGTCATTTTGATGACAACTTCGCATTGTTTAGGAACACCACAATTTGTTCCTTTACCTGGTTTGAAAGACTTTGAAGTTTTGGTGAGGAAAAACGGTTCGATGAATCAATTTGAAAATTTACAAGAATATTGATGATTTAAAAGTCTATAAATTTGCATACCAACGCAAGCCATGCAATCAATATTTGCAACGAAAAAAAAAGATTTACGAAAAGACCACAAAACGTCGGTTCTTAGTACTTTTTTTAAACTAACGGTGAACGGTAAAAAAAAAATAATTTCTACAAAATCATAAAAATAACTTGTAAAACGCTTTTTCAAATTTTTAAAACTGTTTTTGAAATTTTTATAACGTCATTATTTGCTGAGATATTGGTAATCAAGTCTAAAAGTATCTTTTTTCATTCAAAGTCAGATAAACCATGTCAAAAAAAATCGTACGACAACAACAAAAAAACTGAATTGAAGCTGAATAAACAAGGTATCTGATCATGACATTTAATTGACTCAAAAAAAAATTATCCATAGAAATGAGGACCTTCAAAAAAAAATAAAAAAAAATAATTTAATTGTCTCGTCTCATTTTTTGCAATAACGCAATAACGGTACTTCAAAAAAATTTGTTTGCAAACAAATCTCGAAACAAAAAACATAAAGCTGTAAAATGCTTTTTATTTCAACTCAATACGACCACTCGGCACAAAGATACAGCTCTTCAAAAAACGCTAACAAAAATTGAAAAAAAATTTGTTCCTTTAATATTGTTGACTAGTGTATTTTTTATAAGCTTTTATTCCTGACTAAACAAAATTTGTTTTAATAAAGAAGTAATTGTACATGAAATATTTTCGAATCATTTGTTTTACTTCTAATAATACAGGTTTTTTTATATACATAAATGGAATTCTAGAATTTGGCTAACACCAAACAGCCTAGAGCCGACACCAAATTTAAGAAGTGTAACCAAAGTCGTGAGTATGAGGGTTTGTAGGTATTTCATTGGATATGAAATACGAAAGTGTGGCAGGTTTTTTCTCAGTCTTTGGTGGGGTTGGGGTACCAAAACAAGCTTTGTTTCCTATATTTGTATTAGGATCTGCGAACCTTATATACGTTTTTTTTTTTATATTTTATACAAAACAAAAATAAAGATAATAAAGTCTTTGAAAAAGACCGATGCACAATGGGCAAAAATAGTCGATTTGGTGGCCAAAAATTAAATTTTGCATGTCTTCAAAATACTCAAGTTTCATTATAAGTCAGTAGAAAAATACTCATACGTGAAATATGTAAAAAAAAAATTCCTAAATATGTCCAGGCTAAGAGAAAAAGCACCTCAGACTTAGAAAATAAAATGCGCGACTGGGTCGCACGTACTTGCTCTTATGTTCAAGACACTGTGAGTTTAAGAAAATTGTGTATACAAACATGGAAATTATGAGAGAAAAATGTAGAGAAGCATGAAATACGACATTTAAATTAGCTAAAACAACTCTTTTGTCAGTTTGAGGTGAAAAAAGTATGCCATCTTAATTCATGATGGAATATGATTGTATGGGGAAAAAAATTTTAAAATCGTTGGAGCGGTTTTTTTTTTAAATTAATTTTTTATATATAAAATTCTTAAAACATTTTTAAGAACAAATCTTGGTATGCAGATTTAAACTATATATTTATGTGTATATAAAAACAAAATTTGAAAAAAAATTGTCAACCCGTTTTTGAGATATCGAATTTTCAAAAAAAAAGTTTGAAACTTTTTTTAAAAATCCAAAAACTTTTTTTTTGAAAATTTTGCTATGCAATATTATTTAATCTTATCTGAAATTTGTAAATAAAAAAAATCATTTAAATCCGTTAAGCTGATAACGAGAAAACTCAAAATAAAAAAATACGTTCTATGACAGGTACTACTAATAGTTGCTATGTGTAAAATTTTATAATTTTTGATGGTAGATCGTACTAATTTTAGTATATGAAAAAAGTTTAATCAAAATCGTAGGAGTCGTTTTCAAGCAAAAAAATATTTTCCTTTGCGGTTTTTTCACTTTTGTATGGAAGGTACCGTTATTTCTTCATAAATGTAAAATTTTTTCTAAAAATATTTTAGAGATTACTTTAAGAAAGTCTTAAATATCGAGTTTCAAAAAAATCTATGATGCCGTTTTCGAAATATTTGATTTTCCAAAAAAAAATTTTGAAATATTTTTTAAAAATCCAAAAAATATTTTTTCAAAAATGTTGGTACACGAAACTATTAACATTTTTTGGAAGCTTCTGTATAAAAAAAATAATTGAAATCGGTAATACCATTTTGAAGAAAATCCAAAATTTTAAAAATGGTTCCTTGAGAGGTACCATTAATAACCATTTTTGAAAAATGGTTTTCCACCCAAAGAAAGCCTTTACTAAAATAAATTTATTGAATTTTTTTTAAGAAAAGTTGTCGATCCGTTTTTGAGAAAAATACGATTATGTAAATTTGCCAAAAAAAAAATGTATGGCAGGTACCGTTATTTTTGGTTCTAAAAAAAAAATGAAAAAAACGTGTCGGCAAAATCACCAAAAACCACTATGTACCAAGTTTAAAGAAGATCGATCGAGCCGTTTAGGCTGTAGACGAACAGACAGACAGACAGACAGACAGACAGAATTGTGCCACCCACTTTTTTGGTGTTCTCTATTCATCTATCATGTTTGATTGTTATCTCAAAAATTTTTTTTTGCACGAATCCAAAACTATAATCGCAAGTAAAAATTGTATTCATGTAAAAGACATTTTCTAGCATGGTTAAAAACCACGATTTTTTAAGAAAACCCTTTTAGAAAACGATCGGTTTTGTTATAGTAAGTTTTTCTAGATATTTGTCTATTATAACGTGGACAAAAAATTAAAAAACGGTAAGCCGGATAGTACCGTTCAATTTGGTAAAACCAATCTTGCTTAAAACCAATTTTTCAGGTTCATGAAAGTGGTACAAAAATTCACAACTTTTCACAACCTTTATTTATTTATGTATTGAAAGTGAAATAATGTTCTCTATCGAAATTTCAAAAAATCATACCCGCATGAATCCGACTTTAGGAGTTAGAGCGAACAAAAGTCTGTATAGTGACTTTTTGTTCGCAAAATTTTACTTAAGCTTAGCTTATTATTCTTATATAGTCCAGAAAAACATTAAAAGTTAGCTTTTACTAGTTTTCTCTAACCCTACCAAAACTGTGTTCCTGCTCTCATCAACTCATTATTTTATTCCGTTACTCTTGCTTAGTAATAGATTGTGTTGCTTCTCAACATTTTTTTTTTATATAATCAACCACTTATCACTAACTGAATTAATCATTTTTTTAACTTCATTTTAAACCATTACAAAATTTAATAATTGAATTATTCAAGTATTTATAAATTATAATTTTGTATGTAAATGCACATTTGACAGATAGGAAGAATGGCGGGAAATATGCATTTGACTGAGGTGTTGAGATGCATATTATTTTAGCTATAAAATTAGCCGTACAGTCTCAGCACCCAGTCAAATGAATTTTTCCGTTGCCTGTAAAATTAAAATTCAATTTTAACGATAATTTTTTTCACTTGAAAAACTTGTATTTATACTTAAAAAAACAATTAAACGCCCGAAAGAAACACGCCGACGAACAATTAGAATCGAACTGTCAAATTTGCAGAAATTGTATGCAGTCTGCAAACTAAGTTCTATCTTTCTCTTTTTCTCCTTTATATAAATTAATTTAAACTCTAATTGTCTCAATATTAAATAATATACTTAACTAATTAAAAGAGTCAAACAATATAAATTTGTATATATCTATTGCACCGTGCAGAACATAGAAACAAATACATTGTAAGATTATTTTAAAGTATTATATCAATTTAAAGAATATCTTTCCAGTCTGCAAAGGTTAATAACCTTTGAAATATATAACTTCACAGCTGATTTCTTTATGTAAAATTAACACCGAGGTATAAAGTTTTCAGACACCTGTAATTTTATCACTTTTCTTTTGAAATTGTAATAAAGTGGTTGATTGAATATTATAACCTGGTAAAAGAGCGCATTTTTATTTCATCTAAAATATTGAGTACGACACCTTAACGTACCAAAAATTTAAGTAATATATTAATTAAAATATATTAAATTGGTTGATTAATTGATCAAACTTCGTTGGTACATCTTGCCTTTGTATCTTAACTTTACATTATATTTCGTGGGTACATCTTGCCCCGGAACATGGTCCGTCGAGCTTTAAGTATAGAACTTACGAATATTTAAAACGTGTGAATTAAACAAAAAAAAAACATTTTATACAAAAGTGGCAGATAGTGCAAATAAAAGACAATTAAAAAAAAAGCTAAAGTGCAGTATAAACGTGAATAAGAACATCAAGGAAGCTGATAGAACCTGCAAGTGGACAGTTAAAACCAGCATCTAGAAGAATCCATCAAGCCGTTAGCCAGTGGACAGTCACGAGCCCAGAATCCCGTACTAGCTGTATCCCTACCGCAAGGAATAAATACTTCTTCTGTCCTAACGGAGATCTTTTCAATAGAGGTCAATCAAAGGTAAAATAAAACGTTACCGCTTATTTTATATATATTCATTAAAAAAATATATAAATCTATATAAACTCTCTTATGGTCCCAGCATCGAACCCAAATTAAAAATAAGGAGTGAACATTTAAAATACAAACTAAACATTATTAAACAACTAAAACTATATACGAACCTTTAATTTTAAATTTTTTTCTTGAAGTTCAAATTCTTGAATAATTATGTCAAAGTTACAAAAGGTCATAGAAGGTCAGACTTTAGCACTAGCTGAAATGTCTAGTGGTTATGAAGACTATTTAAAAGAAATCGCGTCGCGAAAATCAAAGGGGTTCGTCAACGCGTGTCTCAAAGAGGTAGAAGAGTCCTTTGCGAGGGTTAAGAAAGACCACGCGGTCATAGTTAATAGTGCTTCTGATGCAACAAAAGAGAAGTACTATACAGATGAAATTTTTTTGAAAATTAAACTCATTTATTATAAACATATTGGCATCATTAATGATGACAAACATAAACTTATAGCTGAAAGAGCTACAATTTCGTTAGATACTAATGCCTTCAATTGTACTAACAATAATTTAAATACCACAAAGTCTGGTCACTCGGATGTGCGTCTATCACGTATTCAAATCAAGCCATTCTCTGGTAATTTCGAAGATTGGATTGAATTTAACAATCTTTTCGATAATTTAATCAATAAAAATGAAGATCTTGCAGACATTCAAAAGTTGCAATATCTCAAAACTTCTTTAACGGGTGATGCTGCGCGTCTTATACAACATCTACCCGTTGAAACCAAAAGTTATGAGTCAGCCTGGCAGATTATTACTGAAAGTTTTCAAAATAAGCGGAAACTAGTAAATACGCATCTTAAAAACTTAACAGAACAAAAAAAGGTTAATATTGAATCTGCTGCCGCTTTAAAGGCACTTCACGATACAAGTGTCGAATGTGTTCATGCACTTGCAAACCTGGAAATTCCTGTAGATATGTGGGATAGCATCTTAATCTTCATCATATTTCAAAAATTGCCATACCAGACCCAAAAAGATTGGAAAAGTAAACTAGGTGCATCAAAATCGCTTCCTGACTGGAAAACCTTCTTATCATTTATTGAAGGTCGTTTCAGTTCATTAGAAAACATTTTGGGTATGACTGAAAGTTCAAAAAACCTTGGGCTGGCAAGTTCCTTTCGGAAAAATCTTCAATTAGCCCATAATACGCAACCAGAGAATGCAAACAAAAAATTTCTCTGTCGTATTTGCAAATTGCCACACAGCACTCGTCATTGCAAAAAGTTCTTAAGTTTGGATGTTAAAACTCGTACTGAAATCGCAAAAAAACATGCAATTTGCTCCAATTGCTTAGGATACGACCATCATGCTTCAGGGTGCAGCAGCACTAATCGATGCTACAAGTGTGGACTCAAGCATCATACCCTACTACATATTGAGTCACAAAATGTATATCAACCTAACAAATTTTCAAACACGTTTCAACAAAATACACCATACTCAAAACAATATGGTCAGCAAAATACCCAAGCTCACTTTATTCAGCAAAATAATCAATCCACTCAAGATTCACCCAATATCGAATCACAACCACACTGTTCTCATGTACAACGAATCAATTACAATACCCATTTCAATCAAATGCAATCTCAAGCCTTACTAGCTACTGCACAAGTTAAGGTATTTAAGCCAGATGGAACCCAACTTATTCTAAGGGCTCTTATCGATCCAGGTTCCCAAGCTACATTTATTACTGAAAACGCTACCCAGCTTCTACAACTTAAAAAACACAAAAGTCATGCTATGGTGAAGGGACTTGGCAACACAGAAACTGGAACATCAAAACATGAAGTCAATTTAACACTATTCTCTTTAAACAATCCTGATTTTTATATTGAGGTTAGGGCGCTCGTATTTAACAGCTTAACCTCGATGTTGCCAACTCAAAAAATCGATATCACTGATTTTATGCACGTTTCAAATCTTTTGCTCGCAGACCCAACCTATAACATTCCAGGAAAAATAGATCTCTTGATAGGTGCCGATGTGTATTCTACAATCATCTTGGATGGCGTAGTTAAAGGGAACACAGGACACCGTGTAGCCCAATTGACCGAACTAGGCTAGATTCTGACCGGAAGGATTCATTCAAGGCCAAATCCAATAACTATACAGAGCCACCATACCCAATTGGACTTCCAACTCACCAAATTTTGGGAAATCGAAGAAAATCTTGACCAGAGAAAGCTTACAGAAGAAGAGACAATTTGCGAACAACACTTTAAGAATACCTGCAAGAGAAGATCCGATGGAAGATATGAGGTACGCCTCCCATTTAAAAACAACAAAAAACCATTGTTAGGCAATTCGAAACGTGCTGCAATGGCAAGATTTTTACAAATTGAAAAACGTATGAAATCAAATAGTAACTTTAAAAAACTATATGTGGAGTGTATGAATGAATACATTACCTTGGGGCATATGAAGGAAGTAAAAATGGAAAATGAACTAAATCCAGGTTATTCTTATTATCTTCCTCATCATGCTGTCATGAAAGAATCCAATACCACCACAAAACTTCGTGTGGTATTTGATGGATCCTGCAAAACTTCGAATGGACTTTCATTAAATGAATGTCTTATGGTAGGACCCCGTCTACAACTAGATATTATTGATCTGATCGCAAAATGGAGAAGATTCAAAATTGCTTTGGTTGCGGACATCACTAAAATGTATCGGCAAATTTGGATGGCTGCAGATGACACACCTTATCAACTTATTTTATGGAGATCTGCCATCAATGAACCTATAAAAAGTTATACATTAAACACAGTGACATTTGGAACCGCATCAGCCCCTTTCCTAGCAGTGCGCACCTTGCAAAAGTTGGCTGAAGACGTTGAGCATAGTCACCCTCATGTAACAAAGGCCATCATGGAAGGTTTCTTTGTCGATGACCTTATATATGGATCCGACACTGAAGAAGAAGCAATTACGTTGCAAAAGGATATCTTGTCAACGCTAAGAGAAGCTGGGTTTTCTCTTAGAAAATGGGCTAGCAATTCACTACAACTTATGGAAGGCATCCCAGAATGTGACAGAGAAATAAATCTTCCTCTCGATTTCGAATCTACTGATGCTATCAAAACTTTAGGGATTCAGTGGAATCCAAGTAAGGATTACTTCAGTTTCAAAATTAATTTACCCAAAACCACCAACTTTACAAAACGATCCGTTCTAGCCGACATCGCCCGTCTTTTTGATCCATTGGGATGGATATCTCCTTGTGTCGTTAAGGCAAAAATGATTCTCCAACAGCTTTGGGTTAGAAATCTATCTTGGGATACACCTATTCCACAAGATATAGAAAGATCTTGGACCGAGCTTCGTAATGGTTTGATCAAACTTTCCGAATTAAAAATCCCTCGTTGGATAGATTATGAAGTCGCATCTGAAGTTGAGCTGCATGGCTTTAGTGATGCCTCAGAGAAGGCTTATGCAGCAGTGATATATATTCGCATCACTAAAAATGGCAAGGAGCACATACACTTAATAGCGTCCAAGACCAGGGTTGCTCCAGTCAAACCCGTCTCTCTACCACGACTGGAACTAAGTGCTGCACTTCTTTTATCAAGGCTTCTGAAAAGAATCATAACATCAATGCAACTTGAAGTCTACAAAACGTATGCGTGGTCTGACTCCATGATCACTTTAGCATGGATAAAGGGTAGTCCATCAATACGTACTACTTTTGTGGCTAATCGAGTCAGCGAAATACAAACCTTGACAAGCGTGGATTCCTGGAATCATGTAGGAACCAAGGATAATCCAGCAGATCTAGGATCACGAGGATCTACTCCTGAACAACTAATTGAAAATGAAATGTGGTGGCATGGGCCAACATTTCTTAAAAACTTCAAACTACAAGATCATGCATCAGAAAACACTATCGAGACCGAACAAGAAACAAAGAAGGAAAACAAAAAGAACACAAACTCATTCTACAATGACAAACTGAAGGGAATATTATCACACTTTTCTCATATCACAGCTTATTGCGTTGCTATAGACAACGAGTTCTTAAAAAGAGTCTCAACTCTAAGAAGACTTATTCGTAGCATAGCCATATGGCGACGATATATAACAAACGTAAAGTTAAAAACAAAATCACAATCACGAATAGGATTAGATATTCAACCACTCACAATCGAAGAACTTAACTCATCTCATATGAATATAGTTCAATTAGTCCAAAAGGAACTTTTCTCAGAAGAAATAAATGCATTAAGGCAATCAGTCGCTTTACCGAAAGGAAGTGGAATTTTAAACTTAACCCCTTTCCTTGACTCAAATGGTGTCTTACGTGTAGGTGGACGACTCCAAAATTCTTTTCTTCCCTACAGTCAAAGGCACCCAATTATCCTTCAAGATAACCATCATTTTTCCAAACTTGTAGCATGTGATGTTCACCAACGCACCTTACATGGGGGACAGCAACTGATGATGGCTGAAATTAGGAATGCCTACTGGATAACCAACTTAAAAAGGCTTGTCAAATCCACAATCTTCAAATGTGTAAGATGTCATAGACACAGTGCTATTATGTAAACGCAACTAATGGGGAGCTTACCCACTGAACGTGTGATCATCACAAGGCCATTCACAAACACCGGCGTCGACTATGCTGGACCCTTAGAAATAAAAATGTGGAAGGGCAGATGCAACAAATTCACAAAGGGCTACATAGCTGTGTTTGTATGCCTATCCACTAAGGCTATTCATCTGGAGTTGGTAAGCGATCTAAGCTCAGCTACTTTTATTGCAGCTTTTAGAAGATTCACAGCTAGACGAGGAATATGCAATAACTTATTCAGTGATTGTGGCACAAATTTTAAGGGTGCAAACAATGAGCTTCAAAAGGACAGTAAGTTCATAATATCTGAATGGTCATCCACGGTTTCAAAAACACTCTCCTCGCTCTAACACTACATGGCATTTCAATCCCCCATTGGCCCCACATTTTGGCGGCCTGTGGGAGGCAGGTGTCAAATCCCTTAAACACCATTTGAAAAGAACGATTGGCTCCACAAAACTGACCTTCGAAGAGTATGCAACTCTCTTAAGTCAGATAGAGGCTTGTCTCAACTCACGACCCCTCTGTCCAATGACATCTGATCCAAATGACCTCACTGTCTTGACCCCAGGACATTTTCTTATAGGAGGTCCACTGAACTTGCTACCTGATAGAAATCATTCAGAGAAGATTGTAAACAATCAGGATAGATACAAACATAGTCAAAAAATAATACAAGACTTTTGGAGGCAATGGAGTAACAGTTATCTTCACTTGCTCCAACAACGACCAAAATGGCTTCAACAAAAACAAAACATTAGTGTTGGGGACATTGTCATAGTCAAGGACGACAATTTACCACCTTCATTATGGTCACTCGCTCGTGTGCTCGAACTACACCCCGGAACAGACGGTCTAACGCGCGTCGTGACAATCAAAACCGAAAGGTCGACACTCAAACGGCCTATCACAAAATTATCCCCTTTGCCGATTACGAAACCGTCGAATTTGAACATATCTGAAAATGAACATAAAGAACCACGCACTAAATGTATGAAAAAAGTGGCCCGGTCAAATTCAATGAAATTTTGGTAGAATATATATAACATAATGCTGATTAAAAAAGTATATAGGCCGAGTCCTCTAACTTCAACGGATTCCAAATTACAGTGAAAAATAAAAAAAAAATTAAACATCGATTTTTTTAAGTTTTTGGTTATGTCGACTATTTTGCTTTTATTTTAACAGGAATTAACTGAATTTAATTTATTTTAAAAGCTTATAATGAAGTAGCACGTAACTTATTCATTTTTTTTATTGTAAAACAACTGTAAAAAATGAGCTCGTTTTGAAATTGTTAATGGTACGGTTTGCAAATCAGTTTTTTTCCAATAAACTCAACGGAACCATAATTGACGCAAGAAATCGTTCTAGACAAAATCCATAAACGATTTATGTTTTTATTCCCCTCTTAAAATCGGCCCTTTTTAGGGCCAAATTCAAGATGTACGAAATCCGTTCGTGCGACTTCCACGCGGTGTACATTGGGTCAATTTAACGCCGACGGTGATCTGTCTAAAATAATGAATTCAGAACTAATCCATCTAAGAAAGTGGTTAACTAAAACTGATTAGAAAACCGTACCATTAACAATTTCAAAATGAGCTCATTTTTTACAGTTGCGTTACAATAAAAACAATGAATAAGTTACGTGCTACTTCATTATAAGCTTTTAAAATAAATTAAATTCAGTTAATACCTGTTAAAATAAAAGCAAAATAGTCGACACAACCAAAAACTTAAAAAAATCGATGTTTAATTTTTTTGTTATTTTTCACTGTAATTTGGAATCCGTTGAAGTTAGAGGACTCGGCCCATATACTTTTTTAATCAGCATAATGTTATATATATTCTACCAAAATTTCATTGAATTTGACCGGGCCACTTTTTTCATACATTTAGTGCGTGGTTCTTTCCTAAATAAGATAATAATACACTGAACCAATGAACTATTATGAACTGAAAGTGAATTATAACTACCTACCCTTATCTCATAAAATTAATAAAACTCATGAACAGTATCTCAAAACATTTAAATTCTAATGCCCATATCATAATAACAAAAAAATATACAAAATACGCCCTTGTCATTTAGCCCACGAACATCAAATGAAATTCGATCCTTAATCAACAAAATGAAATCACTTAAGCCAAACAGATAACTATATTAAATTATAATTATCCTTGTTTTGAAAATCAACTAACCTTGTTTTTTATAATTTTCATGATCAAAATTTGCGATGATGAACTTTTGTACTGAGCTCAATCCAACACACTCATAAACAAGGAAGATGACTAGAAACCCGTCGGCAAACTAAGATGAAAAATCCCGACGGTAAAGATGAGAGATCCCGGCTGTAAACCAAGGGTCTAAATACCAAGGCCATCAAACTCATGCAACAACAACACGTCAACATCCAGCCAAACACATAACAAACTTTTCACCTTGGGTGGGAGCATGTTGCTTCTCAACATTTTTTTTTTATATAATCAACCACTTATCACTAACTGAATTAATCATTTTTTTAACTTCATTTTAAAACCATTACAAAATTTAATAATTGAATTATTCAAGTATTTATAAATTATAATTTTTTATGTAAATGCACATTTGACAGATAGGAAGAATGGCGGGAAATATGCATTTGACTGAGGTGTTGAGATGCATATTATTTTAGCTATAAAATTAGCCGTACAGTCTCAGCACCCAGTCAAATGAATTTTTCCGTTGCCTGTAAAATTGATATTCAATTTTAACGATAATTTTTTTTCACTTAAAAAACTTGTATTTATACTTAAAAAACAATTAAACGCCCGAAAGAAACACGCCGACGAACAATTAGAATCGAACTGTCAAATTTGCAGAAATTGTATGCAGTCTGCAAACTAAGTTCTATCTTTCTCTTTTTCTCCTTTATATAAATTAATTTAAACTCTAATTGTCTCAATATTAAATAATATACTTAACTAATTAAAAGAGTCAAACAATATAAATTTGTATATATCTATTGCACCGTGCAGAACATAGAAACAAATACATTGTAAGATTATTTTAAAGTATTATATCAATTTAAAGAATATCTTTCCAGTCTGCAAAGGTTAATAACCTTTGAAATATATAACTTCACAGCTGATTTCTTTATGTAAAATTAACACCGAGGTATAAAGTTTTCAGACACCTGTAATTTTATCACTTTTCTTTTGAAATTGTAATAAAGTGGTTGATTGAATATTATAACCTGGTAAAAGAGCGCATTTTTATTTCATCTAAAATATTGAGTACGACACCTTAACGTACCAAAAATTTAAGTAATATATTAATTAAAATATATTAAATTGGTTGATTAATTGATCAAACTTCGTTGGTACATCTTGCCTTTGTATCTTAACTTTACATTATATTTCGTGGGTACATCTTGCCCCGGAACAATTGTTGCAAGACTGATTTATAGTTATTTGCAACTAGACTTTTGATAAGCAAAGTGGTGGCTTAAAAGCATTGTAATTATTGTAATGTGGACCTACAAACTTCTTTTTGATTGTCGTTGTGAAGACTCGAATGCCAAAGACTTAAAAAAATGACCAGTAAGTTTGACCTTATAGTAAGTCAATGCTTTAAATAAAAGCTTAGATAGAATATTCAACCAAATAAAGAAAAAATACCAACTGTGCTCATCTTAAAAAAAATTGAATTACTATTCAAATTTGCTTCAAAAGTCTTTTGGAGTAAAAAACGAATTGGAGTCAGATGAACAAAAATGTCCACAAGAGGAAGACCAAAAACACTATACTGATAGATCAAAAAGACGAAAAAGAAATGAATTTGAAGCTAATTGTCTGAGATCTGATGTTAAGAAAAATACACGCCTAATTAAAAAAAAAATACCAAACTAAAAAGGCAGAAATTGTGTATGCTGTAGAAAGAGCAAAGAAAGTAGATATGGATAAAATGCGTAGCGAAATATTTTCACTAGAAGTTGAAACCACAAGGTTTTCAGCAGAGGAAGCTTTAGCAATTTTTTGCACTTAGTACTTTCGATAAGTCAAAAACTGCGTTCAATCAAACGGGAATGTTTCAGAAACGGGCGAATCAAGTCTGCAAGAATGTATTCTTTTTTTATCAAAATGTTGAGTTTGAAAATATTTTTTTTCAAAAGCTGTTTATTTAATTAACGTTATTTTTTATAAAATAGAACAATAAGCTTTGGCATTACATCCCAGTATTGTAAGTGTTATTGCAGTTTTTTTTTTAAATAATGTTCTACAAAGTCAATTTTTTTTTGAAAATAACCTGTCACTAATAAACGGGGAGATAAAGACCTCCTCTCCAAAACTATTTTTTTTTTAAATATGTTCAAAAATAATTTTTCAAAGTATATATATAATTTAACTTTTTTATTTTGAAAAAACAAACTCATTTTGTTATTAATTTTAAAATAAAATTGAGAAATATTTTTAAAATAAGGCAATTTAAATTAATTGGTATTTAAATGAAATTATTAATACAAAAAAAAGTCATAAAAAAATATCAACTGGTTCAAAAGTTATAGATTTTTGGCCACTCAATTAACGATTTCTGCCCACTGTGCGATGTTTGCTTGAAAAGGTAAAATTGTATGTCCTATTAATCGAATAATTAAACAAAACAAGCTCTTGAATACAGGAGGTCATTTGCCCATCATAAACAGAAAGAAGGAATGCTCATTGCTGTGACGTCACAATCATTTCCTTATGGGAGAAAATATTTTTTTATTTATTTGATTGCTTGATTGATCTCTTTTTATTTTTAAAGTTATATTTCCATTTGTTCGTTTGATTATATAATTCTTAATTATACTTTCACTTAAAATGGAAACAAAATATTTAAAAGTGATTGAGACGTCACAAAAATACGAAGATGAAGATTTGGCTGTAACTGATGAATATGTATGTAAGTTTATATGGACCTACATAATTGCCAAGATAGTGTGACAAAAAATATGTACTTCATTTATTCACTCAAAGGCACAATTAACCGCCCACCTTTGTTTAGTCTCACTATGGTGGCTGTTCTGATATTCATTCGAATTGAATTCGTACGGATTGAATACGGCCAACAAAGAGATACCGGAATTGAAAACTTCAAAAAATGACGGATTGCGGATCCATTCATTTTGCGGCACGAGTACGATAACTCAGCCGCCAAGAAATTATAACGGTTTTTTGTAGAACAGTTTAATGCAAGTATTTTTTACTATAGGAGGGAAGGTCTATCTCACCCCGTTTGGGCGGGAGGGGCAATTTTATAAAAACAGTACCAAAAATGTAAACAAATTATTAAAAAATAACGGTAATACTTACAACTAAGTGTTATACCTTTTTAAAAGCCAATACTGTGTTTATTAGCTAGTTTTTGAATCAAGTGAAATCTGTATATGGTTTTAGAAAAAAAAGAATTTTAAACTCAAAATTTGCGAAATTTGAAAATTTGTGTAATTTCTCAAAACTATAAAATTCTATATAATTTTTTTTCTGAAACTCGTTCCTCTAATTAATTTTTAATCAAAAACTGAAAACTAGATGATTCTATGTCTTCTAGTTTTTGAAAAAATGGATAATTACTATAACTACTTTTGTATGGGATGTTTGTTTTTTGCTTGATTAAGTATTACGGCCGGCGTATAAAAGGTGAGGTATGTATGGGGGGCCATGCTGCCCCCCTGCAACCCCCCTGCTTGGGCATATTATAGGATTTGGGGTAGGTGCGAGGTTGGGTGTATGCAAAGTTTCTTTTGCATTTAAAGAATCTAGATTAAGGAAACATATATAAGGCAGTTGTATTGTTCAAGTATGCATACCCACTAAGATCATTTTAAAAAACGACCAAAATTCGAGTTTTGTACGGTAGTCGTTTTAGTAATTTTCAATTTTCTCAAAAACTAGAAGACATAGAATCATCTGTTTTTATTTTTTGATTAAGAATTGATCAGAGCAACGAATTTCAGAAAAAAAAGATAAATAACCTTACAGTCTTGAGAAATTACACTTTAAACCATTTTTGTATGCTTTTTTTCGCAAATTGTGAGCTTTAAATTCGTTTTTTCAAAAATCATGTATAGATTTCACTTGATTCAAAAACAAGCTAATAGAACAGGGTATTGGCTTTAAATAAAGATATAATACTTAGCTATAAGTATTACCGTTATTTTTTAACAATTTTGTTTACATTTTTGGTACTGTTTTTATGATTTTGCCCCGTCCGCCCAAACGGGGTGAGATAGACCCCCCCTCTCATAGTAAAAAATGCTTGTATTAAAATGTTCTACAAAAAACCGTTATCATTTCTTGGCGCCTGAGTTATCGTACTCTCCCCCATTTTGCTGAACTGTTATGATGACGTTCGGCAAAACGAACGGATGCACAATCCGCCATTTTCTTGACGGTTTTAATTGGGGTATTTTTTTGTTTTCCGTTTTGAATCCGTACGGATTCAATTCGAATGAATATCAGAACAGCCGTGTATTGTGTTTTTTGATAAGTAAACGGTTATGACAATGAAGTTCTTTTGTCAAGTGGGTACTTTGAGCATGAGGACCAGGAGCCTGTACCACAAAACAACAAGTGGGCTTTAACAAGCAAATTTAAACAATTAACAATATTTTCTGTACCACAAAAACATAAGTTAACAATCATCTTAACAATATATCATTAGTGGAAAATTTGATGAATTCTTGTGTTTTGTGCCGCAAAACAACAATAGTTGAGAGTGAATAAGATGCCTTTACCTCTAAACAACCGAGCTTCCTTTCTAACAAGTAATTTCTAAATATGCAGAGTTAACAAGATTGTTAATTTCTGTACCACAAAACTTTTCGCTTTAATAGTTAACAAGTTAAATTTCCTTTAAAACTTGTTAGCTGCGTTATTTAAGAAAAAAAAAGCTGAAGCATTACATTCTAGTTGCTTTTTTGCACAAAGTAACGATATTTAACAAAGTTGAAATTTTAAAGGTGATTCGTATTTCTAAATTAATGCGAAGTTTAGTTATAGTCTAAAAACGTTTGTTTTAAACTTATTTTCCCAGTTCTTATATATTCAGACTAAATTTTTGCACTGAAAAATTAAAAAAAAAATCTTTTTTTTTTCAAAAGCAATGCTTACATAAACTGAGCATGTACAAAAAATAACAAACTTACTAACAAGTAACTGGCTGAACAGAATAGAGTGCTGCAACTGGAGCTGCAGCTGCAACTGGAATAGCTGTCAAAAGTGTCGTACGTGATTTTTTTTACGCGCCCACAATGCAGCTGTACAGCTTTCTGACATTTTAGTATCGAAAATAAAAATGAAAACAAAAATAAAAATTAATAATGATGAAAAAGAAGCTGAAATTGCTTTACGTCTCGTCTTTATGAGACATTGAAAAGAGTTTAAAAATTACTTTAACCCACATGTAAACACTCTGTTTTGCTCACAATTTCGAAACGTCAAAAAAGCTGCAAGCAAAAGTTAAAAGTTGGCCAACTTGTCCAGTTGCGTCTGCAGCTCCGTCTGCAGTTGCGTCGTGTTCTGTTCGCATCATTGAATTTGTGGATATTCAACATTTTGACAGCTCCAGTTGCAGCTCCGTCTCCATTCTGTTCAGCCAGTAAAAAGGATTCCGTTATGACTTATGATATTTAGCATCATAAATATCGCTTACCACTTGTCAGATCAGTTAAAGAAATTATCTCTACGAAGCCTGACAATGCGAAGCCAAGTTAGCACAGATAAAAAAGAAGCTATTCTAGTTAAAATCCGTGAAGAGAAAGAAATACTTTTTGGTGCTTTTTCTGAAAAATTAACAAAATGTAACAAAATTGAAAAGTGGAGAGGTATTTTCGAATTGGCGCAAAGTAAGAATGTTGTCCCAAAAAACAAAGATTGGACATATGGGTGATTCTCTGCCAACTGTGATTCTTTTTTTAGAAAATTTTCAAAAGCTAAAACTTCTTGGAAACAATTTTTGTTTTGTGTTTGTGGCTTCATTTAGTCAGAGTATCATATCTGTAAAAGCATTTTGCTACAACTTTTAAAGAACAAAAAATATAGTGAAATGTACTAAAACTAGTATATACGATAATGACACTCTTTTTCTTTTTTTTCTTTTTAATTTTTCTCCCTCTTTTTAACCATATTTTTGTTGAGATTCTTGATTTTCTAATACGTTTTGACCTCTTGACATTTCTACTTTCCTTTTTTTCTTTAAAAAATTATCTCTTTTTCATTTTTGAAGTCTGTTCTTCTGAATGGCAACCCATTTCCTTGTGCTGGGTTATTAATTAGTTTTTATTGCACGGAATTATTTTTGTTTGGCTCGTCTGAAGTATTGCTACCGTTCTCATAAAGAAAATTGGTAGAAGAAAATACTATTGCAAAGAATTATTTAATTATATTTATTTAAAGCTCAATAAGTATTTAAATGCCACGGTACTGACATTTAGACAGTTTATGTAACCTCACTTCTCTTTGTTTATGAGAAAAATAATTTCCAGGACAATTTTAGCTTGTGCCTTTAAAAGGAATACAAAATTCTGATAACCAACCAGAAACATGTTATAACATGCTTAAAAAATACTACCACGGTACTGACAAATAAATTTGTGACATAGGTACTTTCATCGCTAGCAAACATATCACTCTTAAAATACAACAACGTACCAAAAACAAAATTACTGTTGTTAAATATACATAAATAGTGTCTCTTTAAGAAAACAACAATACACACGTGTTAAAGCTTAATCAAAATAGCGGTTGAGCGGGAAATCTTTTGAATTCAAAAATAAAACTAAAACCTCGGACAACATTCATTCATGATTATTTTATTCAGCTATAAGTATTTCGACTTAATTTTTGCATTATTTTGTCAACCAAGTATTGCTCTCAAACTTTTCTAAGGGCAACATTTCTATTCAATGAACTATTTCATTCGAAAACAGTAGACTTAATCGGAAAAAAAGGATCGGACATGCCACGGTTATGACATTTTGACCATACTTTTCCAAGCCATGTCGAAGAAGTTGCAAATTTGGTCATGATATTCAATGTAGATTGTAGTTAACAGCTATTTACACAATCAAAACCAAAAATATATACGAATATTTTACATTAAATAACAAAAACAGCACTGGACGCAAAGAATCACAGTTGGAACGGAATCACCCATATATGCGAGATGTTTTTTGGCAAAATTGCAGGAAGTACGCTTTGGTAAGTTTTGTTAATAAAATACCTATTCTTTAATATTTTGCAATCAAATTCAAATTTTTTTTGCAGGCCAAAGTTGAAAATTCGAGAAGAACTGGTTCTGCGGGAGGGAAAGAGTGCAAACTAAACTCTTGCGACAATATCGTTTTAGATATTATTGGCAGAGAGTCTGAAGTGCTTGTTGGACTTGGAGCAGGGTTGCAAAAGCTTAAGCTAATTGTTAGCTTAAGCCCTCATTTAATTCACAAATCAGTAATGGACTTGTGATTTGAGAAATATTTAATTCATAAGCTCTTTGTGATTTGTGAATTGAAAAATATTTAATTCACAAGCTCTTTGTGATTTCTGAATTGAAAAATATTCAATTCATAAGCTCTTTGGGACTTGTGAATTGAAAAATATTCAATTCATAAGTTCTTTGTGATTTGTGAATTGAAAAATATTTAATTCACAAGCTCTTTGGGACTTGTGAATTGAAAAATATTCAATTCATAAGCTCTTTGAGATTTGTGAATTGAAAAATATTCAATTCATAAGCTCTTTGGGATTTGTGAATTGAAAAATATTCAATTCATAAGCTCTTTGAGATTTGTGAATTGAAAAATATTCAATTCATAAGCTCTTTGGGATTTGTGAATTGAAAAATATTTAACTCATAAGCCCTTTGCGATTTGTGAATTGAAAAATATTCAATTCATAAGCTCTTTGGGATTTGTGAATTGAAAAATATTCAATTCATAAGCTCTTTGTGATTTGTGATTTGGAAAATATTCAATTCATAAGCTCTTTGGGATTTAAGAATTGTGGATTTAGGTATTCAATTCATAAGCTCTTTTTGGCTTGTTCTTCACAGTGGATTCGGTTTGTATAGCACGAGAGCTGGGAACGTAAAAAAAAGTATTTTAGTATGACTAGTTTTTTTTATATTATGTCCTCTCTAAGTCCCTAGATTCGCGTGAGGTCAGTCTGGCTGGTGAGAAATGTTGTTTTGTCCGCCATTTTGAAAAAAGGCTTTGAAAATCGTTAAAGCAATTTTCTCGGCTTCTAACGGACGTAGAGTAAAATTTTTTGTTAGGTTTTGTAGGTTGGAAGATTTTATAAAACTTACGCCTCAAACATTTTTATTATCACTTTCCAATGAAAAGTTATTAACGAAAAACTGTCAGCATTTTTTAGAAAAAAATGGTTTTAAGCGTTTATCTCACCTCCTGTTCATCTGACAGAAAAAATTATATCATCCTTTTTTGTAGAGCTCTAAATTTCCAACATTTACGTATATTTAGATTGTATATGGACCAAAAAATGAAAAGAACACAGTAATACAAAATTGGCAATATCTAGCAAATAATTCCTTAATGGACAATATTCATTCATATAAGCTCTTTGGGATTTGTGAATTAAAAAATTACTCAATTCATAAGCTCTTTGGGATTTGTGAATTGAAGAATAAGCTCTTGTGGATTTAAGAATATATACATACGTATGAGGTTTTTTCCACCTGGGTCCCGCTGTGCGCCATGAGAAAGAGCCCTCTTCTAAAGTAGTAAAACACTTGCACCTATTGTGTGTGTGTCCCTCTACATGAATCCATCGTTATTTTGCAGCAGCAGTGCAGCGCCGCCGCCGCGCGCCGTGCCGGCCATACGAATCGTATTGTTCATTAAGGAATTATTTGCTAGATATTGCCAATTTTGTATTACTGTATTCTTTTCATTTTTTGGTCCACATACAATCTAAATATACGTAAATGTTGGAAATTTAGAGCTCTACAAAAAAGGATAATATAATTTTTTCTGTCAGATGAACAGGAGGTGAGATAAACGCTTAAAACCATTTTTTTCTAAAAAATGCTGATAGTTTTTCGTTAATAACTTTTCATTGGAAAGTGATAATAAAAATGTTTGAGGCGTAAGTTTTATAAAATCTTCCAACCTACAAAACCTAACAAAAAATTTTACTCTACGTCCGTTAGAAGCCGAGAAAATTGCTTTAACGATTTTCAAAGCCTTTTTTCAAAATGGCGGACAAAACAACATTTCTCACCAGCCAGACTGACCTCACGCGAATTTAGGGACTTAGAGAGGACATAATATAAAAAAAAACTAGTCATACTAAAATACTTTTTTTTACGTTCCCAGCTCTCGTGCTATTATAAAAACCGAATCCACTGTGAAGAACAAGCCAAAAAGAGCTTATGAATTGAATACCTAAATCCACAATTCTTAAATCCCAAAGAGCTTATGAATTGAATATTTTCCAAATCACAAATCACAAAGAGCTTATGAATTGAATATTTTTCAATTCACAAATCCCAAAGAGCTTATGAATTGAATATTTTTCAATTTACAAATCGCAAAGGGCTTATGAATTAAATATTTTTCAATTAACAAATCCCAAAGAGCTTATGAATTGAATATTTTTCAATTCACAAATCCCAAAGAGCTTATGAATTGAATATTTTTCAATTCACAAGTCCCAAAGAGCTTGTGAATTAAATATTTTTCAATTCACAAATCACAAAGAGCTTATGAATTGAATATTTTTCAATTCACAAATCACAAAGAGCTTATGAATTGAATATTTTTCAATTCACAAATCACAAAGAGCTTATGAATTGAATATTTTTCAATTCATAAATCAAAAATAGCTTGCGAATTAAATCTTTTTTAATTCACAAGTCCCAAGATAGCTTATGGCTTATAGATTTTTTAATTCATAAACTCGCAACCCTGACTTGGAGTAAGGGATTCCATGACAAACATAAATGGTAATTAAATGATATGAGCTACGATTCTTTACGCTATGTTGCTATGTTTTTCATAATGTACATATGTATTTCTTATCATTGAAATGTTTTAGAAGGATCAGCTATTTCATCACAATCTGCTACTGAAAATTCGAATCTTGCAATGCGATCTAACGATGTCTCTTTCCCACCTTCAGCATCGAAGCCAAGAAGTAATGATAATCATATATTTTAACTTTTTTTAAACTAAATTTATTTTAGAAAGGAAAATCAACACAAGACAATCGAGCTACAATGAAGGGAGTGTTCTTAATATAAAGAAGAAAACATTAATGATAGAGCACATTGAGCTTATAAATATAAAAGCAAGGTTGGAAATAGCTCTATTAAAAAATAAAACAGCTCGGCCTCTCTTTTTCGCTTGAGGAGTTAGGGGAAGTTCCGTTGTCCAACACCAACACAAATATTGATGATGGCGGTGATAATGAAAGCAATGACTCTTCAGAAGAAAATAGAATAATTCTTAATGCAACAGAATATTAAAAAAGTTAAATTATTGCAATAAAATTTATTTAAACAAAAAAGTCTATTAAAAAGAATCTATTTTATGCGGGCTATATACAAATTAAAAGATGTTATTGCAAAGTTTCTCTGTATTGATTATGTTGCGTGGTGTTTCTCTATCTCTTAAATTTTAACATTCTTCAAGTTTGTCTTTCAAACAGTCAAGTGCGAGTTGTATTTTCTGCTCCCCCCCGAAGGTTATATACGAAGAACTTCTATACCAGGGATGGCGAACTTTTTTAGAGCCTCGTACCATTTAAAAAAAATAAATAATTTGAAACACCATCGCCAAGGCGTGCCAAAATACAGCTTTGATCTAGTTTTTAGTGACTTCTAAACAAAAAAAAAGATTTCCCAGTGCGCAGCACTTTATTTTTTGTAAACATTTTAACTTACTTTTGAAATGTATAAGTAGGTTTCAATCCATTTTAATAAAAGAAACAATTCTAATAAAAAGAATATTATAAATGTTATCCATTTCGGAAAGTAAGGATTCACACGTATAGGTAGACGAAAATATTGTCTAGATAGGAAATTCCAGCTTTTCAAACAGCTTTAAGACGAAAACTAAACTTGATGCAAACAGCTGTTGCTGTCGCTCAAAGGTGCAATCGGATTTCTTAATTGATGACGTTTCCATAATATTTCGTCACGTGAATTCAATGGCACGTTCGCCATCGCTGTTCCATAAAATTACTGGGTGAACATTCTGCGTGGGTGTTTTTTCTTCTTTTCGATTTCATTTCTCAGTTGGGAAAAAAGTTCGAGTGCAGGGTGTTCCAAAGTATATTGATATTTAACAAACAATTTATAGAATTTTTAGCTGTGTTAATAATACTTTATATTTGTCTTATTAATGGAGTATGGAGAAAAAAGAATGAAACAGAATTTAAAACAGCAAATTTCTGTGGTTAGTTAAATTCTTTGCAATTAATAAACAATCAAACCTGCATTGGGATGGACATGATCACATGGCTTTTGAACTCTTTTCCAGCATATTAAATGAATAAGTTGATATCAAATCGTGAAAAAGAAGAAAAAACACCCACGCAGAATGTGCACTCACTATTTTATAGGAGTTTTTTTTTGTACCTTACATCCCCTTCCTCTCTATCCGTATCATGACGATGCCCATATGGAACAAATAAAAGCAAAAATTGCATTCAGAGCAGCAAAACTGCTTAGGAGGAAAGGGACCAGCATGTTCTTCTGTTTATGTTGGCTCCTCAAAGCAAAAATTAAAAACGTCATAGACCAGACATATATAGGGAAGGGGAGAAGAAAACACAACTTGCACTTTACTGTTTGAAGAAAAAACATGAGCCAGACTTAAAAGAATACAAATTTATGAGATGGGGAAGCACCACACAAGGATAGGTATTTTTATATTTACTTGAGAGTTCAAATGCTGCAAAAAATCTACTCAGAGAATACTATACTGGAAAATGATTTATACTTTTCAATTCAACTTTTTATTTTTATTTTATTTTTCAATTTTAATATTTTATAATGCAATTTTTACATATTTAAAATGTGATATTGCCGTATCTATATCCATATTAATTATATATTTTGATTTCATATATTATGTATGCTCATCTGACTTTCCACATCAATCAATTCAATTAGCATTAAAAAAGTATATTCTTAAGTTAATTTTCAAAAAAGCGTAAAAAAGCTTGCTGCCTTATTTGAGCTTCACGCCGTGACTCTGAAAGCACAGTTCGGTCACTTTCTTGGGATTCTGGAGCTGGAATGCTGTCTATGTTTTCCGATTCGGGATATTCTTGGTGTAAATATTTTGAACTTATGTTTATTAATGTAGCACAGCTTTAAAAAATATTTCCTGCGTAGACAGGATTAACACGTAGGTGGTTCAAACAAGGACATTTTTCCTTAAGACCACCAAATGCGCACTCAATAAACTGTCTTGCTCGTTTGTGAGCTCTATTATACCTTTCAGTGGCAGATGGGTTTGAATGCAAGGTTGAAGGTGGCATAAGCCATGTCCTTAAGGGATACGCACTATCTCCCAATATAACCGCATTCGGAAATGGTCTCCATCCGTTCTCCATTCGATCGAATAGGTTGCTGTTTCTCAGTACCTTCGCACCGTGGACGCTTCCAGGCCACTTTGCACTTACAAAATAAAATGTTAGGTCGGGTCCACATACTGCCATACAATTTATGGAATGGTTGCCATGTTGGTCTACAAAAACTGACTCGTTGTCGGATGGAGCATCAATTTTGATAAGTATTCCATCAACTGCACCACAAACCTCTGGAAAACCACCCTTTTCAAAAAATGTATGGATAACGTCATTTACGTTTTCAGGCCAGCATATTTGAAGATCGAATTCAACTTCATTAATGGCGGTGGTGACTTCAGCCACACAGTGTTCTTGCTAACACCATGCATATCACCGATTGTATGATATTGGGATCCAGAACCATACCAATGAAGAGCGATTAAAAGCTTCTGCCTGACACTCAATGCCCTGTTTCTATTTGAATGTGACATAAGCTTTGCTGCAAGCCTGTTAACAAGATATTCTACCGCGGCGCTTGAAATTCGAAATTTTTCAATAAAAAATTGTTCGCTTATATCAAAATTAATCCGGTTTCGACAAATTCTAACCGTTTCATTTTCATCACTTTCGTCAGATGATTCAAAACTAAACATTTTACTTAATAATCACAATGAGTATATGGAATATCAACGCGTTTTAAAAGGCAACGGCTTCATATTAAATCCAAGCTAACAATAGGTGTTTTAGTCTCACTTTGATTAATGTACATAGGTAAATTATCCCATAAAACAACTCGTTAATAAATCGTTTTTCCATTTTGCTCTTTAGAACAAATAATCAAATTATGCAAATATAAAACAGCAACAATGCATTTTCTCTCCTTCTAGTACTTTGTATACGCAGTTACACGTGAAAGCTTAGATTTACTTAATTTTTCATTATAAAACTCTAAATAATAATTTAGAAAACATAAAACTGCATATTATTTATGCTTCATATAAAATTAAAAAAAATCATTTGTTATGAGCTAACAATTTTGAATTCATCAGTTGAATTGTTTTAACAATCTAACAATCATTTTTAACACTTGTCGTTTCGTGGTACAGAACACGAGAATTTCAATATTTTCCACTTGCTCTAGACTGTGTTAATTATTGTTAAGAAGATTGCTAACTTTTATTTGGTGGTACAGAAAACATTGTTAATTGTTAAAATTTGCTTCTTTAACTTTACTTGTTGGTTTGTGTTACAGAATTCTCGTATATTTTCTTCGAGTTATTTAACAATCGTTAAAGGAAATTTAACTTGTTAAATGTTAACGCATACATCTTTGTGGTACAGAAATTTATTTTCTTGATAAATTTGTATGTTAAGAATTTACTTGTTAGAAAGTTAGATTGTTGTTTTGTGGTACAGGCCCAGATGGTCGTATGCATATACACCGAGAAGAAAGAAACAGATTTCTCCATTTGTCATAGCCGTGACAGAGAGATATATTATTACGCTCGCTAGTGGTATGAGTTATTATAGTCTAAGAGCCAGTGGTGGGCAGCCTTACGGTATTTCAGTACGATTCATATTAAGTGGAGGTATTGTCCTAGACCTCCTGAGCATGGAATGGACATTCCTAATCCAAAGTCATAGTACCTCTGGGAGCAGTGGGGTCACAAAAGCCGAAAAAATCGACCTCGAAAACGTGATAACAGTACGTCTGCCTCTTTGATATGTTAGACTACATAGTTTTTGCTATTCAAAAATAGTAAAGGCAGACATAGGGCGTAGTACCTCTAGGAGTAACGGAATTTTTAAAAATGGCCCAGAAAAATTCCTAAAAAATAAGCTTTTTTTCTTAGGTACAAAAAAGCACTTTTTCTTGATGGAATACGTTCAAGTCTTTTATATTTTAATACTTATAGTCAATTTAACTAACAAAAATAGTTTGCAGACTTCTTAATGGAATTTAGAAATACAAATATTAGGGAAAAAACTCCATACATATTTCACTGTTTCTTTTCAAATACAACTAAATGTATTTCCCGTTGAGCAATACGTCTGCCTATTTGACATAATTAGTAGTATAGTTTTTATTAATTATAAAAAATATTAGCAGATACATGGTGACGTTAATTGTTTTTTAACGAAATTTTGAAAAAAGCCTTAAAATCTCTTTAAAAATTCAGCTGTATTAAAAAACTTAAAAGAAAAAAGTTTTTACTGGAGGAGTATGTTTGTCTCTTTGATATAATAATTCTTATAGTTTCATTTATTAAAAAAAAAATTATGAGCAGCTTCGTGCATTACCCAAATCTATAACGGAATTTAAAAAAAATAAGTTTTGAAAAATTCCATAAAAATTCCGATGTATTTCAAAAGCAAAAAAAAATATTTTAACTAATGCAATACGTCTGCCTCTCTGATATATTAATTTGTATACTCTCTTTTATTAGACAAAAATAATAACAGGTCCCTGGTGCGGTACCTGTATTTATAACGGAATTTAAAAAAAGCTTTGTAAAACTCCATACAAACTCCACTGTATTTCAAAAGCAAAATAAAAATGTTTTAATTAAAGCAATATGTCTGCCTCACTGATATGCTAATACTAATACTCTCTTTTGTTAAGAAAAAGTATACACCTGGTATAGTATCTATATTTATAACGGAAATTTGAAAGGAGGCCTTTGGAAAACTCCATACAGGTTCCGCAGTATTTCAAAGGCAAAAACAAAATGTTTGAACCTACGCAATATGTCTGCCTCTCTCATATGTTAATACTGATACTCTCTTTTGTCAGAATAAATTATAGCAGGCACCTGGTACAGTACCTAAATTTATAACGGAATTTTGAAATAAAAGGCATTTTGAAAACTCCATGCAAGTTCCGCTGTATTTCAAAGGCCAAAACATAATGTTTTAACTTAAGCAATACGTCTGCCTCCCTGATATGTTAATATCGATACCCTTTTTTGTTAAAAAATAATTATAGCAGACACCTGGTACAGTACCTAGATTTATAACGGAATTTTGAAAAATTTTCTTTTGAAATACAGCGGAATTTGTATGGAGTTTTTCATGCTTTTTTTCAAAATTCCGTTGTAAATGTAGGTACTGTACCAGGTGTCTGCTATAATTATTTTTTACGAAAAAGAGTATCGATATTAACATATCAGGGAGGCAGACATATTGGGTTGGGGTCAGAATCCCGAAAACCGAAATCCCGAAAACCCAAAATCCCGAAAATCCAAAATCCCGAAAACCCAAAATCCCGAAAATCCACAATCCCGAAAACCCAGAATCCCGAAAACCCAATATCCCGAAAACCCAGAATCCTGAAAACCCAGAATCCCGAAAACCCAAAATCCCGAGACCCCAAAATCCCGAAAACCCAGAATCCCGAAATTGAAATCCCGAAAAATTTCAGGAAAAGTATTTCTAGATTTTTGATGTACATAATTTCTGTTTTATCTTACCTGTATGGGAAAGGCAAAAATTGTGTAAAAATTTTCATCTGAAAAATAATTAGTTTTGAAGAACTAAGTAAAACATAACGAGATAAAGGAGACAACGAAGATACTTTAAAGACGTTTCCTAAATATGTTCATAGATTTTCTACATACCTATAAATGTTTGTATGTGCACTACGTGAATACTCTTTGATATGTTTCATTTTAAATGAAGATGGGATGCACTTACTTCGAAATTAAGTACTTCTTTATACTTTGTTTGTTGAATAAAACCATTTTAATGATATGATCAATTAAAACCAATCTTATATACAAGAAACTTAGTGTACGAAAGTTTTAGGAATGTGCCTAAGTCAGAATACAAGCAAAACACGATAAAAGTTAAAAAAACATTTTTTTTTAATTCAGAATATTAAATAAAAATCAACATGCTGAAGCTAGGAAGATGGTTTAAAAACGATTTTAATATCGGAATTCAGTTAAAATCCAGATTTGTGATACATAACTGTTTTTAATTTGTTAAAACTATTTGATTAAGATTCAATAAGGCCAGATCCACCCTATTTTGCCGATACCGATACGCTATCGCTACAATAAAATATTTTTACATAAGAAAAACTGAAAGGAGCGAAAGCGTATCAGGTATCGATGATGTGAATGTGTAGGTACTCATTGTGTCATGTTTTATAATACTTTATCATGTATCGCTATCGATATCAGAGCTTTAATGTGAATTTGGCCTAAAACTTTGTCAGTAAAGTCACAGTAATGGCTGTAACCTTTTTTTTCCAAGTAGAGTTTCGGGATTTTGGCCTTTCTGAATTTTGGGTTTTCGGGATCTTAGGTTTTCGGGACTTTGGGTTTTCGGGATTCTGGGTTTTCGGGATTCTGGGTTTTTGGTATTCTGGGTTTTCGGGATTCTGGGTTTTCGGGATTTTGGGTTTTCGGGTGTCTGGGTTTTCAGGATTTTGGATTTTCGGGATTTTGGGTTTTCTGGATTCAGAATTTCGGGATTGTGTCCGTCTCCCATACATATTGCTTAAGTTAAAACATTTTGTTTTTGCCTTTGAAATACAGCGGAATTTGTATGGAGTTTTCCAAAGGCCTTTTTTTTTAAATTCGGTTATAAATGTAGGTACTGTACCAGATGTCTGCTATAATTATTTTTTAACAAAAAAGAGAGAGAGATCAGGGAGGCAGGCATATTGCTTAAGTTAAAACATTATGTTTTGGCCTTTGAAATACAGCGGAACTTGCATGGAGTTTTCCAAATGCCTTTTTTTCAAAATTCCGTTATAAATTTAGGTACTGTACCAGGTGTCTGCTATAATTTTTTCTGACAAAAGAGTATCAGTATTAACATATGAGAGAGGCAGACATATTGCTTAAGTTCAAACATTTTGTTTTTGCCTTTGAAATACAGCGGAACTTGTATGGAGTTTTCCAAAGGCCTTTTTTCAAATTTCCGTTATAAATATAGATACTATACCAGGTGTATACTTTTTTTCTAACAAAAGAGAGTATTAGTATTAGCATATCAGTGAGGCAGACATATTGCTTTAATTAAATCATTTTTATTTTGCTTTTGAAATACAGCGGAGTTTGTATGGAGTTTTACAAAGCTTTTTTAAAATTCCGTTGTAAATACAGGTACCGCACCAGGGACCTGTTATTATTTTTGTCTAATAAAAGAGAGTATACAAATTAATATATCAGAGAGGCAGACGTATTGCATTAGCTAAAATATTTTGTTCTTGCTTTTGAAATACATCGGAATTTTTATGGAATTTTTCAAAACTTATTTTTTTTAATTCCGTTACAGATTTGGGTAATGCACGAAGCTGCTCAAACTTTTTTTTTTAATAAATGTAACTATAAGAATTATTATATCAAAGAGACAAACATACTCCTCCAGTAAAAACTTTTTTTCTTTAAGGTATTTTAATACAGCTGAATTTTTAAAGAGATTTTAAGGCTTTTTTCAAAATTTCGTTAAAAAACAATTAACGTCACCATGTATCTGCTAATATTTTTTATAATTAATAAAAACTATACTACTAATTATGTCAAATAGGCAGACGTATTGCTCAACGGGAAATACATTTTGTTGTATTTGAAAAGAAACAGTGAAATATGTATGGAGATTTTTCCCTAATATTTGTATTTCTAAATTCCGTTAAGAATCCAGGTACTACAGGAGGTGCCTGAAAACAATTTTTTTTAGTTAAATGGACTATAAGTATTAAAATATAAAAGACTTGAGCGTATTCCTTCAAGAAAAAGTGTTTTTTTGTACCTAAGAAAGAAAGCTTATTTTTTTAGGAATTTTTCTAGACCATTTTTAAAAATTCCGTTACTGCTAGAGGTACTACGCCCTATGTCTGCCTTTACTATTTTTGAATAGCAAAAACTATGTAGTATAACATATCAAAGAGGCAGGCGTACTGCTATCACGTTTTCGAGGTCGATGTTTTCGACTTTTGTGACCCCACTGCTCCCAGAGGTACTATGACTTTGGATTAGGAATGCCCATTCCATGCTCAGGAGGTCTAAGACAATACCTCCACTTAATATGAATCGTACTGAAATACCGTAAGTTTGCCGACCACTGGCTCTTAGACTATTAGTTACGAGGCTCGTACCTAGGTCGTGGTCTTCGATAGAGGAAGTTTGAATGATCAAAGATATGTGGAGGAAGTTCTTATTATGAAAAAATATCTACTAAACCGTAAGATACGTGGGTGGGTGGTTAATTGTGCGTCTGAGTGTATGTATCATTAGACCGTTTTGTCTATCATTGTTTTTTCCATGTGAACCCTTTTTTGCCTTTGTGATCGGATAAGTTCGTAGTGAAAGCAATGGAAAACGATGTTAGAGTATACCTGTGTATACAAACTAAATTATACCGTTAACCGCAAAGTGTTCTTGTTTTTAAGTGACTAAAGATTTTTATTAAAAACGAACAAATGAATGCCGAAAACTTAAAATATATTCTAGAATGTATCAGTGCAGAGGATGATACATGTATATTTAATACTCTGTTAAATGATGAAGAGGATGATGACGAGGACGTTTTACTGGAAATGTTGGGGGCCAGTACAACAGCGAAACGAAACTGCATCCATTATTATTTGGAGGTAGTCGTTCCTTCCTATACGGAAAGAGAATTCGTAACACATTTCCGAATAAAACGTTCTTTATTCGAGTCTTTGGGCTAGGTAGGAACTTCTATAAATTTTCAAAAAAAAAAATATTTTTGTTCTATTTTAAAGGTATGAGTGTTCCAAAGCATACCAAATGCTTCGACCGGACAAAAGATTGTCTACTCATAAGAGCACTGCCGTCTTTTTATGGTTTGCTGGACACGAGGCTCTCAGCTTTAGGGACTTGGCAGACCGATTTGACCTTTCAATTTCGACTGCGTCTGTCATCATTGAAAGGTTGACAATGTTTATAAGCAGCTTAAGTCCAGAAGTGATAAAATGGCCTAACGAAGTAGAGAAAGCACAAAGTAAGTGAAAGTTAAATTATTCACGAAATTAAATTTCCAATTCTTTTTTTTTTAATTGAGTATTTCAAAATGTTGTGTTCAAAATCACCCCTGTTCTGATTTCCGTTTGGATTACAATCCAAATTACGAATTCAATACCAGAATAGTCGATATTCAAACCTGTTTTTCTTACGAAATCCATAAAAATAAAATTCAAAAAGTTAGCATTAAAAAAATATGTGTATAAATCAATTAAATTTAAAAACAAGCGAAAAATATAAGTGGTGTCGTTGCCCGTGCCTTTTAAGTGACAATCTACTGGTGTATTATAAGTTTTAACTAACATAAAACATAAATTCACATTTTTAAAATTTAAGAAAAAGTTAAACTTCAAATGAATTCCAAATGAAAAGCTGATATTGAATCCGCCCGAAAATCAAAACACGCACTCATTCCTCAAGTATTGAAAACGAAAAGTATTTAAAAACACAGAGAGTTTGAAAACGCCTTTAGTTTTTTAATTGATCGGAATTCAGTACACGGGTGAATAGTGGGATTCCGAGATCAAATGAGGCACTGGACAATAGCTTTGTTTATCATTACATTAGTCAATTTATGTTTTTTGTTTATTTACTAATAGGTTGCACTGATGGATCCCATATTGTAATCGACCCGCCATCCATCAACAAGGACGAGTACATTGATAGAAAAGGCACCACCAGCATATGTGTGCAAGCGATTTGCAATGAAAATAAAAAGTTCATCAATGTTTTCATTGGATTTCCCGGGTCCTGTCATGACAGCTGGGTATTAAAGAACTCTAAAATTTATAAAAAGTTAAACACTTCCAGTGGAGGTAGTAAACATTCAACTTTATAAGAAAATAATTTTCTAATATATACGTATACCTACCAACTCTTTTCAGATTACTACTTACTTGGCGATTCAGCCTACCCATGTACGAACCATTTGGTGACTCCGTATAGAGACAACGGACACTTGACCAGTCAGCAAAAAAGGTTCAACGTCAAGCTGAGCTCATGCCGTGTTGCCATTGAACATTCTTTTAGTATATTAAAGCAAATATTCCGGCTGCTTTAAGGTAGAACTATAATAGTCGGAAGCTGTCGGAAGCTAGTGTCAAAACCGAAAGAAAAGTAGCTTTCCGAAACGTCAAACAGATAAGTGGCCCATAATACTAAAGTATACTTAAGTGAAAGGGATTATCTGTCAAAGCATCTGAATTGTTTTGTTTGGTATTCAAATAATTACTTGATAAATCAAGTATTTTATATAAATTTTTATTTGGTATTAATTTTATTCGAAATGGATTCAGAATTAAATGAAATTTTAGAAAACATTAAATTGATGAAGTTGGCATAAGATATTTTCAGAGTTTTGGTTGAAATAAATGATTATTGTGAAACAAAAAGATACCGGTCATGTTGTGTGCGTCCTATCAATAGAGATAGAAACCAAAACGGTTTTTTCAAAGTAACGTTTTTGAAAATGAAAGAACTGGATGTTGACCAATTTTTTATATATACGTGGATGAGTCCAGAGCATTATTATGTTTTACTGACGATTTTGCAACCATTTCTTATTAAATCGTCAATAAGAGAGCCCATTTCTCCGGAATGTCACCTGGCTGTGATTTTACTGTTAAGTGATTAATTAAAGAATCGAAGATTGTTGTTAAAAGTAATGTTTTTGATCTTAAGCTATTTATCACAGGCACATCCATACAATCTTTGGCATGGTAATTCAAATTTGGAAAGCCCTCTTCCCTGTTTACCTCTCGGAACCAAACATTGTTGATTTCAAGCAGATATCTTCGGAGTTTTGGAATTGTATAGGTGCAATTGACGCCATTAGATGTCCATCCAAAAGTGGAAGCCAATACTTCAACTACAAAAAGCACTTCAGTATTGTTTTAATGGCTGTATGTGATGCCAATTATAGGTTTACATACGTAGATGTTGGTGCATACGGAAGTCAAAGCGATTGAGGTAAACTTTAATGTACCTTCTTACACACATAAATATCTATTTATATGATCAACCTATTTATCAACCTCATCTTGCATAGGCATTATTCAAGCGATTAGTTTTGGAAAGAGGATTTTTAATAATGCCCTTCCGATCCCACCTCTCAAAAACTTTCCCAATTCAGAGACAAAAATTCCGCATTTCTTTGTTGGTGATGCTGCCTTTTCCTTAGGACCACACCTAATGCGACCTTTTCCAGGTTTGCTGTTATCGGCGGAAAAGGAGAATTTTAAAAAAAGGCTATCAAGAGCTCGCCGAACTATTGAAAATAGCTTCGGGATTCTAGTTTCACGTTGGCGCATATTGCTTACGACAATTCATATGTTTCCCGAAAATGCAGAAAAAGTAGTGTTGGCTTGTTTAGCACTACATAATTTTTAATGATGAATAGGAGTAATGCTTCATCGGCGTACTGTCCAAATCATTACGTGGATTGGGAAGACACGGATGGTCAACAGCACGATGGATTATGGCGCAGTGAAGTCCAAAATAACATTCCATCGATAGTACCATCAACAAACATACATCAATATGGTGGAAAATCATCAACTTTCATTAGAAATATCCTCTGAATATTTAAAAAGAAATTAAGCAAAAAAGTAACATTAATTATGTACATATCTCTAAAACTATTTATTTTATTTATTACAAAAAATTACAGTTAAAATTAAAAACATACCTCAAAAATATATATTAAAAATTACAGATATTTATTACAAAAATTTACTGTTTCAATGGATTTTAAATTTTGATGAATGAGTGGGTGCGTTCCTATTGGAAATTAAAATCAATTAATGAATTACTCTTACTCTACGTTCCCACTAAAACGAAATCTGATATTTCAGCGGAAAATTTTTGAGATTTTAAATTGGTGGAGCAGGATTTCACTAAGATTTCGTTGAAATCTAGAGTTTTATTGAGATTTCGTTGAAATTTCCATGATATCTCCTTCCATCAATTTAAAATATCAAAAGTTTCCATCTGAAATCTCGAATTTAGTTTTGATGAGAACATAGCATTGTACTCATATCAAAGGCAGTATAAATTCAAAATTACAGGTTTAGAAAAGTGTTCCGTCTTTCATTTTTTCTTTAACGCAAATGATATAATATATTATATAAATCTAATAAAGATTTTATCAAAAAGACTCAACAAAGTATTATGACCGATATAAATTCAATCAGTTATAAAAAAATTTACTGTTCAAATTCGCTCTTTGAAAATTATATTAAGTTATTCAATGACTTCTCGAGTACTTTTTGAAATGTTGTATAAAGGCTCTCCCAAACCGAAAGCGAAATCAAAGCGAATCATCGCAAAGATAGTTTTTTGTTGTCGTTTCGCCGAGGACGCGAAATAGTTCACCAATAATACAAAATACGAAAGATACACAATGCTAAGCAACAACAAAAAACCGTCTTTGAGAACGATTCGCTATGATTTCGCGTTTGTTTGGGAGAGCCTTTCGTTTGGATAATGTTCTAAAATGTTTTAAAGGAACTTGGGTAAATTAAAAAAAAAACTTTATGAAAGTGTCAATCACCGCTGTTCTGATTTCCATTCGGAATCAAATTGATAAATCATACTCTGAAATTAGGTAGTACAAATTCACTTCCACAATAATCAAGGTTTTTCTTTCGAAATCGATAGAAAAAATCGAAACGTAGTATATATTAAAAAGTAATCTTATGTGAATAAATTAAATTTAAAAACAACTGCAAAAAAGTAAGTGGTATATCCGCGGCTTTGTAGTGAAAATCTTGTGGTGTGTCTACCCGTATTTGCAACAAAAAAAATATTTTTCGAGAAAGGACTAAAGTTCAAATTAATTCAAAATTTCAAGCTGATTTTCAATCAACCAGAAAATCAAAACAAGACTCAGAGAGTTTGAAAACGAAAGAGTTCTTTGATCAATCAGAATTCAGAACAAGGTGAGTGTTATTTAGAAAAATTCAAAATTGTTCTTTAAGCTTCTATGAATCAATTTTAAAAATTTTCGTGAATTCTTTAAAAAACATTCTAAAAAATTATCGAAAAGAAATTTTAAATTTTAATAATATCTTTTTGAAGCTTAAATCCAAGCTTAAATTCTAATAATTCACGAGAAATTTTTTAATTACATAATTAAATTAAAAAAAACGAATTTCATATTTTTTTAAAATAATGTTTTGAAAAGTTGTAAGTTTATGTTTAAAATTCGCGATAATTTTTAAAATTACATTTAATCGACTTTTTATTTTTTTGTGCAACCATATTTCTTTGAAGTTTTTGTCATGCTTTGCTAAATCATGCTTAATATACTACCTTTTTGTGTACTTTTGATTGAACTTGTTTTTACTTACTGACAAATTGGCATAATTACAATTCATAAAATATAAACAATTAACTTAAAAATGATTACTAAGAGTTTTTTAATGCCAACAAAAATTAAAAACTATGCATAAATTATGATAATTTGTCAGTCTTGTACATTCAGCATTACATTCTTCTCTTAATTTGTCCCTTATCTATAGAACTTTGCCGAAAATATCAGATTTAAGTTCATCTTTTGGCGAAGATGGAAAGCCCTTGGTCATCGCAAGGACAGTTTGGATGAAAGGCTCATCACCGTCACCATCATCACTTTTGTTTTTTCCAGCAGTGATTCGGTCCTCCAACTTTGACATTACACTGCCAAATTGGTCGAAAAGGCCATCCAATGAACTTTTTTTCTTTTTTGTAGGTGGTGAGGTTAAATCTTCTTCGATGAAGGCCTCGAAAGTATAATCCTCCATGTTTTTATGTTGAGTTTCGGAAAAATTTGAACCCGGTAATTCATTACTTTGCGTCCTGCAAACATTTTTGTCAATATGGAACCAAATAGGTAAAATATTCGCGGTCTCGTTACATCTTTTAGGAAAAGCATTTCATTAAAAAGTGCCCATTCAGTTTCTTCAATGGCTCCACTTCCAGAGGGGCTTTCCTTTTTAGTTCCCTCACAAACTTCTCTCAGCGACGTTCATTTGGCTTTGCACTCACAAGCTTCAAATAAAAAAAGAATGAGTTAATCATAACATATTATATTTAACGTACAAAATGCATAACATGTAATGAAATAAACTAAAATTCATCGAACTAAAATGGAACAGCAAATACAAAAGTTTTCCCGTTGAAGAAACGAAGACTCTTCTTGATTCTAGTATGGTTCTATAGTTGATTTTTTAAATGCCATAGAAAACTATAAATTTTTTGTTTCTTATTCGTAATCAGTTGAGTGGAGTCATCCATAGCGTGAGAAGCGCAGTATCACGGATAATAGAGTTATGTACATACGCATCCCAGTACAAATAAAAATTACAATACTTTTCCTTGCAAGCTCTTTTTCTTCTTCCTCAAAAATTAAAGTTGATAGAACAACCGATTGTCTAATCTGTAGGTGATATTTTATATGAGTGTGCGTGTGTAAATCTATCTTTTATTAACATCATATACAGTATACATATGTATATGTAGGTTACACAGATTTGATCAAAATGGGGTATATCTCACGATGCAAAAGAAGTAATTTTTGCTTTGGACTGTGTGTGAAGTCTATTGTGGTTTTCCTTTCGACCAAAAAAGTCGATTTTCTGATTTTTTCGACCTGAGATCAACTTTTGCTTTCGATTTTTTTTCGACTTCAGGTCGATTCTTCAAATCTCAATTTTTAGAAAGACTTACACGCATTTGCACACACACCAAAATAAACTGACATAAATCTGAGCGTATTAGTTTGCATTTGGCATTTCGCAGTGTTTTTTTACTTTCGATAAGAAGGTGGTGTTTGTTGGACAAATTTATGAATAGAAAAATAGTCACTAACATAATTACAAAAGCAAATCAAATCTCATTTTGTGTTCTATTTACCACTAAAAAAATTATTATCTGACCACCAGATCTGAAATGGTTGAATGGAAAACCACTATAGTATTTTTGGTAGTATGCTGATGATGATGGCAAACACCAACACAATTCTTATGTGGTTTTCCATTCAACCATTTCAGATTTGGTGGTCAGATCATAATTTTTTAGTGGTAAATAGAACACAAAATGAGATTTGATTTGCTTTTGCAATTGTGTTAGTGACTATTTTTCTATTGATGAATTTTTCCAACAAACACCACCTTCTTATCGAAAGTAAACAACACTGCGAAATGCCGAATGCAAACTAATACGTTCAGATTTATGTCAGTTTATTTTGGTGTGTGTGCAAATGCGTGTAAATCTTGCTAAAAATTGAGATTTGAAGAATCGACCTGAGATTGAAAAAAAAATCGATTTTTTTGGTTGAATGGAAAGCAAAAGTTGATCTCAGGTCGAAAAAATCAGAAAAAAGTCGACTTTTTTGGTCGAAAGGAAAACCACATTAGATATTGAATTTTCAAAAAAAGAAAAAAAAATATAATTCAAAAAATACTTTTTTTGAAAATTTTTGAGAATATTTAATTGGTGGACATATTGCAGAAACCGGTAAATTTGGTTCTATGAAAATGAAGAAGATAACTAATGTATGGAATGACCAGAAAACGCTATGTACCAAGTTTAAGGAAAATTAATCCAGCCATTAAGGCTGTAGCCGAACAGACAGGAACAAACAGACAGACAGACAGAATTGTAAAACCCACTTTTTTCGTCTTCTGGTTCACTCCCAGAAGACGGCAAAGGGCTGTTCAATAAATATGAGCAAATCAGAATACTCGTGAAATAGCTATAACTCCAGCCTAAACACTTGGTAATAACATACACAGGTTGTTGTTGTTCATTCATAGTTCATAAATTAGTGAACTAGTAACAGCTCCGACATTCCGACAAAAAACCACTGTAAACTATGTATGAATATCCAACAAGATTAGAGTTCCTATCCGGGCCAGGCAAAGCTTCTATAAGAAGGTTTTTTATAATACAAATTCTATTTAGTACCGAGTACCAAGTAGAAGACTTAGCATTAAGGATTGAACTTGTTGAATTATTTATTTCAGTAGTATATATAATTTATATTATAAAAAAAGCCTTCTTATCTTTAAAATATTCATCATAAAATCGTATGATTTCCTAGAAATTAATACAAAGTTTTTGGCATTTGGAAATTCTGTGTACCTACCAACCTATATTCTTCTCCCATGCCCATTTCAAAAAAGTGGTACTAGAATATAGCTTATATTATTTCCTGTATATTACGAACTTTATCCAAATGATCAGATCAATTGAACTCAAGTTGTATACCTAAGCAATGCTATGTAGCTTTCGTATCAAGAAAATCAGTACATTTATTATTTGCATATATACTTGGCTTTATATAATAGAAATGCGCTTTCAATTCAATCGAAATAATTTGTAGTGAAAAACAAAATCACAACAAAAACATAAATGTTAAAAAAGGAGCCAAGTTCTTATGTGTACAAGAAACCTGTGCGTAAAAAGTCTGCCAAAAAAAGTAATGAGATCTAAAATATATGCCAAGTTTTAGGTTCATGAAGTTTAATACAAATATCTTAAGTAGAGTAATATCGAAACAATTCCAAATCATGACAGAAATTTGGTAATTAATGATTACTGATTAAAATTTGGTGGGTTCACTGGTCAAGTTTTCATACATTTTAAATTTGTGATTAAGTAAGTATTTAAGAGAAAACTTGCCAAGTAAATCCACCAAACTTTAATCAGTAATCATTAATTACCAAATTTCTGTCATGATTTGGAATTGTTTCGATATTACTCTACTTAAGATATTTGTATTAAACTTCATGAACCTAAAACTTGGCATATATTTTAGATCTCATTACTTTTTTTGGCAGACTTTTTACGCACAGGTTTCTTGTACACATAAGAACTTGGCTCCTTTTTTAACATTTATGTTTTTGTTGTGATTTCACTCCTTTTTGCAAAGATTTATTTTGCCAGGTGAAAGTCAAGCCCTACCGCTCTACAAAGTTTCATAATTCTACGACAACCGAAAGTGCTCCATACAAATAATAGCAATTCTGAAAAAATGAGTCGATGGAACACCCCCCCCCCCCCCCCTGAATGGACAATTCCAAATTTTCGATTTTTTTCCTTTCTAAGTACTTCAAGTCCTACCGACCTACAAATTTTCATCGTTCTACAACAATCAGAAGTGCTCCATATAATTGTAAGAATTTTTAAGAATGTGGGTGGATGCCACGCCCCCTGAATGCAAAATTCCAATTTTTCAATTTTTTCTTCCTAAGTACTTTAAGTCCTACCGACCTACCAATTTTCATCGTTCTACAACCATCGGAAGTGCTTCATATAATTGATAAGAATTTTTGAGAATGTGGGTGGATGCCACGCCCCCTGAATTAAAACTTCCAATTTTTCGATTTATTTCTTCTAAGTACTTCAAGGCCTCCCGACCTACCAATTTTCATCGTTCTACAACAATCGGAAGTGCTCCATATAATTTATAAGAATTTTTAAGAATGTGGGTGGATACCACGCCCCCTGAATGAAAAATTCCAATTTTTCAATTTTTTTCTTTCTAAGTACCCTTAGCCCTACCAATTTTCATCGTTCTACAACAATCGGAAGTGCTCCATATAATTGTTAAGAATTTTTAAGTATGTGGGTGGATGCCACGCCCCCTGTACGGAAAATTCCAATTTTTCAATTTTTTTCTTTCTAAGTACCTCAAACCTTACCAACTTACCAATTTTCATTGTTCTACAACAATCGGAAAGGCTCCCTATAATTTATAGAATATTTAAGAAAGTGGGTGGATGCCACGCCTCCTGAATAGAAAATTGCAGATTTTAGATTTTTTCCTTTGTATGTACCACAAGGCCTACCGTTGTGCGAAATTTCAAGTTTCTACGATGTCGGGAAGTGCTCCATAATTTTGATGATCTGTCAGTGAGTCAGTCAGTCAGTGAGTCAGTGAGTCAGTGAGTCAGTGAGTCAGTGAGTCAGTGAGTCAGTGAGTCAGTCAGTTACGGTTTTTGCGATTTTTGAAGTCCTATATCTTGGGAACTACTAATGCTAAAGAGTTGAAATTTGGTGAGCCACCTGTGTTTGATCAGTTCAGCAAATACTCCGAATTTGAAGTTTCTGACTTTATTGGTACTGAAGTTAGAGGGGGGTTGAAAATCGCCTGAGTTTGTTCCTGTAAAAAGGGTGTAGTGCCGCGAACTTGGCTGGGCACTACCGTGCCCTTTGATTACAATCATTCGTTTTGTGGGATAAAAAAATAAATGTTTTCGAACTCAGAGGGGGCAGGTGGGTATAATTTCTTCTTTTCACATTGGAGTTACACCTACCTGCCCACTCTGATTCCGAAAACACTTTTTTTTTATCCGACAAAACGAAGCGTTGTAATTTGATTTTGCACAACAAATAGAGCTCTTTAACAAATAGCCAATATATCACTCTCTCTTTCATTTAAAAACGTCAAAATCAGCAACAAGGCGGAAATGTCATATAGAGCTCTTTAACAAATAGTAATATATCACTCTCTCTTTCATTTAGAAACGTCAAAATCAGCATCCAGGCGGAAATGTCATATTGACATTTTTCCAAGTGCAAACAGTTTTGGCGGCTAAGTGGTGGAAAATTGGTGGAATAGATTATTTCAATCAACAAGAAAAAGTTTTTAAGGACAGTTTTACCTGATAAAGGAACAGGATGGAGCTGTCCCAATATGCTAAATTCTAAGACCAAAATAGCAAAATTCGATATTTATCAAAAATTGAAAATATTGGGAAAGATCCATATTTGTTCTCTAATTTTTCTAAGCAACTGCCAACTAATGTAAGTTCTTATGTTACTCACAGGTACTTATTAGAAAGCAAGTCAGCATGTTCTGGAAAGGAGAACAGTAACAGCAACAGTGTTTTAAAGGCGGCAGGCCTTTTCGACGCAGGATGGCTGAGAGAACTCTCAGGAACTTTAGTAGGAAATCGTTACATTGAATTGGGAAAGGTTTGTTTTTATTATAAAATTAAATAATAGTTTTTATAATCTCTTTACATCATCCACAGGTTTCACATTCACAGCGCCTGAATGAAAGACCACTCGAGGCATGGGTCATCGTTACTGCTGATGATCAAATTGAATTTGCCCACTGCCAATGCAAGGTAGGTCTCTTTGAAAGTTGCACGCATGTTGCAATAATTCTGTTTGCTCTAAACGGCATACAAAGAGGATGTGCTACCTCAACAGAACCCGTAATACTTCTAGCCATATTTAGCTATTCGTTTGTGAACGTTTGTATTCTCCTTTCCGTCAGATGAACGATTTTAATCATTTAAAAAATAAACACTAAGCATAAAATAATACAAAAAATACGAATTTGAAGAAAATATTCACGTAATCAAGCAAATAGCAGAATAAGACTATATTTAATCTTATTTTATTTTATGAAATTACTTTAATAGGTACATATTTTTAATAATACACAAGAAGATAAAATACAAAAAACTTCTTCGTGTCTTGAAAGTGAACTAGCATCATTTTGTTCCAACAACTGTCAATTTATTAATACGATGATTCCTATTTATAGGAAATTCTTGCAAGTACTAGATATAAAACGCCGTCATTTCAAATCATGTAGCTTTATTTCGATGATTAAAACGATTCCTAGTCTTAAATTAAGTTTTCCAAGTGCATTTTCAATTCGATTAAGGATTTCAAAAAATGTCTATATAAAACTAGTTTCATAATTTTTCAAATTTCAAGAAAGTGTTGAAACTCGTTCTGTATGAAATTTTTTTATTTTTTTTTATTAAAAATGGTTTTTGAAACTTCTTACAATACCTTAATTGAAACTCAGAAGCGTCTTAATCATGAAAGTCAAGCAAGCAGTTTTGAAATGAAAACGTTTTATAATATCATTTGCAAGAATTTCAAGAGGAAATTATACGAAATTCTTCCAAGTGCTTTTCAAAGCTTCATTTTATTAATATAAAATTCTTAGCTGTAGCTTGTTATTGGCGTAAAGAGCCTATCAAGAGACAGCTACATTCAGAAATGCGAAGCTTAAAATTTAGGAAGAAACAAAGTTCATCACTTTCAAGAAATTTTTCAATAGCACCTCTTATTGATTCAATTAAAAAAATTGAAATTCTTAGGGCCATCAACACATCTCTTCCACCAGCAGCCTTAACTCTCTGTAGGGATTTTATTACCGAAGATTTTGAACTTTATTTAACTCTGTTTTATTTTGCTAACATTTTTAAATTAGAGTAATGCAATAGCTCTAAGGAAGATCTTCAGAAAATTGGAAGACAGTTAACGTTTTCAGTTTCTTCTGAAAATGTTAGCAAAATTGAAAAATTGACAAGACTACAATGTTTATCTGCCGACAACGTTTGGGGTTTGGCACAAATTAAGATTAGGTAGAATAACTGCATCGGTGTTGAAAGAGGTGTGTAGAACGAATAAGGAGAATCCATCAAAGAGCCTTCTGAATAAAATTTGCAATCCTAAATCATTCTCAACTGCTGCTTCAGCTTACGGCAAAAAAACTGAAAAAAAAACTATCTGTTTTGTTGAGAGCCATTTAAGAAAGTTGCATCAGGAGGCTAAAGTAACTTCATGTGGCATTTTCATTTTTGAGGATACAAGTTACTATGCTGCAACACCTGATGCAATGTTCAATTGTAGTTGCTGTGGAATCAGTCCCGTGGAAGTGAAATGCCCATATAATTTGAGGAACGGAGAAGATATTGATCCCACACTTAATAATAATAATTGTTCCATAGTAAAAACTTCTGTTTGTTATGTTATGAACAAAGCACATAGCTACTATTATCAGGTTCAGCTGCAAATCTTTATTACAAAGTCGAAGTTCGGGTATTTTTGTATATACACTCCTTTTAGGCAAATAGTGATTAGGGTAGATCTAGACCTACAATTTGTTCAGAAGGCTCTTGAAATGTGTGATTCTTATTTTTTTAATATTTTGACTCCTGAGTTATTAGGTTTTTACTTTTCAAAATCTTCTGATTAAAATTGTTGCTTAGTAGTTTTCTCGAACTCCAATGGAATATTTCCATTTATAGTTAAAGGAGAATGGGCAAATTTGTATGAAACATGGGCGTGAGCGGCCAAGAATGGTTTTGTTATTTTTGGATGTGTTTTAGTCCTACAATCACCGTGCAGACATTTTTTCATTGTGGTGTTCTTCAAAACCGAAAAAAAAATGCATTTTTGTTCTATGACCTAAATAAAGTTTTACTAAGTTTCTGGCTTCTGACCAATTCAAAAATAGAAAAAGAAAGTGGAACAAGAAATCTAGACAGTCTGAAGAATATTTTGTATATAAAAATGGCCATATATAACATCATTAATAAGAAAACTATAATATTACAATCCTCACAATATTAAAAAATCCTGAGTAAAATAATATCTATGTATGTTTAAAAAAATTACAAAGTTGTTGAAATACGTAGGTACTGGGTCTATTTAAACCATTAATGCTTCCTTTGGATATTCTGAAACCCAGTTAAACACACTAATACAGTGTCAGTAGAGGTTATGAAGTTAGAATAAAGCATTACACCCACTAAAAATATAATCACTATGCAATATCGTTCAATGCTATTGCATTAAACATTGAAATATCTTCCTTTCTAAATTAACTGCAAGGTAGCGTCCATAGCTAAAGTTGTTTCTGAGTAGCATTACTTTCATTTGACACTAATTTCATTAATGGCCGCTAACGCCCAAAAATGCCCATTCTCCTTTGTTATGTTTCTTGATAATTTTAAATACTTTGTATTTGTTTTTTTCGTTATTGTTGTTTCTTGTGATTTCTTTCAATGATTGTGTTGCTTGTTTATGCAATATTCCAAATTTATAAGATGAATTTAATGAATTGTATGTCTTTATTATTTATTTTATTATTTTGTATCCTACATTTACTAGTTCTAAGTCGTATTCTAATATTTTGTATATTCTTTAAATATCGTCCAGTTTTGTTTCTTGTGATTTCTTTCCATGATTGTGTTGTTTGTTTATGCAATATTCTAAATTTATAAGATGACTCTTGAATTAATCTTACATACATATATTTGTGATCTTAATTTTCGGGTAACAATAAATATGTTTGATAGTGATATATTTTATAGTTATAAGGTAACTTTGTGTAATAATGTATACCTACTCTAGAGCTTATTAAATGTTCACTATCTTAAACTTTATTGCTTATTGGTTTAACGCTTTTGATGTTTTTTCTAAATTCTCTTTAGCTGAACAAATAAAAATAATAACAACAAAACAAATAATTTTTATCATTTATTTAGCATTTCAGAACTTAAAATCTATGTTTCTTATAACTAAACAAATTATACAAAATCTTAAACTAATACGAATATTTATATGGATGAATGAATACTTATAACTACAAACTTGATTATTAAAATATTTACACAAAGTACTACAGTGAGATTCTTATTTTTTTTTACGGAGCCTCTTCCAGCAATGTGGATGGTACCACCGATGGGGTTAAATTTATAAGGCCGCAGCATACCTGAACAATGGCATCAAAAAATATCTCATTTTCATCAATCCTCTTGGAAAATGATGACACCGGCTGAACATTTTTGGAGTATGAGATATTTTTGGCGCAGGTTTCCAATCACTCTTTCAATATGTATCCGAAGAGTCGAGAGATTTTTTGAATATTCAACTGAGTTCGCACTCAGTTGTTGTCTTCCTTGAAGAAATGATGGCGTCCACAGCTCGGCTCCTTTTGCCTCCAACATTTCTTTCAAGAGAAATCCTCTGTCGGATAGAACGATGTTCCCCGGTTTATATTACTCAAGAAGTCTGAGTTTTCAGCTATATATTTATCGCTGCATCTGCCACCAAATCCTCGAGATATGTACGTTATTGCACCACTTGGAGCAATACCTATAAGGTATTTCATAGTCTCCGTGCTTTTGTACGAAGAAAATGTAGCTGATCTCGGAATTGGCTCTCCTAAAAATATTATAAAATTGTATAATCTCTCATTATATAAAATATATAATAGTTTTTTACCAGACTTCTCAATTCGGATCTCGTAGCAATCTATTATTACCGCTAAACGGTTTCCGAACATGTTTTTAAAATATGCTGGGGTAAAGTGGATTCTTACTTCTTCATCAGTCCTACTTCTTCCTTCAACACGAGGATGCACTCGTGAAACTTTTTCGATGCTGTAGCCGTTGTAATTCCAAACATATACCCCAACAATGTAAATGGCAGGTCCAACCTCAGTTTCATCATTGTCAGCATCAAAATTTGAAAAGAATTTAAATTTTTTCGGAAGCAATTTGACAAACGAGGAAGTATTGAATCATAAATTAGTTTAAAAATAAAAAAAATTGGAAGCCCTGTGAATTATTTCACTTTCGTGTCATCTTCCTGGAAGGATTCCATTCCCATTCTCGAATACATCACATTTGTTGTCATTTCCTTTATTTCTTTTTCTATTGTGGCTATATTTAGGGTCTTGGCCTCTATGTCTTCTTCCATGTTTAAAATGTCGCCCAATGATAAATCTGTTTGAGTTCCTATCGTGTTACACTGTACAACATCCGGTTTATTTCCGACACCTAGATTTTCTATCGCTTCCATGGCTGAGCTAGTTGTGCAGCCGAAAGTACTGGACGATAATTCGTTTGATTTATTTTGCTCTGTTTGGATTACAAATTCAATCGATTCCATGGAAGTATTTCCTGAACTGCTGACTGTTTTCACCGTTGGATCTTCTATTTTAGTTTCTGGGAAAATGAAAAAAGCATGCTAAGGCAAATAATCTTTAAATAACTTAGAGCTCAAAACTAAGTATGCCATTTGATTACTTGAAAAAATATGAATACATGCAAGAAAAAAATTAAAATTGTTGGAGCGGTTTTCTTAAAAACTAATTTTTTATATCTAAAAATCTGACACTTTGATTGATTTAATGAGAAATAAAATTAAGAAAAAATGTAGTTTCATACGGGATTTAACATAGAATAATAATTGTTGAAGCCAGGCTGATTTCCCATATTATTTGTGTGGTGTGGGTTTATAAATATATATTACTCAGTTCTATAATGTTCTATGTACGACATACAACACAAAATTTACAAAAATGCCAATGAAATAAGAAAAGTGTTCTATGTTATTCATTAAAAATAAGATTGATATTTTTTTTTAAATCCAAAATTTTTTTTGGTAATTTTTTTCTACCATAATGTACACCATGCCTACAATAACGCACTATTCTTTTTTATCAAATTCGTTGGAGCCATTTTTTTTAGATACAAATGGGTGATTCTCTGCCAACTGTGATTCTTAAAAAAAAAAAATGAAAACTTATTGGAAACGATTTTTGTTTTGTTTTTGTGACTTCATTTAGTCAGAGTATCAAATCTGTAAAAGCATTTAGCTACAACTTTTAAAGAACAAAATATATGGTGAAATGTACTGAGACTGGAATAGAGCATAATGAAGTTCTTTTACTTTTTATTATTTGTATTTTGTTCTCTCTCTTTTTGACCATATTTAGTTGAGATTCTTGATAACCTGTTATGTTTTGACCTCTTGACATTTCTAATTCCCTTATTTTCTTTAAATATGTATAACTTTTTCGTATTTGCAGTCTATTCTTCTGAATGGCAACCCTTTTCATTGTGCTGGGTTATTACTTTGTTTTTGTTGCACGGAATTATTTTTGTTTGGTTTTTTCGAGGTATTCCTACCGTTTCAATAAAGAAAATAAGTAGAAAGTAAATTTTATTGCAAGAAATAATTTAATTAAAGTTCAAGTCACGGTGCCACGGTACTGACATTTGGACAGTTTATGTGACCTAACTTCTCCATGCTAATGAGAAAAATAATTTCCAGGACAATTTTATCATATATGTCGTTAAAAGGAATACAAAATTCTGATAATCAACCAAAAAGATGTTATAAAATGCTTAAGAAATACTACCACGGTACTGACCAATCAATTTGTGACACACTTTCTTCAAATGAATACATATCACTCTTAATATACAACAAAGTTAACAAAATAAAACGACTGCTGTTATAGTGCCTCTTTAAGAAAACCACCATACAAACGTCTTGAAACTAAAACAAAATGGCGATTCAGCGAGAAATTTTTTGAATTCAAAAATAAAAGTAAATCCTCGGACAACATTCATTGATGATTATTTTATTCAGCAATAAGTATTTTGACTTAATTATTGCATAATTTTAATTTTAATCAAACAAGTATTGCACTCAAACTTTTCTAAGGACAACATTTCTATTCAATGAAGTATTTTATTATAAAAAAGGAGATTTAATCGGAAAGACGAGGAACGGACATGCCAAAAAAATTCAATTTCCTCTCTGGAGAGTTACAAAAAAACCTTAAGCTCAAAATTTGAAGAAAATCGCATCATTGGTTTAGGCTGTAGATCCAGATACAAACAGATAGACAGACAGAATTGTGCAACCACTTTTTTCCTGTTCTCTATCATCGTCATGTTTAATTGTTATCTCAAAACTATTATTTTGCCAGAATCCAAAACTTTCCCTATAGTACCTTTATCGCAGGTAAAAAAAAAAATTATTATTTTTGTCGAACGATGCACGGTTCACCAGACGCTCGCGCAAACTCTCCGGCGAACTTGGATTTACACTCGGTGGACATCCCTGAACATATTCCATCAGGAAAATCAGTAATAATTTACATTATGAACCTACTTTTTTGCTCTGGCTCTTGGACTATTGCTAAAAATTTAAAATTTTGAAACAAAATATTTATAACGTAGGTTAGGTTAACACAATTATCTTATCCCATTTCACTAGATTCCTGACGGTAAAAGCAGTTATAGTAAAGTCATTTATGACAAAAATTATAGGAAGTAAAACAAGAACGAGAACCTAATGCTCCTCTGATCACAGCTCGGAATCGGAGACCATTTCCGTGTATAGTTCGTCTTGCCAGACATATTTAAAAATTCCAAGTTCAAAGTGAAAAATGCGTTTTTAAATGGTCTGGCACTGGCAGGGCGAAATAAAAACTCAAATGTTCTCCGATTCCATGATCTGTGATCAGAGGAGCCTATTTTACCTAATAAGTCAAATATAGGAATACCTATCGTTTGTAAAAAGTTCATGCTTAAGAAAGATGCTTAAGAGAGAACAAACCTAGGATGGAAAAACATTATTACATGTATGTCGACCAAACAGATCTGCCCAACGCTAATATCCTTAAGGACAATAACATATCAGCTCCATAATTGGTGTCATAACCAGTAACTATCTTATGGGCAAACACGCTATTTTTGAAGAAGCTGTATGGACGATGAAGGATCGATTCCTCATCTTATTTCTACTTGTCCTGCCCTTATCCATAGACGATCGTAGACATAGGCAGTCTCCTACGCTTCATAAGAAGCTGCAAGTGGTTAAAAGATTAGGTAGAATGTTTCCTATATTGATCTAGTACTACAAAGGTACGTATCAACTTATGGTCTGAGTGTATCAGCGCCACTTCAACCTTATCTACTTTTGTATTGTTATATCTATGTGACCAATTATTTATATACTATATGATTAATGTTTTCTTAGGCTCTTTTGGTCTATATTTGTTCTGAATGCAAATAAAAAAAAAAAACTTATTCCATTCTTTTCCCGACGTTTCGTAAGAATTCCTTACTTCTTCAGGGGATTTTTTATTAGATCTATCAATTATAAATTAACAACTAGCAACTTTCTTTCATAAATAAATTAAAAATTTTTCTCTTACTTTTTCGTACTAAATCATACTTTATCTGCTAATACTCCTCCCAATATTGCATGATCCCTTCGACGACTCTGACACAAAGTTGAAAATAAATAAACAAATAAAAACGAAATAAACAGAAACAAGAAAAACTTTCAAAAAACAAAATGACATTTAGATTATCACAGTTTGAGCAGGTACTTTTGACTATAATGCTACAGCATAGCCATTGTATATCCACTCTATAGTATTCTCATGAAACACGATTTTGTAGGTTGACATTTGGTCGATAGGTTCGCTTTGATCGCCTTATCAAGATCCCTTAACTAAAATTAGTATTACATTTGGACGCATAGATGGCCACGAGCTTTTTTCTTCATGAGAATACTATAGAATTTATATACAATGGCATAGCTTTGTTTTATGCAATCGGTGTCTTCTTTTGTGTTCATTGTCCGTTTTATTTTTTGCTGGATACGTAAGCTCTCCAATGTAGGTCGGGTATTCAGCTTCCTCTCTCTATCCAGTATTTTTACCCCTTCGAAGTTCACCGAGTGTCCACTTTGTGCTGTGTGTTGCGAAAGCCCTGTTGTCTCTTTTTTCTTTCTGACGTCTGCTTCGTGTTCCGCTATTCTTATTCCTAAACTTCTCTTCGTTTGCCCTATGTATACTAGATCACATTCCTTGTTCTCTTTCCCTTTGCATTTAATTTCATAAACTACGTTATGTTGTTGTTGTTTTTGTATTTTAGATTTGGTGTTTGTAAAAATTGATTTAAGCGTGTGGTTGGATTTATGTGCGAATGAAACATTCTCTGTTTTAATCATTCTATGTAAATTTCTGTTGTCTGTCAAATTTGGAACATATGCTACAGAGAAAAACTTTTTGTCTCTTTTATCGACTATAGTTCCTGAATGTTTGTTGTTGTCATGATTTGTTTTTGCTTTTAAGTTTTCCTTTCTTTTTCGTAGGAGGTTGTTTATTATATAGAATGGGTAGTTATTTGCGTTTAATATTGTTTTTATTTTCCTTATGTTTTATATTTCATACATCTTGTCGCTGAGATCTAAAACTTTATTTATGAAATTAAATGCAGTGTTTATTTTTTGTTTAATTGGTTGGGTCGAATGAAAGTTGATCATACGTCCTGATGACGATGGTTTTGAATACCAATCGTATATGATTGTTTTGTTATGTCTGTGTAGTAGTAGGTCTAAATATGGAAGGCTATTATTGTGTTCGTTTTCTATCGTAAATTGAATTTTGTTATGGTATAAACTGAGAGTGTTAAGGATTGTGTCTTTTTCTTTTAACGATAGCGAAGATATCATCAACGTATTTGGCAATACATTTTATATGTACGCCAACTTTATCAAGTTGCTCGATGGTATCATCCAGAAGCTTGTCCAATATAAAGTGTGCGATTGTAGGAGACAGGGGATTGCCCATTGGCATACCATAAGTTTGTGTATAGAATCTATCGTTAAACTTGAAATAGTTGTTATCTCGCAGACTACTACCTACTACTACTAGTCTACTTTTATTTTTTGAAATATTCAGCAGAACTGAAATAATTGTGTGGGGTTCCGAAGGCTTCAACAAAAAATAAAAAAAGGCCATTCAAACAAAAAATTTACTAAATATTGCTACAAAATATTTACTATATAATAATGTTCTTACCTTTGGAACTCAATGAATGACTTGTTACTGTTGGTGATGTTACACTTGAAGGCTGTGCTGCTGCATTAGATTTGCTTAAGTGCAATCAGTGATGAAAATTGACTTTTGTCGATTGTACTGAAAACTGAAAAGAAATTGTACTGAAAAAAACCAAATAGTACTGAACTTTTTTAAGTTATAAAACAACGCAAATAATTAAAATAAATATTTTATTAAAAAAAAATTAAAAAAACATTTTTCACAAGGCCAATTTCAGCCCAGAACTCAGAAATAGAAGCATTTCTTAATTTTTTTTAAGTATTGGCAGTCAGCTAGAGCTCGATATTCTTTATTAATGAGCTCAATATTTTTTTGTTCACCAGGAAAAAATCTTAAAACAAATTGAACTATTGAATTAACTTGGCCATCTAAAATTGAAATTTTTGAAAAATGTTGCAACGAGTTCAAAAAAATTTCTTCAAAATTAAATCTTTTTTCACATCTTCGAGGAAAGCTATATAGAACATCCGTGCATGACTTTTAAAGCTATAAATTTCGCTTTCAGTTAAATTTTTAGGTGTAAAAATTTCACTTTCGGTTTCGCAATAGATATCCTCGACGGGAAGGTGGTTTTCTAGTAAGTTTATTGACAATAGCTTCCTTACGCAAAAAATGTCTACAGAATTGTATAAAAATAAATTCCATTCTTGGAACTAAAATATGAACTCGAATCTGTTCTGACTGCATCTCGACGTTAACATCGTTAATTATTTTAAGGACATAAGATAAAAATATGAAATATAATTTAATTGTATTGGCGCAAAATTATAAACAGCCTATTTTAAGGGCCTTAGCGTGACACTAGTTAACATTTGTTTAACTTTAATGCAGTTCTCTAACTTTTCCTGAATTATAGACATATGCTAGTTAGTGTCGCGTTAGGCTAGTCGCGCTCATGCAACTGCTACTGCAAGCAACAAAACAGTTTAGTCACAATTTGACCGATGAGCGCGCACATGAGCAACTCCACAAGCAATCGCAAACGAACCTAACCAACACACCGACAATGTTTATTCAAATTTTCTACCCCATACCAGCGCTGCCACCCTATAGATGATTGAGCACAGTATATTTTTGAAAAAAGCGCAGTAGATTGCAATTTACCGCAGTAGATCTTACAATATAAAAAAAAAAAAAAATAACAATTCAATTCATTTTAAATACATTTTATTTACTAATAAAAACAGGATAATCTGAAAACTTAACAATTTCTTCAAAAACGAACTCCACAGTAAAAAAAAAAAACAAAAAAAAAAACGAATTTCTTAAACTAAATTAACAAAAAATCACATTTCATTTGGAGAATTCTTATAATATCTACATTATTATAAATATTAAATTCATAAAAAATCACATTCAATTCGGAAAATTCATACATATATTTACATAGGTAATAAATATTTTGGCCTTAATTTCTCTTATATTCACCATTTATGAATTTAAATTGATTGAAAAACTCAATAATACCTGGTGAATCTGAAGGAGACCAACAATCTTTTTTCGGGTCTGTTAGCTCCCTGGCTAAAATAATATTTTGAAGGGTATTAGTGTTAAGACTGTTTCTAGTATCTGTTTTTACTAAGTTGACTAGTGAAAATTTCCTTTCAGCGGCAGCGCTGCTGTGGGGTAATGAGCATAACAAAAGCATAAATTTTGATAGCTCTGCCAATACAAGTTCACCTATTGCGTTTTTAATTGTACTTGCTTTTGACCAAAATTTTGTTATGTCCAAAGGATCATTATATTTATTAACAATATCATTATTCCCTAACAAAAATCTCCATTGCATATTAAGAACTTCAACATTTTCAGAAAAAAATGGAAATTCGTCCAAAATTGGTAATATTGACTTCAAAGTGCCACCTACTATTTGGCTTACATCTAAATACTTAAGCAGTTGTAATTTTTTGTTATTGAAATCAAACCGTTTCGTAATTTGGTTGCATAATTCCCTGTAAAACGATAGTAAATTATTTTTAATATCGACTACATCGTCTTCAACAAAATCATTTGAATTCAGATACTGTTGAAACTGAATGCCAAAGTACATATCGGAAACTGGCATGTACAGGGTAGAATCTTCAACATTAACACTAACGCTTATCATATCAAGCTTTATAAAATTTTTAAGAATTTCAAGGTACAAATCTTGCATTACTTGATGAAGCAAATGAATTTGTGTAAATTCGCTTTGGAAAAGTTTATTACTTTTATTAATCAAATTTAATATGTAAGAAAGAAAAAGGAGATACAACTTATTTTTCGAGTTCATCAAAAAGCTAGCTATTTCCCTTGTTGAATTTTGGTTTTCAAGATTCCAAATTGAAATAATATTGTAACGGTTGCCACTGCTGCAAAAGCCGATTTATAACACTTTCCATAGAAAGCCAACGAGTGGAAGATAAACCTAATATATTGTTGCTTTTCACATCAAAAGTTTCCTGAAATTCTTTATATGCACCAATGCGTTTTGGGCTGTGTGCAAAATAGTTGTATATAGCTTTAACTATCTTTTCAATGTATACTGGCAATTTTTTGGAAGCTGCCGAAGCACATAAATGCAAAGAATGGCACGTACATCCAAGGAAAAATAAATCCTTATTTACATTTAGAAACTTAGCTTTTACCCCAGCAATATTACCGGACATAACAGATGCATTATCTGTCGCTAATCCGATAATATTGGTAAGCGGAATATTTTTTTCTTCGAAAATTAATTTTAAGTTTGAAAATATTTCTTGCGAATCTGAAAGTTGGAGCTCTACTAATGCAAAGAAATGGTCAGTCATTTTGTTTGTCACTATATTAAAGAATCGAGTTACTATTACTAAACACTTAGTAGAAGAGACATCCGTCGTCTCATCGATTATAATGGAAAACTTGTTTTTCCTCAAATGTGACACAATTAATAACTGGGAAAATGGTCCTATTATGCTATTTATCATTGAAGTCGCTTTGGTTCTTCCACATTTAATGGATTTGGCAATAGATGAATCTGGGCAAACAGTGCTTATCAGAGAAGGCAGAGCATCCATGTTTGAAATAGACAAATTGCGCTTTATACAAAACATAACACACGTAAGTTCCGCTTTTATTTTTGAACTTTCGGAATTGGGAACACTTGCATGTTGAAATAAATTTGGTATGGACATCATTTCACTTGCATTCTTATGTTTTGTTATATGCCTCTCAGAGTCATGGTGTCTGGTAAGATTTTTTTTATTGTTTTCGAGGGACTTGAAGCAAATCTTACAGAAGCAACTACCATTGACGCACTGCAGCCAGGAATACTCTAACTCCCACGAAGTTTTGTATTTCTGTTTGTATTTTTTTTGACTTGATGCATTTGCTGGCTCATCTTCACTACTTGAAGGTGACTCCGCATCATGATTCCTTTTTAAAACAGAGAAATAAAGTATATTCAATAGCGCGTGGAGTCGTATTTAAAGCATTTTCATAGTAATAACTATTATAAACATAATGAAATTGATAATAATAATGACTTACAACAATCTTTTGCTTGGCCCAGCTTCTGTTAGGCGGGGATTTCCATTTTTATTTGTTTCGGTTATCCTATTTTCCTGTGACTGATTGGTTTTGCTACCGCTACCCAAAAGTATAATAATTAATCAATCATTAAAAACATTAAGACTGCAACAATACCTTGGTTTCCCATATCTTACAATGAATTTGTCCATTTTCCAAATAAATACAACCAAGAAAGAAGAAACACAACCGAAAACAATTCAAGCAAAATAAAAACAAATGACTTATGTTAGTTTGATTTTTTTGAGCCGATAGCTGCAAGCCATCAAGTCAATGTAATTTGAAATACTCGGTGGGTGCATTCAGAGTGAACATAGTATGAGCGAATGAACATGGCATTTCAAAATTTGGATGGACGCGTTTAGAGCTAACTTTGGATTATGATCAAAATTCTTAAAAGAGGAGTAGATTCGTTTTGCTGCGCAGTAGATTTTCGTTTGGGACTAAACGCAGTAGATCTACTGCTAAAGGAGTAGGGTGGCAGCGCTGCCCCATACATACAAAGAAAAATATTATCGCCTTTGTCCTATTCTTTTGCTCAGCAAATAAACGAAAAGATAAATTTGTTCTCTTTCGCACAGAGAACATAAGTCACTTTGGAAAGAACAAAATTCAACGATGTGGTTAAATATAACTATTTGGTTGCATGTACGCACAGTTACATATTATTCTAAATGACACAAATTGAAAACCCGATTTCGGGCAATTGTCCAGTTTGTGGCAAAACACAAACTGAAAAGTTGCTCGAATCGGAGACTGAATAGTTTCTGCATGTGCGCGCTGTCCCATATGAGTCAATAGGATTCATTTTTGCAACCGAAACTGAAAGTTGCATGTGCGCGACTGGCCTTAAGACCATTTTCTAAACAAATTAAAGTTGAACTCGCCTAAATAAATGACAGTTTGTGCGACAGACTTCATTTGAGCTAGTGTGATACTAAAAAATTAAAATCAGACTTTGGTGATTTTAACTTTAATACAAGTGTTTAAACATAATGTTGGTTTGACATCTTCTATAATTTAAGAAATCTCCATTTTCACCTAGTGTTACTCTAAAGTTGTTTTAGTATTGTGTTAACTTCACGATAATTTTGCGCCAGTGTCTTTAAGACTGGAAGATATAAAATTGATGTTTTGTTTTTCGTTATTAGTTTCGAAATCTCCAAGTCCAAAGTAGTAACACAGAGGGTCCCATTGCTAAAGAATACGGTCAATGGCAGCCTATTATCGCAAACAATTTAATGGGCCATTGAGGTGCGTTCACAAATACTTTTCTTGTTGTGAAGATGTGGTGAAGTCTGACTGAACATATTTGTTTGATTTTAGAGATTTATGAAAGTTGACCTCCTCAAAAATTTAAAATAGTACAAATAGTACAGAAAATTGAAAAGTGGTACTTGCGTACTCGGGAAAGTCCAATAGTACCGAATTCAGTACAATAGTAAGCCTTTTTGCAACTGTGAGTGCAATGTAGGGACCCAGTCTGGACTAAAGCAGTCTATTAATTTCGCACATTTACCTAGTAAAAAGATTAATTTATCGGAAAGAAAGCATATGGTGTAATGAAACTATTTTTTTAGATTTTACATACCCGAAGAAAAATGTATTGAACAAACTCGACCTGATATTACATTTAAATCTTTCCTTTTTATCGCTGCCACTTGGTGTTCTTTTCCAAATCCTTGGAAAGTTTTAAAATTGTAGATCCGGACCGTTGGAATCCCGAGATCCCTGTGAAGATCTTCGTTTCTTATATACCATGGTGCATTTACAAATGACCTAAGCAATTTATTTCCAAACGTTTGTAAGTTATTTAAATTTGTATCGCAGGTACAACCCCAGAGTTGTATACCATAAGTCCAGACAGGTTTAAGTACCTGCCTGTATAAAATCAACTTATTATCAATACTAAGCTTAGAATATTTACACAATCCAACACAACAATAAGCTGGGATTTTTTCTTTAATTAAAGCACAACACAAAACGAAAATGAAGGTAGGTGCTTTGAAATTATTTAGCACAAATTGCAAGATTTTTGTAATTAAAATTTCGGCATTAAAATTTGGCACAAACTTCATTGAAAATGAAAGAACGCCTTTTATGTTGGTGTTTTTTTGCGCCTATACGGAATTTGACATTTCCGCCGGGATGGAGCTGTCATTTTTGAAGTTTACAGATTCGTAAAGTTCTCTATTATTTCGATTGAATTGAAACTGCATTTCTTTGAGAGTGACATTGCGCAGTGGTTTGTTTTGGATTTTTTTATACTTGTTAGGTAAATATTTAGCACTTTGATTAACACACTTTCCCGTAGCCAAGTTCCAGTTAACACCGGCTTTTTCATTGTTTTTGAAGCAAAGTGGTGAGAGGCGGGTGCTGCTCTGATGTTTGTTCATCTACCCGCTTTCGTAGCCACTGTGCAATTATTTTCTTTTATTATTTTCCCATAGTCACCCTCTTTTTGCAAATTATTGCTTACCTCCTCAATCCAGGGCTTTTTAAAAACAATTCCATGCACCGATCGGCAAACAAAAAAGGATGATATGTTAACTCAGTTTGACGTGAACTGAAATCATTGGCAGTTAACTTATTCTAGTGTTGCAAAAAAATTGGATAATTTTTTTTGTTAATATGATCAAAGTAGCATATCAAAATAACACTGCATTTTCCAAGTTGGTTTTATATCTCAAACTGAACGCAAGCAAATGGCCCTCCAATAAATGTAGAGCATATGTCCAATACATATTAAGGGATCAGAAGAGTAGTGTGGCAAAATAATTGAATCGGTGAGTGGAAGAACAGTACAAGTGCCATTGCAGAAAAATTAGAATAACTTGTTTACTGGCTTATAGTAGGGACGTTAGCGCACGATATGGGGACATACCTTTCATTTTGACCTGACGGATTAAGCTTCAGTATACGAAAAGAACATGTCCTAAGGTAAATTTTAAGAAGTGTTGCCACGATGGCAACACTGTCAGAGTGCAGTAAAATAGGGTTTCCACCCAACTAGAAAGGGTCTGTAAGCTAAAACTAAACCTTTCCTTCATCCTGACGGATTGAGTTTTTGTTTAATAATAGTCGATGCCTAAGGTAGCTTTTAAGAATAATTGCGACGGTGGCAACACTGTCACATTTGGAGGAGAAGGGTTGCTAATTAACCACATCTAAATTCCGCAGTCTTTTACATATTGGCCTGTGGATCGAGAACCAAGCATCGGACGAACCCGCGAGAGTTCTCGTTGGATTCATCACACTTACAAATATAGAAAACATTATTCGTTTACCTTCTTCTCTTTTCCATGTGCGTAGGGGGACGGGGAGGTGTGTTAATGCGTTTATAGCATTTTCTCATAAATGGTGTATACTTGACCATAGATAGGGGTATCGATGAATTGGGCTTGGCTTCAGGAACATGCTTTCCACCCCCCTCTTCCCCTCCCCCCACTAGTGGGAGGGGGTGACTGAAACCAACCTTCTATTTCAGCCTGACGACTTTATTTTTTGTACACTAATAACACGTCTTTTAAGTTAACTTTCAAAAACGTTGCAACACTGGCAACACTGTCAGATTTTGAGGAGGGGGTAACCAACTTACTATTCGTATTGGCCTGTAGAATGAGAACCATCCATCGGATGATGATGTGAGGGGTCTCACTGGATTCAGCATACTTGAAAACACAGGAACACATATACCTCGTTTACCCTCTCCCCCCTCTCAAATGCGTTGGGGGCGGGGAAAGGTGTTAGTACGATAATAGTCATTTCTCATTATATGGTATATTTTTGATCATCGATATGGGTATCGATGAATTGGTGTTGGCTTCGGGACCATTAATATTTACCCCCCCCCCCCCCCTCTGCCCACTACCCCCTATAATGGGCCTGGAACTGAAACCAACAAGAAGTATTAACCTGACGGGTTGAGGTATTGTGCAATGATAATATGTACATAGCTTGAGGTAATTTTTCAGAAGTGTTTCCACCATGGAAACCTTGTCAGATTTGGAGGAGGGGGTACTGTCTGCTTTACTAGGGATAAGATCCGAAAATCGTTCCATATCGGTCTATAGATCGAAAACACACACTTTGCACGATGACGTGAGTAAATCAGCATATATAGTTGGATACAAAGGAACATAGTATTGGTTTATCCCCTCCCGCTCTCATGAAAGCTTGGAGGGGGAGCTCAGTTGTTCACTTATTGCCTTTCTTATAAACAGCATGTACTAAAGACTATCGATCAGAGTGTGCATTTATTTTCCTGGTCCCAGGGGTAGCAGTTCAAATATGGTCTACCACGGCTCCGAACAAAGTGGATAATATAGCAATTATAGGTTGCGGATGCAAAGTGGCTTGCGTTGGGAGGTGTAAATTCCGAAAAGAGGGCGTTGAGTTCGTTGTGGGCTTGTGTAGCTGCATCTGCGTTGCTTCGCATTAAGAATTATTGTTTTTTAAACTAATAGTAGCAATATACCTTATAAGCTTCTTTGTTTTTAGTTTTTTAACTACTTTCTTCTTTGTTATAATGCAATGGTTCGGTGAACCATTTATGTATCAATAAAATAAAAATAGAGCAACGACATTACTTATAATTTGTATTTATAAGCCAATGACACCAGCAGAAGCAAACAATCTTAACCCCACTCACAAACAGACAGTCACAGGAGCGCACACTGGCAGCTTGCAGGCGTAACTTAGTGTTTAACAATAATTCCAAATTCAATTAGGTGGTGGTAAAGCGAAAAGGAGAAAGTTATGTACTGCTACCCCTGGGACCAGGAAAATAAATGCACCCTCTGATCGATAGTCTATAGTACATGCTGTTTATAAGAAACGGCTATAAGTGAACAACTGAGCTCCCCCTCCAAGCTTTCATGAGAGCGGGAGGGGATAAACTAATACTATGTTCCTTTGTATCCAAGTATATATGCTGATTTACTCACGTCATCGTGCGAAGTGTGTGTTTTCGATCTATAGACCGATATGGAACGATTTTCGGATCTTATCCCTAGTAAAGCAGACAGTATCCCCTCCTCCAAATCTGACAAGGTTTCCATGGTGGAAACACTTCTGAAAAATTACCTCAAGCTATGTACATATTATCATTGCACAAAACCTCAACCCGTCAGGTTAATACTTCTTGTTGGTTTCAGTTCCAGGCCCATTATAGGGGGTAGTTGGCAGAGGGGAGGGAGTAAATAATAATGGTCCCGAAGCCAACACCAATTCATTGATACCCATATCGATGATCAAATATATACCATATAATGAGAAATAACTATTATCTATACTATAACACCCTTCCCCGCCCCCAACGCATTTGAGAGGGGGGAGAGGGTAAACGAGGTATATGTGTTCCTGTGTTTTCAAGTATGCTGAATCCAGTGAGACCCCTCACATCATCATCCGATGGATGGTTCTCATTCTACAGGCCAATACGAATAGTAAGTTGGTTACCCCCTCCCCAAAATCTGACAGAGTTGCAACGTTTTTGAAAGTTAACTTAAAAGACGTGTTATTAGTGTACAAAAAATAAAGTCGTCAGGCTGAAATAGAAGGTTGGTTTCAGTCACCCCCTGCCACTAGTGGGTGGGAGGGGACGAGGGGGGGGAATAACATGTTCCTGAAGCCAAGCCCAATTCATCGATACCCCTATCAATGGTCAAGTATACATACGGTGACCATATTTTAGAATGCCGAATAATGAACAAAATTTTACTCAATTTTCAAGTAAAATAACTTTAATTAAAATCGAACATAATTTAAAGCTGTAAAGAATTATGTCTTTGCTTTACTTTTAATCTAGATTAAGTTGTTTTTTGCACTTTACTGTTTTCAAGTGTTTTTCGAGATTGAGTTTTCCAAATTGGTTATGGAAACAAATCATGAATTTGTTGCAGTTCTTCAAGAATTTGTACTTTTTTTGCAAGTCGACATTATATAAGCATTGTCTCGCCTCTAGGTGGCATCAGGGTTAACTTATTTAATACATTTTTATAGATAACTTCAAGTAAAATTAACACACATTTCAATTTTAACACACCACAGGCAGCCGGTACGTTTTTTAAATGTTAAATGATTTTTGGCCTACAGAAAATTCAAGTCCAGTTTAAAATAAATTTATGCTAGATATTTTATTCCTTTTTTCTGTAGGAAAGTGCACACAAGTAGGTATTATCAATTTTTATCATTAAATTTTGATTTTGAGTTGTTAACGTTATTGTTTTTAGGAATTGATTTGGAATACAGAACACAATAATGAACAACTTCTAAAATACAGAACTGTTCATTATAATAATGAACGGATGGTCACCGTAAGTATACACCATTTATGAGAAAATGCTATAAACGCATTAACACACCTCCCCGCCCCCCTACGCACACGGAAAAGAGAAGAAGGTAAACGAATAATGTTTTCCTATATTTGTAAGTGTGATGAATCCAACGAGACCTCTCGTGGGTTCGTCCGATGCTTGGTTCTCGATCCACAGGCCAATACATAAAAGACTGCGGAATTTAAATGTGGTATATTAGCAACCCTTCTCCTCCAAATGTGACAGTGTTGCAACCGTCGCAATTATTCTTAAAAGTTACCTTAGGACATCGAATCTTATTAAACAAAAACTCAATCCGTCAGGATGAAAGAAAGGTTTTGTTTTAGCTTACAGACCCTTTCTAGTCGGGTGGTAACCCTGTTTTACTGCACTCTGACAGTGTTGCCATCGTGGCAACACTTCTTAAAATTTACCTTAGGACATGTTCTTTTCGTATACTGAAGCTTAACCCGTCAGGTCAAAATGAAAGGTTGGCCTCACTAACAGCCCCACTATTAAGCAAATGTTTTTAAAAAAGAAATTTTGAACTTTTCAATTATTATCATTCCCTGATAATAGTATAGTTTAAGAAAAAATGGATTAAGATAAGTAAAGGTGGAATAAAGTTTCAAAATGCAGTAATCTTAAGCCTTTAACTTTTTGAAGAGCATGGCGGTTGACGGCACAATCCAATAGCTCAAAGAAAATACAGCAACGCAAAAAAGAGGATACCTACCAACCGATAGCTTTAGCCCAAACATTTACAAAACTACTGGTTGGACAAGCTTTATTTGGTTGCAATGGTTAGAAAATGCACTTTTCAGAATGCATTTTTGGCTAAGTGTATCTATAATATAAGGAACTTCTATAAATGTGGTATCAAATGAAAGCTTAAACTGTCCTCTACGTTCTACGATACCAATGTCCGGGCAGACTTTTATTGATTTTGCCACGAATCCGACCACCTATGTATGTAAAATTAGGGATTATCTTAATACTTTGATGAAGATGGACAAAAAGCTACTTTCTTAACTATTTAATATGTTTCAGTTTTCCCTTATAAAAATTGCGTTAGAAAAGACATTCTTTTATAATAATGGTCGGAATCTTCGCAACAGCCAAAAAGAGTCTGTGTGACCATTAGTATCGTGTAGATAGAGAACACTCTTAGCTTCCATATGATACCACATTTATAGAAATTGCTTTTAGGTACATTTAGCCGAAAATGCAACCTGAAAAGTGCATTTTCTAACCATTGCCACCAGACAAAGCTTTTCCGATCAGTAGTTTTGTAAACGTAATGACTAAAGATATCGATTGGCATCCTCTTTTTGTGTGGCCGCAATTAGATGTGTAATCCTCTGGTTGCCTCCCAGACTTTTAGTGCAACCTGCTTATCGCAAATAAAATTGCCAAAGATTCGTTGAACCAAACTTATTCTCAAAAATTCGAAGGATATACATAAATGCAGATTTGACATTTCAATTGAAATTCCAGCCGAGAACTTTTTATTTTTCTGTTCTAAAAAGTCGATTCTATTTCAATAGTTTACTGTGTAAGGCAATACCAGTTTAGAGTTTAATGGAATAGAAATAAAATGCACGACTGGTTCGCACGTACTTGCTCTTATGTTCAAGTTGAGTGGGGCTTAAGAACTTTAAAAAATATTCAAGCAATTATTGAAAAAGTATAAAAAGCATTTAAATCGTTCTTTTGATTGTATAAACAGCCTGATAAATAACTTAGAGCTCAAAAAAAAGTATGCCATTTGATTACTTGAAAAAATATGAATATATGCAAAAAAAAAATTTAAATCGTTGTTGGAGCCGTTTTCTTAAAAATTAATTTTTTATATATAAAATTTTTGTAACATTTAAAAAAAAAAAATTTGGTATGCCAATTTTGAGTATATATTCATATACATTTGAAACTGAAATTTCAAAACAATTCATCAACCCGTTTTTGAAATATTAAATTTTCAAAAAAAAATTTTGAATCTTTTTTTTTTAAATCCAAAATTTATTTTTTCAAAAATTTTGGTATGCACTATTATTTATATTCCAACAAAGCTTTTGTGCAAAATTTCATTTAAATCGGATCAGCGGTTAATGAGAAAACCAAAAATCAAAAAAACCGTTATATGGCAGGTACCGTTAATAAACGTTTTTAGTGATTTTTACTTGCGATTATAGGTACTATAAGGCAAGTTTTGGATTCGTGCAAAAAAAAATTTTTGAGATAACAATCAAACATGATATTACGATGATAGAGAACACAAAAAACGTGGGTGACACAATTCTGTCTGTCTGTCTGTCTGTCTGGGGAAAAGGTCAAAATCCCGCCGATCAAAATCCCGCAAGTCGAAATCCCGCAAAAAAAAATTACTAATTATGTACACGAATCCCGCCAGTCAAAATCCCGCCGATCGAAAACCCGCCGCAAGAATCCCGCCGCAAGAATCCCGCCGCAAGAATCCCGCCAGTAGCCTGCTACTATTTTGCGGGATTTTCAATACTTTTTTAAAATAATCCCAACTTTTTTGATACTTTTTCATACTTTTGAAACAATATTTTATTTTAATTAAGCCCGTATGACACTACATTTTTTCTTCATTGTATTTCTCATTTAATCTATCAAAGTGTCAGCAGAGCCAAAAACGGATAAGAAGAGGGATAGCATTTCTCTAAATTAGTTTTCACAATTATTACAATGTGTCCCAAAAGTGAATATACATCATAAACTAGTGTTCTGTAGGGTTCAATGTGTATTTTCTTTTGTAACTGAGTGTACCTTGAAATTATTTTTGATTTTTAATTCTGAAATGTCAAGAAAAATCTGCCAGAACCTGACAAATAACGGGTGATTTTTTAGCTGGTTTGGTTTTGGCAACACTGGTTTTGACAGCTGACGTGTGTTTAGTACCTTGTGTCACTGTCAAACAACTTCAGTTTGGTTTGCAATTTAACCATGGATCGTCTTACAAATGAACAACGCTTGCAAATTATTGAATTTTACTATCAAAATTCGTGCTCGGTTCGAAATGTTCATCGCACGCTGCTTTCATTTTATGGTCGGCATTCTCGACCTTCTGAGCAGTCTATTCGGAAGATTGTGACCAAATTTCGCACCAAATTTACTTTGTTGGACATTAAACCACCAACACGTTTACGTACTGTGCGTAGTGAAGAAAATATTGCGGCCGTATCAGCTAGTGTGACAGAAGACCGCGAAATGTCGATTCGGCGCCGTTACTAGCGTTACTGTCAATGGTGAACGCTACCGAGCGATGATAACAAACTTTTTTTTGCCCGAAATGGAAGTTCTTGACTTGCATGATATGTGGTTTCAACAAGACGGTGCCACATGCCACACAGCACGCGAAACAATGGCGCAATTGCGAGGCGAGTTTGGTGAACAGTTAATTTCACGTTTCGGGCCGGTCAATTGGCCGCCTAGATCGTGCGATTTGACACCATTAGATTATTTTTTGTGGGGGTATGTCAAGGCTAATGTCTATAGGGACAAGCCCGCTTCGATTGACGCACTGGAAGCCAACATCCATGCATTCATTCGTGAGATACCGGCCGATATGTGTGAAAGAGTATGCCAAAATTGGACTCAGCGGATGGGCTACCTGAGACGCAGCCGCGGTCAACATTTGCATGAAATTATCTTTAAACATTAAATTGCAAGGTTCAAACTATCGATTCAAATAAATATTTCATTCATTTTTTCGAATTTTTTGTGTTTTTTTTTTTTTTAAAGTTCTAAACCTCTTAAAAAATCACCCGTTATTATTTGAAAGTCACATTTTTCATACATTGTTTGCGACATTTTTACATTTATGGATATATTGCGTACCCACTCAAACCTATCGAAGTTCGAATAAGAAATTGTACGTTCTGCTTTTATCTCATTTGCAGTTCAATAAAAATGAGAGAAAAATGTAGTGTCATACGGGCTTTAGTGAATTTATTTTTATTGAAAAAAAAGTATATAAGCAAAGCAGTTGTGTTTTGGCAATTTGGCATTTATGTATCTTCTTCTTCAGTTCTTCTTAGAACTCCGTAGAGGTAAGACCTCGAGGTAATTAGAGAAATAGAAATTGTATTTTATTTTGGTTTTGTGGGGACGGGTGACAACGACGACGACCAAATTTTTTTTTTGAAAAATATAAAAAAAACAAGATATTTTGAAGAAAATTTCAATGAAAAATTAAACTTTTCTCAATTTTTTTTTCGGTTTTTAATTTTTCTTCGAAATATGAATGATAGGTACAGTTGCTCAAGAAAACTTGACATTGGCGCTCAATTGATGCATCGCATTATACGAAAATTCGACTTATATCCTTCAAAGCGATTTGCGGCTAAACTAAGCGTCCTATAGGCATCAAAGTTTGCAAAGAAATTTTACATACACCCAACCTCGCACCCACCCCAAATCCTATAATGAGCCCAAGCAGGGGGGTTGCATACATACCTCACTGTTTATTCGCGTTTATTTTCCACCCAAGGTATTGTTTCTCAAGAATACTTGACACTGGCGCTGAATTGATGCATCGAATCGTACGAAAAATCAACTTTTATCTTTAAACGCGATTTGCGGCTAAACTAAGCGTCCTAGAGGCATCAAAGTTTACATCTTTAAACTTGATTTGCGGCTAAACTATCCGTCCAAGCGACTTTAAATGCAAAAGAAACTTTACATACACCCAACCCCGCACCCACCACAAATCCTATAATGAGCCCAAGCAGGGGGGTTGCAGGGGGGCAGCATGCATACATACCTCACTGTTTATTCGCGTTTATTTTCCACCCAAGGTATTGTTTCTCAAGAATACTTGACACTGGCGCTGAATTGATGCATCGAATCGTACGAAATATCAACTTTCATCTTTAAACGCGATTTGCGGCTAAAGTAAGCGTCCTAGAGGCAACAAAGTTTACATCTTTAAACTTGATTTGCGGCTAAACTATCCGTCCAAGCGACTTTAAATGCAAAAGAAACTTTACATACACCCAACCTCGCACCCACCCCAAATCCTATAATGAGCCAAAGCAGGGGGGTTGCAGGGGGGCAGCATGCCCCCCCATACATACCTCAGGGTTTCAAGGTGTTTCTCAACAATACTTGACACTGGCGCTGAATTGATGCATCGAATCGTACGAAAAATCAACTTTTATCTTTAAACGCGATTTGCGGCTAAACTAAGCGTCCTAGAGGCATCAAAGTTTACATCTTTAAACTTGATTTGCGGCTAAACTATCCGTCCAAGCGACTTTAAATGCAAAAGAAACTTTACATACACCCAACCTCGCACCCACCCCAAATCCTATAATGAGCCCAAGCAGGGGGGTTGCAGGGGGGCAGCATGCCCCCCCATACATACCTCACTGTTTATTCGCGTTTATTTTCCACCCAAGGTATTGTTTCTCAAGAATACTTGACACTGGCGCTGAATTGATGCATCGAATCGTACGAAAAATCAACTTTTATCTTTAAACGCGATTTGCGGCTAAACTAAGCGTCCTGGAGGCATCAAAGTTTACATCTTTAAACTTGATTTGCGGCTAGACTATCCGTCCAAGCGACTTTAAATGCAAAAGAAACTTTACATACACCCAACCTCGCACCCACCCCAAATCCTATAATGAGCCCAAGCAGAGGGGTTGCAGGGGGGCAGCATGCCCCCCATACATACCTCACTGTTTATTCGCGTTTATTTTCCACCCAAGGTATTGTTTCTCAAGAATACTTGACACTGGCGCTGAATTGATGCATCGAATCGTACGAAAAATCAACTTTTATCTTTAAACGCGATTTGCGGCTAAACTAAGCGTCCTAGAGGCTAGAGGCAAAGTTTACATATTTAAACTTGATTTGCGGCTAAACTATCCGTCCAAGCGACTTTAAATGCAAAAGAAACTTTACATACGTACCTGCCATACATTTTTTTTGGCAAATTTACATAATCATATTTTTCTCAAAAACGGCTCGACAACTTTTCTTAAAAAAAATCAATAAATTTATTTTAGTAAAGGCTTTCTTTGGGTGGAAAACCATTTTTCAGAAATGGTGATTAATGGTACCTCCCAAAATGGTATGACCGATTTCAATTATGAAAAAATATGTTTTGGATTTTTAGAAACTATTTCAAAATTTTTTTTTGGAAATTCAAATATTTCGAAAACGGCATCATAGATTTTTTTGAAACTCGATATTTAAGATTTTTTTAGTACTCTCTAAAATATTTTTAGAAAAAATTTTACATTTATGAAAAAATAACGGTACCTTCCATACAAAAGTGAAAAAACCGCAAAGGAAAATATTTGTTTGCTTGAAAACGACTCCTACGATTTTGATTTAACTTTTTTATATACTAAAATTAGTACGATCTACCATCAAAAATTATAAAATTTTACACATAGCAACTATTAGTAGTACCTGTCATAGAACGTTTTTTTTATTTTGAGTTTTCTCGTTATCAGCTTAACGGATTTAAATGAATTTTTTTTATATACAAATTATAGATAAGATTAAATAATATTGCATATCAAAATTTTCAAAAAAAAAAGTTTTTGAATTTTTAAAAAAAGTTTCAAACTTTTTTTTTGAAAATTCGATATCTCAAAAACGGGTTAACAATTTTTTTTTCAAATTTTGTTTTTGTATACACATAAATATATAGCTTAAATCTGCATACCAAAATTTGTTCTTAAAAATGTTTTAAGAATTTTATATATAAAAAATTAATTTAAAAAAAAAACCGCTCCAACGATTTTAAAATTTTTTTTCCCATACAATCATATTCAATCAAGAATGAAGATGGCATTCTTTTTTCCACATCAAACTGTCAAAAGAGTTGTTTTATCCAATTTAAAAGTCCTATTTCATGCTCCTCTACATTTTTCTCTCATAATTTCCAGGTTTTTATATACAATTTTCTTAAGCCCACAGTGTCTTGAACATAAGAGCAAGTACGTGCGACCCAGTCGTGCATTTTATTTTTTCTTACTAAAAGGTACATCATATCTACAATAATACACTGATTTTTTTTTTATCAAAATCGTTGTAGCCGTTTTTGAGATAAATAAGCTTTTCCTTAACGGTTGTATGGCAAGTACCGTTATTTTTTGAGCTAAAAAAAATGTTTCAATTTCCCCTCTGGAGAGTTACAAAAAAACCTTAAGTTCAAAATTTGAAGAAAATCGCTTCAGTGGTTTAGGCTGTAGGTTGAGGTACGGACAGACAGACAGACAGAATTTTGCCACCCACTTTTTTCGTGTTCTCTATCATCGTAATGTCATGTTTGATTGTTATCTCGAATTTTTTTTTTGCACGAATCCAAAACTTGCCCTATATTACCTATATCGCAAGTAAAAAGTTGGGTAGACTTTTTTCAAATAGACTCTCACAATAAGGCCCTAATACTTTTGAGGTTTTGTCGTGGAAGCAATACCCATGAGTTGTGAAATTTACTTACAGGTTTTGTTTGTAATCCATGCAATGCCCTCCCAGGCCTTTTCCTTCTTAATCCGATTATAGTACAAAGGATCTCTTTTGTCGTACAACAATTTGTGATCCTCCACAGCGGATATTAACGTCGACAAACTAATTTCCTCATTTTGTATATTATAATTGGTATTGGCAGCCATCGCACTTAGTTTTTGGAAAATCTAATATTATGTAAAGAAAATGGAATAATTATTTTCACTTATCTATTAGGTATGCACATTTTAATTAATACATTTAAGTTAAAGATATTATTTTAAGTTCACTTATTACAAAAAACTAGGAAATACTCTCACTTTCTGATAAAATACAATTTTTTTAATTCCAGTATGGCAGCAATTGAAGCCAGCTGCCAGTTTTACTTAAGTGAGGTGCGCTCGAGAGCGCATGTCACTTTCGTAAGCAAAGTTGAACGAAACTTGACGAAACCTTCCACTCCGCAATTATAGCCGCGTCGTATGCTTTGCGTGTATTCGCTTGTTTTCTTCCGACCACTTAAGTGCCCCGCCGAGCATTATAGTTCTAGCTTTACTATTGTAAGCTGAGAGGCATGACGAAACTTTGCCATTTCATAAGAGCTTGTTGTGTCCTCCACAACATAGCAGGCGAGGATGACCTGGATTTCATCCTAGATATCCTTTACGAGCCCGATGTCACCGATGACGTTCAAGTCCCATTTGGAGGGATTGCCAGGGCAAATGCAGTGCGTGATGCAATCTGCCGTGAAATTAATTAATTTCTAAAGCTTAGCCTTAACGTCCTTATCAGGACGACCAATTTTTAAATAAAGAGATAAAATTGGTTTTTCAAAATGGTATTCTGGTTAGGCATCAGGGAAAGGTAATCGTATATTCAAAGTTCGATAGCTCACTATGTACAAAATTTTTGAAAACGAGTTTGTTAAAAAACTAACTAGTATTTAATCTTTTGTCTTGAAATTATATCACTTAAAAAGATCAAAATTGAAATTTCGATGACCAAAATGTTAATTATATAACTCTATTTTGCTATTCAATGTAATTACCGAAGAATTTTCTTTGCAAATTTTCTTCATTTTCTATATCTATTTTGTTAGTTAGTGACTTTTACCTTTGATCCTTTGAACCAACGAAGAATAAAATAATTGAAACAAAAAGTAATAAAAACTCAAAGAAAATTGTTTAATTTCACAAATTTGTACTACATAGTTTAATACATTTTTACAGCATAATACTTTCAATCTTTTTTATTCTCATGAACTTTAAGGCCATTTTTAAAGTTATGGGCTTGTGACAATTCAAGTTATATAAAATGTAATCTTTTTTACTTTTTTTAGGCATTAAGGTTCTCCTAAGCCAACGGGAAAAATTCGATTTAGTTGTTGTTTTGCTAGACTTCGCATTGCATCAGTGTGGTTGCTCTCATTTATCGTAATGTAAATTAGATTAGACATGCAAGTTCAGAATAATGAGATTTCAGAGACCTAAGCAAATTTTTCTTTGTCAAAAAGTAAGCAAGCGGATCCAATACTTTTTTCCTCAGTTATTTGACAGCAAAACAACTTTAAAATATTGCTGAGGAATCCTGTTCACGAGATTGAGATTGCTGAGGTCTCTCTGAGATCTCATTATTCTGAACTTGCATGTCTAATATAATTTTCATTACGATAAATGAGAGCAACGACACTGATGCAATGCGAAGTCTAGCAAAACAACAACTAAATGAACCTGTTTAGGTTGTGACTTTTCACTAAGTCATGACAATGATTTTGTGAGTTAGAAGAGTGAAGAGCTCTGCTCTCTCCACCTATCTCACCTACAAAGCGGTCGTCATGGCATAGTGAAAAGTAAGAACCTAAACAGGGTCCATCAAATGTTTCACTGTTGTTCCGACTCATAAGCCCGGAACCACACTTATCTTGTCTCTTGTGTTGTTAAAAAGTAGTGTTTTGCTTTCGCTCCAATGTACCCCAGTCAAACAAACTAAGGGAACAATATTTTTTTTCAATTTCTTTAGTCTTTCTTTTTTGAAGAGCTGTACCTATCGCTGTGATAAGTTTTCGTATTGAAATAAAGCAAACATATTCTAAAGATTCATGTTTCTTGTTAATGTTCTTACTTCATTTCAATACGACAACTTATCAAAGAGATACAGCTCTTCAAAAAAGACTAAAAAAATTTAAAAAAAAATATTGTTCCCTTAGTTTGTTTGACTGGGGTACATTGGAGCGAAAGCAAAACACCACTTTTTAACAACACAAGAGACGAGATAAGTGTGGTTTCGGACTTAACTTTATTTCTTATACTTAGGCCTGGTTCACACGAGATTGTACCGCACGTTTTTTATCGCATTCGGTTTTTACCGAACAAAAATCGGGTGTTCACACGATATTTATATTCATTCGTTTAAAACTCGAATAGCTGCAGTATAATGAAAATGAATGGAAAAGTTTGAATTTGTGAAGTATTTTATTTTAATCTTTTTAAGGGAAAGGGCTAGAAAGCTGAAATTTGGACGGATAATAGAAAATATTGATTTAAATATAAATTAAAAAAATAAGAGTCCTAGAATACCGTTGGACTGAGATAACGGCATTATTTGAGCACTTTCACATATGAACTCATATCTGTTTAGTGCATTGATGAATTTTCTTGTTGTTTTAAATATAACATTTAAATAAAATTACGGTTATTTTGATACCTCATTCATTATACTACGTGGTATATAAGCGACACAATCTTGATTTTAAATTGATCGAAAAATCAAAACAATTCCATTGAAATTACCTGCTTGGACCATTGTCCACGACCATCCACCAGCGAGAAGATCCCGTTATCTACATGAAATGTTTTGTATTAAAATTTGATATGGATGGCTTTAAAAAATTATAGCTCCCGTTCTTCTGATTGGATCTTCAAGTTTAAGGTCTTTAAAGAAAGCTGACATAACGGGCTATATTGTGTAAAAAAATTATTGAGGAGTAGCAAAAATTTTCATACTAAAGGGGTGAATAAAGCCCAATTCAATTCCATTTATTTTATTCTAGATTCAAATGTAGATGAAAATTTTTATAATTTTGAAAGACTAAAAACGCATATTTATTGCCTCATTTCTTTTCTTTATTTTAAGACCTTAACCTACAAGATCCAATGAGTATCACCGGAGTTATAATTTTTTTAAATCAACCATATCGGTCGATTAATTTTTTTTGTGTACATCGGCTTTTCTCTCCACTGAAGCTCATTCGATGCCAACGAACAAATACCCAACGTGGATTTTAACCGTGTGAACGAGACTATATAAAACTATACCCCACTGGAAGACGATACGTCGCAATTCATTCGTTTTTTTTGATAAGTCCGTTGAGTATTCGATTAACGGCCTAAGGCCTGGTTCACACGAGATTGTACCGCACGATTTTTTGCAGTATAAATCCGTACGGATGAACAGTGGCGTATATATTTTACATAGAGCCATTCACACGACGTTTGTACGGCAAGAAAACGTACTCAGCTAATAGCCTATTGAATAGACCTTTTAAAAAGGAACAATTACGTGCAAGGGTTTTTATTATTGAATATGTTTGTTTGGCCCATAAGCACTTTTCAGTATTTTTGGTATAACTCGAAAACTAAGCCGAATTTGAAAATTTTACATATAATACTTTTTGTTCAAAATTAAATTTTCTATTGGAATGGATAGTTCAAAAAATTTTAGGAAAAAATTTAAGCAGGAAAAGCTAGCAAAAACCTACATAAAAAAAATCGAAAAATCTAAGATTTTTAAACTTTTTTCAAAATTGCGCATAACTTTTTTCGGAGCAAAGATGCGCTCAAGACGTTCATAAACAAAGTAAACTGGAGTCTTACGGCTTTAATATGACATGTTAAAAAGGCCATATTATTAAAAAATTGACAGAGATATAACCATTCAAACTTTACCATTTCTTATCATTTTCCGCACTTTTTGCCCGAAAGCATATTTTTTGGTACTTTATGACAAATTTAACGTTCCTAGCACCTAGTACCAAATCTTATGTTAATCCTTTGTATATGAAAACCATAGTACTATCATGGTGGCACTCGAAGAGGGCGACATCTCAAGTCTCCAAGGGGTACCTTGACGTGGAGAATTGTGGAATAAGTGGAAGTGTGGACGTGAAGAATAGTATAAGCATGGGAAAGACGTATACTGAATTTATGAGAGTTAGAGTGAATCAGGTAGAAGGCATTTTGGAGAAAATATTCAATTTTGTTTTGGTTATCGGTTTTGTTTACATTTTTTTTACTATGCAGATAAAGCTGAAAGACACAAAAAGAACAATTTTGGATATTCTTTTTGGCTTATGGGGTTTTTATGGTGCAAGGGAAAGGGGTAGGTATACATGTGAAGGTGTATTTGTTTTTTCACAGCTGTAGGCGTATTATCTTCAATATATTTGGGTTTCTATGGTGCAAGAGGAAGATGTTGTTATACATTGGAATATAGGTAGAGGTATGTGGGTTAGTTGTTACAACTGAGTGGGTAGTTGAGAACCAAAACTCGTCATATCCAAAATTTTCATTTTGTGCAAATGAAAAAAAAAACTAATTAAGGTGAAATGGTAGATGTTATAAAAGATTTTATTTTATACCTATAATCTTTGTATATAAAAATTTTTCATATACAAAGCTATAATAGAAGATTTTTAAATCTATGTTATGATTGAGAGCAAACAAATATTGGAAGTTCCGTTTAAAAGATATTTAACAATTAAATTTGGTTATGAAGAGTTTTGTTGCAAATGATTGGATATGGCCAGTTTTCCCACCATTCCCCCCTCTCACAATTGCACCCTCTAATATAAAAGCACTCCCCTACTTTCCTATCTTTAATGAGCCATTTAAAATTGTTTACAATAAAAACCTGTGAACGTTTTAGTTCCTTCTTATATAACATAATTAATAGCCTATGATGGATAAGAAGAGTTTTGAAAGCAAACCTACTGCTAAGAATGGATATGGAAAGTTTTGATGTAAATTGCACTGTGGATATCGAGAGTTTTGGAAACAATAACGATGTTTGACATCAATATTAAAGGGGGTTAGAGGGGTAAGGGTGTCAAAATTTCTTTAAAAACTATTCAATATGCCCAGATTAACAAATCTGGATCAAAATCTCAATTTTTGATATAAGTGTTTAGGTATGATGAGTTTTCGTTCTCATCTACTCAAATGTAGGTGTTTTGTGTGCAGGATTTTTTACAAATAATGTACATGCGAACTTTTCGCACTTTTCAAACTTTTCTTTCGCTTCTTTCCTTAATATATATACATATATTTTAGTAAAGGCTACATTGGGGTGGAATACCATTTTCAAAAAAATGGTTATTAAGGTGCAGTGCAATAACACCCGCGGTAATAAAGCCCTTGGGCCGTGGGCGTTATTTCCCAAAATAAATGGAAAAAATACCCACGGGTTTATTTTCCATTTTAAAATGGCAATAACCCACGAAAGAAAAGAAATAAGAACCGCGGGTGCTATTGCTTTTTGGATTTGGCATTTAAGCCCACACTTAAAGTATAATCTATACTCTGCTTTTAAATACTCTTCTATTTAAAGATCTCAAAATGATGAAGTTGGATATCAACAAAGTCGGGTTAGTTACACCATTTATAAGTTATAACTGAAGAACGGCTGAACGAATTTTAATTATCTATGGTTTGTTGGATTTGTCTCCGCCTCAAATAGGAGAATAACTATTAAAATATCAGAAAAGTTCACGGATAAAAATTATATACACTTTGGGTAGGTAGGTATCTGTTTTATTATATAAAAAAGAAATCAGAAAATGAGTTTGAATGAATGAATGAATGAAATATTGGGGTTGTCGCACTGCGACCTTAAGATCTATTGTGCCCCCACCTAAAAACTGGATGAGATTGCTCATCTTACAGTTCTTCCTCCACCTTAATTTCTCTCAGAAATTTGAGTATTTGGAGGACTTTTAGAGAGGAAAGTTCGCCCTCTTCCACCTGGTAGTGTCCCAGGTGTTTTTTCCTTTGATGCATGATTGCGTCACATTTTCCCAATATATGGTCTGGTGTTTCCTCCTGTGCGTTGCAGAATCTGCATGTTGGACTGCTTACTAGACCAAGAATGTTTAGGTGTCTATTTAGTCTGCAGTGGCCAGTTAGGAGACCAGTTATTTTTCTTAGGTTGTTCCTACTTAGGTTGATGCAGTCTTTAAAACGTGTTTGGTTGTAGTTACCAAGCAATAGTTTAGCCTGCCTCAGCTTTGGGAGTTCTTTCCAGTTTTTGGATCTTTTAACCTCCTCTTCTTCTCTTATTTTGTTTTTTATCACATTTTCTCCTATGCCACAATAGGGTTCAGGCCCCATTAAGGGAGTACTTGCCCCTATCTTCGCTAAGGAATCTGCTTCTTCATTTCCCTGGACACCAACGTGACCAGGTACCCAATGAAGTGTGACACTGTTGTTTTTGCCAAGGACATTAAGCCTGTTCACACACTCCCAAACTACCTTCGAGCTGATGGTGTAAGAGCTCAGCGCTTTGAGTGCGGCTTGGCTGTCTGACATAATGGCAATGTTTTGGTTTCGGTAATTTCTTTCGAGATTACGATCTGCGCATTTCGCTATGGCGTGAACTTCCGCCTGAAAGATGCTAGTGGACTGTCCCATCGGTATAGAAAGTTTGGTTCTAGGCCCAAAGATTCCCGCTCCAGTCCCTTCAGTCGTTCTCGATCCATCAGTGTACCACTTGATGGCATTGGTACACTGATGGATCGAGAACGACTGAAGTGAGTTTGAAAACGAATCAATAAATTATGAAATTTTGTTTTGACAAAATGAAATTAAAAAATTATAATATAGTCGAATCTCCATATTTCGTTCTGACAAAATAAAATTACAAAATTATAATCAACTTATGTATTTAAAATAACAATTAAATCTTCCATTGATCCACTTAATCAAAATAGCTTTTTGTTTTCTTTGATGTTTAGTAAAACTTTTAAAGGAATTAAAAGATCTGTTCGCGTACTTCCCAAAACTACGAATTTTATTTTTTTCATATGAGCTTTGAAAGAACTTTGTTCAAAATTCGTAGAAATTCGTAGTTTTAGGAGGTATGCGAATAGACATACAATAGTTTGATGAGAATTTTGTTTAAAATAATATGTCTGTTCGCGTACCTCCCAAAACTACGAATTTCTACAAATTTAGCCCAAAGCTATGTATGTCAAAGCTCATATGAAAAAAATAATAGAAATTCGTAGTTTTGGGAAGTACGCGAACAGACATATAAGTATACAAAAATTTTTATAGATTTTTTTTAAATTTATACATTTTACTATTGTTTTTGTCTTAAAAAATATTAATATATCGCGCATTGAAAACAAAAGTGGCACTAAACGAAAAACCTAGTTTTCAAATACGGCCGTTTAAAGTTTTGGACGACTTACGTAAATAGTCGAAAGCTCTTTGAAAAAAGATTTAGGGCCTTATTACGGTTCGCGAATCGAACGTTCACTTGAAGTCGAACGATTTGGCGAATGTTATGTACGTTAGGGTTAGCGAATGAATTCATTCGCTAAAAATTCATCGCTGTCAAAGGAAAAATTCATTATAATCAATTTTTCTTGCGACAAATTTCAAATAGAAAAAATGAAAATCAGAAAATATATCTTAAAGTGCGGAATTTTTGTAGTTTTCTTCATTTTATTCTTGACTTAATTATTTAATTGGTCATTAATAACTTATTTAATAATGGTCCAAAAAAAAAACTGACTTTAAATGCAAACAAAAATATTTTAATATGTCAACGAAAAAACATACAATAACCTGTTATAGCTATTTTGAAAGTCAATATTCTATTTCTTTTTTTTGTAATGGAGATGTTTAAAAGAATGGTTTTTAGAAATTAAATTTCAAAGTCAAAATTTTTGAAAAAAAAATGTATATTTTTTAAGTTAATTTATTTCAAATTTTGCGTAGTTAAGTGCCATGTTGTTCTTGATATCCAATGCTTTTATCAATTTTCAGTTAAAAATCAACAACCAAATGCAAAAATCTTTCTTAATTTTTGAGAAATTAATAAATTAAAGGTACTTTCCTAAAAAACCCGAAAAAGGGTTATAATTATGATTAGTAATTTTTTTGCTTCATAAAACAAACAAGCAATGGAAAAAAGTTCCTTTAATTTTTTTTAAATAGATAGGTACAAAAATTCACAATTTTATTTGGCACAATTTACAAAGAAGAACTTTAAGCACGGTTAAAAATTTTGGGGTAGGTACTTTTTAATTTTTTCTGGCTTACATATATGACAACACCAAAAATATGTTGAAATTTAATACTTGGCAAATATTAAAATTTGGAAGTTAATTCAAAATAGGTATATTAAAACTTAATAATAGTAATAAACGAAATAATAGTAATGAAAGACATTTTTTGTAAGAGTATTTATCTTCAATTAATAGTGGCACTATTATATTTATTGTATTTCACATACATATATCGTCCCCTGATTGCAAGAACTAGGTAACTCAATTTTATATTTAAATAATATATCGGCAAAAACGGTATTATTTTGTATAGTTTTAAAGACTTTTTGTCTAATATTTTTCTATCACAGACAAATATAGGATATTTGTGAAGTTTCAGGATCACATAAATTAAACTTTTCATCGTTCTCCAGTAGCTATATTTCTATAAAGGCCGCTATCTCCAAAATTTATGAAAATGAGTTACCTAGTTCTTGCAATCAGATGACGATATGAGAACTAAAATCTTACTGCGATTGAAATTTTATCTACTAATTTGTATATTTTACCTCGAAATATTTCAACGCGCCTTCAAAATAATGCATATTTAAATTGTTTATTTTAAATTATTAGGCAGAAAAATGGTTGCTATATACCTACCTAGGTACATACCTACCAACTTATACAAAATAAATCTGTAAAAAGTTCATTAGATAAAAAGTTTATTAGGTACCTACATACATACCTACCTTACCTACCTATGCTTACCTAATATACAGTTGCGGTCAAAATAATAGTAGTACAAGTAAAAGAATTGCATAACCTTTGTTTTGTAAGTTTTATATTGCGTTGATAGAAAAAAAAACTATTACATTTTGACTAAATAACATTTTCTTAATAATCGGGTACAAATATATTCTTTATTGCAACGGTAATATGACAAATAAACAACCGTTATTAATCAAAGCTATGAATTCTTCCGGTCAAAATAATAGTAGTGCACCGGAGTAGTGTGTTTTGGGGGATTCTGGACCCACCCAACCGCCCAAGGCATTGGTCCATCATTCTGACACATTTGTATGGAGAGTAAAGGCAATCTAGGTACTTTTATGGTTGCCAACGCAGGCATCTTTTTGGTCGGTGATTGTAAGTGGGTTTTGTCGTTGACTGGTACATCAGTTAGGAGCGCGCACCAAAGAGGATGGTAACCTTTGTAATGAATTTTTTGGGGTTGGAAGTGGCAGCCATAGATGTGTTACGGTGGATGGCGGCAGGCTTGTGTGGAGGTTTTGATGTTGGTGGCGGCGCGGCGTGGTGGCGCGCGGCTCGTTGGGTTGATAGTGTTGCTTGGGTGAGTGTGTGAGAAATGTATGAATGAATTAGAAAATAATATTTAATTTTTGAGGGAAATGATTAGATTAGAATATATTAAAATGATGGTGATCGCCGCCGTGGGGTCAGTGTAAGAGTTTATAAATATATGGTATTTTGATAAGAATATATTTGAGATGAGGGAAAAGTGCTTGTCGGGTGGGGGGATCGCGTCGTGGTCGTGGTGATCGTCATGAGTTGAGTATTTGAATAAAGTGCATTAAAAAAATGTGTCATGGTTTATGACATCATGTTTAAACATGTTTATTGAAACCTTTTCATGATAAAGATGATTTGTTTTGTGCGTAGAGAGACGTATGTATGTACATATTTATGTATTTTTGTATGTTTATTTATAGATTTGTAGTGCTATTAATAGTAGGGAGTTACATGGCTATGAATTCATGTTGTATCATGTTATACTTACTCGTATATGTATGTTGTGTTGAAAAGTATTGTGTAGGGGTGCTGGTTGCAGGAAATTTAGATTAAGATGGTTATAAGACTGTGAGTAGGGATTTTTGATAGGTATGTATGTTAGTGCTTAAGTGCAATACATGTACCTTTGTTAGTTTGTCGTCGCTTGGAGTTGCCAATACCGCGTGTTTTTGGGTGTTTTGTGAATGTTTAAGAAAAGGAGTATCAACCATTTAATACAATCTAGTACGCTGCTACCTTTATAGTTCTATATCTATTCTACGTTATGCTGCATTATGTACTACATTATACTACTTTTTAGATTGTGGTACAATTTTTCTTACTAATGTGGGTAACACTGATAGATACTTAATTTTCTTATAAAAACTCGATGTATGACGTCTTTTGCTGAGTTCTTTGTGAAATATTTGTGGATAGACATCAATTGTGCGGTCTATTATATTATCATAAGATTGTTTAAATATTATAAATAAATTTATAAAAAAAACACTATTACCCAGTTATTAAGTTCGCTAAAAGTGAATCTTTTTCAAGAATATTGTTTAAATATTATAAACATAATAAAAATAAAAACACTGTTTCCCAGTTATTTGAAAAGAAAAGTAAAAACTTTTTCAAGAATAATAACATTCAAGTATCTAATATTAAAATTTTGCAAACATTTTCTTGTAAAATCTGTGTCAACCTCTAAAACAATATGTTTACTTGCGAGCTCTGTCAAACCACGTTCACTAGACGGGATAGTCTTGCGCGTCATAGGCAGATGAACCATGATAAAAAAGTTTCAATTCTGTGTGATAAATGTGGTACGGTTTTTGATAACGCTAGGAATTATAGCTATCACATGAAGAAAAATCATCATGAAATCGTTTCATACAACGCAATATCAAAAAAAGGAAAAACTCTCAATCTGATGTTGAAAATAAACGGATTAAAATTGAAGGTGATTTGAATGATGAAATCAAACATTGCAATATTTGCAAGCTGGGTGTCATGAAATCAATGTTCCAAGGTCACCTAAAGAGTGATTTGCATAAAACAAATGCTTGTAGCAAGCATGATGGGTATGGAGGAAACGTTGAAGTTATATCTACGGCTTTCAAGAACCGTATAAAAAGCTATAGAGTTCGAGATTGTGATCGTCAAATTGGATATAAGGACTTTATGGAGAAGCAAGAAGCTATTATTATAGAACTTGTAAAGAAAACTATGGAGGTTGAAAGTGTTATAAAAGTCGCTTTTGAAATGTTCGGACTATATGTAAAAGATAATGCTAGTGAAAAAATGGTGACTGACATTAAATCTTTTAATACAAAATATAAAATCCTAAACCAATCAAGTGATTTAAAAGAAATTTATAACACTTTTACTGGAGACATCATAGCTAAGAGTGAAGAATTTCAGGAGCGTGATAGTGGATGGGCCTTACAAGATGTACTTTACCTTGAAATCAACATTAATAAATACAACCCTATGCGTGGATCATCGTATACCGAATTACCAATGAATATACAATTGAAAAAAGCTATCATCAATGTTAAAAACAATGATAATGCATGCTTTGCCTGGGCTATTGTATCTGCACTACATCCTGCTAACCATCATGCTGATCGAGTTTCTTCATATCCTCATTATTCTGGAGTTCTTAATTTAAGCGGCGTAAAATTCCCGATGGATATAAAAAAAATTTCCCAATTTGAAAAACTTAATAATTTAAGTGTTAATGTGTATGGTTTAGAAAATAATACTATTGTAGGACCTGTGTTTTATAGTAGTGATAAAAAGGAAAAGCATATAAACTTATTATATGTAGAAAATGGTGAGAACAAACATTATTGTTGGATTAAAAACTTAAATAGACTAGTAAGTACCCAAATTTCTAAACATAAGTGTACAAAATGGTTATGTGATGGATGTTTAATATACTTCCGTTGTGAAGCTAGTCTTAATAAACATCTCAAACATGATTGCAATAAGGTGCATACAGTATTACCAACCGAAGTTAATAATATTTTAAAATTTAAAAACTTTAATAAAAAAATGCGTGTTCCATTTGTTATTTATGCTGATTTTGAAGCAGCTTTAAAACCAATCAATACTTGTTCACCAAATCCTTTAGCATCATTTTCGAGCAACGTTCAACTTCATGAACCTTTTAGCTTTGCGTATTATATTAAATGTAATTTTGATGATTCATTAAGTAAATTTGTATTGTACCGAGGTGATAGCTGCCCCAAGGTTTTTATGAATAACTTGATAGATGAAGCACAGCGTATTCAATTAATATTAAGAGAAGTGACTCCAATGAAAAAATTAACTGATAAGGAAAAAGACAATTTTAAAAATTCTAAGACCTGTTTTATATGTTGTGATGTTTTAAATGAAAATCGGGTAAGAGATCATGATCATCTCACAGGAGAATTTCGAGGTGCTGCACATTCTGAATGTAATTTGAAATATCAAATACCCAATTTCATTCCAGTTATATTACATAACTTAAGTGGCTATGATTCACACTTTATTGTAAAAGAATTTGGTGATAATGATGAAAAAATCGATGTGATACCCGCAAACAAAGAACGATATATCTCATTTACTAAATACATTAAAGGGGATACTTTTAAAAGCAGCATTCAACTTAGATTTATAGATTCCTTAAGGTTTATGGCTTCTAGTATTGAGAAACTATCAAAGAATTTAAATTCAGAACAGTTTATTGAAACTAAAAAGGCTTTCCCAGAGGAGGATATGTTTAATTTAGTTACTAAAAAAGGTATTTTTCCATATGAATATGTTACATCATCTCTAAAACTTGAAGAAACTCATCTTCCTCCAAAGTCAGCTTTTTATAGCACTTTAAATTCTTCAAATATAACTAATGATGATTATTTACATGCTCAAAGAGTATGGAATACCTTCAATATAAAGACATTAGGAGAATACAGCGATATTTATTTAAAAACCGATGTTATGCTTCTAGCAGATGTTTTTGAAAATTTCCGGAATGTTTGTATTAAAACGTATGATCTTGATCCCTGTCAGTATTATACAACACCAGGTCTAAGCTGGGATGCAATGCTGAAAAGTACAAAAGTGGAATTAGAACTTTTTACAGATGTTGATATGACCCACTTTATACAAAAAGGTATAAGAGGAGGTTTAAGCCAATGCAGCGGAAGATATGCTAAGGCTAATAATAAATATATGGCAAACTTTGATGAGACTAAAAAATCATCTTTTTTGGGGTATTTCGATGCAAATAATTTGTATGGATGGGCAATGAGTCAATATCTTCCCATCAACAAGTTTCGATGGTTAAATGAAGAGGAATTTAAAAGTTTAAATATAGAATCAATACCTGATGATTCAAATAAAGGTTATATTTTATGTGTAGATTTAGATTATCCCGAGTTCTTGCATGATTTGCATAATGAACTACCATTTTGCCCTGAAAACATAAAACCTCCATATACAAATTCCAAAAACTCAAAATTAATTGCAAATCAATTTAATAAAACACGATATGTTATCCATTACCGAAACCTTAAACAATGTCTATCAAACGGATTAGTATTGAAAAAAGTACATAAAGTCCTAGAGTTCAATCAAAATACATGGTTAAAATCGTATATCGATCTTAATACGCATTTAAGAACCCAATCAAATAATGATTTTGAGAAAGACTTTTATAAATTAATGAATAACAGTGTTTTTGGTAAAACTATGGAAAATGTAGAAAAAAGAGTTGATGTAAAACTAATTACAAAATGGGAAAATAATGGTAAACGTATGGGGGCAAATTGTCTTATAAGTAAACCAAATTTTCATAGTTGTTCGATTATACATGAGAACTTAGTTGTCATTCAAATGAGTCGATTGAAGGTTAAGTATGATAAGCCTACATACGTTGGGTTTTCTATTCTGGACTTATCTAAGACCTTAATGTATGACTTTCATTACAATTTTATGAAAGATAAATATGGTGATAAGTTACAGCTATTATATACTGATACTGATTCACTTATTTATGAATTTGAAACAGAGGATTTGTATGATGATATAAACACAAATTTAAATTATTTTGATACAAGTGATTATCCAAAGAATAATCAATATAATATTCCAAGAGTGAATAAAAAGGTCTTAGGAAAGTTTAAAGATGAGTGTTCAGGCAAATTGCTGCTTGAATTTGTAGGCACCAAATCGAAATCCTACTGCATTGTCACTGAAGATGATATAGTTAAGAAAATAAAAGGGATTAAAAAAAATATTGTAGCAAATGAGATAACTCTAAATGATTTTAAAGATTGTCTAAATAACCCGTCTACATCTTTATTAAAAAAGATATACTGTTTTAGAAGTGATAAACATTTTATTTACACACAATTAATAAATAAAATCAGTCTTACTGCTGATGATGATAAAAGATTTGTTATCCCTAATTCATCTAAAACTTTAGCGTGGGGTAGTAAGCGTATAGAAGACTATTATTTTATCTAAAATTAGTTTTAAGATATACCTACATAAAGTACTATATCAAAGAAATTTACGTGTTAATAAAATATTGATATTTATAATAAAATTAAGTTGATTTTTTAAACTTTAAGATATAATGTAATGAGTAAAGACAAAATTTTTGTATCATAAAATATATATATTAAGTAGAAGAATATTCCAATTATGTATTATAAAAATTATTTAATTTTGTAAACCGATGTAAGAGTATAGTAAAGCATAATTTGTGTTTATTTAAACAATTCTGCTGAATTTCAACGTAACATAATAATATGATAATGAACTAAAATAGAGACTTAACAAAAACAATAAATATAGATTTAGTAAGATATTACATACTTAAAAGATGTTAAACCTATAACTATAAGGATACTATTTAATAAATACAAATACAAAAATATTATAATTATAAATAGAAATAAGAATAATTAATTTCGTATTTCATTCTTGATTTTCTCAAATGTTTATAAGAATATATACATACACATACATATACATAATAAAGTCAATTGAAAAAATGCCTAATGTTTTATTTTTTATTTTTATTTTCTAGCATTTTTTATGACAGCAGTTGATTACGAAATACAAAAGGGACGAACTAATTTTGAAAATATAGGCAACAGCAATAAAGAGAATATATAAATATTAAATAACAAAAATACCCGAAAACATTTAATTTCATAATTCTACTTTGTTATGTGGATTGAAAGTTTTACATGGATGAAAAAATAGTGTGCAGATAAAAAAAATTATCAAGGTCACCGAAGCTATCAGTTAATGTTTTGTAGGAATAATAAAGTATGGATAAAGAAATCAACAACGTTACAATAGTGTTGCAATATATGTAATCGCTAAAATGTAACAGTAAAAATGATGTACTAGATCAGCAATTTATAATAAAAGTAAAATTTTGTTTTAACAAAGTTTTATAAGACCTTCCCATGAAGCGACTATAAAATTTTCCTCTTTTGAGCACACGTTTCGGCATCATCTTCACCTTTTGCTCTGGCATTTTAAAGAGTAATGAACTCATGGTAGAGTATCATAAGAATCCGGTATGAGATATTTCTTGTTATCATAAGGACCAAGAGCAATTTTCGTTTCACATTTTGGTCAATTGACAACTCCTTATAGTTCTCCAAACATCCAACATAATCCTCAAATGTTATCTTTGTTTTAAGAACTGATCGCTCCACACCCTTAGATTTTTTAGTGGGTCCAACGTTGCTTAGTTCCATGTTAATTGTATATTCCTTAATTTCTTCATTTCAGAATTTCTGACGGGATTCAGCTTTTTCTTCTGGTGTGGTTAAGACTTTCAAAGTACCTATATAATTTTGATATTTAACCTATAAAATGGATCAGAGGGGTATTATTATTCTCATCCTTCATCATACCCAACACTTTTTTTATTAACATAATTATGGTATACTATAAACATTTGGTTCATGATATTACTGATATCATAATTTTTATGGCAATCCTTTTTTATTAGTTGATCAAGATCAAGGTTACGAATTTCGTAGATAATAGAATCGGTGCCCGTATGTGATGTATTTTTGTTGATATTAGCCCTATTTTTTATATGTATTTGTATATTCATTAAAAAAAAAAGTAGAATGTCAAGTACAACAACAAAAACGACAACAACAACAACAATACGGAGACGGTAGTATTGTCGACTCAAAAATCAGGACCAACCTACACGTTTTCAATTCTCAAAAAAACAAGTGATACGAAAAATATGTTTGTGCTTGTTCCACGATTACCATTTATTTTAAACGGTGACTAAGGTCCAAAGTCCAACCGTTGTTGATAACGTTGTTAAGTCTTAGAATTCGTTCCTGATTCAGGTATTCAAACAGGTTTACAAACAGGTAAACAGGTGTACAAACAGGTAAGCAGTATGGAGCAGTTTGGATTATCTAACTTGGTATCTATGTCCATAGATATAGGTATGCATGTACCGGTTCCAATAGGGCAATTCAAAACAGGGAGTTCAATACAGGGTAGTTCGATACAGGGCAGTTCAAAACAGGGCAGTTCAAAACAGGGCAGTTCAATACAGGGCTGTTTAAAACAGAAGGCAGTTCAATACAGGGCTGTTTAATCAGAACAATTCAATACAGGTAGTTTAAAACAATAACAGGATAGTTCAATATTTGGCATATTGCTCATTTGGTTGGGTAGCTCCTAATCCACCCAATTCAAAATCTATGTCACTCCTACTCCAACTAATACAAAATTGATGTGTGCACCGATGGTTGAGTAAGTTCTGCACCAAACTTGGCACCCAATTTTTTTTTTTTTTTAATTCATCGTGTGGAAAAAAGTGTGAATCATTCTTATCCTTACAAATGATATTTAATCAAATACCTACAATGTGGAATCCTATAATATATATATGCACTAACCCAAGACATGTTATGTGAGCGAGGTTTAGAACATAATATACAAACCTAAAACACGTTATTAACGAGGTTTAGAACATAATATAAAAACCCAAACCACGTTGTGAACGAGGTTAAGAACATATGGTTACGTTTCACAAAATCAACAAAACGAGGTTAAATACGTAAGACTTTGTTGTTTAATATCAGTTTGAAATTTGTTTTCTCCTGTTATTGTTTTAAACTACCTGTATTGAATTGTTCTGATTAAACAGCCCTGTATTGAACTGCCTTCTGTTTTAAACAGCCCTGTATTGAACTGCCCTGTTTTGAACTGCCCTGTTTTGAACTGCCCTGTATCGAACTACCCTGTATTGAACTCCCTGTTTTGAATTGCCCTATTGGAACCGGTACATGCATACCTATATCTATGGACATAGATACCAAGTTAGATAATCCAAACTGCTCCATACTGCTTACCTGTTTGTACACCTGTTTACCTGTTTGTAAACCTGTTTGAATACCTGAATCAGGAACGAATTCTAAGACTTAACAACGTTATCAACAACGGTTGGACTTTGGACCTTAGTCCCCTTTCACACGAAGAAACAAGTTGCTGGAGATTTTTTTGACGTTTTCTTTTAATCTCCTTAAAAATCTCTCGTACCTTTCATACGAGGAAACAAATCTCCAGGCAATTTTTGAAATTTCCTTTGAAAATCTATTGGTTGAACACACCTAAACCTAGATGTGAAAGGAAATGTCAAAAAATCTCCTCAAATCCTCGACCGGGGAGATTCTGTTCGCCCCTCTTTCCTCCTGCCCTTCTCACCCAGGAACTAAAAGTTGCTGGCAACTCAGTTTCCTCGTGTGAAAGGGCACTTAGTCACCGTTTAAAATAAATGGTAATCGTGGAACAAGCACAAACATATTTTTCGTATCACTTGTTTTTTTGAGAATTGAAAACGTGTAGGTTGGTCCTGATTTTTGAGTCGACAATACTACCGTCTCCGTATTGTTGTTGTTGTTGTCGTTTTTGTTGTTGTACTTGACATTCTACTTTTTTTTTTAATGAATATACAAATACATATAAAAAATAGGGCTAATATCAACAAAAATACATCACATACGGGCACCGATTCTATTATCTACGAAATTCGTAACCTTGATCTTGATCAACTAATAAAAAAGGATTGCCATAAAAATTATGATATCAGTAATATCATGAACCAAATGTTTATAGTATACCATAATTATGTTAATAAAAAAAGTGTTGGGTATGATGAAGGATGAGAATAATAATACCCCTCTGATCCATTTTATAGGTTAAATATCAAAATTATATAGGTACTTTGAAAGTCTTAACCACACCAGAAGAAAAAGCTGAATCCCGTCAGAAATTCTGAAATGAAGAAATTAAGGAATATACAATTAACATGGAACTAAGCAACGTTGGACCCACTAAAAAATCTAAGGGTGTGGAGCGATCAGTTCTTAAAACAAAGATAACATTTGAGGATTATGTTGGATGTTTGGAGAACTATAAGGAGTTGTCAATTGACCAAAATGTGAAACGAAAATTGCTCTTGGTCCTTATGATAACAAGAAATATCTCATACCGGATTCTTATGATACTCTACCATGAGTTCATTACTCTTTAAAATGCCAGAGCAAAATGTGAAGATGATGCCGAAACGTGTGCTCAAAAGAGGAAAATTTTATAGTCGCTTCATGGGAAGGTCTTATAAAACTTTGTTAAAACAAAATTTTACTTTTATTATAAATTGCTGATCTAGTACATCATTTTTACTGTTACATTTTAGCGATTACATATATTGCAACACTATTGTAACGTTGTTGATTTCTTTATCCATACTTTATTATTCCTACAAAACATTAACTGATAGCTTCGGTGACCTTGATAATTTTTTTTATCTGCACACTATTTTTTCATCCATGTAAAACTTTCAATCCACATAACAAAGTAGAATTATGAAATTAAATGTTTTCGGGTATTTTTGTTATTTAATATTTATATATTCTCTTTATTGCTGTTGCCTATATTTTCAAAATTAGTTCGTCCCTTTTGTATTTCGTAATCACACACAGAAAAAAAACGAGGTAAAATCAACAAAAACGATAATGATTCAACACGTTTTGCCAATGATTTTGCTTCATCGAGCATTCGTTTTATTCTAACATGATTTCTGAATAAAGGAAATCAATATTAAATCATGTTTAAATGACATTGTTTTTATAGTTGAATCAATATGTTTTCATTTTGAAATAATATGAAAAAACCTGCAAGTTAAAATTAATTCCATACCAAATGATTGCAGAATCAGTATGATTTCATGTTGAAATATCACGACCACCATGTTGAATCACGATGATAATCATGTTAAATCACTTCGATCTTCATGTCGAATCGCCATGGCCACCATATTAAATCAAAATTACCATCAGGTTTAATCATTACTATCATCACGTTGAATGATCATGGTCAGCATGTTAAATCATCACGATCAGCATGTTGAATCACCACGATCATCATGTTGAATCACCATAGTCAGCATGTTGAACCACCACGATCATCATGTTGAATCATGATGATCATCATATTGAATTACCATGATCATCATGTTGAATCAAGATGATCATCAATTTGAATCACCATGATCATCATGTTGAATCACGATGATCATCATGTTGAATCACCATAAACAGCATGTTGAATCACCACGATCATCATGTAGAATCACGATGTTCATCATATTGAATTTCCATGATCATCATGTTGAATCAAGATGATCATCATTTTGAATCAACATGATCATCATATTAAAGCACGACAATAATCATGTTGAATCACCATGATCATCCTGTTAAATCATTACTATCATCATGTTGAATCACGACGATCGCTATATTGAATTACCATGATCATCTTGTTGAATCATGATGATCATCATATTGAATCACCGTGATTATCCTGTTATAACATTACTACCACCATGTTAAATCACTATGATCATCATTTGAAATCTACATGATCATCATGTTGAACCACGATGCTTATCATGTTGAACTCCCATGATCATCATGTTGAATCACCATAATTATGATGTGGAATCATGGTAAATCATCATGAAAAACTGTAATCATCATGATGAAACACCAAAAAAGTACTGTTGAAACAAACTTGTTTTCGCTGTAAAACAGTCCACCCAATACAAAAATGTTGAAGCAAAAAGTTAATTTCCTTGGTGAAGAAAAAAAAAACAGAAATCAGTGCTAAAAATAAAGTTTTATTTCAATGAAATAATTCAATAATGCAAGACTTAAATGATTAAGGATTAATAAATAATTGGTAGTATTTTTTAAATTACTTATTTCAACATCATAGCAAAAAAATTCTTTTTTTGTAAAATGGAGCAAAATATAATTAAAAAAGTTTTAACAATTCTTTTTCTATAGTCAAATAACATTTTTTATACTCTTCGCCACATAAAAACATATTTTTCAAATGAATGTTTAAATCAGTAAAACTATTCACATTATTTTCTTTATCAACTTAAAAAAAAAAAACAGGAATGTTATTTTATCATCAAGAAGGAACGTTGCATAGTTTAAATTTGTGTCTTTAAATATTTTTGGGAAAACACTTCTTTATTACATACATATACAAATCAGTTTAAAACTTAATATTTAATCCAAAAAATACGTTCCTTAATACAAGATTACATTGATCAAAGATAAATAAACAAGTAATTAAAATAGGGCTTTGTTTCAATAATTAAAGGTTTTTAATTCTTAAATTTATTTTCCTATTTTTACTTGAAAAAAAAGGATTTTAGGATGGGATTGTAAATTCAAAAAGTTCTTGCAAGAGTCTTATATTTTTTAATGTACCCACTTCCATATGATACAAATTGATTATCAAACAAATTAAGCTAAACTTCATTGCATAAAATATAAGCTTTAGTGCAATCGTTAGCACAATAGAAAATCTTATAAGGTTTTAAAAATGCTTTGTCTATAATTAAATCAATTTAGTTTATATTTCCTAACACAAAAAAATATTTTATCATAAAAACTATATTTTCGAAAGTTGATCAGTCCTAAAAAAAGATGAGGAACAAAATCAAATTTACTTATTTTCATAAGGCGGACATTTTTTCAAAAGGTAAAATTGAGTTTTTCAAAAGTAGATTTACTTAAAAAAATAGACAAGAAAAAAAAATTTTCAAAAAGCAGAGTTGAGTTTTTCGAAAGCTGATTTGTTTTTAAAAGTTAGAACAAAATCAACCTTATTTATTTTGGTTAGACGGAAAATTGATCAAAAAGCAAAGTGGAGATTTTCGAAAGTTGATTTGTTAAAAAAAAAAAACAAGGAACAAAATTAATTTTAATTTTTTTCAAAAAGTAAAGTTGAGTTTTTCGAAAGTTGATTTGTTTTAAAAAAAAGTAAGGAAAAAACTTCTTTACTTATTTTTTTTTTTTTAAAGTTGATTTATTGAAAAAAAAAATAGATTTTCGTTGGACGAACATTTTCAAAAAGTAAATAGTTTTTTGAAAGTTAATTTCTTTTAAGAAAATCAAGTGAAGAACAAATACCTACTTGGAAGTAAATTTTCCTTAGAAATGGGTATTTCAAAAAATGTTCTTGAATAAAATACCCAGGACCTTTTGAATATTCTTATGATAGAATATATATGAATTTAAAACAAATATCAAGGCTAGTTAAGAAATTGGCAAATTTTAATAAAAAAAAACAAATAATTCTGTTTATTGATATACACTAAAACCTACAACAATTAAAAATGGTTGAATAGTCAAACCTTGGCTGAAGTATTTATTCCTTAGTTGATTGATGGCTCTCTCGTAATTAAATAATTTATTGTAGTAAGATGATGAAGGTTTCGTTGGTATCTATCCGGAATGCTTATATTTCTTGTAAGTTTGTCTGATTCATTAGTAAAACGAGATGTTGCTATATAATAACTGAATTTAGCAGTATTGTTAGAATGAAGTCTATATGAATATGAAAATATGTATTGTTGGGCTATGTTCAAAGATATGATATTAGAATAACTTACTTGCTTGAATTATTTCTTACGAGCTTAAATTCGTTCTTAATTCTTGCCATTTACTTAAAAGCAAATGGCCTTTATTTGGATGCAGCAATTTGAAGTCTGTATTGATCTAAAGGATAAAGTGAAAAACGTTTTTAAAAAAAGAAAAAAAATGAAAATTTAAATAATAGTATACTCAATTGAGTACAGTGACCCAAAACGGCTAATAATTGTTTCAAATACTGTGAACATTTTGTAACGTTAAGTTTTTCTTTTCTTCATAACACTTTTGGTTTTCATAATCTGTTCGTTTAATTCCGAAAACTGCAAATTTCTACGAATTTTAGTAACACTTTTATTTTTTATATGAACTTTGACAGAACTTTGGGCTATATTCGTAGTTTTGTGAAATAAACGAACTGATATAATGTAAATAAAATGAAGTACAATTCATTCAAAGTTATTTTTTCAAAGTTAAATACTAAAACATTTTCAGTTCACGTACCAGTTGGCTCCTTTTTGGATTTGAATATAAAGGCCATTCAGATAAAAAATCCAAGTTCTTTGCTGAGGATTTAAGTTCCTTCTGTCTTAAAATAAATGTTTTCTGCCATTTTGTCTTTTACTTCATCCCAATTGCTTATCTATATCCCTTCAACAAGAAATTTTTAATGCAGTTAAAATTGACTCATCAAACTTCCGTTCCGTGAGGGCAGAAGTCTGAACAATAGAAGGATTCTTCGAGGAGATTCATTACTTTTTACTTTGTCCAAATTTATGCACTTTGCTTTTTGGTTTACATACCGATCCCAAAGTTTCCCTCCAGGATTATTTTTGAAATAATATTCCTGAAAATATAAAAATCAAATTTATCCAATTTATATGCTTAAGAAGCTTATACTTAAAACTATACAGTACTATTTTTAATTTGTTTAATTTTGCTGACCAATTCCTTAAATCCAATTTTTCTTAAAACCAGCTCCCATTTTTATTAATAAATCATCAGCAATTTTGGAGCTGTTTTCGAAAAATTAGGGTTTTATAAATTGGCAAACAAATTTTGTATGAAAGCTGCTTTTAGTTAAATTCTTTTTTAATATTAAAACTACACTAGTCAACGAAATTAAAAGAACAATTTTTTTTTAGTGTTTTTGAAGAGCTGTATCTTTGTGACGAGTGGTCTATTGAGTTGAAACAAAAAGCATTCTACAGTAGCTTTATGTTTTTTTTTTTTTTTTTTTTTTGAGATTTGTTCGCAAACAATTTTTTTTTGAAGTACAGTTATTGCGTTATTGCAAGAAATGACACGATTATTGATATATGACAATTTTAAAAATTTTTTTTTTTGAAGGGCCTCATTTCTATGGATAACTTTTTTTGAGTCAATCAAATGCAATGGTCAGATACCTTGTTTATTCAGATTCAATTCAATTTTTTTTTGTACATGATTTGTGTGCATGGTTTATCTGACTTTGAATGAAAAAAGATACTTTTAGCTTTGATTGCCATATCTCACCAAATAATGACGTTATGAAAGAAATATAAATACAGTTTTGGAAATTTGTGAAAGTGTTTTACAAGATTTGTTGAAGGTTTTGTAGAAATTATTTTTTACCGTTCACTGTAAGTTAAAAAAAAAAACAAGCTTTTTTGTTTGAAAATTTTTGAAATTAAAATATTTTTTTTTGTCAAATGTACTTTTTATTTAATTTCAAGCCAAAAAAGTCTCTGACTAATGCAAAACTTTGAATCTGCTGGGAATTGTGGTTTTCTCGTCATTTAAATACAATTTGTTCCTTTACCTTTTGTAAACTTTGAAATTTTGATGAAGAAAAATAATTCGATGAATCAATTTGAAAATGTGCAGGAATATTGATGCTTTAAAAGTCTACAAATTTGCATACCAACGCAAGCCATGCAATCAATATTTGCAAAGAAGAAAAGTTTTACGAAAAGACCACAAAAAGTTAATTTTTAGTACTTTTTTCTAACTAACGGTGAACGGTACAAAAATAATTTCTACAAAACCTTAACAAATCTTGTAAAACACTTTCCCAAATTTCCAAAACTGTATTTAAATTTTTTAAAACGTCATTATGTGCTGAGATTTTGGTAATCAAAGCTAAAAGTATCTTTTTTCAGATAAACCATGCAAACAAAAATTGTACAGCAAAAAAATTGAATTGAAGCTGAATAAATAAGGTATCTAACCATTTCATTTGACGGTGCAGGGAATTAACTTCACGGGAATTATCTTCACATAGGAATTTACTTCACCACTAGTGGGAATTAATTTCACCTTTTTTTGTGAAGTAATTTCCCACTGAAGGTGGGAAATAATTTCATCCGAAAATTGTGTGAAGTTATTTCTCACCTATGATATGATAAAATTACAAAAATGTAAAATTGTGTTTCATTAAATCCCGATTCTTTAAATGCAAAATAAACTTGCATACACCCAGCCTCGAACCAACCCCAAATCCTATAATGTGCCCAAGCAGGGGGGTTGCAGGGGGGTTGCAGGGGGGCAGCATGCCCCCCATACATACCTCACTGTTTATTCACCGTAATGCTTGCTGCTACCACTGTGTTTATGTAAGGCAAAGCATTACGGCGAATAAACAGTCCAACCCCCCTGCTTGGGCACATTATAGGATTTGGGGTAGATGCGAGGCTGGGTGTATGCAAAATTTCTTTTGCATTTAAAGAATCTGGATTTAAAGAAACGCACATTAAAGTGAAATTAATTCCCACAAAAAAGTGAAATTATTACTAATTTTCAGTGGGAAATAATTTCACTTAAAAAAAGTGAAATTAATTCCCACTAGTGCTGAAATTAATTCCCATGTGAAGGTAGTTCCCGTGAAGTTAATTCCCTGCACCCATTTGACTGACTCAAAAAAAGTTATCCGTAGAAATGAGAACTTTCAAAAAAAAAAAAAAAAATAAGATACAAAAAAATTGTTCTTTTAATGTCGTTGACTAGTGTATTTCGGTATGCAAGTATTTAGTGCTAATTAAGCACTAAATTGTCAATATAACATCAGAATTTCATTAAAAATAAAATAAAATCTAAAAATGCTTACTGTAGTTTTAGTAGGAAAAAGCTCCGTTATATCATCCAAAATCGTCGGAAAATATTTGGGCGCAAGTTCAATGCCGTTAAATAAAAATTTCATCCAAAATAATGTTAATCAAATCACCTCGGAACTTTTCAATTAAGAACCCATTTGCCTCGTAAAATTCCAACACTGCTTTTCCCTTGAGAATCTCCGATTAATTAAGTTTTAGTTTCTAAGTTTGTAAATAAAACGACACTGTAAGAAAATACTTTATAACATTTGTAAACCTATGTTTTACCTTAGACAACTGTGAGCCCCCGTTTTTCGGACTCGTTGTAAAGTTGACGTTGTTATGGCAAAACTGGATTGGCGTCCTAGCCAAGTAACTACTTTGGTGGTTGATTGAGACAAGGTATCGTTGCCATCTCCGAACTTTCAAACAAATTATCCATAGATTACTATTATCATTAGTAAAAAATATAAGCATACTTCGGTTTTCCTTCAAAGAAAATTTTTTTCCCGAAAACGAGCCTGCAATCTGATAGTTTGATAGCTTCTTGTATATCCTCCTTCGACAGAAATCTTAAACTTTCATTATCTATTGCAGCTTCTACAAAAGAAAATTAATTGTGTTCGAAATGATAATAAAGGATGCATAATTTACATTTTACAAGTTCCTTTTAATGAAAAAGTCTTCAAAGTGCGAAATGGGTCTGTCCCTTTTTTGTCAAACCTTAGAGCCTATATGTAACATATTCTGATTTTGTTGCTTATGCACTAAAAACTTCACTCAAAATTTTTTACAAAATTCAATTAATGGAATTTGATAAATTGGAGTGTTGTTCACATGAGCTAACTTTTGAAATTGTCACTAAAAACAAAAACTTGGAATACAAATTTTTAGTTCATTAACAACGAAATCAGAATATGTAACATTTACCTCCATAGGTCTTATGGTTTGGAAGAGAGGGGCAGATCAATTAAATTTCTTGTTTTAAAAATTGATCTTTTAATGAAAATGTCATGAAAGTGCGAAATGAAGCTGCCTCGTTCTTCCAAACCGTAAGGCCTTTAGAGATAAATGTTACATATTTTGATTTGGTTGTTAATGCACTAAAAACTAGCTTTCAAAGTTTTTTATTTGGAGCAGTGCAACGAAATTCCACTCCTTGAACCGAAATTTAATTACATGGAATTAGATAAAATTGATTTGATAAATTGAAGTGTTCTTCACTTGATGTTGTCACAAAAATCAAAAACTTGGAGTGCATAAACAGCCAAATCAGAATATTATGTAACATTTATCTCCGTATAGGTCCTATTATTTGGAAGAGAGAAGGATAGACCCATTTGGCACTTTGATGACGGGAAAACAATTTTTTTCGGAGATCTTCTATATGAATGTGAATTGGTTTTTCTTTTGCCTACTCCCGACTGAAGTATTTTGCGGATAGAGATTAATTATATGTTTTTTTCATCCTTGAGATATGTTCTTACTAGCAGCAATAACAATTATATTTTTTAATGAACAAACTTTTCAAGGACGAGCCGAAAGAAATTTCTGACGTTGGACTTTGGGCTCGTATTTGAAAAATTAATTTATACAAATGAATAAGATACTTCAGCAGGGACTTGGCAAAACAAAAATACAATTCGCAGGAACTCCTGAATGGTGACAGCCATTACGAAACAGCATCATAATTTAGTTTTCCGACCGACCGGACGATCACATTGCAGGACGTTAAATGTGGTGCGTGTCGGCATCGTGGCCCAGCCTACGCTAGAATCGACGGGCTGGTGTAACTATTATGTAAATGTTCGTACTCACCAATTAAGAAACTTGTTGGTTCAGTTAAGTTTTTTTTTAGAAAATCATCCAATTTTTGCGTCTTGATTTCCAGAATATTTAACAGAATGCTAATTTTACTCTCATGATCGGTAGAAAATCAATGAGTTGCACTTCACTAATATCAGCTACGTCAGACATAATAAATAAAAATAATTTTCACTTTACACGAAACTTATTAAACGATGTTACACCAACCTACTTGCGTCGCGACCAAAAAGAAACTGATTAACTTTTCCCGAACCGAGATATTCAACTTGGAATTGGAAGTAATAACGGCATCTTTCAAGTTTTGTAGAATTCAACTATAAACAATAATACTTCCACACGATTTCCTCATAAATGAAAGAGGTTTCATTTTGTTTTATGAGGAGTTCAACGTGATTCAACACACGATTCAACATGATTTACGATTAATTCACAAACCACGATACAAGGTGAGCCAACGAAATCCATAAAGTTGAATCGAAAACATAATAAAAGTTTGTCTGTAATCACAAGCACTTTTATGGAAGTTTTCATTGAAAAATTATTATGTACATATGTTCGTGTACTCCCAAAAACTACGAATTTCTACAAATTTAAAACCCAAATTTTTTCAAAGTTCATATAAAAAATTTGTATTGTAGGTACTAAAATCCGAAGAAATTAATATGAATATATTCTGAGCTGAATGGAAAAACATTAAGGGTATTCATACAACACGGCGTAAGGCCGTCGTAAACGTTGTAATGTTTTAAACTTCTTAATTCTGTCACAATTTGTATGGAAAATTTACGCAGTTTACAATTTACTACGTTTAAAACTACTAGGTACGTTGTTGCATGAATACCCTCATTATTTTTTTAATACCTTTTTTTTCCTCGTGTCGTTTCTGACAATCCGAAAGATCAGAATAATTTTTTGTTTTCTGCTTACAGCTTTTTGTCTATCTCTATATTATGTTTGTTAATCATTGAGAAGGTATGTGAGAAAGACGGTTGTACTGAAATTGTGTCTCTTTTTTTGCTCCGAGCGTGCTCCGAGAGCGCTCAGTGAGCTCGCAACAAATTAACGGTGCATACATAGAACAAGTAAAACAACAAATCAAATTTCTCAGCCTCTGAAGATATGCTTTACATTTTTACAAATTGTAAAGTATGAATAATGAAACATATATTTTTATCAATAAATTAAGGGTATTTCAACGAAACGAACACCAAAGACAATAATTTTAAATACTTTTGGTAAAAAAAAACATCGACTCTTGGAAAGTGACATAATACAAAAAGATTTTAGAAGAGTGCATATGTGTCTTTATTTTTTCACTCTAAGAAAGCTCTATTTAAAGCAAGCTCTACGTGCTCGTGCTGTGTTCAGCTAAACAAGAAAAGAAATTCTAATAAAAATGAACATGTTCGTCTTCACTACAACCTTCCTCTGTATTTTTCGCTTTTCTTACAATATGCATTTATGAAGATATTGTCCATTTTTTCCATCTCTCTCTACCTAATAAATGTTCTTTTGCAAAAGTCATATGTTAATCCACCATAAACCGTCATATTTAGCTTTTAAACAACAACAAGAAAGTTTATTGCTGTTTTACTTGTTACTCTTGTCTTATGTATTCAATAAACTTCCCACCTCACGTTCACAAATCATTAATTCATAAAAACCATAATATTGTTTACTTTCGAACAAGTACTAAGACATTCATTTAATTAATTTTTTGTTAGGTATCACCCTGTACTAACAAAAGTTTTATTTTTTCCCTAACGTGCGCCGTAATAGAAGCGTTGAAATAAGCGTGTGGAAATCGAAAGTGGGTAGGATTATTTCAAAATGATTTCATTTAGAATTTACTTCGATAAAGTTTAAACATAGGTATCGGATTATTTAAAAATGATTTCATTTTGAAATAATCCTATACACTTTCGATTTCTACAAAATTTTCAATAAGTGCCGTTAATTTTGGTTTGTGTCTAATAGGGCGTCTAATAGGGTGTGTCATACATTTATACTCTGCAAATTTCACATCTAATACCTTCCAAAAGTTGCATTACATAGGTATTTATTTAAATTAAACTTTGCATTTGGATTTTCCGTTTAAGTTATTGGCTTTGGCTCAATAAATAAACTAGAAAAGTACAACAAAAAAGTTTGTTTGCTATGTTCGAGAAATTATAAATCAGAGAAAAGTTTTCTGTGTAGGTTTTGAAAAGACCGACAAAGGAGAATAGGACAAAACGGTCTACAAGACCAATAACGACGAAACACATGTCTTTGAAAAGGTATTTTTATGTAGATTTTATAATAGTTACCAAGGAAACTTACACTGAGGGAAAAATGAATGCACTCCGTACAGAACCATAAATGTAAATTGTATGTACCGATGTTTGCAAAGGATTGCCATCGAAGGCCTATTCACTAAGTAAAGTTAATGTGTACTAGTTATAATTCAAGTTATGTATCGAATAAAACTAACAATCTAGAGTACCGATTTGTGTATTGGATAAAGACGTAATATACTCATTACAAAACTATGGACCAGCTAAAGACAAATATGTTTCGATTTAATAAAATTTAAATTTAAAAATTAAGCTTATGTGCTGAGTATAAGCAATGTGTACTAAGTCCATCTCGATATCTATTCAGTAGAGACGTTTAATACCCAACACATATCAAGTGCCAGCCATCTAAATAAAAAATTATTAACTACATTAAGTTATGTGCTGTGTAAATACGACGTGTACTGAGTCTATGTCTACATTTATAGAATGCAGACGGTATATAATCAGCGCATATCAAGCGCCAGCCATCCAACAATAAAAAACATTTAATACATAAAGTTATATACTGAGTATATGCAACGTGCACTGAGTCTATAGTGACATTTATTCAATGCAAACAGTTAATACTCAAGCGCCAGCCATCCACCAATAAAAAACACTCATTACATGAAGTTATGTACTGAGTAAATATGACGTATACTGAGCCTTTGTCGAGATTTATTCAATGCAGATGGTATTTACTCAGTTCATATCAAGCACCAGCCATCAAAGTATAGAAAACATTTATTACATAAAGTTATGTACTGAGTATATGCAACCTGCACAGAGTCTATGGTGACATTTGTTCAATACAGACGGTATATACTCAACACATATCAAGCGCAACCCATGCAACTGAAACTGTTATAGGTTACATTAAGTTATGTGTTGAGTAAATACGACGTGTGCCATTTCGACATTTATTCAATACAGACGGTATATGCTCAATACCTACACATGTATCTATTGACTAGCTACAGTGCTGAGTCCACGCAACTTGTACTGACTCTATGTGTATATTGAGCACTTCAGCCATCCAAGCAATGAGTTTCAACTTATTCAGTTTTGGCACCAGTTTTTTGTGCCCCCAAGTGGCCTGGTGGATGCGTGCTATCTTCGTGTGTGAAAGGTTCCCAGTTCAAATCCGAGTAAGTATCACAAAGTATTTTTAAAATAAAATAAATATCTAGAAAATAAACTTTCAGAATAAGGTGAAACGTTACAGAGGATTCTCTTAAATGTATGGACTCATAACATAAATGTGTAGTGACATATGGACACATTTCACAAATATGTGGAGTACATAGACATATAGACTCATTACATAAATATGAATTGAGTACATAGACTCGATACAAACATATGTAGTGTGGACATACACACATGGAGTACATAAACATATGGACTCATTACATAAATATGTACTCATTACATACAAATTTGATCTGTCCTCACTACAAAGAATCTGTACTTATCACAGATAACCGGTTTGTTTTTAGTAAATGCATACATAAAATATTTATATTTATTTATTGAGTGCATAGACACTGTACTAATCGCAGAAAACTAACAGTTTTTGCTTAAATAGATTTATTTACATTTATTTAATAAGTGCATATGAGCTATACTCAGTACATCATCATGCGAAAACCTACACATAATTATTTACTGAGTCCATGGAAAGTTTATATTTACGCAATGATACCAAAAAATAGTGCATAGAATCTATTCTCACTACATAATCGTATGCTGGCGTGGTACATATTCGTGTAATGAGTCTACAGAACTATTTAGTAGCTGCTTAACTGCTAATAGGTTTATGTTGTCAGTATATATTTCATTAGGTAATGAGTACAGAAAAGTATGTGTGCAGAAAAATATAGGATGAGTAAATAAAATGATGCGCTGAGTGCATACATTTTTCCCTCAGTGTACTTCAAATCGCTGTGTGAAAAAAGTTATTCTCTAAATAGGATTGTGTTCTGGTGCATTCTGGTATGAATAAAATGTCTTAAGTATGGGCAAAATTTATGAAAACTAGTCTAACCAATAACGACAACATGCATAATATGTCATTGGAAAGGTATTTGTATTACCTACAATATCTTTTATAGTAGTCTACTTCAAATTACTGTGTGAACAAAGTTATTCACAAACTAACGTAACATTGTGGTTAATTTTTGTGTGAAAAAATGTTTTTGTGTTGTAAGCATAGTTAACAGTTCCCATGCGAAAAAAATATCAAAATTTTCAAAACGATTTTCCATCTATCCTGTGCACCAAATTGAATAATATTCAAGGCAAAAGATCGTTTGCCTTGGCCTAAGCCACCTATTGAGTCATTAATTTACCCTTAATAAATAAACTATAGGCCTAAAAATGGAATATATTTATTTTTGGATGCAAAAACTATTTGCATGCTAATAAAGCCTTGAGGTGAAAAGAAAATTTTTTTTTGGAAGTGTAAACCGACCACCTAAAAAAAATTATTATTCACCACATTTTTTTCGCATGCAAAACAATTGCCGGTCCATTGCTTTGCATGACATTCCATGAGAGCAATATTTTTTTTGCATGAAACTGTAAACTAATCATGCAAACATTTATTTTGCCTTTCACCTCAATTATTTTTGGCATGCGAGAATATTTGCGTAGGTTTTTTTTGCACACGGGAACTGTAAACTAGGCTGTATGGGCAAAAAAGCTTGGACGCAATAACAACTGGACTTATGCCGTTGGATATAGGTTAATTTATGTGCTACAATAGTCAATGAGGCAGTTTATTTCAAAGGAATAATATTTTCAGATTCCGGAAAGATTTTTTGAAGAAAAACTGGTAGTTTAACATTCAAATCGTAGCAATTTACAAAATTTGTTCCTTCGTGATTTGCAATTAAAATCCATGAATCATTTCAAAATCATAAATTCATAAAAACCAAAAATTATTTACTTGTGAACAAGACTAAGAAATAAGCTAATTTTTTGTAGGTATCACCCTGTACTAACAAAAGTTTTACTGTACACAATTCCCTTTCATCGTAATAGAAGCGTTGGAATTGGCGTGTGGAAATCGAAAGTGTTTAGGATTATATCAAAATTATTTCATTTAGAATTAACAATGATTACTTTTAAACATAGGTATCGGATTAATTCTAAATGATTTCATTTTGAAATAATACTATACACTTTCGATTTCCACAAAATTTTCAATAAGTGCCGTTAGGCCTGGCTCACACGAGATTGTACCTCACGTTTTTTATCGCATTCGCTTTTTTCCGAACAAATATCGGGTGTTCTCATGATATTTTTATTTATTCATTTAAAAATCGAATAGCTTCAGTATAATGAAAATGAATGGAAAAGTTTGAATTTGTGAAGTATTTTATTTTTATCTTTTTAAGAGAAAGGGCTAGAAAGTTGAAATTTGGACGGATGATAGAAATTATTGACTTAAATATGAATTAAAAAAATAAAAGTCCTAGAATACCGTTGGACGGAGATAACGGCAACATTTTAGGGCTCTCACATATGAACTCATATCTCTTTAGTGCATTGATGAATTTTCTTGTTGTTTTTAAATGCCGCATATAAATAGAATTACAGTTATTTTCATACCTTATTCATTATCCTATGTAGTATAAGAGCGACACTATCTTGATTTTAAATTGATCGAAAAATCAAAACACTTGCATTAAAATTACCTGCATGGACCATTGTACAAGACCATTCACAAGCGAGAAGATCCCGTTATCTACTTGGATTTTTTTTATTAAATTTTTGATATGGATGGCTTTAAAAAATTATAGCTCCCGTTCTACTGATTGGATCTTCAAGTTTAAGGTCTTTAAAAAAAGCTTACAAAACGGGCTACTGTGAATCAAAAAATTGCACGTACATTTGATTTTCTTGAATAAAAAAGCGTTTTTTTAAACAAATTGGCATGTTTTGGTAAAACTTTTGCAATTTGTGTATGGTTTATTGAAATTTTTATCAGAAAGAAGACAAAATTGAATATTTCCAAGCTTTTTTAATCTAAACAAAATCGAAAAATTAAGAGAAACGAAAAAAATACATCAAATAATTGCACGTACAGTGGCTTTAAAGTCAAATTTCTTTCAGATTAGTATTGAAATTGAAAGTGGAATTTTTTGGCTCTAATTATAAAATTGAGGCGGTTGTTTATTAAAAACACAAGCCTTGAGGTAACTTCTGTTCGTATAGTGTTTCGTTTCTCCAAAATTACAGATTTGAGAGGATTTTTGATAGTTACATGCGTTTTTGAACTTTATTGACCAAAAAGGCCCACAGATGCTTGGTGGGGTTGGGGTTTGAAGATGGTGGTGGATGAGGCAACTAAGATCTTACACTGTAAAGCAGCCACTTGCTTACTCATGCATGAAATCATTCAATAACTCAATTCTTTCAAGACTGGCCTTAAATTTTGTACTCTAATATGCTAATTTTGGTGTTTTTCCATATTGTTGTTTCAATAAAACAGGATTGCATACACCATTTGCATCCATAACTCCCTAAGTCACAACCTTCATGTTTCACCGTAGTCTTTAAATTGCTTTCCTATACTTTTGTGTTCGGTTTTTGGTACCAAATTTTCGACCGTTAAATCCAAAAATGTTGAAATTGTTTTCGTCAACTAAGATAACATGAACCGTTCTAAAAAGCTAAACAGAAATTTTTTGATACACCTAATATTGTGTACAAAAATTATGTGATGGGGAAATATTTTTCATACTAAAGGGATGAATAAAGCCCAATTCAATTCTTTTTATTTTATTCTAAATTCAAATGTTTATGAAAATTTTTATAATTTTGAAAAACTAAAAACGCATTTTTATTACCTCATTAAGACCTTAAACTACAAGGTCCAATGAGTATCACCGGAGTTATAATTTTTTTAAACTAACCATATCGGTTGATTATTTTTTTTTTTTGTGTACATCGGCTTTTCTCTGCACTGAAGCTTATTCGATGCCAACGAACAAATACCCTAGCCCAGTGGGAATAGCATTTTAAATGCAAAAATTTAGATAGGGTTGTTTTTATTTTAATCGTTAGAGGGGTTCATTTTCAGTTTAGAGTGAAATAACTCTCCTATTTTCAACTTTTGAGCAAAAATATAATTAACAAAAGTTGTTCAAAATTTAATTATCTACAACTTTGGTTATATTCTTTTTTTTGTTTACGATTGATATTTTTCGACTAAATCAAAAAAAAAACCTATTTTAAAATTTTTTCTCGTTTATAACGCATAATAAACATTTTTTTTTTTCGACTCATTAAAAGAGGATAACACAAGGAGTTTGAAAACAAGTTTTCGACCACCCATCCCTTTTAGGTTTTATTTTAACGATTAAAATAAAAAAAAAAACCTATCTAATTTTTTGCATTTCAGCTCATTTTTTGTCTATTCCGACTGGGCTACTCAACGTGGATTTAAACTGTGTGAACGAGACTATATAAAACTATACCCCACTGGAAGACGATACGTCGCAGTTCTCATTCGTTTTTTTGATAAGTCCGTTGAGTATTCGATAAACGTACTTAGCTGAGTACGTTTTCTTGCCGTACAAACGTCTTGTGAAAGGCTCTATGTAAAATATATACGCCACTGCTCATTCGCACGGATTTATGCTGCAAAAAATCGTGCCGTTGAGCTCTAAACAATGGGGTTAACAAGATATTCAGCTACATAATTTTGATTATGAACACCAATGTCCAAATATGGAGTTGCATTATTGTTCTTTTCGGTGCTTTGAACCCGAATATCTCGCGAACCCCATGTCTAAGCCATGGGGTTGGTGAGATATTCGGCACAACCATTCGACCATAAATAATAAAATGATGTACTCACAATAACCTTTTCAACGATATAATATGCCACATTCGTATTGAAAAATGGACCATTTCACAGCCTCATATTTATAGTTTAAATGAAAGGCCTAAAATGAACTGGAGTTTTCTCAAAGAAGAAAAGAGGTATCGGGAAGATAAAAACTGATTTTTAAAGAAGAAAATTAGTTCTTTTAGAAACCACTAAAAGTTTTGTTGTTTCGATTTTATAACGGGAATATTTCAAAAACGTGGCCTGATAGAATTTTTCTGATTTCAGATTCGAGTTGTGTTAAACTACGGAAAAGTATATTTTGGTTTCTGTAACAAAAACCTTGTTGACTAGTGTAATTGTTCAATTGAAAACTTTATTTCATTTTATTCTTTGAGTGTTTTTCATTGATTCGTGTAGCATTTATGTTCCAAATCCGTTGAAAATATAGTAAACAATCCGTTTAAGAAATTTTTCCTGATGCGTTTTGGTGATCTCTATAAATGGCACCTAATTTAGTAAAAAGCACAAATTTATTTTATTGATGGATATTTGTCTCATCTATGGTACATACATTGATTCATGATAAAATATGTTGATTCAATATGAAAGAAGTTGTTCGAAAGGTATGGCCTCTTGTTTTAACATGAAAATAATTTGTTTTGACATTTCTAGATAAGAATTATTATGCCAATCATTTTGTTTTCTTACTATTTCAATGTAAAAATAAGTTCAATCATGTTATTTCAACATGATCTCCCACATGAATAAATTTGTATATGAAAGCTTATTGATTTTATAATATTTCCTTTGGAACAAGAAACATGTTAAATCGAACTGGTAAACGTGTTTTAGGTGTATGTCCTGTTGTTTTTACATGAAAAACGCTTGTTTTAACATGAGGTACTTTTAACATGGAATAAACATGTGAATCATTTTGTTTCAACTCTATTTCAATGTTGAAATGATTTCAATCATGTTATTTCAACATGATCTCTCACATGAATAAATCTTTACATGAAAACTTATTGATTCAACAATATTTCCCTTAGAACAAAAAACATGTTGAATCAAAATGAAAAACGTTGTTTAAGTGTATGTCCTGTTGTTTTTACATGAAAAACGCTTGTTTTAACATGAGGTACTTTTAACTTGGAATAAACATGTGAATCATTTTGTTTCAACTCTATTTCAATGTTGAAATAATTTCAATCATGTTATTTCAACATGATCTCTCACATGAATAAATCTTTACATGAAAACTTATTGATTCACTAATATTTCCCTTAGAACAAAAAACATGTTGAATCAAAATGAAAAACGTTGTTTAAGTGTATGTCATGTTGTTTTTACATGAAAAACACTTGTTTTAACATGAGGTACTTTTAACTTGGAATAAACATGTGAATCATTTTGTTTCAACTATATTTCAATGTTGAAATGACTTCAATCATGTTATTTCAACATGATCTCTCACATGAATAAATCTTTACATGAAAACTTATTGATTCAATAATATTTCCCTTAGAACAAAAAACATGTTGAATCAAAATGAAAAACGTTGTTTAAGTGTATGTCCTGTTGTTTTTACATGAAAAACGCTTGTTTTAACATGAGGTACTTTTAACTTGGAATAAACATGTGAATCATTTTGTTTCAACTCTATTTAAATGTTGAAATGATTTCAATCATGTTATTTCAACATGATCTCTCACATGAATAAATCTTTACATGAAAACTTATTGATTCAATAATATTTCCCTTAGAACAAAAAACATGTTGAATCAAAATGAAAAACGTTGTTTAAGTGTATGTCCTGTTGTTTTTACATGAAAAACGCTTGTTTTAACATGAGGTACTTTTAACTTGGAATAAACATGTGAATCATTTTGTTTCAACTCTATTTCAATGTTGAAATAATTTCAATCATGTTGTTTCAACATGATCTCTCACATGAATAAATCTTTACATGAAAACTTATTGATTCAACAATATTTCCCTTAGAACAAAAAACATGTTGAATCAAAATGAAAAACGTTGTTTAAGTGTATGTCCTGTTGTTTTTACATGAAAAACGCTTGTTTTAACATGAGGTACTTTTAACTTGGAATAAACATGTGAATCATTTTGTCTCAACTCTATTTCAATGTTGAAATAATTTCAATCATGTTATTTCAACATGATCTCTCACATGAATAAATCTTTACATGAAAACTTATTGATTCACTAATATTTCCCTTAGAACAAAAAACATGTTGAATCAAAATGAAAAACGTTGTTTAAGTGTATGTCATGTTGTTTTTACATGAAAAACACTTGTTTTAACATGAGGTACTTTTAACTTGGAATAAACATGTGAATCATTTTGTTTCAACTATATTTCAATGTTGAAATGACTTCAATCATGTTATTTCAACATGATCTCTCACATGAATAAATCTTTACATGAAAACTTATTGATTCAATAATATTTCCCTTAGAACAAAAAACATGTTGAATCAAAATGAAAAACGTTGTTTAAGTGTATGTCCTGTTGTTTTTACATGAAAAACGCTTTTTTTGACATGAATCTCTTTCAACTTGGAATTTATATACTAATCATTTTATTTTAACACAACTTCAAAGTTAAAACAAAGTGAAAACGGTTTAATTTTAAATAAAATTCCTGTTTACTTGTATATCAATTTTAATTTAACAGGATATAGCCATAAATTAATGTTTTGAAATGTTAAAATAAAATGAAAACGTATTAAATCGAAATGAAATCCAATGATATAAAAATTCATCTTTTTTATCGAAATCAATAATTCGTCATGTTGATTTTACATTGCGTTTTTTTTCTGTGTGCAACTGCTGTCATAAAAAATGCTAGAAAATAAAAATAAAAAATAAAACATTAGGCATTTTTTCAATTGACTTTATTATGTATATGTATGTGCATGTATATATTCTTATAAACATTTGAGAAAATCAAGAATGAAATACGAAATTAATTATTCTTATTTCTATTTATAATTATAATATTTTTGTATTTGTATTTATTAAATAGTATCCTTATAGTTATAGGTTTAACATCTTTTAAGTATGTAATATCTTACTAAATCTATATTTATTGTTTTTGTTAAGTCTCTATTTTAGTTCATTATCATATTATTATGTTACGTTGAAATTCAGCAGAATTGTTTAAATAAACACAAATTATGCTTTACTATACTCTTACATCGGTTTACAAAATTAAATAATTTTTATAATACATAATTGGAATATTCTTCTACTTAATATATATATTTTATGATACAAAAATTTTGTCTTTACTCATTACATTATATCTTAAAGTTTAAAAAATCAACTTAATTTTATTATAAATATCAATATTTTATTAACACGTAAATTTCTTTGATATAGTACTTTATGTAGGTATATCTTAAAACTAATTTTAGATAAAATAATAGTCTTCTATACGCTTACTACCCCACGCTAAAGTTTTAGATGAATTAGGGATAACAAATCTTTTATCATCATCAGCAGTAAGACTGATTTTATTTATTAATTGTGTGTAAATAAAATGTTTATCACTTCTAAAACAGTATATCTTTTTTAATAAAGATGTAGACGGGTTATTTAGACAATCTTTAAAATCATTTAGAGTTATCTCATTTGCTACAATATTTTTTTTAATCCCTTTTATTTTCTTAACTATATCATCTTCAGTGACAATGCAGTAGGATTTCGATTTGGTGCCTACAAATTCAAGCAGCAATTTGCCTGAACACTCATCTTTAAACTTTCCTAAGACCTTTTTATTCACTCTTGGAATATTATATTGATTATTCTTTGGATAATCACTTGTATCAAAATAATTTAAATTTATGTTTATATCATCATACAAATCCTCTGTTTCAAATTCATAAATAAGTGAATCAGTATCAGTATATAATAGCTGTAACTTATCACCATATTTATCTTTCATAAAATTGTAATGAAAGTCATACATTAAGGTCTTAGATAAGTCCAGAATAGAAAACCCAACGTATGTAGGCATATCATACTTAACCTTCAATCGACTCATTCGAATGACAACTAAGTTCTCATGTATAATCGAACAACTATGAAAATTTGGTTTACTTATAAGAGAATTTGCCCCCATACGTTTACCATTATTTTCCCATTTTGTAATTAGTTTTACATCAACTCTTTTTTCTACATTTTCCATAGTTTTACCAAAAACACTGTTATTCATTAATTTATAAAAGTCTTTCTCAAAATCATTATTTGATTGGGTTCTTAAATGCGTATTAAGATCGATATACGATTTTAACCATGTATTTTGATTGAACTCTAGGACTTTATGTACTTTTTTCAATACTAATCCGTTTGATAGACATTGTTTAAGGTTTCGGTAATGGATAACATATCGTGTTTTATTAAATTGATTTGCAATTAATTTTGAGTTTTTGGAATTTGTATATGGAGGTTTTATGTTTTCAGGGCAAAATGGTAGTTCATTATGCAAATCATGCAAGAACTCGGGATAATCTAAATCTACACATAAAATATAACCTTTATTTGAATCATCAGGTATTGATTCTATATTTAAACTTTTAAATTCCTCTTCATTTAACCATCGAAACTTGTTGATGGGAAGATATTGACTCATTGCCCATCCATACAAATTATTTGCATCGAAATACCCCAAAAAAGATGATTTTTTAGTCTCATCAAAGTTTGCCATATATTTATTATTAGCCTTAGCATATCTTCCGCTGCATTGGCTTAAACCTCCTCTTATACCTTTTTGTATAAAGTGGGTCATATCAACATCTGTAAAAAGTTCTAATTCCACTTTTGTACTTTTCAGCATTGCATCCCAGCTTAGACCTGGTGTTGTATAATACTGACAGGGATCAAGATCATACGTTTTAATACAAACATTCCGGAAATTTTCAAAAACATCTGCTAGAAGCATAACATCGGTTTTTAAATAAATATCGCTGTATTCTCCTAATGTCTTTATATTGAAGGTATTCCATACTCTTTGAGCATGTAAATAATCATCATTAGTTATATTTGAAGAATTTAAAGTGCTATAAAAAGCTGACTTTGGAGGAAGATGAGTTTCTTCAAGTTTTAGAGATGATGTAACATATTCATATGGAAAAATACCTTTTTTAGTAACTAAATTAAACATATCCTCCTCTGGGAAAGCCTTTTTAGTTTCAATAAACTGTTCTGAATTTAAATTCTTTGATAGTTTCTCAATACTAGAAGCCATAAACCTTAAGGAATCTATAAATCTAAGTTGAATGCTGCTTTTAAAAGTATCCCCTTTAATGTATTTAGTAAATGAGATATATCGTTCTTTGTTTGCGGGTATCACATCGATTTTTTCATCATTATCACCAAATTCTTTTACAATAAAGTGTGAATCATAGCCACTTAAGTTATGTAATATAACTGGAATGAAATTGGGTATTTGATATTTCAAATTACATTCAGAATGTGCAGCACCTCGAAATTCTCCTGTGAGATGATCATGATCTCTTACCCGATTTTCATTTAAAACATCACAACATATAAAACAGGTCTTAGAATTTTTAAAATTGTCTTTTTCCTTATCAGTTAATTTTTTCATTGGAGTCACTTCTCTTAATATTAATTGAATACGCTGTGCTTCATCTATCAAGTTATTCATAAAAACCTTGGGGCAGCTATCACCTCGGTACAATACAAATTTACTTAATGAATCATCAAAATTACATTTAATATAATACGCAAAGCTAAAAGGTTCATGAAGTTGAACGTTGCTCGAAAATGATGCTAAAGGATTTGGTGAACAAGTATTGATTGGTTTTAAAGCTGCTTCAAAATCAGCATAAATAACAAATGGAACACGCATTTTTTTATTAAAGTTTTTAAATTTTAAAATATTATTAACTTCGGTTGGTAATACTGTATGCACCTTATTGCAATCATGTTTGAGATGTTTATTAAGACTAGCTTCACAACGGAAGTATATTAAACATCCATCACATAACCATTTTGTACACTTATGTTTAGAAATTTGGGTACTTACTAGTCTATTTAAGTTTTTAATCCAACAATAATGTTTGTTCTCACCATTTTCTACATATAATAAGTTTATATGCTTTTCCTTTTTATCACTACTATAAAACACAGGTCCTACAATAGTATTATTTTCTAAACCATACACATTAACACTTAAATTATTAAGTTTTTCAAATTGGGAAATTTTTTTTATATCCATCGGGAATTTTACGCCGCTTAAATTAAGAACTCCAGAATAATGAGGATATGAAGAAACTCGATCAGCATGATGGTTAGCAGGATGTAGTGCAGATACAATAGCCCAGGCAAAGCATGCATTATCATTGTTTTTAACATTGATGATAGCTTTTTTCAATTGTATATTCATTGGTAATTCGGTATACGATGATCCACGCATAGGGTTGTATTTATTAATGTTGATTTCAAGGTAAAGTACATCTTGTAAGGCCCATCCACTATCACGCTCCTGAAATTCTTCACTCTTAGCTATGATGTCTCCAGTAAAAGTGTTATAAATTTCTTTTAAATCACTTGATTGGTTTAGGATTTTATATTTTGTATTAAAAGATTTAATGTCAGTCACCATTTTTTCACTAGCATTATCTTTTACATATAGTCCGAACATTTCAAAAGCGACTTTTATAACACTTTCAACCTCCATAGTTTTCTTTACAAGTTCTATAATAATAGCTTCTTGCTTCTCCATAAAGTCCTTATATCCAATTTGACGATCACAATCTCGAACTCTATAGCTTTTTATACGGTTCTTGAAAGCCGTAGATATAACTTCAACGTTTCCTCCATACCCATCATGCTTGCTACAAGCATTTGTTTTATGCAAATCACTCTTTAGGTGACCTTGGAACATTGATTTCATGACACCCAGCTTGCAAATATTGCAATGTTTGATTTCATCATTAAAATCACCTTCAATTTTAATCCGTTTATTTTCAACATCAGATTGAGAGTTTTTCCTTTTTTTTGATATTGCGTTGTATGAAACGATTTCATGATGATTTTTCTTCATGTGATAGCTATAATTCCTAGCGTTATCAAAAACCGTACCACATTTATCACACAGAATTGAAACTTTTTTATCATGGTTCATCTGCCTATGACGCGCAAGACTATCCCGTCTAGTGAACGTGGTTTGACAGAGCTCGCAAGTAAACATATTGTTTTAGAGGTTGACACAGAATGTTTGCAAAATTTTTATATTAGATACTTGAATGTTATTATTCTTGAAAAAGTTTTTACTTTTCTTTTCAAATAACTGGGAAACAGTGTTTTTATTTTTATTATGTTTATAATATTTAAACAATATTCTTGAAAAAGATTCACTTTTAGCGAACTTAATAACTGGGTAATAGTGTTTTTTTTATAAATTTATTTATAATATTTAAACAATCTTATGATAATATAATAGACCGCACAATTGATGTCTATCCACAAATATTTCACAAAGAACTCAGCAAAAGACGTCATACATCGAGTTTTTATAAGAAAATTAAGTATCTATCAGTGTTACCCACATTAGTAAGAAAAATTGTACCACAATCTAAAAAGTAGTATAATGTAGTACATAATGCAGCATAACGTAGAATAGATATAGAACTATAAAGGTAGCAGCGTACTAGATTGTATTAAATGGTTGATACTCCTTTTCTTAAACATTCACAAAACACCCAAAAACACGCGGTATTGGCAACTCCAAGCGACGACAAACTAACAAAGGTACATGTATTGCACTTAAGCACTAACATACATACCTATCAAAAATCCCTACTCACAGTCTTATAACCATCTTAATCTAAATTTCCTGCAACCAGCACCCCTACACAATACTTTTCAACACAACATACATATACGAGTAAGTATAACATGATACAACATGAATTCATAGCCATGTAACTCCCTACTATTAATAGCACTACAAATCTATAAATAAACATACAAAAATACATAAATATGTACATACATACGTCTCTCTACGCACAAAACAAATCATCTTTATCATGAAAAGGTTTCAATAAACATGTTTAAACATGATGTCATAAACCATGACACATTTTTTTAATGCACTTTATTCAAATACTCAACTCATGACGATCACCACGCCCACGACGCGATCCCCCCACCCGACAAGCACTTTTCCCTCATCTCAAATATATTCTTATCAAAATACCATATATTTATAAACTCTTACACTGACCCCACGGCGGCGATCACCATCATTTTAATATATTCTAATCTAATCATTTCCCTCAAAAATTAAATATTATTTTCTAATTCATTCATACATTTCTCACACACTCACCCAAGCAACACTATCAACCCAACGAGCCGCGCGCCACCACGCCGCGCCGCCACCAACATCAAAACCTCCACACAAGCCTGCCGCCATCCACCGTAACACATCTATGGCTGCCACTTCCAACCCCAAAAAATTCATTACAAAGGTTACCATCCTCTTTGGTGTGCGCTCCTAACTGATGTACCAGTCAACGACAAAACCCACTTACAATCACCGACCAAAAAGATGCCTGCGTTGGCAACCATAAAAGTACCTAGATTGCCTTTACTCTCCATACAAATGTGTCAGAATGATGGACCAATGCCTTGGGCGGTTGGGTGGGTCCAGAATCCCCCAAAACACACTACTCACCGGTTTATGTAAAGAAATATTATTTTTCCCTTTTATTTCTAAAATTGAACATTTAAAAAACCTTGTTTTTTGTTTATTCATTACACCTTCATAGTTTTTGTTGAAAAATTGGTCATAGTATTGTCAGCAATGGGCAGGGGCAAACACTGAACACCGGAATAGCGTGTCCTAGTTAGGAGACTGATATCGGAAGGCAAAACTTATGCACTGGTTCAATGCCTAGTTGAATGTTCGCCAAGAATGGCAAGAAAAGCCATTATTTAACTGCCAAAGTCAGAAAATGGCGGGCGGAAGCCGCTATTGCCACCAAAGTTGATAGAATGAGTCATCAGGCATTTAAAAATTAACCCCTTTACGCCAGCTTCTGAAATAAAAGGCATATTTTATGTTGATGCCATCAATAAAACGGTTCGTAGAAGCTCACGAGAACATGTTCAAGCCGCCCACAGCCCTAGAAAGGTACCATTGTTGATAAAAAACAATGTAACAAAAACATTGAAATTCGCAAAGGAACCACTTTGACTGGCCTGGATAAAATTGGAGAAATATTCTGTGATCAGACGATTCCAAGATTTTCTTATATGGTGGAAATGGACCTTGTCAATATGTAAGAAGCCCACCAAACACAGAATATAGTCCACGTTTCAAAGCAAAAACAATTAAACACGGAGGACCCAGCATATTGGTTTGAGCATGGTTTTCCTTGTATGGTGTTTTTCCAATACACCAAAGTGAAGGTATCATGGATTAGCAAATCTTTGTTAAGATCATGCAGGAAGTAATGCAACCTTATGCTGAAGATGAAATACCACTGAAATGTGTTTTTCAGTGAGAAAATGACCCAAAGCCTACTAGTAATCTTGCGAAGCAATGGTTCCAGGCAAAAACAGTTAATGTGATGGACTGGCCACAAAGTCTCCGGACTCAAATCCCATTGAGAACTTGTTGTGCGATGCAAAGAAATATGTTGCTAGTTGCCAGCCATCTAACAATAAAGCCCTTAGGGAAGCTATTCAGCACTCATGGAAGTCGATAAGCGTAGAAAGACGTGAAAACCTGATAAACCCAATGCAACGCCGTTGTGCTCCTGCTATTTCCAATGAGGGACTTGCAACTAAATGTAAGTTTAAGGTTCAAACCCTCAACTACATCTTATGATACAATTTTTGTCTTAAATTTGCTTTTTTGTAATAGTTAAAGGCGGATTATCTTCGCACTACTATTTTTTTGACCGCTGTTTTTCAAAGGTTCTTCAATAAATTTGAAAATATAGGATCAAATATTAAATTTGAAATTTTATTTTTTTTTTAAATGAAAGCTTAAAAACACCAATTTCAAAATCACATGGGTATTAATTTTTTAAAAATCGAGGGATAATTTTTTTTCAATTTCGATTTTTTGAAATGGAGTACTACTATTATTTTGACCGCAGCTGTACATAAAATTAGTTTTAAATTCAAGGTCAAATAGGTACTCAAAGAAATAGGTACCTACGTACCTACCTACCCTTGAATTTTGCAACAAAAATCTTTAAATAAAATACCTACCGATGAGTCGAAATGAACTTCGACGTTGGAGCCAATAAAGCTAGGAATGAATTTTTTGAAAATCACTGGTAAGAAATTTGAAATTAAATTTGTTTTGACAGTATTTGGAACTGGCATAGGGACTCCCACTTACAGACTAGTGAATAATATTAGGTTAGCTTTTTACAAAATTCGAAGAAATTTCAGGTCAAATAAGTAGGTACCTACTTACCTACTCAAAGAAATACATACCTACCCTCGAATTTTGCAAAACAAAAAAAAAAACAAATACCTAGGTACCTATTAAAAGATAAACCTACCTAGGTATGAAGGTACCTATACCTAAGACCTACCCCCGAATTTAGCAATAAAAACTTTAGTTAAAATACATGTAGGTACCTATACCTATCTATCAAAAATATCTATGCCTTAACCCACCCCCGAATTTTGCATACAAAATTTAATTAAAATACCTACAAATACCTATTAAACATAACTACTCGAAATAATTTATAATATGTAGGTAGGTACCTACCTATGTAGGTAATAAAAACTATTAACAAAAAAACTATCTAGCAAAAAATTAATAGTAATTGCACAAAAACTTTAATTCAAATATGTACCTACCTACCTACATACCAAAAGACCAATCCTCGCAAAAAAGATTGCATCTAAAAATTCAAATACCTACACACCAAAATACCTACCACCGAAATCATGCAAGAAAATTTTATTCAAAATATCTACCAAAAGATATATGCCTAGCCTATCCTCGAAACTTTGCAAGAAAGTTTCAAGTCAATTAAAAAAGAAGCAAAAACAAAACCTACCCTCAATAAGAAAATATAGCAACGACCTACACACGTTTGTCTTTTCACACTCACATACAAGAAAATCTCTGCAAATAATAATTTTTCTACTCGTTGCTACGAACTAGACACCAACGACGGGTGACGACGACGCAAGCAGAAGCGACACGATCAACTCGTTCACCACTTCATATAATTTCTTTGCTTCTCTGCCTGCAAACAAAATACATTCCTAAATAAACCAACACAAATATTCTTCTATTCAAAGAGGAGACGACAATTTTTTTCTTATTTTCTTCACGTTTTTCTATTCTTTGACATTTTGAAAACAGCTGATTTGCTTATCTCTCTTACTCCCTTTATTTCTTATGAGCATGAAAATAATACTTTCCTCTTGCTCTTACTACTTGTCTTCGATTCTTTATGTACCCCGCATCCACAATTCTCCACGCAATCGAATGCGGTCGAATGTGGCGCCCCCACAAGGTCCACGTTCAACTAAAAAAAATTTTTCATGAGAATACTATGGTTTTCATATACAAAGGTTAATCGGACCAGCCGTTCGGTCTGTAGGCCTGAAAGCATTTAAAAACAGCCGAAAAACGAAATTGCGAACTTACATCCTTTTTATAAATTCTCTATAGTTCTAATGTCATATTAAATCAAAAATTTTGATTTCGAACATTTTTACGAAAGTGAAATTTGCCTTATTGTACCGAAAAAGGGACTTTCGGGCCAAAACTGAGAAAAATTATAAGAAATGATAAGGTTTGAATGGGAATATCTCCGTCAATTTTGAAAAAATATTAATTTTTGAACATGCCATATTAAGGCCTTTAGTCTCTGCTTTGTTTTGTCTATGCATGTCTTGACCCTATCTTCGCTTCAAAAAAAGTTATTCACAATTTATTAAAAAATTTAGATATCCTTGATTTTTTGATTTTTTTTAAGTTGGTTTTTGCTAACTTTTTCTGCTTAAATTTTTTCGTAAAATTTTTTGAACTATCCATTCCAATAGAAAATTTAATTTTGAACAAAAAGTATTATATGTAAAATTTTCAAATTCGGCTTAGTTTTCGAGTTATACCAAAAATACTGAAAAAGGCCAGTGTGACCATTCTCTCAGAAACGCATGGGTGAATTTAGTAGCATTTTTGGTTTTAAGCATGCTTATGGGCCAAACAAACATATTCAATAATAAAAACCCTTGCACGTTATTGTTCCTTTATACCTCTCATTTTCCGGTCTATTCAATAGGCTATAAGTACGTTTATCGAAAACTCAACGGACTTATAAAACAAAACGAATGAACTGCGACGTATCGTCTTCCAGGGGCGTATAGTTTTATATAGTCTCGTTCACACGGCTTAAATCCACGTTGGGTATTTGTTCGTTGGCATCGAATGAGCTTCAGTGGAGAGAAAAGCCCATGTATACAAAAAAAATTAATCGACCGATAGGGTTGATTTAAAAAAATTATAACTCCGGTGATACTGATTGGATCTTGAAGGTTAAGGTCTTTAAATAAAGAAAAGGAATGAGGCAATAAATATGCGTTTTTAGTTTTTCAAAATTATAAAAATTTTCATAAACATTTGAATTTAGAATAAAATAAATGGAATTGAATTGGGCTTTATTCACCCCTATAGTATGAACATTTTTGCCCCTTCTCAATAATTTTTTTACATAATATAGCCCGTTATGTCAGCTTTTAAATACTTTAACCTTGAAGATCCAATCAGTAGAACGGGAGCTATAATTTTTTAAAGCCATCCATATCAAATTTTAATAAAAAAATTCCATGTAGATAACGGGATTTTCTCGCTGGTGGATGGTCGTGGACAGTGGTCGAAGCAGGTAATTTCAATGCAATTGTTTTGATTTTTCGATCAATTTAAAATCAAGATTGTGTCGCTTATATATCACGTAAGATAATGAATGAGGTATCAAAATAACCGTAATTTTATTTATATATTATGTTAAAAACAACAAGAAAATTCATCAATGCACTAAACAGATATGAGTTCATATGTGAAAGCGCTCAAATAATGCCGTTATCTCCGTCCAACGGTATTCTAGGACTCTTATTTTTTTAATTCATATTTAAATCAATATTTCCTATCATCCGTCCAAATTTCAGCTTTCTAGCCGCTTCCCTTAAAAATATAAAAATAAAATACTTCACAAATTCAAACTTTTCCAATCATTTTCATTATACTGCAGCTATTCGAGTTTTAAACGAATAAATATAAATATCGTGTGAACACCCGATTTTTGTTCGGTAAAAACCGAATGCGATAAAAAACGTGCGGTACAATCTCGTGTGAACCAGGCCTTAGTTGTAGCTATCATTGAAAATCGTCATTGAAAATGTTGTTATTCAATTTTGAGAAGTTTAGAAAGCAAACTTAATGCACAGTACACATATTAAAGGTAATATCAGCCGCGTTTTATTATCGCTCATAACCCATATGGTTCACCTCGTGAAAATGAAACGATGTGGGTTAGTGCAAAAGCAGTGCTGTATATCAGTCTCATTTTTTCTTATGTTTATTTGTTTTTCATGTAAGCACTTGTCTCTTTTCCTCTCTATTCCTAATACTGCTGACAAATCGCTGACATCCATTCACAATGGTAAATAGCCCTCTGCCGGCCAGAGTGAAAACCTCTATCTGGGTTATTGAAATTAACCTCGATCCCATGTTGTTTTTGTAATACATGGTAAAAGATAACCTCGACCCAGACCCAGAGATAATAAAACGCAGCTATCATTAGAGTTTTGATTTTTGCTTCTTCTGCGCATATATCAAAATTTGTGTCAAATGTCAGTATTTGTTGTTGTTTTTACGTGTATTTAAGTCCTCACGCTCCCAGCCATTTTTATTTCTGACAATTTCAATTTTAATTTGTTGTTGTTTTTACGTGTGTTTTCTTCCGCACACTCACCGCCATTTTTTATTTTCGACTGACAACCTGCGCTGCGCAGTATAATACCTTAGATTTGTGTACTGTGAACTTAATGATTATTTTGATGTACAAATAAAACTTAAAATTTAATATTATTTCTAGCCAAATAATTACCTCTTAAGCTTTTTTTGAACATCAAAATATGTAATCATTTAGTTTGCTTTCTAAACGTCTCAAAATTGAAGAACAAAATTCTCAATGATAAACATTCATATATAATAATGATATTATATGTATGTACATATAATCATACATAATATAACTATAACTTAATCAACATTTTACTTATTAAGTAGCTCCTCGAATATTGCATTTCTCTTTTCTTCGATGGCATTTCTCTTCAAAATTGCTTCCAGGTATTTTTCCAGCTGATTTATGTAGTTGGTTTTTTTGGTAGGTACTCCTTTTTATTGCCTTTTATCTCTTCAATTTTATCGAGGATGCGGGTTTGTGTGGTTGTGGTCCTCCACCGTTTCAAGGGTTGGCCATTAAATTCATCTATATCTTGAAAAGAAACTTAAATATTAAAAAAAAAAACAAAAGTATGTTGTATTAATGTTAAACCTGCAAAAGATGACATGCTTGCCTCGTTTAAATCGGTAACATCTTGGGTTGATGGAGACTCCTCCACCACATCATCGCTGTCCAAGAGCAGTTCGGGATTTAATGCTTTCCGTTTTTCCAAAATGTTCGCCAATTCACTGCAAAAAACAAAATTGCTTAATCTTTATAAGTACATTTTATTTAAAAAAATAAAAAATAATAGAACATAATCCTGACGGATTCCTGATAATTACTCAAATAAACGAAAAGAAAAAGTTTTCGCAATATAAAATAAGATTGGGATCAAAATTCAGCAATTTTGGGAAAAAAATCAGAAAAGTTTCGAAAATATTTACAATGCGCGTTTAGTGTTTTTGGTTCTAATTTTTTTGTCTGAATGAAAAATTGAAAAAGCGGAAATTCAAAAACTTTTATTTTTATTTATGTATTTATACGAAATAGGCGGAATAATTTAAAAAAAAAAATAGTCCAAGAGAATACTGATATAAAATGAATACCGATAAGTATTCTTCCTTTATTCAAACACGTTAAATACTAACGCAACAATCTTAAATTATTAACTATAAATACTTAAATCTATTATATAATTTTTAATTGTAGTGAATGAACATATTCTTAAAATTGTGTGATTTTACGTTATCATTAATTGAATTAATTAGAACATAGTTTTTATTGAAGACATTAATTAAGAGATTGAGAGGACTATTGGCTCCATAGTTAGATCTGCTGAAAATATTACAAAGGGGCAATTGCCTTCTTAAGTTAGGACGGCTTAAACTAAAATTCAATCTATAAAGGACCGATGGAGCTGTAATCGTTCCATTTATAATCCCTATAATAAAACAGAATTGCAAGTACTCTCGATGATTTGATAGAGATGGAAGAGTTATTAACTGGAGTCTATGCGTGTATGGTGGCAAAATAAACCTATTAGACCAGGGAAGAAAACGTAAACAAAATCTCATAAATCTTCTTTGTACACACTCTATTCTGTTAACATGAACCGCGTTATATGGGGCCCATACAATGCAACCGTATTCCAGAATTGATCTAACAAAAGAAACATACAGAATTTTAAGGACATAAGGATCACGAAAGTCACGAGCAAACCTTTTAATGAAACCAAGCATCTTATTAGCTTTTTTTATAATGTAGTTGTAATGGTCAGTGAATGAGAGTTTTGAGTCCAAAACGACCCCAAGGTCAACAAAGGTTGACAGGCTACATAAAAGTGAAGTATTCAAAAAATAATTAAATGTAAGGACGTTTTGTTTGCGTGTAAAATGCATGATTTTACACTTGTCAATATTTAAAGACAGACGATTAGTATTGCACCATTCCCAGAACTTATGAAGATCATCTTGTAAAAGCTCACAGTCAGCTACTGAGTCGATTTTTCGAAATATTTTCACGTCATCGGCATAGATTAAAGACATAGAGTTACGTAAAACAGAAGGAAGATCATTAATAAATAATACAAACAACATAGTTTTAATTTCATCATCATCGTGTCCTGTAACCCCGGCTGGGGCATAGGGCGTCAACAAAACGTCTCCATCCTTCACGGTCTGCTGCAAGGTACTTTAGCTGTGGCCACGTCTTTCTCTGGGATTCTGCTTCCGCTAAGACAATTGATTTCCATGTTGTTCTTGGTCTTCCAACCCGCCGTGCACCCTGAGGATTCCATTCAAAGGACTGCTTTGCAATTTCATCGTTTGGTTTCCTCAGTGTGTGACCAATCCAACGCCATTTACGCTTTCTTATGTCGACGTCCAGCCGCTCTTGACTTGTCCTGCGCCACAATTCCTCATTTGATATTATTTGTGGCCAGCGAATCTTTAGGATGTGGCGAAGACAGCGATTCACAAAAGCCTGCAATTTCTTCGAAATGATAGACGTGACTTTCCAGGTTTCACAAGCGTATAACAGCACGGATTTGACATTGGATTCGAAGAATCTCAACTTAGTGTGTAAGGAGATTTGACTTGATTTCCAGATTGGGGACAGAGTACCGAAGGCAGCACGAGCTTTATTTATTCTACTTTTAACGTCCAGATCCGTACCACCGTTTGCAGAGACAATACTGCCAAGGTAGTTGAACTGTTCCACAACTTCAACTGGCGTCTCCTGTAGAATAATACGCTGCTGTGTGGAGCGGCCTGTGAGCATTATTTTTGTCTTTTTGCTGTTTATTCTTAGACCACTCGACTCTCCCTTCACTTGCAGCGTTTGGCACATCCCGTTCAGCCCACTGATGTTATTTGCCAGTAGACATATGTCATCGGCATAGTCTAAATGACTGAGCCTTTCGAACGGTATCCATTGAATGCCCTGTCGCTCAGCTGTACCAACACTGGCCGTCAATACGTCGTCCATCGCCAGCAGGAAGAGAATTGGCGATAGAACATCCCCTTGTCTCACACCGTGTTGCACTACGAAGGAGTCGGATAGCTGCCCATTGTGCAAAACAAAACACCTTGCGTTGTTGTAGGACTCTTTTATAATGGCAACTACTTTTGGTGGAATTTCTCTTCCAAGCAACGATCTCCATATACATTCTCGGTTAACTCGATCAAAGGCTTTCTCAAAATCCACGAACATGAGGTAAAGCGGTGATTGAAATTCCATCGATTGCTCGAGGACGATACGCAGTGTGTTGATATGGTCGACACACGATCGACCACTGCGGAAGCCAGCTTGATGCCTCTTGAGTGTAGACTCGATTGTCGATTCTATCCTTTATTCGCTCGAGAATGATGGTTGCCATTAGTTTTGGGAAAACAGACAAAACGGTGATACCACGCCAATTGTTGCAATTCTTTAAGTCACCTTTCTTTGGCAACTTAACAATCACACCATCCTTCCAATCCCTGGGATAGCTTTCGTTTTCCCAAATGCTTTGTATCAAGGGATGTAAAATACTAGCCGCTGTTACGGGATCGGCTTTCAGGAATTCAGCTGGTATTCCGTCCAGTCCAGCTGCCTTGTTGTTTTTGAGATTTATTGATGTAAGGATTTCCGATTCTGACGGAGGTTCGATGTCAATACCCCTATAGGACCTGCGCATCTCGTTTAGTTGGGGCACTTCAGCACTCTGCTCAACTGAATCCTCATTTAGCAGGGCACAAAAATGGTCCTTCCATCTACGAAGCTGATCCTCAATTGATACCAAAAGTGTGCCATCCACATCCATTACAGGATGATTGGTGTTGCTTTCTTACCCGATCACATCTTTGGCTATTTGGTACAATTCCCGGATATCTCCTCTTCTGGCAGCGATTTCCGCATTATCTGCGAGCCCATCTAACCTCACCCTCTTGTCACGTCTCACACAACGATAGACCATCTTATGTGCATTGCGGTACTCTCTTCGCAAGTCAGCCTTTCGTTGAATATCAGCTTCGGCGTTTATTTGGATTTTCAACGATTTGCGAAGTTCGATCTTATCCCAGGTGTCTTGGGACATCCAAGAGTCTCTACGTCTCGTTCGCTTGGGTACAGTTTCGGATCCAGCCTCCATAAAAACACTTTTAATTTCACCCCACATCTCATCAATTGTTGAATGCTCGATTCCGTTTAATGACGAGGCTCTGTCGTTAAGGGTGGTGACATAGTTTCGACATTATGTTGGGGTCATTTAAGGCATTAGTAATAAATTTTGAGCTCCTTGCTGCATCCTGCGCTGGTTTTTGTACGGCAGCGGTTCGTACTTTGAGACTCATCAGAACCAAATGGTGGTCGCTTCCCACATCGGCATTTCTTATACTTCGGACATCACACATAGACTTCCTCCATCGCTGCTGAATCATGATATGATCAATTTGGTTTTCGGTTTGACCATCTGGATGCACCCAAGTAATTTTGTTGCACGTCTTATGCTTAAATACAGTCCCACCTATATAACAAGACGATTCGCGTTACAAAAGTCGACAAGGAAGTCACCATTTTCATTCCGTGACCCCAAAGCCATTTTTTCCCATCACGCGTTCCAGTCCGTAATTGTCTGAACCGACTTGGGCATTAAGGTCTCCATAACGACTATGATGTCGGCACTCGGAACACTACTGTATACCGAGTTAAGATGAGTGTAGAGCGCGGTTTTGTCTTCCTCTGTCGCTTCATTTGTGGGGGCGTAGCACTGTATAATTGTGACGTTACGAATTTTTGAACGAAACCTTGCTGTCATTAATCTCGCAGAAATGGGCGCCCAGGAGATCAAACTACGCCTCGCTTCTTCGTTCAACATAATTCCGACACCATGCAGTCTTTGGCCGCCCTCTCTTTCATCTTCCCCGGAATACAGCATTCTCGTCTGTCCAGTGACAGATCTGTATTCAGCTCTACCTCTCCACCTAGTTTCGCTTATGCCCAGGATACTGATCTTTAGGCGAAGCATTTCACGCTCAACTTGCTCGTACCTACCATCGCTGTACAAGGATCGAACGTTCCATGCTCCGATTTTCGTACGTATGCGGTAGCCAAAAGTAACATTTGCGCTTCTTGAAAGATTTCTTCTATCTGTCAACGATTCATTTATTATTATGGCGTTTTGATTGACGCTCGTACATGAAAGATGCCGCACCCCCAAATCCGATGTGCGGTTTACTGCAACCGAAGCTGCAGAAGGATTTTCCATAAAAAGATTACGTCTTGGGGACTCATTTCCATTTGTTGTCATAGTTCATGTATTTGCATATATCCTTCCACCATGGTGATTTCCGAGATATGATTAATAACATACATAAGCTCAGATTTGACAGGCACACCCGCCTTTTGTATGGTCAAACACATAACTGCTCGAGGCCGCCCACTATGGGAAAACAGACGCCTTTTGTAGCCGCCCAATATGGGTTACAGACGCTACCTGCTGCTGCCGTTGGCCTTTTACGAAAAAAAAGCTCCTCCGCCACCAGACTATCATGCCGTTGACCGCTGCCTGCAGTTCATCCGTCTTAAGGGGGCTTTTAACCATCCCGAGGACAAGTTTGTGCCCTGACCAGCATCGCTGGGTTGTCTGCTTATCCCGGCATCCATTCGGTCCCCCTGCACGTTAGCGTTACCCGCCCTCTACCACGCGGAGGTGTGCATAGGGATTTTCCTATCATTGAGCCTAGGGCCATATGGCGTCCTAGCACTCTCAAGTACTTTTAGGATATCAGAATAGCCGTGAATATTCCATTATACTTTATCAAAATTTATCATAAGTTTCATTCGATCTCAAACTGTTAATGCAGATAATTTACAAGTTTAAAATAGCATTTTGTATAACCACACTGAAATAATATTTGCATTCAGTTCTATGGTATACATTTATTAAGGAATCATTATAATGAATTAAATATTATTCAATTTATATTCACTAAAATGAATGAGGAAACCCCAATTTATATTCATTTTAATGAATCAATTCTGTCTCATTTAAATGATTCGAAAATGATTAATGAATTGTTCAGTGAAATGAATATATAAGCATCATACTTACATTCACTAAAGTGAAGAATTACTCTATTATTAATGAAACATAAAAACGATTCGAATTCGAAGTAATGCTACCCAGTAAATTTGATCCAAACCGGTTTAGAAATGTGTTCATAAATGAGGGTTTCTTTCCACTTCTGTGAATTAATTATAAATCATTTCTGAAGGGAAATGTTTGCTGGGTACGCTATCTGTATTGGAATTTGGAAAACGCCAATTACCCAATTTATATTGAAATTTATTATATTGTATCTATCCTGATGCCTGATAGATTATGCGTACGTGATAAGAGAGATTTGCGTTTTGATCTAACCCCTTGAACAGAATGAATGTAGCTGCAGCTTGTGGCAAGAGTTGAATTTTGTTTAACTTCTGTTACACTATACATTTGTTGCTACATTTACAGCTTCTCATTGTGACACTGTAAACTATTTTTGAATCTTTCTACTTTTAGTCCAAGCGGCGACCGTAGGATCACATAGCTCATAAGGTTAGAGATTTTAATACCACTTAATCGATAGATCTATGTGAGAGAAACCCAACGCACATGGGCTGCCTAGCAAAATTTGGGTGGATGACGTCTTAAATGGGCCACTTCCGGTACGTTTTTTCGACCATGACTTAGCTCATCGAGTTAAAGGTTTAAACTATTCCTAAGCTGTAGAGCTTGACGAGATAGAAAGAAAAATATAGGGTTGCCTAGTGTAAAATGGGTGGATGATGTTGGCAACCCTCTTTCAAAATCACCTTTTTTCAACCATAGCTTAGCTCATCGAGTTAAAGGTTAAAACTGGTATCAAATGAAAGATCAGATGATGCTGAAATAAAGAAAATAGGGTTGCCACTTTTAAAATGGGTGCATATACGTGACAACCCTATTTAAAGGAAAAAAGTGTAAGAAATACGTTATTTCTCATAACTATTTATATTCTTTGAGTTCGGTAATTTGTTGCATACCAAATTAAAGCTTAGGATCTGTAGAAAATTAATAAAATAACCTCATCGGTAGTAAAATCTTCCAAACGTCACAAAAACAAATTAATATGGCAAACTTGAAAATTTTCACAACGATTTTTATTTAAATAAAATATAGTTTCTATAAACTCAAGTAAAACGGAGACCATAAAATTAAAGCTTACACTCTACTCTATTTGAAAAATACAGGTTTCCTGCGCTTAACTAGGTGCATGACCCTGGCAGCCCTGTTTTTAGCCAAAAATATATCAAAACCAGTACCTTTTCAACTAAAGTCTATGAAATTTGATAAGGTAAGAGCTTGAAACAGGCATCAAATTAAAGCTTACAATCTACTCTATTTGAAAGATTTAGGTTGCCTGTTCTCTACTAGGTGCATGACCCTGGCAACCCTGTTTTTAGCCAAAAAAATACCAAAAACAGTACCTTTTCAACTAAAGTCTATGAAATTTGATAAGGTAAGAGCTTGAAACAGGCATCAAATTAAAGCTTACAATCTACAATTTAGGTTGCCTGTTCTCTACTAGGTGCATGACCCTGGCAACCCTGTTTTAGCCAAAAATATACCAAAAAGAGTACCTTTTCTACTAAAGTCTATGAAATTTGATAAGGTAAGAGCTTGAAACAGGCATCAAATTAAAGCTTACATTCTACTCTATTTGAAAAATATAGGTTGCCTGCGCTCAACTAGGTGCATGACCCTGGCAACCCTTTTTTTAGCCAAAAATATACCAAAAACAGTACCTTTTCAACTAAAGTCTATGAAATTTGATAAGATAAGAGCTTGAAACAGGCATCAAATTAAAGCTTACACTCTACTCTATTTCAAAAATATAGGTTGCCTGCACTCAAATAGGTGCATGACCCTGGCAACCCTCTTTTTAACCAAAAATAAGCGAAAACAGTACTTTTTCACGTTTAATATCAGTGACTTGGCTCTTAGTGTATAAAATTATATCAATACATCTTTTCCAACAACACGGGATAAAATATATGCATGTACCTATATGTACATTACATGGAATAAAAAAAAAAAATATATAAGGACCACCCTAATGTACATATACATTAGGGTGTTTCATTTTATAAGGCACAAAATAAAATGTTAAATTTTACCTGACTTTGCTCATGCCCCGAGTCTCTCTGACAAAAAAGATATTTTTGCCAAATTTCAAGAAGATTGGAGAATATTTAGAGGTTGCGCATTTTGATCACTTTTTTAAAAGTAGTCAAAAAATAGGATTTTTACATTTTTTGCAGCTTTTAGAGAAAATGTGTTTTTTTTTATAAGAACATAAAAGTCTAGCTCCCATCACCCTTAACGGTGAGTTGATCTTCAAAAAAAAAAAAAAAATTAGTTGCGTCAGTTAGGGCAGGGGTAAGGGGATAGGTGAACCCCATGCAGTCAATTCCGGTAATTTAATCAAAAGAGATCCCTACCAATAGAGGACAAGCAATTTCTTTTGGCCAAATTGGATTATATGGATGTAATATGTGACATATTGTTTAGAAAGGACAGCACTGCGTATTACACAGTTATGTAACAAAAGACATTTTACATAGTAAACGATAACTGTAAGATAGGGTTATCTCTCGAGGAGGTGACGTGAATTGGCCACCAAGATCGTGAGATTTGCCTCCATTAAACTTTTCGTGGGGTTTTCTGATGTCGCAGGTCTATGCTCATGAGCCGCAATCAACTGATGCCCTCAAAGTCAAAATAATTTAGGCCATCGTTCAAATTCAGCCCGAACTATGCAACAAAGGCATTCAAATTTCGACGTCTCGGATCCTTGCCACCGTGCGCAGCCGTGGCAGATATTTTGAACAATGTCATATTCCATATTATATATTAACTATAGCATACTTATAGTCCCTTCAAAAAATAATAAGAATTTCGTTAATACCACACATACAGCTTGTTTTATTCCATTTCAAAGTCAACCTGCCCTCTTGAATTGGTAAACCGTGTAGGCATAACGCTCGAAGTTTTAAGGTACAGTTCGAAGAGAAATTATTTTAAAAAGAATTGAAGGTAGGGATGTCACAAATTAACAAAATGTAGTTTAGATTGTACTTGTAGACACACACAACCTTCACAAGACGAAACAAGTGCATGAGAAGCCCTTTAATACAAAGGACTTCAATATTAGAAAACTCAATAGTTTCAGATAAAAGTGATCAAAATGCGCAACCTCTAAATATTATCCAATCTTCTTGAAATTTGGCATACATATCTTTGACATCACTTAGACTCGGGGCGTGAGCAAAGTCAGCCAAAAATCACACCTTTGGAAATATGAAACACCCTAATATACATGCATATATTTTATCCCGTGTTGTTGGAAAATATTTGTTGATATAATTGTATACACTAAGAGCCAAGTCAATGATATTAAACGTGAAAAAGTACTGCTTTTCGTATATTTTTGGTTAAAACAGGGCTGCCAGGGTCATGCATCTATTTGAGTGCAGGCAACCTATATTTTTTAAGTAGAGTAGAGTGTGAGCTTTAATTTGATGCGTATTTTAAGCTCTAACCTTATCGAATTCCATACACTTTAGTTGAAAAGGTACCATTATTGGTATATTTTTGGTTAAAATCAGGGTTGTCAGGGTCATGCGCCTAGTAGAGAACAGGCAACCTAAATTTTTCAAATAGAGTAGATTGTAAGCTTTAATTTGATGCCTGTTTCAAGCTCTTACCTTATCAAATTTCATAGACTTTAGTTGAAAAGGTACTGTTTTTGGTATATTTTTGGCTAAAAACAGGGCTGCCAGGGTCATGCACCTAGTTAAGCGCAGGAAACCTGTATTTTTCAAATAGAGTAGAGTGTAAGCTTTAATTTTATGGTCTCCGTTTTACTTGAGTTTATAGAAACTATATTTTATTTCCCTTATGTGCGTGACGAGGTACCCGGGTACCTTTTCAATTTTCAATGTCCAATTAAACTAGTTTAATGGCTAGCTACGTGCAAGACACTTTGTGAGAGCTCCTAACATTATGTTTTGTGCATATTTTAATAATTTGCAAGTTAGTAAGTCGAATGGGAAGATCCCTATCCACCAAAAAATTATAAACACCTTAAACCGTGTGACGAGGTACCTCGGTACCTTTATGTATAGGGAACGTATTTGTACACGACCAAAAGGTGATTACGTTACATTTTCACACTTGTTTTACTATAGCTCGAAAAACTACCATGCGATGCCAGAAATTTTTCATTTGTGTATGGTATTTTTTTATATTTACTATAGTTTTCGCAATACGGCCTTTCAAAGTGGTTGATTACTTTACATACATACTATAAGAAGTTATGAGTATCGTTATCAGCCACTTTGAAAGCCCGTATTTCGAAAACTATACAAGATTACTTTACATACATACTATAAGAAGTTATGAGTATCGTTATCAGCCACTTTGAAAGCCCGTATTTCGAAAACTATACAAGATATCAACAAATTTTGTTGGTACAGAATGTGAGACTTAGAGCCCTATCCGATCACGCATATGACAAATATCTAGCTTTGTGTGGTAATTTTTCGAGTAATGAGCGAAAACCTTGGAAAAACCTAGCTTTTGACTGAAATCAAAAAGTAATAGCAATTGTTTTATTTTATTTGTTGGAACACGAAGATTTTTCACAATTTTGAAATCAAGCATGGCATTTTATAGCAAGTTATAAATATCGAGTTTGGCAGTTTTTGTGTTTTGAATGCTTGGATTGACGAAAGCATTCCAACTGCTTTAGTTTTCCTAGGGACCTAAAAACAATGTGAAGTTGGTAGAAAACACAGTGTGTCTGTATGTTTTTGGAAGAAAGCATACTTTTTTCTTTCTTATTATCAAAACAAGCGTCATAAAAACTTCTGCTAAAATTATTTTTTATGAACAAACAACTAGAACTCGTAAAAAATGCAAAAATTAACTAAAATATACAATGGTTGTATGGTAGTACCTCGTGGCGTAATGGTTAGTGCGTTGGACTGGCATGCTGAAGGTCTGGATTCGATTCGCAGTCACTGCGACCTAAAACATAAATGTTTTTACGAGATATTTACTCTTGCGAGGAACTGACAAATCCTCCAAAAGTATACTACTTGTCATGAATAAGTGCTGCTAATTTTTTTTGAAAAGTCAACATCTTAAGCAATAGCTAACTGACCGTAAATATTATAAAGAAGTGAGAAAAACAAGACGAATGAAGTAAAATATGAATCAAGGGTAGTATGAATGAATTACATATCATGTAATGAACATAAAATATAGAACAAACAGCAAGTGTTCATATGAATTTATATGAAGGTACCCGGGTACCTTATCACACGGTTTAAGGTGTTTTTTTCGTCACGCACATAAGGGATAAAAATCGTTGTGAAAATTTTCAAGTTTGCCATATTAATTTGTTTTTGTGACGTTTGGAAGATTTTACTACCGATAAGGTTATTTTATTAATTTTCTACAGATCCTAAGCTTTAATTTGGTATGCAACAAATTACCGAACTCAAAGAATATAAATAGTTATGAGAAATAACGTATTTCTTACACTTTTTTCCTTTAAATAGGGTTGCCACGTACATGCACCCATTTTAAAAGTGGCAACCCTATTTTCTTTATTTCAGCATCATCTGATCTTTCATTTGATACCAGTTTTAACTTTTAACTCGATGAGCTAAGTTATGGTTGAAAAAAGGTGATTTTGAAAGAGGGTTGCCAACATCATCCACCCATTTTACACTAGGCAACCCTATATTTTTCTTTCTATCTCGTCAAGTTCTACAGTTTAGGAATAGTTTAAACCTTTAACTCGATGAGCTAAGTCATGGTCGAAAAAACGTACCAGAAGTGGCCCATTTAAGACGTCATCCACCCAAATTTTGCTAGGCAACCCATGTGCGTTGGGTTTCTCTCACATACATCTATCGATTAAGTGGTATTAAAATCTCTAACTTTATGAGCTAAGTGATCTGACGGTGGACTCTCCGCCTATTTTACAGTGCTACACGCCGCAATTACAGCTACACCATTCTGTTCGGCCAGTAACGCTTTGGATGAACGGAACAATCGCACCGCACACCCACCACGATATTAGAGTAGAGGAGAAAAGTTGGAAAACCATATTAAACATAATATAAATGAAGATAATTTATTAAATGATAAATTATTTGAGTATAGGATTAGAAAGCTTTATAGTGAGTAAAAAGAGCATTGAATAATGAATGCTATGTACTTATACTTACCAGTTTGCAGACGCCAAAATGTTTTGGGGGTGCATTCTAACTTAAGCTTTCTCTATTTCTGTTGAAAATTGGAAAAAAGAATTTGTTTTTATTCACCGAATAATTTTCTGTTTATTTCTAGGTTTCTAAATTATTTTCTTTACCATTTAATTTTTCAGATTGACTTTGTTTAAATTCACTTCTTTTTTTCTTTGTTCTTAGGTTTTCTTGATTAAGTTTTCAATTTTTATTATTCAAGTTCACTTTGTTTTTATTCACTTCTTTCTGTTTTTGGGTTTCTTTAATTATTCTGGTTTTAATTGTTCTTTTATTCACTCACTTTTTATACGTTTTAGTTTAGTTCGCTATTTTCTGTTTAACCAACCAAGCTGCGCCGTCCATTTTAATTTGCTTTGTTTTTTTTTTTCTGTTCGGAAACGTCAAAGTTCTTTTGACAGAACACAGCACTCACCATTTCTTTCCAAACAAATTCCTCGGGCAGAATTTGGCAAAAATTGTCAGGAAGGGGAAAATGTGTACTCTCTCGTGAGCGTTCTCTTCTGCCAAAAACTACACATTTTTTGCGTACGCGAACAGCTTTGGGCTAAATTTGGTAGATTTGGGTAGAATTTGGCTGTTTTGTGTGAGTACGCGAACACAGCTAATATAGTAATATTCTCGTTCCAACGTCACCAAAGAAATGATCGATTTGCCATATATGTGCATAGCGTAAAAACACCAACAACATACTTCCTTAAGCAGAACAAGAATATTAGCCGCGTTTTATTATAGAAAAAAACCAATAAACAACTACAACGTGGGATCTTGCTTTCCATCTGGGTTATCTTCTGAAACCCAAAACTTAATTTTAAGTCTGACGGCCAGTTTCATTCGTAAATGTTGGTACTACTGTGAAAAAAAAAAACAGAAAAAGTCAGATGTCAACAAAAAAAATCAAATTAATTGCAGACAAGCGACATGATGGATGCCGCTAATATTGAAAAGAAAAATAAATCGTAAGTTTTTTCAGTTTTACTTATCAAGCAAGTATTTAAAAATAAATATATTTTATAACAGATAAAGGAGGAACCGGACAAAGGAGGAGACGCTGGCGTTCCTCCATGCCTGGGGGAAGCGCCAGGGAGAATTTTCGCACCCACGCAAAAAAAAATATGCAATGAGCAATGTTCTCTAGGATCTGCTGACACAAGGAGCATTGGTAAGTTAAGACAGGAGACAACAACAGGAGGACGGGGGAAGGTGCCAGCAGTCAGCAGTGCGCCATATATGGAGGTGATGGACGAGCTGTTTGGCAGCCGGCCAGAAATAAAAAACAGCCACACAATCGACTTGACTGGGGTGCCAACCAAGGGCTTGCCGACAAAAAAAAAAGGATGAAAAAATACTTGAAGGTAAGTAAACTTCGTTAAGGTGTCGATCTTAAGTAGTATGTACATTAGGGTGGTCCTTATATTGTGTTTTTTTGAAATTCCAATTTGGATAGGCACCAAATGACTAAATAGAGAAAAAAAAATTTCCTAATTTTTTCAGATTTTTATTTCACCCCCCTGGTCTCCCTTTTTTCACTTCAAGGTACAATGAAGTTAGGGAGATTTTTATAACACGCGAAAAAAAAATGAGAACTTATAGATTAGATTCAGACGAAAACAAAATTGTATCGGAGGGGAGGTATATTTCCCCCCGTTCAGACGGGAGGGAAAATTTTCTAAAAATTTGACCCAAAAATTAGGGAAATTGTTTTTCAATGTTTTAAATCGAATGAGGGCTATGCAAGACAATGTCCAATTTAAGGACCACCCTAATGTACATAGATGTAGGTATCTTTGGAATTCATCATTGAAAATTTGAATGGTTAATCTTGAGGTGCTTGCAATTAAAAATTTCAATATTTAGTTGCCAAGCTAAAATTAATTTTGGTTAAGCCTTTCACATAAAACAACTTTTTTCAATTGTGAACTACCTCACCATTGATAATTGAAGTATTTGAAATCGTTTTATGTGAAAGACTGGGCCGAAATGAAAATTTTGTTTGGATAGAAATAATAATTATCTAAGGCATAATCTTTAGTTTCGCATCAAAATATTTATTGATTTTGCATTGCAAGCACCTCAAAATTAACCTTTAAAATTTTCAAAGATGAATTCTACGGATAATTATGATTGACGCCTTAGCGCGGAGCTTTTGATTTTGTTTTCTAATAATTGAGAAAATTGAATATGGTTTTCAGAAACACCTAAGCTACTTCAATAGAAACTGAGGATAATAATCCAAATGAAGCGAGTACTTTTGCAATGACAGCCTTTCATATCCAGAACTTGTAAGAATTTCAAGAAAAAATTATTGAAATACTTCAAAGTTCTGGATATGAAAGTCTGTCATTGCAAAAGTACTTGCTTCATTTGGATTATTGAAATGGTTCTCAGTTCCTATTGAATTTGTTTAGTAGTTCCTGAAAACCATATTCAATTTACCTAAATATAAAAAAAAATCGTATAGAAATATTTTGTTTTTTCATTTTCAAGAAGTGCATTACATATGTATGTTGGAACTTCTCCAGGAGTAATTTTTTGTTGTTAATAGCTTAGAACACACAAAAATTGATCTTCTCTTAAGAGGGTTCTACAGAGATTCTAGAGAGGATAAAATCGTCTCTCTAGAACAAGTACTTTGGACAGGAGCTCCAAAACTAATTTCAAATATGGACTGTTTTCTAAAAAATCAAAAATAAACATAAATATATTTTCTGCTACTTTCAAAGCAGCTTGACATAGAGAGATGTATAATAACTTTCTGGAATCCTTATTGAACCCACTTAAAAAACGAATGAAATGTTTTTGTTTTTAGCTAATAACAACAGAAAATCACTCCTGGAGAAGTTCCAACATGAGGTCTTCCAGATTGCAACCTCTCCAGGAATAATTATTTATCTTTGCCTCAGAGATCAGAAATAAAACTCAACCTTTAGAATGGTTCTTCAATAGCTCTCATTTGTTATCATTTTCAATAAAAATCACTCACTAACCCTTATTTCTAAAAAAGAAATTTTTTCGGTCAAGCTCTGAGAGAAACCTTTATTTTGATTTTTTTTTTTAATGTTTCGGTCAACCAGTGAGATTTATCACTGAAAAAAAAAATAAATCTCATCTACAAATTGATCAATCAGAATGTCCGTTAGCATGAATGTTTAAATTTTGTAGGCCCTACTTGGTGAAATGCATTTAATTAGGCTATTTATTTATTATTTAAATTTATTGCATTAAAAATGCAGAGTAAAATGTAAATGCAGAATAAAAATGTTTTGCATTAAAAAAAAATGTAAATGCAATATGAAAATTTTTTGCATAAAAAAAAATGTTAATGCAGGCCAAACATTTTTTCATTAAAAAAAGCTTAATGCTTAATCGAATTTTTTTGTTAAAATCGTTAAACTATACGTCAATTATATCAAAGGGTATGATTCGTGGTAATGATGGATAGGACACGAATTTCAAATGAGTTTGTATGAAGTATATTTATAAAAACAGTTTTTTTCTTTTTTTGAATTTCACCTTAAGTGACTGCCAATTTTAATTTAATATATTAATTAAAAAATATAATTAAACAATATATCAAATTATATGTTTCGGATACATTTCGACGTAAGTCATCCTCATCGAGCACGTTCGTACTAGGTCCAGTGTGTGTGTGCAGATCAGCTAGGTGTGAGAACAATACCTAATTAAACAAAAATTACAACAAAAGTAAAACGTTATTTCAAAATCAAGAACAATGGGGGAGCGTATTGGTGCCTCCAATGTGTTCATTGCTATGCTCCTATTCAAATACATGTATATGCTCTCATAGGCATCAAGTTTGTATGCATCGTTGACTTATTGTTTTTTTCAATTTAACATTGTCGATTCTCCAATGTGTGCGATGATCTTGTTCAAGTGCGTGAAGTGCAACGGCTGATTTGGTAGCTTGTTGTTTTTGTATGTTGGACAAATGTTCTTTTAAACGTACCTCTATGCTTCTTTTTTTTGGCCAATATACTTTTCTTCACAATCATAGCATGGTATATATACCATACCGATTCCAGAAACACTCATCATCCTTGAAAACTGGCTAATAAACCATGAACCTTGTGAAGAAAAACGACATTTATTTTTAAATTTAACAAAACTATGCATGAAAAACTTTTGTGAAGAAAAGTATATTGGCCAAACAAAGAGAAGCATAAAGGTACGTTTAAAAGAACATTTGTCCAACATACAAAAACAACAAGCTACCAAATCAGCCGTTGCACTTCACGCACTCGAACAAGATCATCGCACACATTGGAGTATCGACAATGTTAAATTGAAAAAACAAGTCAACGATGCATACAAACTTGATGCCTATGAGAGCATATACATGTATTTGAATAGGAGCATAGCAATGAACACATTGGAGGCACCAATACGCTCCCCATTGTTCAAATCAATCGACTTGATTTTGAAATAACGTTTTCCTTTTGTTTTAATTTTTGTTTAATTATGTATTGTTCTCACACCTAGCTGATCTGCACACACACTGGACCTAGTACGAACGTGTTCGCTGAGGATGACTTACGTCGAAATGCATCCGAAACATATAATTTGATATATTGTTTAATTATATTTTTTAATTAATATATTAAATTAAAATTGGCAAAGTCACTTAAGGTGAAATTAAAAAAAAGTAGAAAACTGTGTTTTTTATTTTTTTAAATTTATGGACTTTGCGGTTAATATTTTATCGTTTTTTACTTTAAAAATACAATTGTATGAAGTATGTAATTCATTTTGTGATAGGACGTAGATTCACATGAACACGATTTTTGGCAGGTGTTTAAATGTCAACCTCAAAATTTTGAAAAACCGAGTATGTCAATCAATTTAGAAGGGGGGTATTACCTAGTGTTCCCAACAACGTTGTGGGACCACTAGAACACATTTTATTTGACAGGTGTTAAAATATCAACCTTAACATTTTGAAAAACCGAGTATTCCAATCGACTTAGAAGGGTGGTATTACGTGGTGCCCTCTAAAAGTACTTGAGAGTGCTAGGACGCCATATGGCCCTAGACTCAATGATGGGAAAATCCCTATGCACACCTCCGCGTGGTAGAGGGCGGGTAACGCTAACGTGCAGGGGGACCGAATGGATGCCGGGATAAGCAGACAACCCAGCGATGCTGGTCAGGGCACAAACTTGTCCTCGGGATAGTTAAAAGCCCCCTTAAGGCGGATGAACTGCAGGCAGCGGTCAACGGCATGATAGTCTGGTGGCGGAGGAGCTTTTTTTTGTTAAAAGGCCAACGGCAGCAGCAGGTAGCGTCTGTAACCCATATTGGGCGGCTACAAAAGGCGTCTGTTTTCCCATAGTGGGCGGCCTCGAGTAGTTATGTGTTTGACCATACCAAAGGCGGGTGTGCCTGTCAAATCTGAGCTTATGTATGTTATTAATCATATCTCGGAAAACACCATGGTGGAAGGATATATGCAAATACATGAACTATGACAACAAATGGAAATGAGTCCCCAAGAGGTAATCTTTGTATGGAAAATCCTTCTGCAGCTTCGGTTGCAGTAAACCGAACATCGGATTTGGGGGTGCGGCATCTTTCATGTACGAGCGTCAATCAAGACGCCATAATAATAAATGAATCGTTGACAGATAGAAGAAATCTTTCAAGAAGCGCAAATGTTACTTTTGGCTACCGAATACGTACGAAAATCGGAGCATGGAACGTTCGATCCTTGTACAGCGATGGTAGATACGAGCAGGTTGAGCGTGAAATGCTTCGCCTAAAGATCAGTATCCTGGGCATAAGCGAAACTAAGTGGAGAGGAAGAGCTGAATACAGATCAGACACTGGACAAACGAGAATGCTGTATTCCGGGGAATATGAAAGAGAGGGTGGCCAAAGACTGCATGGTGTCGGAATTATGTTGAACGAAGAAGCGAGGCGAAGTTTGATCTCCTGGGCGCCCATTTCTGCGAGATTAATGACAGCAAGGTTTCGTTCAAAAATTCGTAACGTCACAATAATTCAGTGCTACGCCCCCACAAATGAAGCGACAGAGGAAGACAAAACCGCGTTCTACACTCATCTTAACTCGGTTTACAGTAGTGTTCCGAGAGCCGACATCATATTAGTTATGGGAGACCTTATTGCCGAAGTCGGTTCAGACAATTACGGACTGGAACGCGTGATGGGAAGAAATGGCTTGGGGTTACGGAATGAAAATGGTGACTTGCTTGTCGATTTTTGTAACGCGAATCGTCTTGTGATAGGTGGGACTGTATTTGAGCATAAGACGTGCAACAAAATTACCTGGGTGCATCCAGATGGTCAAACCGAAAACCAAATTGATCATATCATGATTCAGCAGCGATGGAGGAAGTCTATGTGTGATGTCCGGAGTATAAGAAATGCTGATGTGGGAAGCGACCACCATTTGGTTCTGATGAGTCTCAAACTACGAACCGCTGCCGTACAAAAACCAGCGCAGGATGCAGCAAGGAGCTCAAAATTCATTACTAATGCTTTGAATGACCCCAACATAATGTCGAAACTATGTCACCACCCTTAACGACAGAGCCTCGTCATTAAACGCAATCCAGCATTCAACAATTGATGAGATGTGGGGTGAAATTAAAAGTGTTTTTATGGAGGCTGGATCCGAAACTGTACCCAAGCGAACGAGACGTAGAGACTCTTAGATGTCCCAAGACACCTGGGATAAGATCGAACTTCGCAAATCGTTGAAAATCCAAATAAACGCCGAAGCTGATATTCAACGAAAGGCTGACTTGCGAAGAGAGTACCGCATTGCACATAAGATGGTCTATCGTTGTGTGAGACGTGATAAGAGGGTGAGGTTAGATGGACTCGCAGATAATGCGGAAATCGCTGCCAGAAGAGGAGATATCCGGGAATTGTACCAAATAGCCAAAGATGTGATCGGGTAAGAAAGCAACACCAATCATCCTGTAATGGATGTGGATGGCACACTTTTGGTATCAATTGAGGATCAGCTTCGTAGATGGAAGGACCATTTTTGTGCCCTGCTAAATGAGGATTCAGTTGAGCAGAGTGCTGAAGTGCCCCAACTAAACGAGATGCGCAGGTCCTATAGGGGTATTGACATCGAACCCCCGTCAGAATCGGAAATCCTTACATCAATAAATCTCCTCAAAAACAACAAGGCAGCTGGACTGGACGGAATACCAGCTGAATTCCTAAAAGCCGATCCCGCAACAGCGGCTAGTATTTTACATCCGTTGATAAAAAGCATTTGGGAAAACGAATGCTATCCCAGGGATTGGAAGGATGGTGTGATTGTTAAGTTGCAAAAGAAAGGTGACTTAAAGAATTGCAACAATTGGCGTGGTATCACCGTTTTGTCCGTTTTCCCAAAACTAATGGCAACTATCATTCTCGAGCGAATAAAGGATAGAATCGAGTCTACACTCAAGAGGCATCAAGCTGGCTTCCGCAGTGGTCGATCGTGTGTCGACCATATCAACACCCTGCGTATCGTCCTCGAGCAGTCGATGGAATTTCAATCAACGCTTTACCTCATGTTCGTGGATTTTGAGAAGGCCTTTGATCGAGTTAACCGAGAATGTATATGGAGATCGTTGCTTGGTAGAGGAATTCCACCAAAAATTGTTGCCATTATTAAAGAGTCCTACAACAACGCAAGGTGTTTTGTTTTGCACAATGGGCAGCTATCCGACTCCTTCGTAGTGCAACACGGTGTGAGACAAGGGGATGTTCTATCGCCAATTCTCTTCCTGCTGGCGATGGACGACGTATTGACGGCCAGTGTTGGTACAGCTGAGCGACAGGGCATTCAGTGGAGACCGTTCGAAAGGCTCAGTCATTTAGACTATGCCGATGACATATGTCTACTGGCAAATAACATCAGTGGGCTGAACGGGATGTGCCAAACGCTGCAAGTGAAGGGAGAGTCGAGTGGTCTAAGAATAAACAGCAAAAAGACAAAAATAATGCTCACAGGCCGCTCCACACAGCAGCGTATTATTCTACAGGAGACGCCAGTTGAAGTAGTGGAACAGTTCAACTACCTTGGCAGTATTGTTTCTGCAAACGGTGGTACGGATCTGGACGTTAAAAGTAGAATAAATAAAGCTCGTGCTGCCTTCGGTACCCTGTCCCCAATTTGGAAATCCAGTCAAATCTCCTTACGCACTAAGTTGAGATTCTTCGAACCCAATGTCAAATCCGTGCTGTTATACGCTTGTGAAACCTGGAAAGTCACGTCTACTATTTCGAAGAAAATGCAGGCTTTTGTGAATCGCTGTCTTCGCCACTTCCTAAAGATGTGCTGGCCACAAATAATATCAAATGAGGAATTGTGGCGCAGGACAAGTCAAGAGCGGCTGGACGTCGACATAAGAAAGCGTAAATGGCGTTGGATTGGTCACACACTGAGGAAACCAAACGATGAAATTGCAAAGCAGTCCTTTGAATGGAATCCTCAGGGTGCACGGCGGGTTGGAAGACCAAGAACAACATGGAAATCAACTGTCTTAGCGGAAGCAGAATCCCAGAGAAAGACGTGGCCACAGCTAAAGTACCTTGCAGCAGACCGTGAAGGATGGAGACGTTTTGTTGACGCCCTATGCCCCAGCCGGGGTTACAGGACACGATGATGATGATTACGTGGTGTTCCCGCCAACGTTGTGGGACCACTAGAACATATTTTATTTGACAGGTGTTAACATATCAACCTCAAAATTTTGAAGAACCGAGTATGCATAGGTAATACCGCCCTTCTAAATCGATTGACATACTAGGTTTTCAAAAATAAATTTATATTATATGACATTTTTTTTTTCAATGCAAACATTTTTCATATTGCATTCTAATTTTATTTTCTTAAATCCAGAACATTTTTGATCCGCACATTTTCACATTGCATTAAAATTTTATTTTTGATAAAAAATGCATTTTTTTAAAATGTTAAAAGTTGACCTTTTCCATTTATTTTTTCACAAAAAACTCAACCATTGAGATATTTCAAAAAATTAAAAATAAATTTCAACCGATAACCTAAATTTTATATTATTTTAATAAATGTTACACCAACACCGAAATCTTTTTAAGGGAATGGTAGTAACTCTCAGAGAGAAACCAATTGAAAATAAAGGTTGACAGTTATTTCTGATCTCTGCTTTGCCTGTTTGATAATATTTTTAATTAGATACTACGAATTTTTCAGACCCAGCAGCATAAACATCGCTGCATGATCGCGGTCCGGCTCAAACACTACCGTCATTCTCAGCACATTCACCACCACCGCCGCAGCATTACAGTTCACCACCAATTGCAAGTTCTTCAACATCTCATAAACACCCAACACCACCCTCAGCACAGTTATCAACATTGCAACAGCATTACAGTCCACCTACGACACCACAAACTACAAATTCATCAACAACCCATCCACACCCAACAACAACCTCAGCACAATTATAAAAAATGTCGCAGCAGCATTACGGTTTATCTGTGACACCACCACCTGCAAATTCAATTACATCGCATCCATATCCAACACCACCCTCTGCACATTCATCGCCATCGCTTGGACCATCAACCGCAGCATCGTTACAGCCATCAACTTCAATATCGAAAAAAAAGAAAATGACTAAAGAAAGATACCTTGAAGAAAAACTTAAGATAAAAAGAGATCAAGTGGAAGTGCTAATGGAACATTGTTCAAACAAATTAAAAAAAATGGATGAACAGGAGAGAGGAAAAAAAATCACATGGTAGAAAAAAAAAAAGATTTTAAAAGAAATTTTTGAAGTATAAAGTGAGATGAAATTTTGTCTGCTTATTTTGTTTTAATAGACTGAGACCCAACCAAAAGTCATGGCATTTGCCATGTCCATTAGTCTGGCTACCTAAACACGTTCCGAACAGGTGTAAAATTTGGCGTAAATTTTTTACATCGATTTATTTCAAAGCCGATTGCTCGAAGGGAATGTCTGCACACAAGAAATATTTGGCTTGAAATTTTGAACAAATGTTGTCATGGGTTCATCTCTCTGAAGTGAATCCCTAAGAAGATAGAGAGCCACGAAATTCTAAACATTACTTGTTTACCTGAGTGTTTTTTGGAAATGTTGCCGCTTTCTATATTTTAAGGAACAACCAACAGAGAGTTTGACCTATGACAACTTTTGTTCAAAATTGCAAGCTAAATATGTATGCATACTTCACTGATCTCTATAATACACTGGATACACTGATCTCTATAATACACTGGATAGTGTATTCCTTATAATGTATAACAGTTTCTTTGCTTCCATTTGAAGATGACAATTAGGTGGTCGGCTTCATAATTTGACGTCTGAATTATAAAAAAAAAGTATTTTCCAGATAGGGATGTGCGATATTGAAACAACATCGATTTCAACATCGAAGACCAAACATCGATGTCAATAAATATCGAACTGAAAACATCGATGTTTTTTCAGGTGTTTTTGTTTAAGTTTTTTGTTTGACCAAAGCAAAAAATGCGTCATGCTATGCTCTAATGTATTTTTGCTTTCAAAATTTCTGGTGCCGGCTATTTTTTCTTAAGTTTTTTAAAATCGATTTAAGTTTTCATACAAATAAAAAATATGAAGTCATAGGCAAGGTATTTCAACTTTAAACATCGACATTGCAAAATTATGATGCTAAAACCGCGTGTAAGTGGTATCTTTCTAGGCATTAATGATTTCAATGGGTGAAAATCGATGTTAAAATATGTATTTTGCACAATGAATATCAACAAATTTAATAAAATCAATATTGCAAGGCAATTCATGGTGTTAAGCTGTTATGTATGCCCTTTTTGAAATCCGATATTTCAAAATCTTGTTTCACACGAAGGTGTGCGCAAGAATTTGCATGGTGTAAACTGCGTGTTTCTGACCATCGATAATTTAAATTCGTGAAAATCGATATTAAATATGTATTTTGTAGTAATATTTCAAGGAATTTTGGGTAAACTATTTTCTGTGGCTTTTTGGAATATATCGATATCTCAAAACACGAAGTTGTGTGCAAAAACTTGCATTGGTGTAAATTGGGTCTTTCTGAGCATCTATCATTCCAATGCGTGGAAATCGATGCTGAAATTTGAATTTTGCAAAATATATCGTCCACAGATTTTGTAGAAGCAATATTGCAAGTATTTCATGTGTATTGTGTACACTGTTATCTAACGATATTTCAAGATATTTTTGCTTACAAAAGTGTGTACAAAAACTTGTGTGGTTTAAAATGCGTCTTGCTGAGCATCGATGATGATAATGCTTGAATATCGATGTAAAAATATTTCTTTTGCAAAAATAAACACAAAACAAATTTGATGTAAGCAAAATTGATAGGCACTTCATGTGTAAACTTATATCTGTGCCTTTTTGCACATCGAAGGTTTCGTTGTGGTTCTGAATTTTTAGGTTTGGTTTGGGAGATCCTTTGATGATTTCATTTTTCAAAAAATTCCAAATGTTACAGATGACTTAAAAACTATGAAAGTCACTCCATCTAGATTTTACTAGCAGAATCAATCATTTTCGTACTAACTTTTTGTTTGTTTTTTAGTCCGATGTTTTGGATGTTAATATCGATGTTGCAAAGCATCGAAATCTTTACTATCGATATTTTGCAAATATCGATTAAAATAGCTCATCCCTATATAAACTTTTGTGGAGGTTTGTTTTATTATTTATTATCTTTAAGTTATTCACTGTGATATGCATTTGGTATATATTTTTTAGTATAATTACATAGTGGAATGAGATAAATCATTGCAGTTTGCGAAAAAAATGAGCAAAACAGCTAAATTATGATGAGGAGGATGCGATTGCATATTCTGCGTTTTTTTAAAATGATTTTACCTCCTTGTCACACTCTTTACGTTTGATATTCCGTTTCATTTACTAATTAGTGAATGAATTTAAATTACGAACACAACAAATGTTAGCAAACAGATCTCGGGCGGTGAAACGAACGGAGAATTGATGTCTGTTTAATGGATTATCTTTGTATTGCATGTTATACAGTTATACTGGTATACAAAAAAGTGGTCAGCTTCATAATATAACAATTCTTCAAATGGAAGCAATATTTTTGTATCGATACACTATCCAGTGTTTTATAGAGATCAGTGACTGGATAGTGTATTCCTTATAATGTATAACAGTTTCTTTGCTTCCATTTGAAGATGACAATTAGGTGGTCGGCTTCATAATTTGACGTCTGAATTACACAAAAAAAAGTATTTTCCAGATAGGGATGTGCGATATTGAAACAACATCGATTTCAACATCGAAGACCAAACATCGATGTCAATTAATATCGAACCGAAAACATCGATGCTACTTAACATCGATGTTTTTTTCAGGTGTTTTTGTTTGCCCAAAGCAAAAAATGCGTCATACTATGCTCTAATGTATTTTTGCTTTCAAAATTTCTGGTGCCGGCTATTTTTTCTTAAGTTTTTTTAAATCGATTTAAGTTTTTATACAAATCAAAAATATGAAGTCATAAGCAAGGTATTTCTACTTTAAACACCGATATTGCAAAATAATAATGCACAGAAGCTTGTGTGCTAAATACGCGTGTAAGCGGTATCTTTCTAGGCATCAATGTTTTTAATGGATGAAAAGTGAAAATCGATGTTAAAATATGTATTTTGCAAAATATATCGTCCACAGATTTTATAGAAGCAATATTGCAAGTAATTCATGTGTACACTGTTATCTAACGATATTGCAAGATATTTTTACTTACAAAAGTGTGTATAAAAACTTGTATGGTTTAAAATGCGTCTTGCTGAGCATCGATAATATTAATGCTTGAATATCGATGTAAAAATATTTCTTTTGCACAAATAAACACAAAAAAATTTGATGGAAGCAAAATTGATAGGCACTTCATGTGTAAACTTATATCTGTGCCTTTTTGCACATCGGAAGTTTCGTTGTGGTTCTGAATTTTTAAATTTGGTTTGAAAGATCCTTTGATAATTTCCTTTTTCAAAAAATTCCAAATGTTCCAGATGACTTAAAAACTATGAAAGTCACTCCATCTAGATTTTACTAGCAAAATCAATAATTTTCGTACTAATTTGTTGTTTGTTTTTAAGCCGATGTTTTGGATGTTAATATCGATGTTGCAAAACATCGAAATCTTTATTATCGATTTGCAAATATCGATTAAAATCGCTCATCCCTATTTCCAGATGTCTATCTGAAGAAAGGGAAACAGACCATGATATGAAAATCACAACAAAAACATAAATGTGAAAAAAGGAGCCAAGTTCTTATGTGTACAAGAAACCTGTGCGTAAAAAGTCAGCCAAAAAAAGTAATGAGATCTAAAATATATGCCAAGTTTTAAGTTCATGAAGTTTAATATCAAATATTTTAACTAGAGTAATATCGAAACAATTATAAATTATGACGAAATTTGGTAATTAATGATAACTGATTAAAATTTGGTGGGTTCACTGGTCAAGTTTTCATACATTTTAAATTTGTGATTAAGTAAGTATTTAAGAGAAAACTTGCCAAGTAAATCCACCAAATTTTAATCAGTAATCATTAATTACCAAATTTCGTCATAATTTATAATTGTTTCGATATTACTCTAGTTAAGATATTTGATATTAAACTTCATGAACTTAAAACTTGGCATATATTTTAGATCTCATTACTTTTTTTGGCTGACTTTTTACGCACAGGTTTCTTGTACACATAAAAACTTGGCTCCTTTTTTAACATTTATGTTTTTGTTGTGATTTCACTCCTTTTTGCAAAGATTTATTTTGCCAGGTGAAAGTCAAGCCCTACCGCTCTACAAACTTTCATAATTCTACGACAACAGAAAGTGCTCCATACAAATAATAGCAATTCTGATAAAGTGGGTGGATAGCACCCCCCTGAATGCACAATTCCAAATTTTCGATTTTTTTCCTTTCTAAGTACTTCAAGTCCTACCGACCTACCAATTTTCATCGTTCTACAACAATCGGAAGTGCTTCATAAAATTTATAAGAATTTTTAAGAATGTGGGTGGATGCCACGCCCCCTGAATGCAAAATTCCAATTTTTTCTTTCTAAGTACTTTAAGCCCTACCGACCTACCAATTTTCATCGTTCTAAAACAATCGGAAGTGCTTTATATAATTTATAAGAATTTTTGAGAATGTGGGTGGATGCCACGCCCCCTGAACTGAAACTTCCAATTTTTCGATTTTTTTTCTTCTAAGTACTTCAAGGCCTACCGACTTACCAATTTTCATCGTTCTACAACAATCGGAAGTGCTCCACATAATTTATAAGAATTTTTAAGAATGTGGGTGGATACCACGCCCCCTGAATGCAAAATTCCAATTTTTCAATTTTTTTTTCTTTCTAAGTACCTTAAGCCCTACCGACCTACTTATTTTCATCGTTCTACAACAATCGGAAGTGCTCCATATAATTTATAGAATATTTAAGAAAGTGGGTGGATGCCACGCCCCTGAATAGAAAATTGCAGATTTTCGATTTTTTCCTTTGTATGTACCACAAGGCCTACCGTTTTGCGAAATTTCAAGTTTCTACGATGTCGGGAAGTGCTCCATAATTTTGATGATCTGTCAGTGAGTCAGTCAGTCAGTGAGTCAGTGAGTCAGTGAGTCAGTGAGTCAGTCAGTTACGGTTTTTGCGATTTTTGAAGTCCTATATCTTGGGAACTACTAATGCTAAAGAGTTGAAATTTGGTGAGCCAGCTGTGTTTGATCAGTTCAGCAAATACCCCTGTTCCTGTAAAAAGGGTGTAGTGCCGCGAACTTGGCTGGGCACTACCGTGCCCTTTGATATAAACTTTTGTGGAAGTTTGTTTTTGTTTTATTATTTATTATCTTTAAGTTATTCACTGTGTCCATTTGGTATATTTTTTTACTATTATTAAATAGTGGAATGAGAAAAATCATTGCAGTTTGCGAAAGAGTTGAGCAAAACAGCTAATGAATAATTATGATGAGGAGGATGCGATTGCATATTCTGCGTTTTTTTTAAATGATTTTACCTCCTTGTCACACTCTTTACGTTTGTTATTCCGTTTCATTTACTTATTCGAGAATGAATTTAAATTACGAACACAACAAAGGTTAGCAAACAGATCTCGGGGGATGAAACGAACGGAGATTTGATGTCTGTTTAATGGATTATCTTTGTATTACATGTTATACAGTTATACTGGTATACAAAAAAGTGGTCAGCTTCATAATATCACAATTCTTCAAATGGAAGCAATATTTTTGTATCGATACACTATCCAGTGTATTATAGAGATCAGTGGCATACTTCTTCCCTTCAACCAACAGGCATTAAAATAAATCGATCTACAAAATTTACGTCAAATTTTACACCTATTCGACACGTGTTTAGGTAGGCAAACAAACAGCTAATGGTGCAACACCTCAAAGGCTATTGATATGACTTACAACTCCACGCAAATGACTTGAATTTTTATGTCGTGGGCTCTTAGACTATAACTAACTACATACTACCATTGTATATAAAAAATCTAATAGTAGTATTACTTGAGGAAAAAGATACTAGCGCTACGGACGATTGAAGCAAGAAGTATATTATTCCCTCATCATTGCTTCACACCCAACTCACAGCAGACGAGAGATCAAAAAATATATTATTTCCTCACTACATGAGAGAAGGCAATTATCTTCTTTCTTCTCACGTCACAGCAGTGCCAATATTCGAGAGTGAGAAGGGAAAAAAAAGAGAACCAAAACAAACTGCCAAAAAAAATAATAGAGAATGGATTGGTATGTATGTATGTACATACATACACACGTAGGTACAGACATTGAGGAGAAGAGGAAATATTTTCTAAACCGAAACAAATTCTTTTGTTCTCGATGACTGTTCTTTGCCAAGAAAAAGCACCGAAAATGCTTTTCGTGTCGAGAGCCTTTAAAATAGATTGGAATGAAAATTAGAAACTGATGTCTATTTGCGTAGGTATTCGTTCTTATTTTCTTGTATGTAGGTGGAAACAGGTTTTTTATTTTTTTATCGCTTTCTTAATGGTTTTTTGATGTGGAGCGTCGAGTTTCTCAGATTTAATTCAAAGCAATATGAGGCCGTGAGTGCAAAAGTGGTGTTACCCATTTTTTGGCATTGTTGATATTGTTGTCTCGTGTTTTTACATTTATGCATCAAAAGTCATCAAAGCTAAAATTTTAATTTCTAAAATAGGTATCTAAGCTTTCCAAAAATGTGACGTATAACATGATCAAAAAAAATGGGTTAAACCACTTTTCCACTCACAGCCTCATATATGATTGTATGAAAAAAACTTAAAATCGTTGGAGCGGTTTTTAAAAAAATTAATTTTTATATTTATCAAATTCTTACAACATTTTAAAGGAAAAATGTTGATATGCAAATCTATTAATGTGCATATAAAAATAAAATTTAAAGGAAATTGTGTACCCGTTTCTAAGATATCAAATTTTCAAAAAAATAATTTGAAACTTTTTTAAAAGTCCAAAAATTAGTTTTTTGAAAATTTTGATGTGCAATATTATTTGAAATTATTTGAAATATGTATATAAAGAAATTAATCTAAATCCGTTCTGCTGATAATGAGAAAATTCAAAATATAAAAAAACCATTGTGCTACTAATTATTGCTAAGATTAAAATTTTATGATTTTTGATAGTTTTAGCAAACGGAAAAAGTTGAATTAAAATCGTAGGAGTCCTTTTTGAGAAAAAATATTTTCTTTAACCGTTTTTTAACTTTTGTATGGAAGGTACCGTTGTTTTTCATAAAAGTAAAATGTTTTCTTAAAATATTTAGGAAAGTATTAAAAAACTTTTGAGTATCGAGTTTCAAAAAAATCGATAATGTCGTTTCCGAAATATTTGATTTCCAAAAAAAAATGGAATTTTTTTTTAATAAAAAAAAAATTGTTTTGAAATTTTTAGTATACAGTACTGTTTTATTTTTTGGAAGCTTCTGTATAAAAAAAATGATTGGAATCATAGTCTTACAGTTTTGACAAAAATGTTCAATTAAAATGAAGTTTAACTTTGGATGCTCTGCCAGTCAATTTTAGTTGTGTTGATAGAAGATTAAGAGACTAGAAATTGTATAATTCTCGACCGTTACTTCAGAATTTTGAATAAAATAAAAAATCTGTAAAGAGAATAATTGTTATTTGCAACAGTTATACAAACTTTTTGTATTTTTCTCGTATGAGGTTGCGGGTAAGGCTAGTAATAATTACTTTATTTATTTTCAAAACATGACATGTCCACATTTTTAAATTTTTCAGGAAACGAAAAAAACTAATTATTTTATGTTTGCGTAGGATTTTAACTTAAACAAAAACAGAAAAGCCTAGGCCTAAGACATCTTGCCGGATTCCGTTCGTTACGGATTTTAAAAATGCCAATAAAAAAAGATAAAATTCAAAAACCGTTATGGACATGTCATGTTTTGAAAATAAACACCCTCAAATATATTTTTGAAGTAGTTAAACTTATCTTAATTCCATTTTACTTTTGAAAATTTCGTCAGAAAAGAAAAAAAAGTGAAACCAAATAAAAGTGCTTGCCAAAAATTTTGTTGAACATGTTTTTTATTTTATTCTCCAATATCAATATCCTCCGATAATACTATTTTTTTTTTGAAATGAAGGGGCCACCAGGCTGAGAAATTTAATATATCTTCTGTTTTAACATAACGAACGGTGAATAGGTTGCTAGAATTTTCAATATACTCCGCGTATTGCTCTGGAGTATAGATTCTGTCATATCTTTTAAGATTTCGTTTGACTACACCAAAAGTACTGTTGCATGGTAAAAAGCTGTGACCTCGAACCGGAAAATATTGATAAATGTTTTCGAAGCGACCTTCCGAAACTAAACTGTGCATAAAACGCACCACTGTATGGTTTCGATTCTGTCCTCCGCAACCATCAGAAAACATGAATGAATATAATGCCAAACAAAACTGCATACTTCATTAGGCGATTTTTTGGCTATGCCTTCGTGGTATAGATAAAAGGTACTTTTCTTTGTTTTTATGTCGTAAATTCCGAAAACATTTACCCATAACTGCCTATAATAAAATATTTCCTGGACTGGAATATGAAGCAGCAGAAGATTCTGCATATAGTCAAAAATAATTCCATATGAATCATCGTCATCTTTAATAACTTTTCTTACATCTGGTATTTTTTGATGGAACTTCTTAGCTCGACGAAGATGAACAATTTTCTCAGCTGTTGCAACTCTCTTAACATTTTCACACAACGCAGTTGATTTTATTTTAACAGATAGCTCCTCGCATTTGGAACACACATCTATCTGTGGGCGTCCAAATCTATAACCAAAGTTTTGTCGATAAAATTTATAAAAATAATAATAACTTATTTTTTCTTGTTCAGCTTCATGCTGCTTAGAAAATATCTGATGCAGAATTTTAATATTAAGGCGAGAATCAAGATAGATACACTCTTTTCCATAATGAGTTTCCTTTTTAGGTAAGGATTTGACAAAATCAAACATCTTGTCAACAATCGCCTGCGTCTTAGAATGCGCTTTGGGATTGAATCCACGACGATCATAAGGAGACTTACCATGTGACTGCAAAAAAGCAAGACGATCCACCTCCGCACGCGTTATAGTCAAAATCTGGCAAAAAGCATTTGTACATACTTCTACCCGACGAGATCCACCCAAAGCAAAGTATTTATAGTTTACTGACTTTGGTTTGGTTTTTTCGTTGTCCAAGCCTACTCGTGACCGACTTCGTTGAACTGGCCTTGCTTCAACAAATGATTGGGCGAAAAGGTCTTGCTCATTTTTCGTACTGTGACTGCGAAATCTTTTACGCATTTCCTCCCTCGCGCTTGCGTCAATTTGTTGAAAACATTTGAGCCGTTTGCATCTACAACAAAAAAGGATGTGATTCAGCATCCAAATAAATACCTAAGTAAGGAAACCCACCCACATGAGTCCTAGGCCATTCTTGCAGGGACTACATCTCCTTTGTATGTTTTATATTCCTCTCCTCTTAATTTTTTTTTTCTTTTGTCACATTGCGTTCATACTTTTGAGTGTTTCGTATTCCCCTCTTTCTCTTTTGAGTGTTTCGTATTCCCCTCTTTCGCTTTCCTAATGACCGCTCTTCATCTGATCCAGCAAATGAGGATTCTTCAGAACTATTCATTATTATCTAATGGTAATAGGACAAGAAAATATATTACCAAACCAGCTACTTATGTTCACAAGCCGGAACATGTGGGTGATGAAAATTTTGACCTCGCCATAGCAATAATGAATAAAAAAACTATAACAGGATTTGAAAACAGTTTTGATGGGGACGGTGCTGAGTTTTTGGAAGATGAAGCCGATAAAAGTGCGAACATAGTAAGATGAATTTTTTACAATATTTTTGCTTTTACATATCTACTAATTCAACATTTTATAAATTAACAGAACGAAGAAAATCCAAAAGAAACAACATCCGACTGGGGAAAATACAAACCCAGTCAATTGAGAAATCCGGTCCACCCAAAATTAAAAAGTAACCAGGCTCTCATATCCGATGAGCAGGAAGCTACGTCGTCGTTTGAGAACATTGATGAAGATCCTTGTTGCTCAAGTTTTTAAAGCCCTTAAAAATGAAAAACTTGATTTGGTTTTTGTTCACTTTAAGCGGCTTAAAAATTCTGAAATTTTATTTATTTAATATAGAATACAAATTCATTTTTCTTTCTATTATTACCTTGGTTAACAATTTATACAAAAAGTAATATATATAATGCACGATTTAGTGCAGCAATCGAAAAAAGAAACTTTCTATATAGAAAAGAAATTGCACTTTTCTGTGCAACAAGAAACTTAAGACAAAATTTAAGGTTAGGTTGACTTTTATACATGAGGTAAATTTCATTCGAGGGTCGATACAAAATTTAGATTTGATTGTCGGCGAGAAGATGGCGTTGACATAAATTAAGGTTTGAAGCACAATGTAGGTTTAGACTTGGCGGCAACATACCACCCCCAGTAAGCTGACTGCAATCCGCATTTGTCTTACTCCCTTGCTCTCTGCCGGTAACGTCCAAGACTGCCAATTTAGCAGCAGGTCGTTCATATAGACCGCATTTTGTTTGAACCTTTGCACGGCGTACCTGTCCGTCTTTTGCAGTTACCACTTCTACAACACGTCCTTTCGGCCTACAATTTCTTGGCAGATCATTGTCCACTATGACGACTAAATCACCCTTAGAGATAGGTTTAACTTTACTGAACCATTTCGATCTTCGGTTCAAGGTTGGCAGGAAAGCTTTCACCCACTTCTTCCAAAAAAGTTCAGCTAGCATTTGTGATTGTTTCCAACTCTTTCTGAAGTCAGAAATTTGGGGATCACAAGGTGGTTTGGATCCGTTAGAGCTACCAAGAAGAAAGTGGTTCGGAGAAAGAGCTTCATCATCAGCTTCATCCAGTGATACAAATGTTAGAGGCCTTGAGTTTATAACATGCTCAACCTCAATAAGGGCACACCGCAAGCTTTCGTCTCCGATTTTTCTCGAGGGAAGTATTTGGTAAAGCACGGTTTTTATTGATCGTACCAGCCTTTCCCATGCGCCTCCCATGTGGGGAGCTGACGGTGGGTTAAACCTCCACTGTAATTCTGCCGTCATGAACTCATTAGCAACCCGACCCAAGTCAACTTTTTTCAACTCTTCACGAAGCACTTTTTCTGCACCTCGAAAATTTGTGCCGTTGTCACTATATATTTCCAGGGGTGCCCCACGACGTGCGATAAAATTCCTCAGGCACATGATAAAGGAATCTGTAGTCAAACTATGAGCTACTTCTATATGCACCGCCCGAATTGTAAGGCACGTGAATAGTGCACCCCATCTTTTCTCGTTCCGCCTTCCAACGGTGACTGTTATTGGACCAAAGAAGTCCACACCAACAAATGAGAAAGGTTTAAAAAACGCTCCTAGCCTTGCTCTTGGCAAATTAGCCATTTCTGGAACTTGTGGGCGAGCATTTTTAATTTTACAAGTTTGGCAGCCTTTTCTTACAGATTTTAGTAACACTCGCAGTTTTGAAATATAATATTTCTGTCGGATTTCATTCAAGACCGTCTCGTGGTTCAAGTGATGATACTTGCAATGGTAGTCATCAACCACCAAAGAAGTAATATAATGCGACTTCGGCAGAATAATAGGCGTCCTGCAGTCCATTGCAACGAAATCGGCCAAAACAGTTCGTCCATGCATTCTCAGTACTCCATTTTCATCCAAAAAGGGGGAGAGCTTGCGAAGGGCGCTTCCTTTGCGGATGGATGGTGCTTTTCCAATGCTTCTTTTTAAAATATCTATTTCTTCGGAATACAATTCCGATTGGCTTTGTCGAAAAAGAAGCATTTGAGACCTTCTGATTGCTGCTGACGATATAACAACATGTCCTAGTCCAAAGTCACGACTTTTAGTATTTTGCTTTAATTGGTCAACAAGGCTGAGTGCTGGCATATTTCCAAGCTTACGCCTTTTAACGTTTAACTTTAATTGGTCGACATACATGAAGACATACGCTACAGAGCGCCAAATACTTCTCCAGGTTCCAAAACGACTTTCATCAATTAACTTAATTGGTTTTTTGGCTTCATTGATTTGTAGCAGATGGGGCCGAAATTCGTTTTTGTTAGCTATTTGGATGGTTGGCATTTGAGGCCATTCATTTGGGTCTTCATGAAGAAAGGCAGGTCCTCTAAACCACTCACTTGATGCATCCCAGTCAGGTTCGGATGTCCATTTTGTTGCTTTATCTGCCACATTCAATTTCGAAGGAATCCATTTCCAATCCAAAATGCTCGAAGACTCCAAAATCTCACCTACTCGATACATAACAAATTGCTGGAAATTTCGAGGGTCAGTACGAAGCCAAGAGAGCACGGTCTTTGAGTCAGACCATAAAAACCTTTGACCAATTGAAAAACTATGAGCGTTACATATAGAATTCATTAGCCTTACTCCGAGTACAGCAGCCTGAAGTTCGATCCTAGGAATCGATAATGGACGTCGTGGAGCTACTTTAGTTTTTGCACCTACTATAATCGTTTCGATTTGGTTACCATGCGCAATTCGGAAATATGACACCGCAGCATAAGCGTTTTCGCTTGCGTCAACAAACGTGTGTAACTGGATGGAAGTTCCTGCTTGGTTTAAGTTTAAAGAATAGCATCTAGGAATCTGTAGTTCAGTTACTCTTGGCAACAGCATTTGCCATCGCAGCCATCTGTCATATAATGCTTTAGGTAGCTCATCATCCCAGTCTAGCTCGATTCGCCAAATATCCTGCAAGAGAATTTTGATAAACACTAAAAAGTGAGAGAGAAATCCCATCGGATCGAATATCGACATTAAAATTTTAAGGACCTCACGTTTAGTTGGCACTTTTTTCTCCGAAAATACTTTTCTATTCAGGCTGCTGAAGTTTAAAACGTATGTAAAGCTATCAGCAGAAGTATTCCAATGCATGCCTAAAACTTTTTCTGTCACCATCACGTCTGTGTCATTCATCCCAAAAGCTTTGCTAGTATTTGACTTATCGCCATCGTCTTGCAATGCGTTAAGAACTGTTGTCGAATTAGACATCCAGTTCCTTATGTGGAATCCAGCATTTGCGTGGATATACTTTACGTCTTTGGCAAGTTGAATGGTGTCATCTATGGTGTCCATGCTATCTATGAAATCATCCACATAATGGTGCTGCAATATTGCCTCAACGGCTCTTGGCTTACTACTAGTGAAACTCATAGCGTTCTGATTTTTTACATAGTGAGCAATACACGGAGAGCACGATGCACCAAATGTTAAAGCTTGCATCTCATATACACTAGGTTTGCCAATATTAATTTCATCTCTCCACAAAAACCGTTGCACTGATCTGTCTGCTTCTCGCACCCGCACTTGATGAAACATCTCAGCTATGTCACCGCAGATTGCGAATCTTCCGCAACGAAAACCATATAGTACAGATGTGATTGGTACTAACTGATCTGGACCTTTCAGAAGAAAGTCATTGAGAGACACACCATCACATTTGGCAGCTGCGTCCCATACGAGTCTTACCTTTGCAGGCTTATTTGGATTCCTGACTATAAAAATTGGCAAATACCAGACATGACCATTTATATTTAACTCCTCTGCAGACAACTTTTTGGCGTATCCTTTTGCCACCAAATTAGAAATTTGTTCATTTAAATTTTTACTAAGCTGAACGTCCTTTTGAATTTTTCGATCAAGTAGCTGAAAGCGACGAAATGCCATAGAATAGCTGTCAGGTAAAACAAATTCATCAAATTTCCAAAGAAGGCCAGTTTCAAATTGTTTGTCGACGCGAACGCAAGTTGTTTCAAGAATGTTGATAGCTCTTTTTTCTTCTGCCGATATCAGTTGGTGGGTTGGAATGCGTATACCAATGTTCTCAATTGAAAAGAATTTTTCGACAAGTTGGTGGAGCTCTGTATCACTTTGGGTTTGATGAATATTTAAAGCGAATTTAAAATTTTCAGGTTTATTTGTATTTTCTTTTTCAGGTCCATGTACACACCATCCTAAACGCGTTTTTGTTGCCATCGGTTCGGACCAACTACCTTCAAAAACTTTAATTGGAACCCCTAGCTTCCAATTATCCATGCCGATAAGGATTCTCGGTTGTGCCCACTGGTATGATGGAATAGGCAAACCCTTCATATATGGATACCGATTTTGGATAATTTGACTTGAAACTGATTGTATTGGCAAACCCAAATTTCTTACGGTGCGAGCGTTCCGAAGAGTATACCTTTGGCATCCTTCATTGCATCCTGATATGCCTAAAGTGACTATTCTCGAGTTCTTTTCAACTCGTGTAGTTTCGGATGTCCACCTTAAGCAAAGCTCCTCAGACCTACCAGAAAGGTTGAGGTCATCAGCAAGTTCTTCGTCAACCAATGTCAAAGATGAGCCCCCATCTAGGAAGGCAAAAGTTTCGACAGATTTATTGTTCCCGTGGAGTGTAACTGGGATAATACTAAATAGAACATTTGTCATGTTTTTATGATCATTCCGATCTGAATGGCATCCCAAAGTTGAGTAACCAGTTTGCTGCCTGGTTGAGCCTTCTCTCACATCAGAGACACCTGTATTTTTATGTAAGAGACGATGGTGTCTTAATGTACATCCATCAACCCCACACAGTGTTGTTACCTTACATCGAGAATGAGGATGCTTTGCCAAACATGTGTGACATAAATTATTTTTTCTAACAATATTCCACTTGTCGGAACGTCCAGCTAGTTTAAATTCGTTACAAACTTCTAGCGAATGATTATTGTTACATACATAACACTTCTTTTGTTCACTGTAGTTGCGACAGTTACTTACTGGAACTTCAGCTAGGTCATGGGCATATAAATGATTACTACGTCTGTCGCGCTTCTCATTAATTTGTCGTACGGTTGGTGTTGTGACGGAACAAGCAGCTTCAGCAATTTCACTTAACCAATTGGAGAATACCGGCAACGTTGGTTGTTCCAAGTCCTTGGAAAATATAGCCCAGTTCAACAAAAGGTGAGGGGTGAGTTTGTCAACAAATTCCTTAAGAAGCGTTGGGTTGTTCAAATGAGCAGTCATCTGTGACGCTTCCATTGTGGCACACGCATTCTGAATTGCAAGCGAATATTCTATAAGCGTTTCCATCTTATCGGATTTTGGAGGTGCTTGGTTTTTTGCTTTGGCAATCATGGCGTGAAGTATGTGCTCTGGTCTACCGAATCGCATACGAAGTGTTTTTATAATATCTGGTACCATCGTTGGTAGCAGGAGCCGGTTCTTCACCGCTTCCAGAGCACTACTACGTAGACATTTCTGCAAACGCATCAAATTTTCAGCTTGCGTGTATCCAGCGAGACTAGTACTGTGCTCAAAGGAGCTGATGAAAATTGGCCACTCTTCTGGATGTCCATGGAACAAAGGTAAATCTTTCGATATCGCCTGTCGAGCTGCTAACTGAGACGAAGAAAGTAAATTCACCTGCCTAGATTCAGAGCGTGTAGTATCAGGTCGATCATTATGAAGCAGCGCTTCAGATGATATTTGTAATTGAATTGGTGGTGGTTGACTTTGAGTTCGTGGGAAGTTGCATGGGTCAGATTGCCTCTGAGGCACAAAAACAGATTTAAGTGGTGGTTGTTGTTCATGAACGTGGTTAACTGCATCAGCTAATGGAGCACGTGTGTTTTCTTGCTCTACCCACCTTTGTGTTAATTGGCTACGATCTACCGACTTACCTTCAATTTTGTCTTCCTCATCGGAACTGCTAAACTCTTCAAGAATTTTATACTTCTCTGATAAGTATCGTTGATTATTCGCTTCTCGCAGTTGTTTTTCTTCTTCGAGACGCTTAATAAGAAGATCTCTGCGTTTCCGGGACTTCGATGTCTTGGACTTGGAGCTGATTGAACGTGGATATGAACGTTGATTTGTAGAGTGTTTACAGGTTACGCAGATCCAGCTCCTGTCATTCACTGTTGAATCGACGTTGACGCATTGGAAGTGGAACCAGGCATCGCACTTGTCACATGCAACCATTTCGTCTATGTCGGGCTGGGAACAAAGCTTGCAATTCTGCTTTTCCACTGGCGATGACGACGCACCGGGTGCAGTCTCGTCTCTTGTCATAATGCAAGAATTTTTAAGAAATGTTGCTCAAGTTTTTAAAGCCCTTAAAAATGAAAAACTTGATTTGGTTTTTGTTCACTTTAAGCGGCTTAAAAATTCTGAAATTTTATTTATTTAATATAGAATACAAATTCATTTTTCTTTCTATTATTACCTTGGTTAACAATTTATACAAAAAGTAATATATATAATGCACGATTTAGTGCAGCAATCGAAAAAAGAAACTTTCTATATAGAAAAGAAATTGCACTTTTCTGTGCAACAAGAAACTTAAGACAAAATTTAAGGTTAGGTTGACTTTTATACATGAGGTAAATTTCATTCGAGGGTCGATACAAAATTTAGATTTGATTGTCGGCGAGAAGATGGCGTTGACATAAATTAAGGTTTGAAGCACAATGTAGGTTTAGACTTGGCGGCAACAATCCTACTATCATCAAAGCAAACACCCCTATGTCAAAAGGATTTCAAAAACAGTTCTCAAGTTCTACCCCGGCACAAGAGAACGAAAGCAAATGGTGTGGAAGGCGAAGACCGGTTGCTTCAACGTTGCCTAGCACAAAAATAACGGAGCAATATTCGCAGCTGTCTGCAATAAAAATTGAGCTTGCGAAGCTTCAATACGAAACCCAAAAAGAGGAAGCTATCCAAAAAAAATATTCCAATTCTATTGAACATGAGTTGAGAAAAAGATCATTGGAATTGGACATTGAAATCAAAACCGAAGTTCTTAAAAAAGTAAAAGGTGATTCCTTCACAATTCGTGAAGCTTGCAATGTGCTAAAGGATTTGGGAAATCTTAATCCTTAATTTGTTTGTAAGGATAAAGGTTTCCCAAAAATGTATTTGTTCTCAGATTGTGAGACATTTTTACTTTTTTAAGATATTTGGTTTTTATTTCGATGAAATGAAATTACCTTTTTTTTAAACTCATCTTCAAAAAAATTGGAATAAGGATTTTCCTGTTCGGTTTTTTTGTTCTTCAATCCTCAAGAGTCAAGACTTAATTAGCATATAGTAAACCAGTTCCTAGTATGTAATTAGAAGCATGATTCATACTTTATTATTTTTTTTTTCATAAATGAAGTTTATATTTTTTTGTTTTGCGTTGTATTTTATTTAATTTCGTTAAAAAGTTTTCTTTAATAAAGTTTAAAATAAAATATTTTCTGTTGTGTATTTTTATAAGATTTTACAGCCTACCGAAATAGTTATTTATCAGGTCTTTGCGTTTTTGTATCCCTCCGTTTGATGAAGTTTGACTTTGAGAATTATTAGCGCATGACATTTGCCCTGAGTTAATTGCATTCTGAAGGTCTTCTGGATCAAAATCCACGCTTTCAGGAGGTTCTAACGACACACCATTCTTTCTTAATATGTTGTGCAAGACACATGTTGCCACAATTATTATAAAGGTTGTCTTCAATTGAAGACGACAACCGTACGCCAGTACAGGAAATCGTCTTTTTAATATTCCGAAAGCTTTTTCTATAGGACCTCTTGTGCGTATCTGAGATTCGTTATAAAGTTGCTCTGCCGGGCCACGGGGGCTTTGCAATGGTGTCATCAAATATGTTTTTTGTGGGTATGCGGAATCACCTTCGATTAATTATAATGAAAACAATGTAATCAAATCATACAAAATGCAGTCTTTACCCAAAATAACACAATCTGTGAAATCTCGACTTTCCAACTTGGCTCTTATTCTACTACCATTGAAAATTGTTGCGTCATGAGCTGAACCAGGCCACCGTGCAACCACGTCAGTAAACACCATTTTTGCAGTGCATACTCCTTGCACATTTATTGAAAAATAGCTTTTTCTATTCCTGAATATTTCCGCGTCAGGTCCTCCTAAGAAAAACTTGAATTTCGTGTGAGATATAACCATATTTTATTTTACCGGGAGATTGAATTTTAATATGGGTTCCGTCAACAGCACCAATAACAGAAGGAAAAGATGCTATAGCAAAAAAATCTCGTTTAACCTGCGAGACTTCTGATGGTGTACATGGAAACTTGATATATTTCCTGTAAAGTTTTGCAATTGCTGTTGCAACTCTTAAAACGATCCTTGAAACAGTGGAAACATGCATACCGCCAAAGTCAGCAATACTTAAAAGATGATTGCCTGTGGCAAAGAATCGTAGAGCCACCAATAACTGGTTTATGGGTGCAATCGAATTATTTCTAGAGGATGGAAAATTGTATGCAACAATTTTTTAGAAAACTTAAATTAAAAAACTTATATCAAACCTGTTATATGGCCGTTCCAACTCTTTATCGATTTGTTCTAAAACATAGATAGTCATATTTTTGGATAAGCGAAATCTTTTGTAGAAGGCCAGTTGATCGAAGCTAAAAAAAATACTCATTTCTATCGTAGATTTGGCGGGGAACTCCAACTTCAATCAATTCGAGGACCTCAACATCATCTTCTAACAAATCCATCAATTCAAAATTCATTTTTTTTAGTTTTATTTTAATTTCAATCAAGAACAAGTTTTTTGGCACAGCAATTCACTGAAATGTCATCAAAGAACATAACCTTATAAATTTCATAAGTGCAACTTAAGGACTTTATGATCTACTATTTCTTCCCCATAAAATAAGTTCCACTTAGTGCCATTTATGACAAACTTTGAGTTCGGTGCAACCCATTAAGTAGGACATATTCACTTATGTGGAACTTAAATAGTTATGAGTCGTATCAGCAAACGGGCCTTAATCACTTACTTATAACAAAAATTAACTTCTTTCACAAAAAGTAAGAAACAAACTCTTCAACTTAGTTCACCAAAGTAATAAAGTAAAAACCAGAATAAAATACATAATCATACATAGAACGTTACCTCCAAGCCTACTTGCTACTCTATTATTTTCAAAACATGACATGTCCTGGACATGTCATGTTTTAAAAATAAACAAATATTTACCGACGCTATAATAACGTATGTATGATAGCTGGACATGTCATATTTCAGAAGTCAACGTACTTCTTCTCAAAAAAAAATATAAAAATAAAAAACGATTTTCAGAGAAATGTGGACATGTCATGTTTTGAAAATAAACGATTCATATTAATATAATTGTGAAAAATGTATAAAATAAGATATTTATTTTCTTGATTCCATATACGTTCCCTATAATCGCTCTATGCCATGAATATCGTTTCTTTGGGTTTCGTACTTTCTACCGTTCGTTTCGTAATTCATAAAAGGGTCCCTGTCGAAAGTTTTTACTATGACGAAGTGTTTAGAATTTTAAGATGATACTTTTATCTATTTTATTATCTAGATTTTTATTTTCAGTAATTTGAATTACATTTGGTATGCAACCGCACAGTTTACATACAGAGATTTGATATTCGATACATAATATCTTTCTACTGAACAAGTATTTTAATTTAAATGGAGTTTCGGATAAATTGATATATATCTAATTTCTTTTTCATTCAAAAATCTTGTGGGGATGAACTAGTCTAGGATCCCACCCTAGGACGACCCTAAATAGGAATACAAGATGAGCGGTATACAGTTTTGTAGACAGTGTCTTAAAAAACCATTTGCACATGGGTTGCCTGACGAAAAATAGTCAAGACATAGAGACGCCAAGCAATTACTCTCAATTTTTTGGGGTTTTCAATTATCTGCCCGAGATTAGATGGTAAGCCTTAAGGATATACAAAAATTATCATATAACGAAAATTTTATTTAAAAATTTTAAACTAATTGATTTTTTGATATTCGAAATTTCAGTAGGGTAAATGAGGGTAAACAAAGAGAAAAGTCTAGAATCTATTTCCCAAACGAAAAATGATAGGAAGTTTTTTCTTTTGCGATCAGTAGATTTTTAAAATACAAGAAAATCATTATATATGTAAGAAATAATAAACAATTTTCGAATCGAGAAATGAACATTTGAAAGTCGAGAATTGCAAAATAGAGGTTTCAGAAATAATTCATCAAAAATGAGAATGATGCTATATAAAAAATATTCATATATTTTTAAAAAGATAATTTTAAAAAATATTACCCGTATTTTTCAAATTTTGTGTTTAGCCTTCTTTTTTAGGAAACCAAGTGGCTTTTAACCTTCCACCCCACCCAAAGGCTGAATGAAAAACCTACCAGACTTTGGTAATCGATATCAGGATATCTAGATGTATGTATCTGTAAGCCCTCATACCCAGATTTTGGTTATACATCCACTCTCAAAATTTGCTTTCGGCTCTTGTACTTGTATTAAAAAATCCAAAATCAAGGTGCCGTCACACCAGGCAAGTTTTACTTGTCGCAAGTACTTGCAGCAAGTAAAATGATTGCTGCAAGTAAAACTTGCCTGGTGTGACGACCCGAAAAGTACTTGCAGCAAGTAATTGCTGCAAGTTATTTACTTGCGAGCAAGTACTTGCGGCAAGTAAAACTTGCCTGGTGTGACGACCCAAAAAAGTACTTGCAAGCAATTAATTGCTGCAAGTGATTTAATTGCTTGCAAGTACTTGCGCAAGCAATGCTTGCACGACGTGACTAGTTCCTGCAAGCGCTTGCAAGCAAGTAAAACACTTGAAATAACTTGCCGCAAGTACTTGCCACTTGCAGGATTTGCGCAAGCAAGTTTTTTACTTGCTTGCAAGCGAACTTATGTTTTTCGATAAAAATTACAGAAAAAATGGTCGCCCTCTGCCCAGAAGTCTCCCATCAGTGTTGTAAAGCACGGATTTTCAGCACGACTTTCAAAAGAGGGTCATACAAAAATGATTTATCATCGATCAGCAGCATTTTTTGGTTTCAATTTGTCCAATATAGAACAGGGTCTCGTAATACATGTTTTTTGATAATAATAATATGAACGACTGGATCGTACGTAATTGCTCTTATAGTTCAACTTGCTTGGAATTTCAGATCTTTTAAAAATATTTGAGTAATTAAAGGAAAATGCAAGGAAGCATGAAGCTCTTTCTATCATAGACTAGTCAAATGGTGCTCAAAAGGGACTTGAAGTGGAAAGTTCTGGTGTACTTATTTTTAGTGGCCCCCTTTATGTTTTTGGGGTCGCTGAACACGAATCTGAAGTTGTCCAACAAAATTTTTCACGGCAAATATGAGAATTCGTCAAAAAACTTCGAAAATTTCGACATTATTTGTCTTTTTTCATTATTTTTCTTTTGCAAAAAGCGCTTTTGCAAAAATAAAGACAATAAGATTACCTACAATCTACGCTCATATCATTTTTTTGTACGACTTATGGTTTCTGCGGAAACAGTCGTTGAAAAACAGCCAAAAATCCGTCATTTTTAAAAAATTGCATAAACGATTTTTTTTGTATTGTTTTCTTCATTACATGAAAAGTAGGCCATGAGTTATTATGTTATTTGCATTTTATAATTGTAGTTGTCTAATAGTATTATATTTTTATATTGCAGTGGTAAAGTGTCTAAGTTTCAGTATTCCAAACAGTCAAAATGTCCATTCAAAAGTGTTTTATTTGTGACAAAGATTGGAGTATGGTGCAGTGAAAGTGGTGAATGAAAAAGCAATTGAAACGCTCCTTCAAGCCAGCAAGAAGAAAAAATACGGAAAGGGAGCTTCTTTGCCAGGTAAGAAATCAATGAAAGTGCGTACAACCTGCCAGAAAAGCTATATAAATGGTAAATGGTAGGTAGAAATGGTGACAAGAACGTAACACTCGCTCTTTGCCCAATTAGCACTGGATTGCGCCGTTTTGATACCATATCTCGTTTGACCTGTGTATGAAAGCAGTCTAAAGTGAGGATTTGCGGGTTTATTCTCTTAGGGGCTATTCCTCAGTTGTCCCGTTCCCTGGGTTGGATGTGAGATTTCCTCCAGTGCGGGTTGGAGATCATCTTTCCCAAGAAACCAGAAAAGCGTTCCTTGCTTTGAAATAGGACGGCTGTGAAGTATGGTTGAGGTACCTTGTGAGTCAGTACAAAAGACAGGAGTTGGGTCATAGGACACTCAATCGATTGGATCGCATCTCGACCGAGCTTGCTACATTATGCCGAGCTCGGTAGGTTGTAAAATAGTAACGAAGCGCGATCGATCCGACCGTGTGATCATCATTGCCATCGAGGATTGGGTACGATATGTCGACTTTTAAAATATCGACTCCATAAGATCGACTTTTAAAATCTCGACAGAAAAAATCTCGACTGGTTAAAAGACCGACAGATCAAAATATAGACACAAATTTAACCGACTTTTTAAAATGTCGATTTTTCAAAATGTCGATTCTCAAAATGTCGACAGTGATCGAGATTTTATGAATCGAGATTTTAACAGTCGACATTTTAAAAGTCGACATTTTGAAAGTCGACATTTTGATCAGATCATAGTTTAGGGAATGATGTTTACAAGCGCGCGCTTGTAAACATCATTCCCTAAACTATGATCTGATCATTATTATCTAATATCGCACTGTCATAGTGCAATAAATCGCATTTTTTGTAATTTAATTTTTGTTGCCTAAATATTTTGACGTCTTAATTGCCTATTATTCAGGGTCTGTAACATGTTTTAATTTTAATACAATAATAAAACATCCAGAAAATGAGGCAGTTAAAAGTTCGAAATATTAGGTATAATGTAGGTAGGCAACAAAAATGCGTCCTATTGAACTTTCTTGAAGCTAAACAAAAGGTAGGTAATATAAAATTCATAACAACCTAAAAAAGTTAATTATTATAAGAATCAAATAAGAACTTGTATCTTAAACATAGTCTTAAATTTTCCACAGCATCAAAAAACTGTTAAGTTCCTGTTAAACAATCAGGCAAGAATTTATGATTCTTGAGTTTATAGTTATTCCATGTAAACATTTAAGGCAGAGGGTTGTTCTTTGGGTTACTTTCAAATGACCGACAGACAAAATATCGACAAGTCAAAATGTCGACTGGTTAAAATGTCGATTTATATTTTATATCGACTTTTCTGTACGGGAAAAATTCCGACAAGTCGATATTTTTCTCGACTTCTATCAGGGCAGTCGACTTTTTGTCAAATCGACATTTCAAACTGTCGACATTTTAATAAGTCGGTAAAAACAAAGTCGGTATTTTAACTTTCAAAAAAGTCGATAAAAGTCGACATTTTAACCAGTCGACATTTTTTTTGTCGGTCATTCGTACGTAACCCGCCATCGAGCATCATGAAGCCCCGCAGAAACCCGGGCTCCTATTACTCACGGTCTGGGGGGTAACCGGAACATGATGCAGAACGCAACCGATTTTCGTCTCAGATCCATTTCGTGGCGTTTAGAAAAGAAATCAAGTCTTTGATCTTCATTTCGGAAAGTTCGTTTAGGTCCTCAAAAAAAAGCCATTCCAAACGATTGTGCCTCTCATTCTGGCTAGAGCTGAAAATTTACAGAGAAAATGAAGGACTGTTTCCTTTACTTGCTGGTCTCCACATCTGTTACAGTGAGTATTGTAAGGAATACCCAGCCTCGCCGCATGTTCTCCAATTGACCAGTGTCCAGTGCAGGTTGCTACGACCCTCGCTATGTCCTGCTTGGGTCTACACATGAGATCAATTGTTCGGGATTTATTAAAGGCGGGCTAGATCGTTCTGGATATTTTGCAGTTGGTTAAACTGCTCCACCTAAGATTCGATTCCCTAAGAAAAATTGACAATATATTGCCCTTCACAACTCCAAGGGGAATGTTGACTCTTTCCGCAAGTGACCCGGAACCCAGATAAGAGTGACTTGAGGTTAATATTTAGACTTGAGAGCTCATCAGTAGCCGAATCAATCACCCTTATTCTGATAGGCGTTTTTCTAAAACGCCAACTGTCGTTTTTGGAGTCGTGTCGTTTTTTCAATGGTATTCCGTAACTGAAACGCCAGCGTTTTTATCGCTCTTACATTCCACAATACGATCCACCAAAACAGCTGACATTTGACAGGCATATCAAAATTGTTTACAAATTCAGTAACTCGGTTTTTAGAAATTATATTTGTGTAAATTTGTTTTAAACATAAGAAAAATGTATAGTGTAGCAAGTTATTTCTCTTGGAGCAGCAGTGACGACGAAGAGGAAGAAAAAAAAAAGGAAAGATTTGATACTGCAGAGGAGATGGATTCGATCGAAAGCAAATCCTTTTGATTTGCCTGACATAAAGTATGAAATTTAATAAAATAAAATAAAATAAAATAAAATATATATGTACACTAATTCTAACAATGGTTCTGACTCTTAATTTTATCGCAATTGGCAACAGATTCAAAATGTACTTTCGACTGGACAAAGAGGCCTTTAAATATGTTTTAACTTTGATTGAAAATAGATTTCCTCAGCAACGTTCTGTGGCAGTTCCAACGGTTTTGAAGCTAGCTGCTACCCTAAGATTTTTTGCCGAAGGAGGCTACCAAAAAGGGGTTGGAAATGATTTCAATTTAGGACTAGCCCAGCCTACTCTAAGCAAAATTCTTAAGGAAATGCTGAACATTCTTGAGGAAATACTTTGCCCGATATGGATCAAGATGGATCGAGATGGATGCGAGGTGCTCATTCTCCTCCATGAGCTCGATCAGTCGTCGCATTTGGGTTTGTCTTGTTATTTTAATCCTAAACAAAGAATTTTATTACGAAATCTAGAATAAATTATAAAAATCTCACATTTTTAATCTTGTCGTCAACAAATTTCACGACGACCGTTTTCAGCGTTTTCACAGACGTTTTTTTTATGGAAACGTCTTACAGAATACAAACAAAATATTACGAACGCGTTCCACAAGAGAGAATCGACAAATTGACGTTTATTTGGCGTTGAACGCTTTACGTAATACCAAGTTTACACTGTCGGTTTTTCTTTGGCGTTCAACGCCTTACATAATAAGGGTGAATGGCTTTCACAGCCGCCTGACTGTCTGTATGGATGGCTGTATTACTATTTTGGTTTGGTATCTTGCATGCCTCCCTAATTGCCAGTATTTCAGCATGAAATACACTAGCAAAATTCGGTAGCCGAAATGACTTAGAGATGTTGAAAGACTCAGAGAAGACTCCTGAGCCAACACCGCACTCCATCTTTGAGCCATCAGTATAGATGGTTGTGTCTAAGTCTCTCATCACGGTGTTATCATCCCAGTCCCCTCTGGATGGGAATAAGACTTTAAAATCTTTACTGAGGCTCATTGTAGGAGCACGGTAGTCAGTGGAAGTCGAAAATATATCAGTGGGAATCAAATTTGTGATATTGCTGTGACCATAAGGTTTAGCAACCCAAGAATTTGATTCTTTAAGTCTTAAGGCACTGCAAGATACTAAATATTTTATGTGTAGATCAAGTGGTAGGAGGTGCAGAAAAACGTTTAAGGCATCCGTTGGGCAAGACCTGTGGTACCAAACCTAGCTGTTCTTTGAACCTTTTTGAGTTTGTCGATGTTATATGCCTTGTTAAGTGCGGGCCACCAGACAATCGAACCATATGTTAAAATCGGCCGTATACGTCCATAAGATCATCTTCACTGCACCATACTCCAATCTTTGTCACAAATAAAACACTTTTGAATGGACATTTTGACTGTTTGGAATACTGAAACTTAGACACTTAACCACTGCAATATAAAAATATAATACTTTTAGACAACTACGATTATAAATTGCAAATAACATATCTAATAACTCATGGCCTACTTTTCACATGTAATGAAGAAAACAATACAAAAAAAATCGTTTATGCAATTTTTTAAAAATGACGGATTTTTGGCTGTTTTTCAACGACCATAAGTCGTACAAAAAAAATGATATAAGCGTAGATTGTAGGTAATCTTATTGTCTTTATTTTTGCAAAAGCGCTTTTTGCAAAAGAAAAATAATTTTTGAGCAATAAGGAAAAAAGACAAAAAATATCGAAATTTTCGACGTTTTTTGACGAATTCTCATATTTGCCGTGAAAAAATTTGTTGGACAACTTCAGATTCGTGTTCAGCGACCCCAAAAACATAAAGGGAGCCACTAAAACTAATTACACCAGAACTTTCCACTTCAAACTACCATTTGACCTGACTATCAATTGTAAAAACAACTCGCCAGATTTTGTTAGAATTGGGTACAGCAATTAATGAGAAAGTCAAAATAAAAAAAACGTATAAGGAAGGTACCGCTAATAACAGCTATTAGTAAATTATCAGAAAGTTCAACTCACTTACAATCAAATCACTTGCTGCATCAATCGCATGTTATTTTTACTTATAATAATCTACAAAAATCAATTGCCTCGATTTCAAGAAATCTTCATGTTCAAAAAATATTTCCTCGTAAAAAATCCTTCTTCAAAATCTGAATTACCCATTTAGATCTATTTCTGAAGACACAAACTGAACTGAAAAAACACCCGTTTACACGTGCAAGTACTGTCAGAAACTGATTTCATTAAGTAATTTCAGCAATTACTTGCAGCAAGTACTTTCAGCAATTAATTTCAGCAAGTACCTGCTTGCTCGGTGTGACGACCTGAAAAGTACTTGCAGCAAGTTTCTTTTGCAAGCAAGTAAAAAGTCGATTCAGCAAGCAATTTACTTGCCTGGTGTGACTGCTCTCTGCAAGTACTAGCACGAATATTTCAAAATCGAAATTTTTGAAACAATTGCTGCAAGTACTTTACTTGCACGGTGTGACGGCACCTTCATACAAAATGTTCCTAGAAACAATAAAAAAAAGTGCAAATTTCAAAAATTCATTCCACTAAAAACGAAGGCTAAACACAAAATTTGAAAATAACGGGAAATATTTTTTTAAATTATCTTTCTAAAAATGTAAAAATATTTTTTATATAGCATCATTCCCATTTTTGGTGAATTATTTCTGAAACCTAATTTGCAATTCTCGACCTTCAAATGCTCATATCTTGATTCAGAAATAAAAAAAAAATTTATAAATAATGATTTTCTTGTATTTTAAAAATCTGCCGATCGCAAAAGAAAAAACTTCCTATTATTTTTCGTTTGGAAAATAGATTGTAGACTTTTCTCTTTGCTAACCCTCATTTCCCCTACTGGAATTTTGTATTTCAAAAAATCACTTAGTTTATAATTTTTAAATAAAATTTTCTTTATATGATATTTTTTGTATATCCTTAAGGCTTACCATCTAAGCTGGGGCAGATAATTGAAAAATCCCAAAGATTGAGAGTAATTGCTTGGCAACCCTATGCCTTGACCATTTTTCGACAGGCAACCCATGCGCAAATTGTTTTTTAAGACACTGTCTACAAAGCTGTATACCGCTCATCTGGTACCTTTATGAAGGTACCTACCGTCCTATGGCGGGTTCTTCTACTAAACAGAATGCAAAAATTATCAATATGATTGCTTTACAAAGCCTATAAAGTATATAAATTAATTAAAATAAAATAAAAAATAAAATAAAATAAAATAAAATAAAATAAAATAAAATAAAATAAAATAAAATAAAATAAAATAAAATAAAATAAAATAAAATAAAATAAAATAAAATAAAATAAAATAAAATAAAATAAAATAAAATAAAATAAAATAAAATAAAATAAAATAAAATAAAATAAAATAAAATAAAATAAAATAAAATAAAATAAAATAAAATAAAATAAAATAAAATAAAATAAAATAAAATAAAATAAAATAAAATAAAATAAAATAAAATAAAATAAAATAAAATAAAATAAAATAAAATAAAATAAAATAAAATAAAATAAAATAAAATAAAATAAAATAAAATAAAATAAAATAAAATAAAATAAAATAAAATAAAATAAAATAAAATAAAATAAAATAAAATAAAATAAAATAAAATAAAATAAAATAAAATAAAATAAAATAAAATAAAATAAAATAAAATAAAATAAAATAAAATAAAATAAAATAAAATAAAATAAAATAAAATTAAAAAAAATAAAATAAAATTAAAAAAATTAAAAAAAATAAAATTAAAAAAAATAAAATTAAAAAAAATAAAATTAAAAAAAATAAAATTAAAAAAAATAAAATAAAATTAAAAAAAATAAAATTAAATTAAAAAAAATTAAATTAAATACTTTGAACATTAGTTCGAAAGTTCTATCGATAATCTTTGAACCGTTGTAAATAAAATTGGAATAAAGTGTGTGAAGTTCAAAATTTACAAGAAAAAATAGTTTTTGTCTTAGATTTGTGTCTACAAAAATAGACATACATATGTATACTAAATTTTGTTTGTTTTTTTTAACATTCATAATGCAACGTTTGTATTGATATTTTTGAGCTCCCTCTCATTTTAACTTGATCGTTTAAGACGAGAAACACAGGATTTTATTTATTTTATTTATTTAAAATAGTGGCCACGAAGATTTAAATTTGTAAATATTAAATTACTCTAAACCCCGACAATTTTAAGATGAAATAAATTCTTGGTTCATATTTTCAACGTAAAATAACTGTCCACCCACATCAATAGCTAAAAGTTATGCATATTAATTGACATCTCATTTCAGCAAAGAAATAACTCAAAACTCCAATTGGGTAGGCAGATACCTAACTCCTTTTAGAGTGCATGAAAAATGGCTTGAAATATTGAAAATAAATTATTTGAAAAACTTCTGGTACAAGAAAACCAAACTCAAACTACCTTCGAATGAGTTTCTCTATCTCTATTTTTTTTAATTATACTTTTTCTTACTTAAAAACAAACTACCAGAGCTCAGACAAGAGAGACCGAAACAATCAAACCCGAAACCACAAACAATTTTTTTCTCTGTCATTTTTTGAGTGCTCTGCTCATACTTTCAGTTTTTTTTACATTGACTTCTAAAAAAAAAACTTATCGTTGCCGCAAGTAAATATACCCACATGCTACATGCTACAATGTTCCTATCCTATTCCTCTCCCTTATTCCTAAACACAAGAAAATCGAAAAAGGAACCAGTTTTTCTTGTTTTTGTCTGTCGTTTGTTGTTGTTTGGAACCAGTTTTTCTTGTTTTTATTTGCAATTTGGTATGGGCTCTTTTACTGTTTGCTCAGTTGTTTTTTTCTCTGAGTAAGGGAATTTTTAATTTCCCTTTCTCTGAGAAGCGATCATACGCCATCTGGTTTGTGAAGGAGTCGAGAAAAAATTTCGTCTGATGATAATACTATTAGATTTATATACAATGATACTACATAGTTTTTTTGTTAGTTTGGAGAAAATGAATTTTGTTTTGTTTGCGTTTTTAGTAAAGTTTAATAAGTATTTTGTTGTTTTGTTTATTTTTTTATTAATAAAACTGTTTCTTACAAAAAGTCTTAATATTTTTATTTATTTAGATGCATATTAGATCAGAAAAAGTGGTTGGCACAGTTGATGTAGTGTAGTGCCTGGCTGTTTGGGTTCAGTAGTTGTCCAGGAACAGCTGCTGAAACTATAGCTGAGTTTCGATACTAACATAACTTGATTCAAACTGGGGGGCCATTCCGTATTTCGATAATCGCCAGACGATATCATTTAGACGATAGTCTTGCTTCACGTAACATTGAAAATGATTATCGATGAATTATTTGCTTTACGTTAGTCAATAATCGTCAAAACGCTATCGCTAAAACGATAGAGCTTAGACGATAGCTTAAGAGGTATTAACAATTGTTTTTTAAATAATATAAAATACAAAAAAATAATGAATAATTGCGGCATTAACATCAGTTTCATGGTTTGAGTTTTCAGAAAAAATCTTACCAACAAATCATACCTACCCAATAATCAAATTATTAAAAAGTATATTCCCAGTCAGTGGTCAAAATTGACCATTTTTACCAAAATAATCGTTCATCCATACAGGTGCCTATGTCAAAAGCCATAGCATAAGACAATGATTGTGTGATGAAGTCGCATATAGTTAAACGCGACAGCCATTATGCTAATGGGTGCCTACTCTACTCTATGTGGAAAAAAGCCATAAGCTAAGAAACAAAAAAGCATGTTTTTGCTTTAAACTGATACTATATTTTATTCAATATTTAAAAAAAATTTTGATGGACGTCATACATCTTTTGACAATTTTGCACTTTTCAAATAACTAAAGAACTGGAAGTCCTAGAGATTAAATCCAGTGTTAATGTGTACCCAAAAGTTTTTATTTAAATAGTGTGTGCGCGTTAATCTGTGTGTAATAAAATAAATCAGTGTAAAGTACCTAATTGTCCCTGATAAAGTTAATCCCGAAAGCAAGCAGAGGTAGAACAATGGTGGAACCCTTGACTATTGACTACGTCTTAGCTGCAATCGAGGCTTTACTGCTTCGCGTGAAAAATGACCAGGGTTCTGCGTATCTACGCGCGAAAAATAGGCGGACAATTCCAAGAAGTCCCCAACCTTATAATTGATGAACAAAATGCAGACAACGGCAACCTGTCGATGGACGAAGACATTGTTATACTCACTGGAGATGAAGCCGACTTAACGACTGAGAGTGAGAGCTCAGAAGAAGGAACATCACCAAAAGCAAAGCGACAGAAGAATACTTCAAAGAAAGCTGCAAAAAAATGAAGGAGAACAGCGAAAGCTAACCTTCAACGAGCCAACAACCAACTACACCCGCTGTAGCAACAATCACCACACAACCGCCAATTATCAAGCAACCGCCAACAGTCACAAAAGTAACATCAACAGGATTAACAGCAAAAACCAACAAGCCAGGCATCCCACCAATCATTGTATTCTCCAGCAATATCGCGGAGATAAGCAAGTTTGCTAAGATAATGAAAATTGACATCACTTTGAAGAACTTAAACACCACAAAAACAATCATCAACGTGGCAACCAAGGATGGATTCGGCACACTAAGGGAATACCTCAAATCCAAAAAGATTGAGAATCACACGTACACCATCCGTGAGGACAGGAAGATTCTTCTTCTTCTTAATGGAATTCACCATACCTATTCAGCTATAGAAGTCAAGGATGAACTTCAGATCGAAGGAGTACCTGTCATCAACGTCACACTCTTCAGGTCAAGGAAGTCCAAGAACAAAAGTTACAACTCTTTCGTGGTGGAAGTCAGTAAATCGTGTGATATTGCCAATATATACACAAAACAACTGATCCTCAATCAGAAGGACCACTGGGAACGCCTCAAAAATACGGATATTGTTCAGTGTAAGAACTGCCAAAGATTTGGTCACGTGGCAACCAACTGCGGAATGAAGTATGTCTGTGTTAAGTGCAACGAAGACCACAACCCAGGGGAGTGTAAGCGGAAGGAAAAGGACCGAGGAGTATACTGCGCTAACTGCAAAGAGTTTGGTCATCTGGCAAACTACCTTGGATGAAAGGTTCTGCTGGCGAAGAAGGAAGAAAAGAAAAAGGCGGAATCCCAAAAGAAGGCTCAACAAGACTTCAAGGCGAAATCAGTCTGCACATTGACTCGCCCCTCAGTAAGCATTGCAGCTATGGCCAGGATGGGAAATGCAGCCAAACCTCAACCTCAACAATACCAGAAGCCAATTCCAACACCCCAGCAGCCAACAGCAGTCCTTCCACCATGGAAACAAAAACCAAGGACTAACGGACCAGCAACCTCTAGTAAGCTTAACCTGAATGATGAAATGAAGGAACACTTTGGAACCGATCTGGCATCAGCAATTAAGAAAGCTCGATCCGCAGTGCCAAGCGATAACGCTTCGCTGTGTAAGGAAAAGAACTCAGTGGCTTTGGCCACCTTTATCTTCGACTTATGCAGTGCATAATGCGCATAAACCGGTTAAAGATAATCGCATACAATATTGATTCTTTGTATAGCGTTTTGAAAAGGACGACATTCAACCTCTTTCTGAAGAAGCACTCACCGGACATTGCCCTTATTAGTGAAACCAACGTCACCAAGCAAAAAAACTTAGATTTCAAGGGATACAAAACCTTCCGAACAGACAAGGATATAGGCAAGAGAGGCACAGCGCTCTTCGTAAAGAAGAACATAAAAGCCTCTCAAGTCGTGATCCATAGTCTTAGATTGTTTGAAGCCACGGCTGTCATCATAGAAGTCGAAGTTGGAGTAACACTAATTATTTTCAGCATATACAACAAATGCAGTGCCAGACAAACTGGTATTAATCACGATTTTTTATTTTCAGCAACCTAGCCGCCCAGCACACCTATGGACTGATTGGAGGAGACTTCAATGCCCGACACCCACGATGGTACGACACAACTACATCTGACGCTGGAAACTTCCTGGTGAACTGGTTGGATGGAAATTTTGAGCATCATTCATTCCTGGTGGTCTCTCAACCAAAGCCAACGTTCCCAAGAACACCATCCTGGTTGGGCTTCTACCTTGTTTCCTCGAACTTCATCAACATAATTCCCGAGTTGCGGAATTACTCATGCCGGACCCTTACAGGAGATGCGGACCACGAGCCAGTGGAACTTCTCATCAAACTGGGCCAGCCAGAAAAAAAGATGCCCAAAATGAGAAATACATCAACTGGAACCAACTGGATATCGACCGATTCCAAAGAAAAATCGAGGAAACCACAGTGATGCCGGATTCCAACAGAAATCTTTCCAACAATGAAATCGAGGAGGTCATTGAAGCAATGGAGCTCACCGTAAACAACGCCCTGGATGAGCAGAAGAGATGGAAGGCCTCAAGGGACAGATACCAGCATCTTCCAGATCATCGGCAAAAGACAGCAAATACCAGAAAAAATCAGCACCAGGCAAGGGGAAGTCACGACGACTCAGGATAAAGCGGAAGCTTTGCCAAATATTTTGAAGGAAATTTCGTGCCAAATCCATCCAGCGATCATTCACTCTTAGAGGAAGTTGAGTCAACAACTGAGCAGCTGCAGCTGACAGACGCTGAAATTATCTTTTTTAACAATGAAAATCCTGCTAGTGATCCCGAGCTGACTGGAGGCTTCACCAACCCTGAAGAAGTAGCTGAGCTAATCAAAATTGGACGACCTAAGAAATCATCCGGACCAGATATGATTTCCAGCTACATCATAAAGAAATTTCCCCAAGTTATGGTGCTGTTTCTCACGATCCTATTCAACAACTACGTCAACAATTGCTACTTTCCGAAGCGATGGAAGACAGCTAAAATAGTACCGATACCGAAGAAAGCCGACAGAGGAACCGTTTCTGGATATCGTCCCATATATCTTCTTAACAAAACCAGCAAAATCCTTGAAGGACTTATTCTTCGGAGATTGAAGGCGTTCTGCACCGCTAACAGCGTCGTTCCGGACATGCAGTTTGGATTTCGGGAGAAGCACTCTACCTTACATCCGCTCTTGCGATTTCATAACGACGTTGTTAGCACCCTCAATAACTGTCAGGTTGTTGTTTGATGCATCTTGGATATAGAGAAAGCATTCGACAGCATTTGAATACAGGGGATAATTCATAAGCTAACCACTTTTAATTTTCCAGGTAAGGTACACTAATAAAAATAATTTTCAGTTTTCTCAATTCCAGATCGTTCTTCGTCCAGATTGAAAATAGCCAGTCAACAACCAAAAACATTAGGGCAGGAGTTGCTCAAGGATCAAAGCTGGGACCGTACCTCTACAACATCTTCACCTCGGACCAACCTGAACCCAACAATGCTATGAATTTGCTCTATGCGGACGATTCACTAACATACGCCAAATCTTTTTCACCAATCATTTTAGCCCAGAGAGTAGAAGAGCACGTGAGAAGGCTGTGGGAGTTGTACACAACATAGGGCATCAAAGTCAATTTAGTCAAGTCTGAGTTGGCCTGTTTTAGAAGACCAGCGGGACAGCTAAGTAGACCGTCAGCTAAAAGCTGCCGCAGCATCATCATCAATCTGCCTGACGGATCGCAACTGACAACCAAACCATCGGTGAAATATCTAGGTGTAAACTTTGAGAAGAGGTAACGCTTAAATCCGCATGTAACAGCTGTTATGAAGAAAGCAAACTACGCTTTCCACCGCATCCACCCCCTATTGTGAAAAAGGAATGGACTCAGCCAAAGGACGAAGTTGCTTCTCTATAATTAATTGATCCATAATCTTCTGTCTCCTCGCACTTTCAGTGTTCATGTGGCTGACTTCAGAAGTTGGTAAAACGATTTCATTTTCAACTTCTTCCACTTCAATGTCGTTTTCGGTACACATGTTATGTAAAATACAGGCACACACTACTAATTTTAGCACCAAGTTAATGTTGGATTTCTTTGTGAAATGAGCAGTCTTCGGAATTGAGCCTTCAGCAATCCAAAACATGTTCCACAATGACTCGTCCACTGGAATGCAATTGATTAAATTGTTTTTCTGCCTCGGAAAGCATTTCATTATCTCTGAATGGTGGGATTAACCAATCCCAAGGAGCGTACGCAGTCTCCTAGCAGAAAAGTGTTGTGCGGAAAGAGATTGCTGCCGTTTTCCGACATATCTCTGTACAACTTGGATCTGCGAAGAACTCTGCTGTCACGAAGACTGCCTGGTTCACCAACAAATATATTTATAATTTGCATCAACAACGCCTTGCAAAGCGATGTTATAAAACTTCTTCCTATTAAAATAGCTCTCCTTGTTTTCGGATGGAGCTTTAATTCTTATGTGGGAACCATCAATGCATCCTATGATTCCTGGAATCTTGCACCGTTCTTCAAAGGATGCATTATTTTGTAAAATTTGCGTTTCCCATTTAACAAATTCATGGCCTATGGAAATGAGCCACAACGAAAATATCCTTACGGCGTTCCATGCCGTCGATTGACAAACACCAAATAAGTTCCCCAACTCTCGAAATGTGTTTGTGTTGGCTATGTACCAAAGAAACATACGTATATGTTTCTTTATCCGGAGACACTTTTGCCATCCCCCTTTTAATAGAGTTTTGGAAACGCTCTGAGGACTTATAACGATCTAAAAACAAAAATAAAAATTCATAAACTAAAGTAAAATAAATAGTTTTTAAGTGTGTACCTATTAGGGGCAAACCTTTTAAGCCGAAAGTGAGTTCTAAAATCCTCATCCGAGTATGCAGTTATTGTTGCTTGAAAATCTTGTATTCTCGGATGACTTTCATTTTCCAAGTTATCAGAGGAAGAATCGCTGATGGTGGTCGAATAAATATGATAAAGTAGATTCTAGTTCTTCATCATCGCTGTCGTATAAGAACTGAAAATATTTAATTTATTTAATTTATTGAATTTAATAATTCTAAAAAGGTATATTTACATCAACTACGTCCGAAATCATTTTTTTTTTGTATGTCAATAAGAGAAACGTCAAAAGGAGAAATGTCAAAATAAAACACAGCTGCCAACCATGGAAAGTGACAATTTTTCATAACTCACATCGTTTTATTATCACCGGGTAACCCATATGGGTTATCGGTGATACTAAAACGCGGCTAATGGTCGCGTTCGGCTGGTAAAGCGATAGGGTATCTGAGATACTTTAGAATCCGATACGTTGCCGGACGACCAAAACCGGATACGTAACATTTGCTGTCAAAAGAGTGAGGGCTGCTAACAAAAGGAAAAACAAATCGAAATTTTCAGCAACGATTTTGTGTCCTTACATAAATTATTTTGTACCAAATCTCGTCTGTGTCAAAAATTTATTATTAAGTTGCATTGCAAATGATTTTAATATGCATTTAAATATAATTTGGAAATGTTTTTGCTCAAACAAAAAAAAATCCGATGTGGAATCGCAAATACAAATAAATAGTCAGCTGTTAAGCAAACTCAGCTGTTCTTCAAACTTCCCATCGGATAGTTGACTATATACCGACATTTTTTGGATAGCGTGAGATTTCTTTCTCACATCAGCTGCTTCACTCATCAGCTGTTTTTTCCTATGGGATTACAACAACACAAACAAATCCGGATCGCTTGATACGCCGCCGAACGCGCCCATTGTCATTGTACCAGCTGACAAAGGCAACGTCACAGAGGCGATGAGTACGATGAGAAGATGGGTGAGCTGTTGTCTGATCGCAATACCTATAGGCGGGTGAGAAATAACCCAACAAAAATACTGCAAACTGGCAACAACGATCTTGTAAAGTGGTTTAACAACAACAATGTTATTCATGACAAAAGGAAGGTAAAGATGACAACATATACAGCGCAACTTCCATCTATTTATGGTTTGCCAAAAAATCACAAGGCAAACATGCCCCTGCGCCCTATCACATCATCAATGAAATTGCCCTGTTATGAGCTTTCGAAGTTTGTTCGCAAAATATTACAGTGCGTGTCGATAGATTCAAGCTACTCAATAAAAAATTGATTTGAATTTGTTGAGAAAGCCAAAAATATTAAAATAACAGGCAATGATATTTTAGTTTCGTTTGATGTCGTCTCTCTTTTGACTAATAGTCCCATGCAACTAGCTATAAGCACAGTGAAAGAGAAATGGGAAATTATAAGTAGAAATACTACAATCAATCAAAACAAGTTGTCGGAGATCCTCGACTTTTGCCTTAAAGACAGTAACTATCTGCAATTTAAAACGATATTTTCAAACAAAACTATGGTATGCCTATGGGAAACCTTCTGTCACCATCTATTGCAGACCAAGTGCTAGATTTTGTACTAGAGGAATGATTCAATTGATTAAAAGAGAAACCTACGTTTGTTGCAAAATATGTCGACGATATATTTGCAGTGGAAGACAAACAGAACATTGCCAAAGTGCTACTGACCCTCAACGGATTTCACCCGAAAATCCAGTTCACTGTCGAAATAGAACAAAATAGTGCACTAGCATTCCTTGATGTTAAAATACATAGAGAATATGGCCATCTTGTCTTCGACTTGTATCAAAAAAGGACTGCTACGCCACTGTGTTCAGCAAATAAGCCGTTAAGCTGGACATCTTGTATCTAACCGCCAGGTCATGTGAATCGGTTAATTAAATGAACATTTTAAATGGGGTTTTCCATTTTATACGGCTTTCGTCTTGGGGGCCGTGTTATATATTGTAATGGCTTTCATATTTGAACTATAACGACTCCGAATAGCAAACATACGGGCACAATAGAGCTAAATATCACAGTGCTCACATACCCTTAACTAATTTTAACAACTCTCAAACGAAGAAGTGCCATTTCCGGATTAGAGCCGAAAAAAAACTAATAAAAGCTTTAAAAAGAGGAATTATGGGAAATTTCCCCAACGGAAAGCTCTTGAAGCCGATACCGGAACATTTTACTAATTTCCAGAGTTTGTTAAACAAGTATAAAAGGCAAATGTTTGACCGGCCGGCAGCGAAACAGTTGGTTTTTAATCGTGAATGAATAAAGTAGGTTGTAATAAAAATGAAAAGTAAAGTTGGTGATTTAATTTCAGTAGTGAATAATAAAATATTTTGTTTGTAGTAGGAAAAGTAAAGTGTTTTATTTTGTGAAATAAATAAGTGAACGTTTTTAAAGTAAATAAGTTTTATTGACAAACCTAAGAAAGTATTAAAATACATAAATAATATGTACAATAGGGTGGTTGTTATAATGTTTTTTTTTTAGCTTTTTTTTATTTGGATGGGCCTAAATCAGCTCTAAATGAAGAAAAAAAAAATTCCCTAATTTTTTCAGATTTTTATTTTCATCCCTATAGGGGTAATTTAAATTTCCCCTTTTTTTGGAAACTCGCATAAAATCTGCCGAAATATTCAGGGCATGTAGGTGAGAAGTAGACAAGAAAAAAATCCTAGGGGAGGGGGGTAATATCGCCCACGGCTTGGAAGGAAGGGGCAATTTAATAAAATAATTACATAAAATAGTAAAAAATAATTAAAAAACAACGGCAACACTTGCAGTAATGTTTTGTAGCTTTTTGGAAAGCCAGAAGTCCATTTTAATAGCTGATTATTAAATAAAGTTCTTTGAATAAACAATTACAGCAACATCAGTTTTCAAACCTATAACTAAAAAAATAAAATAATAATTTTTCTTCAAAATATTGAGTTTGAAACAATTTTTTGCCAAAACTATTTATCAAAAAACCTTAATTTAAAAACAAGCTGTAAAAATGGACTTCTGGCTTTCCAAAAAGCTACAAAACATTACTGTAAATATTGCCGTTGTTTTTTAACTAATTTTTTTCTATTTTATGCAAATACTTTATTAAATTGCCCCTTCCTTCCAATCCGTGGGTGATATTACCTCCCTCCAAACGGGGGGAGATATTACCCCCCTCTGGTAGGATATTTTCTTGTCTAGTGCCCACCTACATGCTCTGAATTTTTGGGAAGATCTTACGCGAATTTTCTAGTATGCAAAAAAGGTGAAATTTAATTTACCCCTACAGCCGCTATAGGGGATGAAAAGAAAAATCTGAAAAAATTAGGGAATTTTTTTTTCTTCATTTAGAGATGATTTGGGCCCATCCGGGATGACTTTTTTTGTAACGACCACCCTAATGTACAAATATGATATTTCAAATAATTCATGTTAAATTACTTTGAGAGTGGCCATAACTCTATTTTTTATAAAAATACATATTTTTGTCACATATTTCTTTTCTTTCTTTAAATAATGTACTTATTTTGATTTTAAGAAATAAAATGTTAATCAATCAATCAATGGTATGTGTGTCAATATTAGCTGCGTTTTATTATCTCCGGGTCTGGGTCGAGGTTATCTTTTAATATGTATTACAAAAACAACATGAGATCCAGGTTTCTTTCGAGGTTAATTTCAATAACCCAGATACAGGCCATTGTGAATGATGTCAGCGATTTGTCAGCAGTGTTAGGAATAGAAAAGAACAGAGACCAGACTTTAAATGAAAAACAATTAAACATAAGAAAAAGTGAGACCGATATACAGCACTGTTTTTGCACTAACCCGCATCGTTTTATTTTCACGAGGTGAACCTTATGGGTTATGAGCGATAATAAAACGCGGCTATTATGGTTACTTAATTGTAATGTGCCAAATCGTGTTTTTCTTCTTAAAGTTGTACTAAAAACAATTTTTGACACTTAAAATAAAATAAATATTAATATTTGCAAACTTTACGTGTTCACTTTTTCACACATCGAGAATCAATTGGCGTTTCTTTTTTAGCGCAGACATATCAGAGCATAAAAAGTGTTTCTTTTTTCCATCAGAACTAGCTCAAAGCCTGCTCAGTTATAGTCCAGTCATTTAAGCATTTCGCTTCGGAAAAAATGGCGAAAAGCTGAATTTTGGTATATAGTCTCCTCATGGCATTCTTAAAAAACTGTAAAAAGTCCCCATCGATATGAGCACCGCTAACAATTTTACGGGGGGTCAAAGGTCCCCCAAACGGTTTTTAAGCAATATCTCCCGAATGGTAATTCTTACAGAAAAAATGTCAAAGACAATGTTGTAGCTTAGGAAATTTCCCACAAATATTGTTAAGTACCTTTTTTTCGTAAGAGTAACCGTTTTCGAGATAGTTCAATCGGTTGAGTTACAGATTTTATGTTTCTGTACAAAATGTACTCTTTTACGCCACCTTTGAGGTAGAGTGCCAGGTGAGTTTTTCTTGCGTGGTATCCCCTTGGAAAACTAGAAAACAGTTCCAAAAAATATACACAGGGATTTATTTGAAGTTTTTGGGAAAGTTCCCCATCGATTCGGGCTCCACCACATTAATCATAAGGGGTCGAAGGTCACGAAACATGATATTTCATTTATACAGGGTGATTCGTATAAAGTGTAAAAAAAAGTTAGAGCACGTAGGGTGGGTTGATAAGGAAAAAATCGTACAGGAGGGAGGGGTCTATTCACCCCCGTTTAGCCAGGAGGGGCAATTTTCTAAGAAATTGACTTAAAACTGAAAAAAAAATATTCAAAAATAACGGTCATACTTACAATGCCATGCTATACTTTTTTGTAAAGCCAAAAATCTCTTCTTTTATTTTTATTTTAAATAAAAATGTTTAAGCCAGCAATTATTTTTCAAACTCTAAATTTTGAAATAAGATTAAAAAAAAGAAAATATTAAAGTATTTTTTTCGAAATTTTATGTAAGTAAGTACTCTTTTTGCTTTCAAAATTCAATGGTTTTCTGCTTTTGAATTGATATAAATAAAAACATTGAATTTTTAAAACAAAAATATCATTTAATTATGTAAAAGCAAGTTTGAAATTTTCTTTGATATTTGTCTCTTTAAAATTTTGATTTTGAAAATTAATTTTTCAAAAATTGTTCACTCAAACAATTTTATTTAAAATAAAACTAAAAGAGATGGCTTTACAAAAAAGTATAGCATGGTATTGTAGGTGTTACCGTTATTTTTTAATAATTTTTTTTCTGTTTTAAGTCAATTTCTTAGAAAATTGCCCCTCCTGGCTAAACGGGGGTGTAAAGAACCCCCCCTCCTTTACGATTTTTTTCTTTATCAACCTACCCTACACACTCTAGCCTTATGTCACATTTTATACGAATCAACCTGTATAAACGAAATACCATGTTTCGTGACCTTCGACCCTGTATGATTAATGTGCTGGAGCCCGAATCGATGGGGAACTTTCCCAAAAACATTATATAAATCCCTGTGTATATTTTTTTGAACTGTTTTCTAGTTTTCCAAGGGGATACAACGCAAGAAAAACTCACCTGCCACTCTACCTCAAAGGTGGTGTAAAAGAGTACATTTTATACAGAAACATTAAATCTGTAACTCTACCGATTGAACTATCTCGAAAACGGTTACTCTTACGAAAAAAAGGTACTTAACATTTTTTGTCGGAATTTTCCTAAGCTATAACCATGTTTTTGAAATTTTTTTGTAAGAGTTACCATTCGGGAGATATTGCTTAAAAACCGTTTGGGGGGGCCTTTGACCCCCTGTAAAATTGTTAGCGGCGCTCATATCGATGGTGACTTTTTACAGTTTCCTTAGAATGCAATGAGGAGGCTATATACCAAAATTCAGCTTTCCGCCATTTATTCAGTAATTTGGATGATTTTAAGGCTTATATGACTGGACTATGAGCTCAAGATTAAAAGACCGAGCGAATCGAGCGAAACGCTGAGCGAAGCCAACTTCACTTATTTTTTTTAGTAATAGATAATTTAAAATGGATTACCTGGAAAGTCCTCGGACAGTCGCGCGTCAATTGTAAAAAAATTGCAAGAAATTTCACGAAATTTACCAAAAATACATGAAATGACAGTTCAGTGCTCAAGTGTGTTTCATAATTAAATCTGAGGGATCTGATCATAATCTGCTCGGAGCTCTGCTCTGATCACTCAGCCTCTGCTCAGAGCTTTCCTCAGAGCCAAAAAAGAAAAACGCCAAATTTAGGTCTGATCTGAAAGCGTGATCAGATTTATCGATTTACAGCTTCTCAGATTAGGAATTGACCCCCGCACGCTATGCTTTACTTGTGTGATGCGGTCATATTGGAATACCTGGCAGATGATGATGTCAGGGACCCATTTTATGGCTTACTGTATTGCATTTCAGACTGTAGTAGACACCCTGTAAAAATAAAGTTGATCAAATAGATTAAAAGACTTTGAGCCCTGTTGGTTGAAGCTATAGTCCATCCTGGGCTGTAAGTAGGTAAAGTAAAGTAGTTTAACAGATTAAAATTGCTTTGTGTAGTTTTAATATTATTGTTTGCATAAGGAAAATTTTTAATGTACTTAGAGAAAATTTGCAACACGATCATTTTCTGCTCTTCGTTCTTTCTCTTCAAAAGTTCGTTTTATTCAGAAAATATATCTATGGAGTCTGATCAAAACAAAATAAGTCCGAAAGCTTTGTTTTGAGATGAATTAATTTTAAAGATAAAAATGTTTTAGTTTTTGTTATTATTTAAATAATTCAATGTTATGTTTACATAAATAATGATATTAAAATAAAAATAACAAAATATTTAAAAATGTGTGTTTGTATGTGTATTTTAAGGGAACTACATTACGTTGTTTTGACCAAACGATGTTTTGTTCTTCTATTGGGAGGATATAAGATTCGTACTGAAATAATTTATGCACAAAGTTCTTTTATAGATAAATTAATCTATTAACTTTTGTAACACAAACAATAATAGGCAAACAAAAACAGTATTCAAAAACAGAATTAAATAGTGGAATTTTCAAAGTATTTAGGTATGTAAAGTTTGTATCTACTTTCTTCATAAAACAAATTTTTTTCATCAGAAGATTCAATTAGGTCAGGATCTTGTCGTCTACCCTCTCCTTTGATTTCAAGTTCTTATCGTAGGGATCAACGGCAAAAGCAAAATTATATATATTTTCTTTCTTCAGATATCGGTGCTGGTATCACATTTTCCACCTTCGTCTTTTTTTCTAACGAAGTTCGAAATTCCAAATTTCTTATGGCTCCAAGTCATGCACCACGATTTTTTTTCCAAATGATCTGAAAAGTTGATACGAATTATGTGGAGGTAAATTTCAAAGATTTCATTTTTTTCTGTGACAGAATGGGAAATTCTACAAATGATGGAATTTTCGGTGGCTCCGCTAATATTTTAAAAAACTTTTAAATATTTTAAATCTGATTGATATCTACATGGTCAGACAAAATTATTAAGATCTGATACACTTTCATTACTTAAAAAATTCTTCAAAGTGTCAAATTCTCAGTCCCCAGATATGTCCCCTGCCCATTTTCGGAGAGCAAAATTCTTACAATTATCTCATTTTAGTTTCAAAACCAAAATCAACCCTCAATTTTTGACGTTAAATAATATATCTTTCAATGGTATAAATATATTTTTAGTAATATCGCCCCTGATTGCAAGAACTAGGTAACTCAATTTTCTATTTTTATAATATATCGGCAAAAACGGTATTATTTTGTACAGTTTTAAAGATTTTTTGTGCAATCTTTTATACCATTGACAAATATAGGATATTTGTGAAGTTTCAAGAACATACAAATTAAACTTTCCATCGTCCTCCAGTAGCTAGGTTGCTATCTCCAAAATGTATAAAATTGAGTTACCTAGTTCTTGCAATCAGGTGACGATATTATGTTTTCCTAAGAAAAATGTCATTGAACTTTTTTCCACGGATTCCTTATCAGTCCCCTCACAGATTGAAACAGGCAAAAATAAAAAAAAACTTTGAAAACTATCGAAGTTTCACATCCAACAGCGTGTAGTATTAAGTCTCGTGAAAATAAAATCATATCCATATCTTAGATCCGATTGTTATTTCATTTGTGAAGAAGGCATTTGTGCGAGAGATCATGGAATCTCCGTTCAGTTTCTCAGTACCCTGATGAGTATTTACAGGAAAAATTTCTATGTAAGTAGGCATATTTTTTTGCATTATATTATAGGCTAAGTAAAACCCTAATGGTATATATTTTTTTTTTTTCGTAGAAGCCGTTTCTATGTTTTTGGACCAAAAACTATGAAAACACTCAGTCCCCTTGCACTTTACTTACTTACTTACTTATCCGGATCCCGATCCATGAAGGGTCTCTGCCTGAGATATTGCGGTCTTCCATCGGTTGCAATCCCTCGCACGCTCCCTCCAGTCGTCGAGACCAAGCGCTCTTGCGTCTGTGACCGCCTGGTCCAGAGAATATGAAATAAAGAAGTCAATCCTGAGCTGTCAATTTGATTTGCCTACAAGCTGGAAGCGAACAGCTGATGTATTAGATTTGCAAAGTATTAGTGAAAAGCAGTGCAAAACGCACACATAGAATCAACTAGTCATTCAGCACCCCAGCAAACATTTTTGTGAACGTTCATTGAACATTCAGTAAAAATGAAGAATATATATTCGAGAAATACTCACTTCAGTGAATCAAATGTGAATATACTCAAATATCCCATCACTTTTACCTCATACGCGGGGAAGGGGATTTGTGTTGATTTTTTTCACAATAAAAAATATCGAGATTCTTATTTCCTTCACATAATATGAATAAAAGTGAACGCGCACAAGCGATCCTCAAAAGAGGTATATCTTGGGTGCGTCCATTTTTATTCACATAAACTGAATGTCCCTTTCATTTTGTTTTGAAAAGCCATAACGGGACCTAGTCGCGCAAAAACTGAAACAAAAGTTATGCAAAGAGGAAATTCGTCACTTTCATTCAATTTTTGTTATTGTACGGACGGAACTATATTGTGGCAGTGAAAAAAAAATAAAAAAAAGATTAATTGAATAAATAAACAAATAAACATATAAAGTGAAATAAAATAAAGTGACATCGCATTTGTTGTGACAACATTTCAATTGAAGTTAAAATAAAAGGGTAAGTAATGAAACGTTTACATTCAGCTAATAGGGGTGGCTAGGGTAGTTGTTGATTTTTGGATGAGAGCAGCAGAGGTGCTCTCGGAGAAGAGAATTTAGAGCTAAATGAAGGACAAGATGAAGGGCCAGATGTAGGGCTAGATTTAGATATATAGCAATAGATGCGTTCCACGGAACCCACAATTTAACTGAAGAATTTTTTGACCAAAGTGTCATGAGACATTTCCAATATGCAAATGATCGCTTAAAAGCAAAGAAACCTTCAAAATGATCGTACAAAGTACATATAAAGCTGTACATACATTTTTGCATGCTTCCAATCCATAAACTTACCTACGTGTATTTATTTCTTGACTTAAGTACATACATTTTTGTATACCAACCTATCAATAAACTTACATATAATTAAATATTTTTGTCTTTTTTTCTCGAGTTACATAAGTAAATTAAACAATCGAAATTTGATGACGACGATACTGTTTGTCTTTTTGGCCGTAACTGTTGGGGCCATTAGTTCAACTTTACTTTAAAGGTTTTTTGGAAAAAGCGGCTTCCAGAAAGTCACATAAAAATAAATCATTTTAAAATTTGTCTGTTTCTTATCGTCGTTGTTCTATGAAAACTCCCTAATTTTCAAATTCTGATTCTGGTCAGTAAGAATTTATAAAAGGTACAGATGTTTCAAAATAACACAAAATGGACGTAGGGAGTGTCCATTGAACGGCGACGATATAATATTAGTACATTTGGTGACTACTGATATTCGGTCGAATTGAATCCGTAGGTACGGATTGAAAACGGTCAAAAAAAAGGTTACGGAATTGAAAACGTCAAAAAATGGCGTATTGCGGATTCATTCGTTTTGCCGAACACCTACGATTCATAGACGTTCGGCAAAACGAACGGAAGCACAAAAATCCATTTGTTTTAACTTTTTCAATTGGAGTATCTTTTTGATTTCCATTTTCATTCCGTTCGAAATTAATATCGACTGAATATCAGAATAGCCGCGAATATTCCATTATACTTTAGCAAAATTTATCATAAGTTTCATTCGATAAATCTAGGGAAATCAAACTGTTTATGCATATAATTTTACCATTTTAAGGCGCCAGTTATAGCTATCATTGATAAATCTAGGGAAATCAAACTGTTTATGCAGATAATTTTACCATTTTAAGGCGCCAGTTATAGCTTTCATTGAAACTCATCATTGAAAATTTTAATGATTGATTTTGAGACGTTTAGGAAGTAAAATCATTTATTATATTCATGGAAAAATAAAGCTAAAGGCTTAATTAATATTTCTAGCCAAAAAAATTTTTCAAATAGGCCCAACTTTCCACACAAAAAGACTTTTGCTTTTTCAATGATCATTGGTAGTTCAATCATTGAAATAAGAAAAGTCTTTTTATGTGGAAAGTTGGGCCTATTTGAAATTTTTTTTTTGGCTAGAAATATTAATTCAGTCTCAGGCTTTATTTGTTAATCAAAATAATAAATAATTTTGCCCTCTCAACGTCCCAAAATCAATCATTAAAATTTTCAATGATGAGTTTCAATGATAGCTATAACTGGCACCTAAAATAGCATTTTGTATATCCACACTGAAATAATATTTACCCTCAGTTCTATGGTATACATTCGGATTATTAAAGAATCATTATAATGAATCAAATATAATTCAATTTATATTCACTAAACTGAATGAGGAAACCCCAATTTATATTCATATTAATGAATCAAATCTGTCTCATTTAAATGATTCAAAAAAGATTTATGAATTGTTCAGTGAAATGAATATATAAGCGTCCTATTTACATTCACTAAAGTGAAGAATTACTCTATTATTAATGAAACATAAAAACGATTCGAATTCGAAGTAATGCTACCCAGTAAATTTGATCCAAACCGGTTTATAAATGAGTTCATAAATGAGGGTTTCTTTCACTTCTGTGAATTATTTATCAATCATTTCTGAAGGGAAATGTTTGCTGGGACATCGTTCAGCACAGGTCTTGTTGTTGCTGCAATTCACATCTATTTCTTCGACACGAAGTGAAATTACAAATACAACAATGTAAACAAATGGGTTTTGGGGGGTGAAACGTACGAAGGATTGGCTTCTTTATTTGATATTCTCTGGCCTGGTCCCTATAGCAGAGGTTCGGCCTTCCTGGTCGTCTCGAACCTGGGGGCTGGGATTCGAAGATTTTCTTGGCTTGAGCGTTGTTGTCCATTCGCTCAATGTGGCCAAGCCAGTGTAGTCGACGTGTTTTAGCTCTTTGGACTACATCCACATCTTGGTACAGCTCGTACAGTTCACGATTGAATCTTCTCCTCCAATCGCCCTCTTCGCATATAGGACCAAATATCCGCCGAAGAATTTTTCTCTCGAAAGTGCCCAGTATCAATTCCCCTTTTTTACTTATCGTCCAGCACTCGGCGCCGTAGAGTAGAACTGGTAAAATTAGCGTTTTGTATAGCGTGAACTTTGTCTTTCGGGAAAGGAGTTTTGAACCCATTTGTTTGGCCAAACTGAAGTAGCAGCGGTTCGCTAGGGTAATTCTTCGTCGGATTTCCACTAAGGTGTCGTTCGTGGAATTGATATTTGTTCCGAGGTAGGTGAACTCCTTGACAACCTCGAAATAACTGCTACCAACAGCGACGTTTTTTCCTAGGCGATGGACAGATGAGGCTTTGTTTGTTGATAGCATATACTTTGTTCTGTCCTTATTCACTTCAAGACCAACGCGTTTCGCCTGTTCATCAATAGCTGTGAATGCTTCAAGTACAAGTATATGCTCCAGGACTAAGTTGAAGAAATCACATGATAGCGCATCTCCTTGTCTGAACCCTGTACACGTCTAGAATAACTCGGATGAGCTGTTACCCATTTGCACGTTGCACCGCGTATTTTGTAACGTCATGCGGCATAGCTGGATCAGTTTTTTCGGGATCACGAGTTCCGACATCGCCAATAGAAGCTCTTGGCGACTTATGCTATCATATGCGGCTTAAAAGTCGATGAATAGGTGGTGGGTCTCGACTTGAAATTCGTTGGTCTTTTCCAGGATTTGCCTCAATGTGAAGATTTAGTCTATCGTTCATCTGCCTGGCCTGAAGCCACACTGGTACGTGCCGATCATAGTGTTGCAGAAAGGTTTTAGACGCTCACATAGTACGTTGGATAGGATCTTGTAGGCAACATTAAGCAATGATATCCCTCTGTAGTTCTTGCAGGACATAGGATCGCCTTTTTTGTAGATTGGGCATATGGAGCTATTTGACCAGTCGTCGGGCATACTTTCCTCCTCCCACACTTGGTTGATGAGCTGGTGCATGCACCCTACCAGGACATCTCCTCCATATTTAAAGAGTTCCGCAGGTAGGCCGGTGGATTTGTTGTTCTTAAGCTTGTGGATGGCTTTCTTAACCTCTTCGGTACTGGGCGCTGGGACTGGATTTTCATTGACTGGTCTTATGCTTCTTTGTTCCTCTGTTGCCTCCTCTACATAATGCCCATTAAGCAGCTGCTGGAAATGCTGCTTAAACACGTCTACAATTCCCTGTGCTTCGGTGACTAGGTTACCTTCGCTGTTTCGAAGAGCTTGCGTGCCAGTCCTATAACCAGATGCCAGTTGCTTGGCTGTTTTGTAGAACCGGCGGGTGTTGGTGGCGGTGCTAGACTCTTCAAGATACTTGAGCTGAGAAGCTGCGGATGTTCTTTTCTTTCTACGCAGGGTTTTTTTCTCTTTCCTTCTCTTTTCACGGTACTCCTCTCTTGCTGCTTTCCGTTGCAGCATTTGTATTCGTGCATTTTCCGTCTCCTGCTTCAATACCGCGCATTCATCGTCATATAACGGGTTCTTTTTTCTGGGTGGTTGATAGCCTATGGTGGTCTTGGCTGTCTAATGATTTCGCGATATTGGTTCCACTGGTTGTTGACGCCTGTGGCTGGGTTTACGGCAGAGAGTTTCCCGGTCAATTGCTCACTGTAGTCTCTGGCTTTCTCAGATGTGCTAAGGAATGCAATGTTGTGGTCTTCGTTTTCTTTTCGTTGGACAGTCGGGCTCTGAACTTTGTCACAGCAAGAAAGTGGTCAGAGTCCACGTTTGCGCCTCGGAAAGTTCGCACGTCCAAGATGTTCGATGCATACTTTGCGCCAATTAGCACGTGGTCGATTTGGTTGGCGGTTCGACCATCTGGAGATCGCCAGGTTGCTGTGTGTATCCTTCGCCTGGGGAACCTAGTGCTACTTATCACCGTATCACTTTAATGACTGATTTTCTATCTGGAGGCCTCAGAAATGTTCAGTAAATGCTGCTTTTCTTTAAAAATAATTGTCAAATAAAAAGCACTACTCGGTCGCACAAACTTGCTCTTATTTTCAAGTTGCTTGGAAATTTAATGATAAGCTATACAGAGCGTTTTGCATAAAATGCATAAAATCGCTACAGGGCACAGGTTAGATCGAAACAAGAAAAAAAATTGTGTGGGAGGGGGGTGCAGTCTCTTCATTTAGACGAGGGGTACGACTTTAAAAAAAAATTACCTAAAATAGGAAAATATTTATTAAAATTTTCAGTTCCCAGGAACACTTTTTTCAAAAAATTGCCATAAAATCGTTATTTTTTATTTTTTTGACTGGCCGCTTTCAACTATGTGAAAGAACGTTCCAACTGTATTTAGTTTTTACGTTTATTAAATGTTTTGCCGAAATTATCATCATTTTCTTCCACTTTTTGTAGTATCACCCGCATCACACTCCATATGTATGTGACCAGGAACTTAAAATAAAATTAAAGTCTTTTTCGACACTTTTGTTTAACAATGAAAATTTTATCTAGAGCAAAAAGCCGAAAAGTGATTGAACTTATTTTTGCTTGTGGTCGCGTTAAATTGAAAATAGAGAAAAGGAACCTTAATGACCACAAAATATTAAAAAGTTAAAATCAAAATAAAAATAAAAAACTTACTTAATTTAAAATTAACATTTTAACTTTTTATTATTGAATTGTATGCATTTCGAGTCTGATGTGACTCATCTTCAGCAACACACTAATTGGCGTGGGAAAATTACAACAATTATATAAGACAAAAAGAATATAAAAAAAAAATTCTAGCCACATCAAATTTAATCGCCCCGAAAAATCCTCCGTTGCCTCTCATGCCCTCACTAACAAACATTTTAATGTTAAATTAGAAGACGTAAAGCTACTAAAACATGTCACAAACACTAGACGACTTGATGCATATGAAAGCCTACACATACACATCAACATCAATTTGATGAGCAGTGATATCATTTCACCGCTCTTCAATCTAATATAACTCTCTCTCTTACTCTTTAACTTTGTTTGATTTGTTAATTTTGTAAAAGCTACTTTGTTTACATTTTTGTATATTCTTTTTGTCTTATATAATTGTTGTAATTTTCCCACGCCAATTAGTGTGTTGCTGAAGATGAGTCACATCAGACTCGAAATGCATACAATTCAATAATAAAAAGTTAAAATGTTAATTTTAAATTAATTAAGTTTTTTATTTTTATTTTGATTTTAACTTTTTGATATTTTGTGGTCATTAAGGTTCCTTTTCTCTATTTTCAGGAACTTAAAACTTATTCTCGGCCATCTTAATACCGATTTCGGGCGTTCGAATAAAGAGTAAAAAAAATGAACAACGATTGTTTTTTTGTTTTTGCCTCCACTCTCTACATGCGTCTGAGTAAAACTTAACTGATTTGATTGTTCTTGGAAGACTTTGGAACCAAAAACAGACACGAAGCAATTCCTTCATTACACATATAGCTTTGTAGAAACCGACCGAAGCGGAAAGGCCTGGTCAAACAGAACGCGATCCGACGGGACGGGAAACAATTCTGCCCGTCGCGTTCCCTGTCTTCTATAGATTTATACGTTGTTGTTCAAACAGATCGGGCGACATCTTCCAATATAGAGGATATCATAATAGAAGAAGTAAGTGAAAATGAAGAGGAAGGAGGGAACATTGGTGATTATAGTCAAATACAGCCTCCAGCGAAAAAATACAAGAAGAAAAGTGCAAACGAGGATGTTTCGTTGGTTTTGCACTACCTACATAAGAAGGAAGAAAAAAAGAAGGAAAAAAAAAGATCTTGACCACATAGATCATCTGTTTTTAAGTTATGCCAATACGTTCAAAAGCTTTTCGATGCGGACTCAAACCATTTTGAAAATGGAGTTGGCACAATTGTTTGGCAAGTTTGAACTAGCTGCCTTAGATTCTTCCAAGTCACAATCGCCGATTTTAACCAGATCAAGTTGGTCAACGTGGTCGCAAAATGATTCCTCGTCGCAAATCCCTGCCTCGAATACGTTCAAGCCACTATCACCGGTATATTCCACTTCGAGTAATAGGTCTACCTCTTCGCAAAATGATTCCTCCTCACCAAGATCCTATGATGCCACGTTCTAAATCAGATTTGACGCTCTGGAATTTAAATTGTTCCTTCCTACAAACACCCAATTTCCAGTAGTAGTAGTAGGTATTTTAATTTTCAATTTTCTCAGAAACTACAAAACATTATACCTACTACTACTACTGGAAATTGGGTGTTTGTAGGAAGGAACAATTTAAATTCCAGAGCGTCAAATAACAAGAAACTTGATTTTTATTATTTTCAATTTTCTCAGAAACTACAAAACATTTTAGCCTCTGATTTTCAGCATCTGATTAAAAATTAAGGAAGGTATTGAAATCCATAAACAAAAATTGTACTTGATAATGAAAAATTTTTCAAAAAGATATTTAAAAAATAAAATCACTTTTTAACTTTTTAAATCTAAGTTTGCAATTAATTTTTTCAAAAAATATTTACAAAAACAACTGTTTTTAAAAAGTTAATTAAATAATGGATTGTTGGCTTTAAAAAAGTAATAGCATGACACTATAAGTATTGCCGTTGATTTTTAATATTTTTTTCTTTTTTAAATCAATTTTTTTTAGGAAATTGCCCCTCCCGCCTAAATGGGGGGAAATAGACCCCCACTCTAAAACGATTTTTTTCTTGTCTGAGTTCAACTTACACGCACTTGCCTTTTGTTACAACTTTTCTAAACACCTTGTATTATAGCAGATTTTTTCAACACGGAATCCAAAAAACTTTTAAATTCACCACGAATACCACTCTGACCTTGAATAACTTTGGTTTAATTACATAAGAAGTAAGGACCTTTTTTAAAGAACATCAAATCTTCTTTCAGATTCTACCTTGATCATTTTTGTATCATAACCGTTTCTAAAGTTATAAAATAAAGAAGGAATCAAAAAAAAGTTCCCATACGATTTGTATGGAAAACAGAAATAGCTATGAGCGACCTCTTAATATTGAACTAAAGGGCTGAAACTTTGGCAGGAAAATTATTTAATTAAACTTTAACTAAAAAGCTAGTGGCATTGAAAATCGAAGACATTTTCATTTTTTTTAATCAGTCTACTGTTCATAAATACATATTATGTAGTTATGTACATCTACATCAAAGTTATTATTTTTTGTTATTTTAAATTATTTATATTAGTACCTATCGTTGAATAGAAAAATAATAGTGATAACTATTTTAATTACCGTGTTTTTTTTTCATAAAATGAAGTGAACAGTTTCTGAATATAATGAGCTTCCAAACATTTGATTTTAAAATCACTATACACATGCTCCTACCAGGCACGAGGCGTGACATTTTCGGAAGCGGAAGCACACAACTTTAAACTCAAAAAATAAAAGTCCTTTAATTTAGAATTTATATCATACCGCTTGAATTGCGCCTAATAATATTATAAAGGGTATATATGTATCCTCTAGCCAAAATAAGTTTATTTGAAACACTCTTTGCTATGCATTTGCAGGTACTCATAAGCAAAACGCCAAAGCAATCACAAACAAAACAATATCACCCAAAAAACTTAATCGAATCGAAAAAAAAAACACCAATCAATGCATTTCTTACGGATGAAACACTAGCAGTGGTATTTATAAACCCATTCCAAGCAATGTCTAACTTTAGACACCTGTCCAACTCCAAAATGTTATTTATAAAAATTTAGCACCGATTGGCTAACTAAGCCACTGAAATTGGCTGTCCAAATCTTATTTCAAAGAAGACACGTTTAATGAATGAGGTAGGCAAATATTTCTGGTTTTCTAATTTTCTAGTTTTGAAATGAATGAAAAGCTAGTTGAACGTGTCCCAAAGCGTACTAAAATTCATTAATTCATTCAAAAATGAATAAATACAGGCATGTCACTGAATAAATGAGGTCACATTTGGGCAATCGTTGGAATGCGTTTATAAATAACAAGTTGCCTAAACTATTTGGGCATTGACTAGCTGGACAGCTGCCCAAGCGTGTTCTAAGAAAATCTAATAAATACAACTGTAGGTATACATACGTCTTGCATTCACACACACACAATCACAATACCAAAGATCCAAAGTATAAAACTAAAACTACCCCTTTTTCAATAGGAATGTGCGGCAGGAAACGACTCAATACTTCTTTAGTTTTGCATTTTGAATTTTCATAATGAATTCACTCAACTCATTCTTCACACGTTGGGCAATACAAACAGAAAGAAATCATCAGATTTTACTTTGAATTTATGACGGAATTTGAGTTAAGAAGGTAAAATCAGAGAATGCCTAGCTGTTGCGCATTCTAGAGCAAAAACTCTCGTATAGTATTTTATAATGGAGAATGGAGTGATGTTACGCATTATCAAATTGGCTTTGCGTAGAATGGAAATTTGTGGGTTTGGTTAGATGGTGTGCAGATTTAAGTGAGTGATTTTATTAAAAGATAATAATCATTTCCCGTGAGCCGTGATATGTAATAATATTGGGAAATAATTATTTAATATACCTAAGAGATCATTTATTAATACTAGAGATTAAGAATGTAAATCATTGACAATACAATTTGAATTTTCGAATTAATTATAATTCTTTGCTATGAGCATTTTGTGAACTGTCTTACGGAAGCACTCATTCCACTCAATATATGGACGCTTCATCACTGGCTCCTACATACCCTCATACTCATATTTTGGTTATACTTCCAAATCAAAAATTTGCTGTCCGCTCTTCGACTATAACTTTTGTTCCTTAAGACAAAAATTTAATAAGATAGCATCACAGTTTTTAACTTTTAACAGTTTAACACTTTAAAGAATTACTTACATTATGTGATTACTAAAATGATCAAACCAATGAAAACAGATATCATCTTTAATTTATGTGCCCTTGAAGGTTTTCATAAAAAAATATTAAATCATTTTTCAAAGTGCCTACAAAAATATTAAGTGAAGTGAGTAAAGTCTCGTTAATAAATAGAAGCAAAGTTTAATTTGATACTATACTGAATCTATAAATTTTCAGGAACAAATATTTCATTTTGATACATTGATACCATTTTCAATGCATATATTTTAATTTTGGAATAATCTTTTCTTCCGGCGGATAGCAGAATACAAAATTTCACATGAAAAATAGCAGAATACAGATGTAAATATAGTTTGTAATAGAAAACAAATTCCTGCTACATAAATATAGTGTAATCTTTAATTAGTCTTGATGGTAAATATACACAGTAAGTAAAAACTTATTTGTCAGAAATTTAGTTTTTTAATAAAATTTTCAGTTATGTATGTATGTCTAAAGCGTTCTGATGTAATGGTTAAGCCCACGCTCTTACGTATTTGGTAGTATGCTCAACCATGGTGGCACAGACTGAAATTAGAAAAATACAATTATTCATTATTATCCTTTATAGTCCAGTAACCTTGTAGTTTCATAGGAGGGAGACCTTACGTCAGATCCGTTAGTCCTGATTTTTTGCTGAATTGTTTATGATATTGGTCTAATAAATAATCCAAGTTTTTGACCTCGAGCACCAAACGCATCATGGTAAAAATTCAATAAACCGTAAATCGTAAATCTCAGAGGCATTTAAGACAAAGTTGTGGATCTTTGTTAACGATTCAAAATAGCTTTTTATGGCCTTTAGTCCTATAAATTGGCGTTTCGTTCGGCTTACTCACTTGAACTCATCAGTGACATAGTGAGGGCTTTGTCATACGCAATTTATCTTTGTTAACGATTACCCAGAGGCACACATGGCTAGAGGCCGTGACGATATATTATTTTTATAAATAGGTATTAATAAATAATAAACATCACTATCATTAAAAACAATGTAGCCTAGGCGAGTGCCAGTCTTACCTCAAAAAGATCGCCAACCTTTCCTTCGTCCCAATGGGCTTTCTCCAGTTTGTGCTCAACTTTGTTATTTTTGGTGCCATAATGGTGTGTACTGCCTCGAATTGATCTCGAGACATTCTGAAGTATTTGTAAAAACGATCTTCATACAAATTCAGTTCCTCGCAGAGGCAATGGAACTCACCATAGTACACTCTTCTCTGATTGATTGGATGGACCCATTTTCTCCTTTTCCTTGATAAAAGGGAAACGAGAAGAAGCGCCTCATCTTCACTGCTGCTGCTGCTGCTCATTATTTTGCTGCTCACTAATCACGAAAAAATATTAGACAAATATAAATTCTACACAAAAATTCCTAACCTTTGCTGTTTAAAAAAAAAACTAAAACACTCGTATTTTTTGGATTAGCTTGCTGAATAATTTTTTGTCGCAGTAAATTACAAAAACAAAGAAAAAAACAATTGCTTTGACTTTTGACAGAAGTTCAGTTTATATTCACGTGCTCCAGAACTGGGTCAATAGAACGCCGAAAGCTGACCGCGTTCTGTTTGACGTATCAGAACGCGGAGCGCAACGGCGCGTTCTGACCGTCCCGTCGGATCGCGTTCTGTTTGACCAAGCCTGAAAAGCTTGGCGTCAGAAGACATTGTTGTAAATCAAAGGCAAAACAAGCTCTTGTGCTATCTTCTTCAGCCTCTTGCTTGTTCTTTTGTTGCATTATTGTATGCCATGTTTCCTTCCTCATAATGGCTTATGGCTTCCCGTATGTTTTATTTTAAGCCATTCCAAATCATCACTCTTTTCTTCAGATGCAACCTTAATTTTGATTTGTTAGGAGTCACAGGCGTTGCATTACCCTGTTCGAGTTGCTTGAAAGTCAATTTCATTTTATGGAATCCGCTTTCATAAGTTGTCCTTGAAAAATATTTTTCTTGTTAACTGTTTTCATAGAGTGAAATATTTTTGCCAAAGACAGATTTGCTGGTATAATACGATAATCGAACGTCCTTCGTGTGTAGTGGCTCCCATAAGACGGAAAAGGTAATAATCAAAGATAATTATAACAAGTTGTTATATTATCTTTGATAATATGACTCAATCACATCATTTGATGTTTTATTGGCAGGAGTGTGACACCCTCGTAGATCTGCAGGCAACATTCCTGTTAAAGATGATAATTTATTTTGCAACAATGTTCCAATGAAAGAATCAGTTTCATAAAGAGTGCCCTTAAAACAGTTTTAGCAAACATCTTCTCGTTTTTCCATTTATTTAAAAAAATAAGAACAAGACATCTATATTTCGGGTTTGAGGATTTTGTTGGCCATTGCGTTTTTTATCCGCATGTAAATCAGGTTTCAAAAGTGTTATATACCCTTTGCGACAATCTCCCAACTTTTTTTGATGCTCGAGCCCCTTAACTATATTTAAGCACTAGCACCTATGCGATTTACCTGTATTACGATTTCTTGGACGTTGTCAACGAGCAGATCGTCCCTCGACCTTTGGCACCTCATATACCTATGGGAAATTTGGGAAACAAAATTATTCCATCTAATTGGTCATAAAAGGTCAACTAGTTCTAGAAAGTGGTCAGTACTGGATAGCTTTTGGCACCTCTTTTGGGTCAATTCATAAAAAAAGAATGTCATTTGTCGCTCCATTTTTTCTACAAAATATTCCTTGAACACCGACACTCAACTCTGGAGAAAAGCTTATAATGCAATAATTGTGCTATGAAGAGTCACCAGATTTTAAATAAATATAAACTTGTATCCATAAAATTACAGTATGTGATGAAAAGGACGAAACGTCAACTGAAAATTCGGACAAAGAGCTTCCCGAAACAAACTTCAATTGAAAATTCAACCGATTCCAATCAATTCAAATTAGTTGAAATCCAAAACAAAGTTGATAGGGTGTTACGAAAAGAAGAAGGCGACAGAGATATCCCGCGATTTTCGCCACAAATTGTTCAACGTTTGAGTTCAAAAATTGACACAGTACTTTATGGGGAAATTGTTATCAAAAGCCGAATTCCCGCAACCAGTGCCCTAATTAAATGAGAGTTCAAATTAATTAAACTCATACTCTGAACAAAAAGCCTTTAAGAGTGAATTTGCTAGCGGAAACTTTAATAAGACAGGACGAAGGTCGATTAGTTATCTTTGACGCAGATTACAAGGAAAAACAAAAATCTGATGAATCGGCAAAATACCTACAAAAAGTTCCACGCAGAAACCATTAATCAACTTGACAAATGATTGCCACTATCCCTGAACATCGACACTCAATTCTGGAGAAAATAAATAAATAAATAAATAAATAAATAAGGTGGCGCAACAACTTGTGGAGAACTAGGGCCTAGTGATTAGCAACTCTCAACCATTCCTGTGTGCGTGTTGTTTCGTAAGAATGGACGGGACCTACAGTTTATGGCCGAGTCCGAACGTCTAAATGAGAAGCACTTTTTCATAACAAGTATACTCTTGGAAGATTTGTCAGTTCCTCGCAAGAGGCAGTATCTCGGATAAAACATTCCTGTTTTTAGGTGGCACGGTTGGGAATCGAACCCACACCTTCGGCATGACAGTCCTACGCACTAACCATCATGCCACGAGGTTCTACAACTCTGGAGAAAAACTTATAATGCAATCGTACACTGAAGAGTCACCAGATTTTAAAGCAATACAAAATTATATCCATGAAAATACACGTGATGATAACATGTGATGAAAAGGACGAAACGTCAACTGAAGATTCGGACAAAGAGCTTCCCAAATATGTAAACGGCATTCAGTTGAAGATTCAACCGATTCCAATTTTCGGAAAAATTGGAAAGCTGAAATCCAAAACGAAGTTGGAAAGGTGTTACGAAAAGAAGAAGACTTCAGAAATAAGCCGCGTTTTTCAGCTCAAATTGCACAACATTTGAGTTCAAACATTGACAACCTTTTTGGGAAATGTTTTTCAAAAGCCGAATTACAGCAACCATAGCGCTGCAATCGAAGGAGAGTTCAACTTAATTAGAACTAATAACCTGAACTAAGAGTCTTTAAGAGTGGATTTGCTAGTGGAAACTTTAATAAAACAGGATAAAGGTCGATAAGATGTTCTTATCTTTGACGCAGATAAAAAAAAAAAAGTGATGAATCGGCAAAACACATATACAAAGTTCCACACCACAACCCTCTATCATCAATGACAAGGAGAATTCTGAAGAGAATCCAGGGAAACGCCGAATAAGTTCACCGATGCTCAAGGAATTAGCCCTCGAAGCCAATACAAATTTTAAAACATGTTCGAGGAAAAACTTCCCTGACGGTTCGCATACTTGTATTTTATGTTCTGGAAAGGTAAATATATTGCAAGAATGCTCCGTATCGGAGCCGTATCGACGAAGAAAGTTATGGTGAGCGCAGATTGTGTGTTACCTGTTCTTAAGATAGTTTGGTGCTAATAAAGAAGGCGTGAAAGAAGCGATGACTTTCGAAAAGCACAAATCTATACCTGTTTGGAGTTCACAACACTGGAAAAAGGCAAAGTATCGCTCCATTAAACTTGCGCTTTCAATAGCATCTTCCAAGTTTTTGGCCTCTGCAACGAATAACGATCAAAAATCAATTCAATCATTCATTGAAAACAACAAGGAACTGAATGATATTTTTCAGCCGCAATAGGGCAAATATTCGTGTGAGACTTTTGGGTATAAGGCTGAATAAAGAAGGAATCACAAGTATCAATTGTGCAATTAATAATGGGCACCTCTTCATGTTGCTCTTCTCTTGGACCCTAGTTTCGTTCAGACATCTGAGTGTGTAGGAGGGTGTTAAAGAGACAGTTTAATTATGATGACTTCTATCAACCACTATGATTTTTGGAACAAATTTTAAGCAAAAAGCTTTGGAAAAAATTATTCCGAAGAAAGTTAGACCATAATCTGGCTGACAAGGAAAAGACATGGAAATTTGGGATATAGGTCGGAGCCCTCAGTTCTACAACTCTGCTCTGCAAGACGTACATTGCAAACACGTAGCGGAAAGAGATCTGTCCCGGATTATAAAAGAAGACGTCAAAAGAATGGGTGAAACAAACAAGAACCTAAACGAATACATATTAAGCTTTATGTATCAAAATCCACATTTTTCTTTACGAGAATTAAAACGTGGCTGGGCTTTTCCACTGTGATCGCGACGTCAATAACGTGGTCGTCTTAAGTTGGGAAAAGGAAGCATGATGGGGGTTGCTACAATTCAGGATTTACCTTTGAGTAGAAAAAAACGCTGGATATAGTTTTTTCTCGCTTGGAACTAGGCTGTTTATCGTATTCAAACTGTGTTTGAAAAGGTTGTCAGTTTGAATATGACCATCGACTCACTTGCAAATATAAACCTACCATGACCCAACTAACAATTTAACTTGTTTAAGTGTTAATATCTACAAACTGTTTTCTGGCTTGTATAGTAACTTAAACAGACCTTATGCAAATCATTTTGGCTGACATTAAACAAGCTATTTGATTCCCTTAAAACCTGTCATCACTAGTGCAATACAATCAAATAGCTTCCGATCAACGGTGTAATAAGGCCTTAAAAAGGCAAAATATTGCTCTAATAAACAAGTTATTATACGAAAGCAAATGGCTTGTATAATAAGACCTTTGATTTGAAAGGCCATATATAAACTTTGCATTAAGGCCTTATAAAAGTCCCTCATTGCAGTTGTAATGTAAAAAAATTTGTTTGCTTTCAATTATTTGAGTTAGTACTTATTAATTTTATTTTATCGGTTTATTTTCTCCACAGGGGGCTTGAACTGCGTTTTTTTTTTTGTTTTTGTGTGAAGAATTTTATTTTATATGAAAAAATGTTACTTACCTACATGACTTTTCCGAAGTTTGAACTCACGTCCTTCCGATCCAGAGCGCTACCCACTATAGGTACGGTGACCATCCGTCCTCTTTTTAAGAGGATAGTCCTCTTTTTCGGAGTCTTGTCCTCTATATTTTATTATATTAAAGAGGACAGAAAATTGTCCCCCTTTTATTGAATTGTCCTCCAAATGTCCTCCTTTTATCTTTCAGACCATTTTTCTAAGACTGAAACCGTATCAAGTATCTACTTTTTTCATTACTTGACTAATTGAACACATTACTTTATGACAGCACTAGTTTGAATGTAAACGCTTTTTCCATGTACTAGAATTTGGAAAAGATCTAGAAATAAATAGTGACGAATTATTTGGCTAGATTTGTTTAGTCAAACGATACGTCAATGAAGAACAAATTAAAAAATGGATAATTGGTTACCAGATAAGAAAATTTTATAAAGAACTTGTGAAAGTCTATTCTAGCCAGTAAAATTGTCGCTATTATTTTTAACTTGAAATGCCCTGACCGAAAGAGTGTTTTCAAACTCAAAACATATTTAGGCACTGTTTCAGCCCTATTTATAAAACGTGCTCGGATATCTTCTAATTCACAATTCAACTAAAATTCTGATCAAAAGTTAACTACCTAACTTTTGATCAGAATTTTAGAATTTTACTAATATAAATTTTGTAATAATAAAGATATAAACTGCTAATCTACGTTAAGTTCTATATCTTACCGAAAATCTAGACTCTAGTACAAACAACAACAATTCTGATGTTATCAAAGAGTATTTATTAAAGTGCACATATTTGGGGTTGTAAATATAGTTTTTGTCACCACGGTCTGTTTCCTTTTATAATTATAATTCGTTCTTAAATTTAAGAACGTTTTTAAAAAGTTGTCCTCTTTTTTGACCCTGAAAAAATGGTCACCGTAACTATAGGCCATCTCCAATTCATATACAAATTTTAATGATTTTTTTCACGCTTACTCCACAGCCTGAACAATTTGCCAGCAATATATGAGTAGCAAAGGCCATGTTTGGATTTATAAAAAATTCAACACGAGATTTCAATCAATTCTTATATTACGATATACCTATTAGAGAACACTTAAACCCACTATACATTTAAAGATAAGTTAACTTCTTTATTGTCTGTACTTCTAAATAGCCTATATCGGAGGTACTGGAGCGATTTTCTTGAATCTCTGAATCTCATCATCATCGTGTCCTTTAACCCCGGCTGGGGCCTAGGGCGTCAACAAAACGTGTCCATCCTTCACGGTCTGCTGCAAGGTACTTTAGCTATGGCCAGTGGCGGATCCAGAGGGGGGGCTATAGGGGCTGAAGCCCCCCCCCCACACAGTCAATTCATACAATTAATTTAATAGCAAAATACAATACATTACAATGTTTCAATTTTGTGTTCGTTTTCAAACCTAAAATTTTTAAAAACACTTGATGAAACAAAGAATTATCCTTAAAATCAAAGATAATATAATATTTGTGATTTTTGTTTGTATTTAGTATTTACTAAAACAAGGTTGGGGCTGAAAAATTAGCATGAAAGTATGTTTTTTAAGCCCCTAAGGAAATTAAATGAAAAAACGAAGATGAGACTAAGCAATTCGAATATAAAAACGTAGGCTCTATTTATTCCAAGCCCTACAAGAGGGACAACAAATCAGATTTGGGGCGAACTAATTTACTTCTAAAATGTGTTTTTCCAAGCCCAAAGGGAATTGGAAAACATTGAGAATGGGGCTAGCAAATTAGCATGTTGGCATTGTTTTTTCACAAGCCTTAAGGAAATTCGACGAAGTTGGGGTTTTACAAAAGAACATGTATACATGTAAGATTGTAAGCTCTTGTTTTCCCAAGCTTAAAGGAAACTGAACGAAAGCACGATGTAGGGGCTAAACAATTGACCTACATGTTAACTGTGTTTTCTTTATGCCCCTAGGGAATTGGCCGAAATAATCGAAAAAATTCTGCGTTTTTGTTCTAGCCCGTATAGGAGCATTGGACGAAACAAACGAGGTGGTTCAGCAAATTTACATGTTCAATGCAATTGAGAAGCTTAAGGACAACACCTGATATTTTCATTTATTATTTTTTTTCAGAAGTTAAAAACCAAAATTCAGATATGTAAGTGTCTGTATTGAAAGAAAAATATTACGTTTTGCCTTGAAATTTCCTTTTCAGGTAAAATTTTGAGGAGAGCATGCCATTTTTTTTTTAGCTGAATGAACGAAAGCTAAGGATATCGATAGAGTTCATCATTAAGGATCCTATTGAATTTTATCACAAGAGAATTTGACCACAAGAGTCACCTTTTTTCCTAAATTCTTCAGGTGATATCTTTCGAGCTTAGCTCGACCCCGAGAAATTTAAGAGCTTATAACTATTAAAACTGTGTTTCCGGTGATAACGTTACATGAAATATTTTATAGCAGCCGGATCAAACAATTATTGTTTATTACAATAGGTGTGTTTAATGAATCTGTTCCGAACAGAAAATTACAGAAAAGATCAGAAAAATACAGGATTGTGTGTTCCATGAGTAAAAAACTTGCCCAAAACTGTTCTCCATTCTGTCACTTTGTGTTCAATGACGTTTTTCAGAACAGTTAAGATTTAAGAACAATGTTTCCTACACTTACTTTTGAGGTGGAGGAAGTGAGTAAGAAATGTCAAATTACCAGCTGATTTGTTTGTTTGGAATAATAATAATCTAAAATTTATCACAGGAGTAATTTTCTTATATTTTTGGACTTAACATGAAGAAAAAGACATAGAAGAATACAAAAAAGTGTGAATTGATACTAAATTTGAATTGAAAAGTAATGCAAACAAATAACAATTGAAATATTTTTAAATTTGAATTTGGACAGCTGAAAGCCAACAGTCAGTCCCGCCAATACAAAGCTGCTTTTCTGTTCTTTCTTGTTCTGACAGTTTTCACACACTTGTGCTGTTCTACCCTGTTCTGATCCAGTTTTTCTTCATTAAACACAACTAATAGGTCCTTGAAATTGAAACATAAGGTTTGTTATTCGAAGATATTTTGACGATTTCATATACGTTTCCTTAAAACAATGCAATTTTTCAAGTTTCTCTCTTGGTTTTCTTTAAAATAATAAATAAATAAAATAAATTAAATTGATAAAATTACAAATATTCAGTAAATTCTTATGATAAGAAATGGTACGATCATTCAAACAAAATGGCGTGGCTGTAAATGGCTTAAGCCAATATCAATAACATGTTTTAACTAAATTTTAACAACTTCTTATATTCATGAGATTTAAATAGACTTTACTTTGTTAAAATGAAAATCAAAACCGAGAAATATTCGATATAGCTAAAGAAAAAAAATTCTTTGAAATGGATGAGCAAATTTTGTATTCAAAGAACAGATGTCTTATGTGATATGCTCCACAAAAATGTTGTGTTAAAATAGAGCTAGCATTTTAGCTAGTGTTTTGAGAGAAATGTGGGAGCTAGAGGATTCAGTACGATCTGCGTACTGCCCAAATGTATAAATTCTACAAAAAACATTCAGTATAAAAAGAAAGACATTTGAATTGTCCTAACAACTTCTGGCACAGTGTAACGTTCTTGACATCTTTTAATCATCTACAGCTGCTCCTTTTCCAATCATAAAATTTTTCATTTGTTTTTTTTTTTTGCATTTAGAAGACTCTGCCAACTTGCCTACATTCTGAGAAAAGAAAATTAGGATTGAGAGAGATCGTGCCTTTTTTTAAATGATATGTCTAAAATAACAGCCTTGAGCCCCCCCCACAGCCAAATCCTGTATCCGCTACTGGCTATGGCCACGTCTTTCTCTGGGATTCTGCTTCCACTAAAACTGTTGGTTTCCATGTTGTTTTTGGTCTTCCAACCTGCCGTGCACCCTGAGGATTCCATTCAAAGGACTGCTTTGCAATTTCATCGCTTGGTTTCCTCAGTGTGTGGCCAATCCAACGCCATTTATGCTTTCTTATGTCGACGTCCAGCCGCTCTTGACTTGTCCTGCGCCACAGTTCATTTGATATTATTTGTGGCCAGCGAATCTTTAGGATGGGGCGAAGACAGCGATTCACAAAAGCCTGCAATTTCTTCGAAATGAAAGACGTGAATTTCCCGGTTTCACAACCATATAACAGCACAAATTTGACATTGGATTCGAAGAATCTCAACTTAGTGCGTAAGGAGATTTGACTTGATTTCCAGATTGGGGACAGAGTACCGAAGGCAGCACGAGCTTTATTTATTCTACTTTTAACGTCCAGATCCGTACCACCGTTTGCAGAGACAATACTGCCAAGGTAGTTAAACTGTTCCACTACTTCAACTGGCGTCTCCTGTAGAAAAATACGCTGCTGTGTGGAGCGACCTGTGAGCATTATTTTTGTCTTTTTGCTGTTTATTCTTAGACCACTCGACTCTCCCTTCACTTGCAGTGTTTGGCACATCCCGTTCAGCCCACTGATGTTATTTGCCAGTAGACATACATATGTCATCGGCATAGTCTAAATGACTGAGCTTTTCGAACGGTCTCCATTGAATGCCATTTCGCTCAGCTGTACCAACACTGTTCGTCAATACGTCGCCCATCGCCAGCAGGAAGAGAATTGGCGATAGAACATCCCCTTGTCTCACACCGTGTTGCTTTACGAAGGAGTCGGATAGCTGCCCATTGTGCAAAACAAAACACCTTGCGTTGTTGTAGGACTCTTTAATTATGGCAACAATTTTTGGTGGAATTCCTCTACCAAGCAACGATCTCCATATACATTCTCGTTTTACTCGATCAAAGGCCTTCTCAAAATCCACGAACATGAGGTAAAGCGGTGATTGAAATCCCATCGACTGCTCGATGACGATACGCAGGGTGTTGATATGGTCGACACACGATCGACCACTGCGGAAGCCAGCTTGATGCCTCTTGAGTGTAGACTCGATTCTATCCTTTATTCGCTCGAGAATGATGGTTGCCATTAGTTTTGGGAAAACGGACAAAACGGTGATACCACGCCAATTGTTGCAATTCTTTTGGTCACCTTTCTTTGGCAACTTAACAATCACACCATCCTTCCAATCCCTGGGATAGCTCTCGTTTTCCCATTCTAACGGCGGTTCGATGTCATTACACCTATAGGACCTGCGCATCTCGTTTAGTTGGGGCTCTTCAGCACTCTGCTCAACTGAATCCTCATTTAGCAGGGCACAAAAATGGTCCTTCCATCTACGAAGCTGATCCTCAATTGATACCAAAAGTGTGCCATCCACATCCATTACAGGATGATTGGTGTTGCTTTTTTTCCCGATAACATCTTTGACTATTTGGTACAATTCCCGGATATCTCCTCTTCTGGCAGCGATTTCCGCATTATCTGCGAGTCCATCTACCTTCACCCTCTTGTCACGTCTCACACAGCGATAGACCATCTTATGTGCAATGCGGTACTCTCTTCGCAAGTTAGCCTTTCGTTGAACATCTGCTTCGGCATTTATTTGGATTTTCAACGATTTGCGAAGTTCGATCTTATCCCAGAAGTCTTAGGATATCCAAAAGTCTCTACGTCTCGTTCGTTTGGGTACAGTTTCGGATCCAGCCTCCATAAATATACTTTTAATTTCACCCCACATCTCATCAATTGTTGAATGCTGGATTGCGTTTAATGACGAGGCTCTGTCGTAAAGGGTGGTGACATAGTTTCGACATATGTTGGGGTCATTTAAACCATTAGTAATTAATTTGGAGCTCCTTGCTGCATCCTACGCTGGTTTTTGTACGGCAGCGGTTCGTAGTTTGAGACTCATCAAAACCAAATGTTGGTCGCTTCCCACATCGGCATTTCTTATACTCCGGACATCACACATAGACTTCCTCCATCGCTGCTGAATCATGATATGATCAATTTGGTTTTCGGTTTGACCATCTGGATGCACCCAGGTAATTTTGTTGCACGTCTTTTGCTTAAATACAGTCCCACTTATCACAAGACGATTCGCGTTACAAAAGTCGACAAGGAAGTCACCATTTTCATTCCGTGACCCCAAGCCATTTTTTCCCATCACGCGTTCCAGTCCGTAATTGTCTGAAGCGACTTGGGCATTAAGGTCTATCATAACGACTATGATGTCGGCTCTCGGAACACTACTGTAAACCGAGTTAAGATGAGTGTAGAACGCGGTTTTGTCTTCCTCGGTCGCTTCATTTGTGGGGGCAAAGCACTGAATAATTGTGACGTTACGAATTTTTGAACGAAACCTTGCTGTCATTAATCTCGCAGAAATGGGCGCCCAGGAGATCAAACTTCGCCTCGCTTCTTCGTTCAACATAATTCCGACACCATGCAGTCTTTGGCCACCCTCTTTTTCATCTTCCCCGGAATACAGCATTCTCGTCTGTCCAGTGTCTGATCTGTATTCAGCTCTTCCTCTCCACTTAGTTTCGCTTATGCCCAGGATACTGATCTTTAGGCGAAGCATTTCACGCCCTGCTCGTATCTACCATCGCTGTACAAGGATCGAACGTTCCATGCTCTGATTTTCGTACGTAGGTATGCGGTAGCCAAAAGTAACATTTGCGCTTCTTGAAAGACTTCTTCTATTTGTCAACGATTCATTTATTGTTATGGCTACCATTTTATAAAAACTATGTTTATATTTTCTTACAGATGGCAACATTTGTGCATCTGTCAGAAGCAAATCAAATAGCTCACGAAAGAAGGCAATCATTTCTTAAAGTTTGTTACCTACCAACATTTTATTAAAACTATATATTTCCTTACAGAGGGCAACATCTGTCACAAGCAAAACAAAATTAATAGTTCAAGAAAAAAGACAAATTTGAATAGGTTTGCTTTTAATATTTTATTTCATCTTTCAAAAAAAAATTACAAAAAAATCAGAAAAACAAAACACAGTAGTTATAGATGATTTAATGTCGAATTCCTTACAATCATATCAGAACAGTTTTTTGGTTGGAAGATAGGTATTTGTAAAAATCAAATTTTTTTGGAGTTGTGTTTGTGTTGTACCATTTGATAGAAGAGAAACAAATAAACAAACTTATGCACATACAAACTCATAAAAAATATTCGGAAGTGCATTCACGTTTTTCGCGTAGTTCTGTTAAGCGTGGTACACATTATCAAACCTGAGTGTCAAGCGTGTTGGATATCAAACCTGCGTGAAAAGTTTCGCGTACACACTTATCAGTTATGTTGGGCGTCAGGCAAAGAAATTCCAATACTCTCAGAAAATTGTTTCTTTTTATTTTGGGGCTATTTCCGCCACGAATCGTGCTGATTCCTTTGTGCCTGCTTACACGTGAAGAACGAAAGTGTTCAGATGTGAAGAAAATTATTCTGCAGATTTTGTTCTCTTCTTTGTGTTTTTCGTATTTTCATAATGAAAGACACGATTTGATTGGTTGGATTGGATAGAAAAAGCAATACAAAAGAGAACGTCAATTTTCTACACCGAATATTTTCAAATATTTTTAAATATTTCATCCCCCTCCCTCTTCTGCAAGTTACCCCGCTCACCATCACAAATCGCAGAAAATGCTTGAATTTCTTCACATGTAATCAGGGACTTTTTTACATGACACACACGAGCTTTTTCTTATTTTGTTTGCACTTCTTGCACTGATTCGCTATAAAAAATCGTGTTTTCTTCCGTGAATGACGGCTCATGAATGAAATTGTGTACACATCATCGACCAACCACCCAACAAACCAAGGGTTGTCACGCAGTATCAAAAAATTTTGTGAGCAGGCAGTTCTGAGTGTCAAACCATCATTCAGCGTGTACACATTGTCAGTTCGGTTTGATATCCAACATGGCTGACACTCAGGTTTGATAATGTGTACCACGCTTTAGATTAAAAACAAATACATTTAAGTAGGCTACACACTGTCATTTTTTCACATCATTTCAGCTGGAATGTGTAACGGTATCTGCTGTTCCCATCCGATAAAAGCGATGGTTTGCTTTCCCATTGCTCCCCCAGGACCACAGGATCCCCTGAGCAGAACCTTGGAACGTCGGATGGGTTGTCCAACTAACATTGTACACCCTGGCATGCTTGTATCACCATATGACCAGCTCGTCGGTGGGGTGGGTACTTGTACATGTTGTTGGACCACCGAACATATCTCATGCCAATTCAAATCAATTATAAAAGAAATCAAAACAAGAACTACCTATAGCGCGAAAATATGGTATATTTCCGAGAAATTGTTAAGAAGGGAAACCCGAGATGTTAAAGGGCCCCTGAGTGTAACCCTCCCTCCGTTTTCTAAAATAAATTAGGAAAACTCCATGGTCATTGAGCCACTCGATGATACGTACAATGACCCCTAATGTAAAGGTGAGACAATTTCTAAGAACTATCTCCTATACTTGCATTGCGTCGCACCATTGCTTCATTACCCCCCCTCTGCACTCAACAAAAAAAATCACTCCATTACCCAATCAAACTTTACCAAATCGAATAATAATATGTTTTGTTTATACTTTGTCTCATTTGAATATAATGATTTTATTCAACAAAAGGTAAAAATCAAATCAAATTAAATATAAAAATAATAATAATCAAATAAAAATCAAATAAAAAAAAGGACAAAGTCATCTCATCTTTCAAGATAAAAGAAAATCAACTATGAATTGTTATCGAAACAACAACCAATAAATATATGTATATTTGAGTTAACAAAACCTAAAACGTTCATCAGAACTCGAGTTTGAGTGAAAAGAAACTAATTACTCTGCTTATCAGATCGATAGCTTAATCAATTTTAAATCTTAGACAGTTGTCTCTTTCTCACAATATTTAAATTAATTTCACATCAACAAAATTTCTTTTCACTCAATCTCTTTCCTTTTTTTTTTGTTTTAACTCACTCAAAATGTTAAAATATTTTAACGATCTTCTGATAATGACATTTAAGTTATAGGATGCAGATAGATTTAGACGGTGTCCACATTGGGTATGAAAAAGTGGATTTTTAATGACTTTTCAGTATTCACATCTCACTTCAATGAAGGAGTGGGAGCGAGATATGAATACTGAAAAGTCATTAAAAATCCACTTTTTCATACCCAATGTGGACACCGTCTTAAGGATTGTATCCTTTCATTATCCTCGTTAGGATTATCACTCTTCGTTCAAATAAGGTTATGTTCGTATTTTATATCAAATGTAGAAAAAAGAAACTTACCGAACTCCAGAAAGATGATGTGCACAGCAGCTTTGATGGAAGTTAGACACCAATTTGTGTACGTTGCTATTTGGAAATAAACAAAACCTTAAAATTGAACGCTGATTGATGCACAAGCAGTAATATGATGAGTGACTGGATCGATTATTGTTTTACGTTAAATGAATTAATTATCATTGATTGCAGCTACTGAGACATTTATCTTATTAGTTTTAGGATGAAGTAGATTAAAGATGATGAAAATTAACTATGATGAAAATTAAAGATGATTCGGCGTGATGAGACTAGGTGATAGATTGCTGACGTAGTTTAATAAAACTGAGTTTGTTTGCTTCGCAGGAGGATTCAAACCAAACCACGATGAGGATAAGGCCGGTGCTTGCGCACGGCCTTGATTTTATTCGTGGTGTCTGGTGAAGTACTGATGTGCTTAAGCTTTCACGAATGAAGAAGCTTATGATGAAAGCTTCGAATAAATTGATCTTGTCAATTATCGTAAGACATTCTAATAAAAGAAAACAATTGCGTAAATGATAGGGTTTTGAGAACAAAAAAAAAAGATTAGAGAATGGATCTATTGAGGATCACTTACCAGTTATATAAGAACAGTGTGTTCTGGGAATTTGCACTTTGATCTCAAATCAACAAAAAAACGAGTCTGTTTTTCTGATCTGCCACTGGTTATGTGCTATTACGATGATCTTGAGGAAAGTAGCGTTCGCAGAATAACGATCGTCAACGGAGACTTTCTTGACAACAGAAATCAAGGTCAAAGTCTACTTATAGATCGCTTTGTGGTGGTCTGTTTGATGATTTTTGATACTGATTGCAGTGATCGGGTTTTGACTTTAGATTTGTTTCGGTTTTGGTGCTGGTGAGGTGGTTGCTATCGGGGAACGTTATCAACCACGAAGCACGTTCATAACCAAACTGAGGATTCGGATTCTCTTTAAGAAATTCCTATGATCACATGGCACATAAGTCATATTAAATGATCTCTTTAAAAAAAAAAAAATTGATTTACCTGGGGAGTTTTACTTTTTAAGTTAAAAACTATCGCGTACGTATAGTTTATCTCGACTTAATTAGGGCGTGGTAGTTAATTTTCGGTCTTTTTTTGATAGACTACCATGTGCGGCGAGAGATGGATTGGAAAAGAACGATTGTCGGAAATGGAAATGATATTTAGCGCAAAGAAAAAATTTATGACAGATGTGATGCAACTTCGAAAGTTCGAAATGTCGTATGTGCATACAGAATTCCGTGCGTAGGTTAGCACTTCTGTTCTGTTCGGACTACTGTGGACGCATTCAATGATCCAGAGAGATTGATCAACATGAATTTATTTGAACTGTCCCTCGGTCCACACACAACATTTAAATTTCTTGTCCACCAGGACATGAAGTTGAAATGGAAAAAGGACAATTTCTTTTTATGAAAATCGACCCACGCGTTTTTTCTTTTGTTCATTTGGTTATACCAACATTGTTAAGATTCTATAATCGAAGGTCCTTGGCATGAATGATACCTAAGGAATTTCCATTCATGTCTTCTAGTTCAAATAAGTTGTTACTCACAAGTTTTTTTATTTTTGCTTGCACGAACTTGGGGCATAACTTTGCGTTACGTTTCTTAGACTTATCGCTAAGAATAAAATTTCGTTTTAACACAACTTGGCCGACACTAAACTTACAAGCTTTGCTTCGAGTGTTATAAGTTTTTGCATAAACTTTATGAACCTGCGCCAAGGATTCTTTAATGCGGCTATGTACCATGTCATTTTGACGGGTTTTGGTAAAATTTCAAATTCTGAGTTGTTGAGCCCATTCAACTTTTTCATAAGTACATAGTCTGAGCCATGCTCTATTTTGCATTGTCCGAACAATGCTTCATGAGGCGACATGCCAATCGCTGAATGAACTGCTGACCTCAAAGCACTTAATATTTGCACTAGGTGTTTATCCCAGTTTGATTGCTCTGCGCCTATATACGATCTGATTGATGCCAAGATGGAGCGATTGACACGCTCACTAGCATTCGCTTGTGGGGCATATGAGGCCGTCCTGATATGCTTTGTGCCATATGACTCTAGAAATCTGGTAAATTCCTTGCCGATGAATTGTTTTCCATTATCGGACAAGAGTGACTCAGGAACTCCAAAAAGTGAAAAGACTTGAGTCTCTAAAAACTTGATTGCTTCGTCTGAAGTAGCTTTTCTTAATGGTTTCGCAAGGACAAATTTAGTAAATTGGTCGAGACAAACTATAATATGGCAATTTTCTTGTTTGGACCTCGGATAGGGACCGAGGAAGTCCACGTAAATATGTTGAAATGGCCTCTCTACAATAAAAGATTGTCCCATGGGCGGTCGTAGGATAGAATTGGGAGCCTTGGACATTTTACAAACGATGCATTCTCCAATGAACGATTTTACTTGAGCCGCCATATTAGGCCAGTAAAATCGCTCTCGAAGTCTATACAACGTTTTCGTGACCCCACCATGCGAAGCTCTAGGAGGATCATGAGCCAGTTGGACTAAGCAGCTGGTTAGCGCGCTGGGAATCCAGAGTTTCCAGACACAGTCATCTTCTCTAGGATCCCCTGTGCAATGTCTGACCTTCTTGTATACAAAACCTTCTGAAACTTGAAGGTCAGGTAGCTGGGTTTGATTTTGCTCAACAGTCTCGATCAACCTCATATACTCACCCGACTTAAATGCCGGATCAGCTAGGTTGACCTGTAGAACATCGGAGGGGTTCACAGCACTTGTGATTGATGCAATTTCGTCTGCCGCATATACTCGTGAGAGTGCATCTGGTGCCACATTTTGTGTACCCTTTCGATGCTCAATGACAAGAGAATCTTTGGAGTCTTAAGCTCCAGCGCGCTAATCTTCCACTCAAATCTTTCTGACTCATAAGCCACCTGAGACTCGAATGGTCGGTAACGATTGTAAAGTTATGTCCTTCAACATATGGGCGGAACTTCTCGACGCCTAACACGGCAGCTAAACATTCGAGCTCCGTAACGCTATAATTACGTTGAGCTTGGTTTAGTTTGTACGAATAATAGTATATCGGTTTTTCTGAACCATTTTCATCAAGTTGACTTAACACACAACCAACGCCGGTCGATGAGGCGTCACATAGAATGATGAAAGGTTTTTCAAAGTTAGGATTAATCAAAACTGGGGCTGTTGTCAGTGCCAACTTTAGCTCTTCGAAAGCCTTGAGGGCTTCGGGGGAAAATTCAAAATGTTTATGTTTTTTTAAAGTATCCGTTATAGGAGCGGATAGAGAGGAATAATTAGGCACAAATCGCCTGTACCAACCGGCCAAACCTAGAAACCTTCGAACCTGTTTTGGGGTTTTCGGTACAGGGAAGTCTTGAATAGCGGATACCTTGTCTGGGTCGGTTTTAACACATCCTCCTCCAACTATAAATCCTAAGTAACGGAGTTCTTTAAAACAAAATCGGGATTTTTCTAGATTGATCGTTAATCCAGCCTTTCGTAAAAGTGAAGCAAGAGTACGTAGAATTGCAAGGTGCTTTTCAAACGTATCTGAGACGATCAGCAGATCATCTAAATAGACAAAAATATTTTGTTTCAATTCATTTGGAACCACTTTGTCCATAAGTCTGCATAAGCGTTGAGCAGCGTTGCAGAGGCCAAAGGGCATAACCTTGAAGTGATATAGGGGTCTACCGGGCACACTAAACGCTGTCTTTTCCCGTGCAGATTCCGCCAGAGGAATCTGCCAAAATGCGTCCTTAAGATCCACACTACTGATGTAGTGTGTATCCGCTTGACGACTTAACAGATTCTCTATATGAGGAAATGGATAGGCGTCATTTTTCGTTGCTTTTGTTGAGTTTCCTGGAGTCGAGGCATAAGCGATTTTTCCCGGGCTTACGCACCAAGACAACAGGGGAACTCCAAGCACTTTCGCTTTCCTCAATTTCGTCTAATGCCAACATCCTATCCAATTCCTCATACATTAGCTTTTGGATTGCTGGCGACACGGGATAGTGTCGTTGCTTAATGGGCTCGGTTTCACCCGTGTTTATTGTATGTTCTTCCAATGTAGTCCGTCCAAGCCCTTCTTTGGCATAGGACGGAAACATTCGTATAACATCTTCAATATCCTTAGTTTGATCAGCTGAAAGCTCATGTGCATTTGAATCGCATTTCCGAAGTGGTAGAGGACAAATTTCAGAAACAATTTGAGGGGCAATCTCAAAGAGTTTCCAAAAGTTGACCCCTAGATACAACTCTTGTTCTAGAGATGGAACTAGATACATTTTAATCGGTTTCGTAATTTTCTTATAAGTTATTTCAGTGTTTAGTTCACCAACAATTTGTTGTGGCTGTCCGCTTGCAGTTCTTACATTCGAATTGAAATTTTTAAAGGAGATTCCATGATCTTTAAGAAGCTGCAAGCATCCCGTCCCTAAACAACTGATGCTCGCCCCACTGTCCAGAAGACCGAGCATTGTCTTTCCGAAGATGGACACGCTGGCATAGGGCCTGGGATCTTCGTTATCCGAAAATGTAGTTGCGCAAATTTGTTGATGGGTTTCACGCTTGTTTTTAAAACGGTTCCAAAGCTTTTGAATCCGAGGAGATAAAATTCTATCCCGAGTTTCATAATATTTACGAATTCGTTCATGAAGTGGAATGGGGTTAGTAAATGGCGGTTGAGGCTTATCACCTATGAAGGTGTCTCGTTTCAAAATTCTAATCTGAGTTTGTTCTATGTCGCTTGCTGAGGATTTTGAAAATTCATGTAATTTGGTCGAATCTGGTGTTTTTGGATCGTCTGGTAAAAGGGTTAAGTCAGGTTTTAATGAGCTTGAATTTGAAGCATTTACATTTTTGCCGGATCTGTTTTCGGAGGACAAACCTCTCCGGTATTCGAATTGCCCCGTTTCCGGTTTCCCAAACATTTTGTGCATTTAGGAGTTGTAGTGTTTTCTGCGCCACATTTGTAGCAGAACAAATTTCGTTGTGGATCAGGACATTGTACGAAAGAGTGACCTTTGCTCTTACAATTCCAGCAAGTATAGTTTGAAAAGTTTTGCTGGGCTTGTGAAGTATTCAAAGCATCGATATCGAATAAATCCTCTTCAGGCAAAACGCTTTCCAACTCGCTAACTTGCTTCCTAGCACTGTTTTGCATACAGGGTTTTGTTCGAAAAGTTTCATTCTGGTTTTGGGCATGTTTTTCAATAGATCTACATACATATACCATTTCAGCCAAACTCGTTGTATTAAATGTTATGAGAAGTTCACCAGTTCTTCTCTTAACGTTTTGCTTTATAAGGTCAATCAACTCTCTACGTGATTTCGGACAGTGAAGACGAGCATTCATTACGAGAATGGCATTGTAGAAATCATCGAAACTCTCACTTGCACCCTGGCGACGATCGAACATTTTTCGTGAAAGTTCCGAATCTGTCTCAATGCTTCGGTATTGCTCAATGAGAGCAAACTCCAAATTTGTCCAATTTGCATTAGGATTTGTTTTCAAAAAGGTCCAAAACCAGCTCTCTACAGTCCCAGTCACAAATAAGTGAAAGTGGAGGAATAGATCATCCCAAGAAACATTGTAGCTGGCTTTGAGTCTTTTAAGACGAAAAATAAAATCATCTACTGTCATACGGACGTTATCGAATTTCAAACCCCATTTGTGGAATTCAAGAGATCGATTAGTACTACTTCGAGAAACATTATGGCTCCCATTGGGAGTTTGGGCATTCAGATTGAGATCTTCCATCTGATTCAAAAAGTTTCGAGCATTTTCGCTCAGTTGATGACATTCAAGATTTTCGGTTTGTCTGGGTGGTTGGTGAGCAGTACTGTGTTCTTCAGGGCGAGGTAAAGCATGAAAAGATTGCCCTGCAACTGGTGGAGTTGTCGCTCTTAAGGTGTCGCGGATGGTATTTACGACTTCTTCCCTTATTTTTAATCTTTCTTCTTCGTATTCAACTTTTCTAGCTCTTAAATCTTCTGCCCTACTTAAGCCAATTGTGGCATGAACTATGTTTGTGATGTATCTTTGTAAAGTTTCGTTTAAGGCTTCAACTTGTTCTGGGGGATCCATATTCGGACCATTCTGACCATCTGTAGGAAGCTCTTGTTCTTGTGGTTCTTCATTTCTATCTTCCGGTAAGTTAGTTGTAAGGGAACCCGTTCCTGTAATTCGAGTTGTCCTTTGAGGATTCGCCTTCTCCTTAGACTTGTCTCGTTTGGGTGCCATTTTTTGGCGTACAAAAAAATTTTAAAACTAGTGTTTATGTATGTAGACTGTAAGGTCTTAAATTTCAAAAGCTATAACCTGTGAGGTGATTCAAATTCAAGGTAATCTTATAAAATTTCGAAAGCCAATAGCTTTTTTCTTCAAAATATAACAGAAGTTTAGGTCTGAGTACAAAGTTCATTATGTGCTTGGGGAAGTAATGGGTAAAGTGCTTCTGGCGACGACGCTGTTGATCAACAAAATCTAAGAAATTTTTGCTATGAAATAATTATTCAAATCATAATAAAACAAATGATTTATCGCATCGAGGAAACGGGTTCTATGACCTTAATGTTCCTAGGTCGTAAACCTTCGAATAAAAATTATTATTGTAAAATTATTATTGGGTAACAATAGGACTTGTGATGAAATGAAGTGAGGCTTTTAATATACAACTTGCAATGGTATTTACTTAATCGTTAATCAGAAACCTGGGATGCAACAGACGGAGAAAAATTGCTAGGAACTGATCACTCCCGGTCATCCAGAAGACTGAACAAACGAACGGCTGAACTTTAAGTAAAAATTGGAAAAAAAATCACTGCATCGGTCGGAGATGTTGTATCCGGTACATAAAATCTCCCGGTCAGTGACTAAATCAATCAATACTTTGTGTTTAATTTATGAACAAAAATCATCGCTTCACAAAGTATGATTCAAGGACCATAACTTTGGAACGAGCTTTAATGTTCAAAAGAAAAATTATTTAAGAAACAAATCTTAAAAAAAATGTTTAAGTTAAAGCGAAATAAATAAGCAATACATTTTGCAATTGTATACCAAAAAAAAAATCTTTGGTTTCAAATTTTAAAGTTACTCTGAGCCCCACCCGTTGGGCGCCACCTGTGTAACGGTATCTGCTGTTCCCATCCGATAAAAGCGATGGTTTGCTTTCCCATTGCTCCCCCAGGACCACAGGATCCCCTGAGCAGAACCTTGGAACGTCGGATGGGTTGTCCAACTAACATTGTACACCCTGGCATGCTTGTATCACCATATGACCAGCTCGTCGGTGGGGTGGGTACTTGTACATGTTGTTGGACCACCGAACATATCTCATGCCAATTCAAATCAATTATAAAAGAAATCAAAACAAGAACTACCTATAGCGCGAAAATATGGTATATTTCCGAGAAATTGTTAAGAAGGGAAACCCGAGATGTTAAAGGGCCCCTGAGTGTAACCCTCCCTCCGTTTTCTAAAATAAATTAGAAAAACTCCATGGTCATTGAGCCACTCGATGATACGTACAATGACCCCTAATGTAAAGGTGAGACAATTTCTAAGAACTATCTCCTATACTTGCATTGCGTCGCACCATTGCTTCATTACCCCCCCCTCTGCACTCAACAAAAAAAATCACTCCATTACCCAATCAAACTATACCAAATCGAATAATAATATGTTTTGTTTATACTTTGTCTCATTTGAATATAATGATTTTATTCAACAAAAGGTAAAAATCAAATCAAATTAAATATAAAAATAATAATAATCAAATAAAAATCAAATAAAAAAAAGGACAAAGTCATCTCATCATTCAAGATAAAAGAAAATCAACTATGAATTGTTATCGAAGCAACAACCAATAAATATTATGTATATTTGAGTTAACAAAACCTAAAACGTTCATCAGAACTCGAGTTTGAGTGAAAAGAAACTAATTACTCTGCTTATCAGATCGATAGCTTAATCAATTTTAAATCTTAGACAGTTGTCTCTTTCTCACAATATTTAAATTAATTTCACATCAACAAAATTTCTTTTCACTCAATCTCTTTCCTTTTTTTTTTGTTTTAACTCACTCAAAATGTTAAAATATTTTAACGATCTTCTGATAATGACATTTAAGTTATAGGATGCAGATAGATTTAAGGATTGTATCCTTTCATTATCCTCGTTAGGATTATCACTCTTCGTTCAAATAAGGTTATGTTCGTATTTTATATCAAATGTAGAAAAGGAAACTTACCGAACTCCAGAAAGATGATGTGCACAGCAGCTTTGATGGAAGTTGGACACCAATTTGTGTACGTTGCTATTTGGAAATAAACAAAACCTTAAAATTGAACGCTGATTGATGCACAAGCAGTAATATGATGAGTGACTGGATCGATTATTGTTTTACGTTAAATGAATTAATTATCATTGATTGCAGCTACTGAGACATTTATCTTATTAGTTTTAGGATGAAGTAGATTAAAGATGATGAAAATTTACTATGATGAAAATTAAAGATGATTCGGCGTGATGAGACTAGGTGATAGATTGCTGACGTAGTTTAATAAAACTGAGTTTGTTTGCTTCGCAGGAGGATTCAAACCAAACCACGATGAGGATAAGGCCGGTGCTTGCGCACGGCCTTGATTTTATTCTTGGTGTCTGGTGAAGTACTGATGTGCTTAAGCTTTCACGAATGAAGAAGCTTATGATTTTTTTTTTTTTTTAGACTAGTTAGATTTTTATTAAGTAACATCATAGATACAATACAATTTTCTATTTACAAAAATCATAAAGCATGGCTGTGCCGTCTGCCTGATTGACAACATATATATTTAAACATTATAAGCTTTTTTTACATTTTCGTATAAACATGGTTTTTTTTAACATTGACATTATAGATAAAATAGAATGAATAATTTTTGTTCCAATTAAGAAATTACAATTCGTATGGATATTTAAAAATTTTCGTTTAATATTTGTTCTCTGTAGGCTAACGAAATCTTGCAATACGTGTACAAACTTGATACAATAGCTTCGTTTAATAAGTTTAAGACACTTTCTTCTGATAGGAAGTCACTTCCGAATACATGTCGCCTTGTTTCCCGTAGCACTGGACATCTTCCAAGAAAATGAAATATGTCTTCTCTTTCTTTCATGTTGCAAATTTCACATAGTATTGGAAGTTCATCTCTGTGTGGGATAAAATTTAGACTAAGGAGCTCTCCGCGCAGTTTTGCCACCATAGATATTTCTTCAATTTTGTTTTCATCTCGAAAATAGTTTTGTGGTCCTAAGTTGTGGTTCAATCGACTGTAAATTCCCCTGTGTAGTGAGTTGGCTGCTTCAGCTTCAAATCTACTTCTATACTGCTCATCTATTTTTGCCACTAGGTTGTATAATATTTCCTTTGCATCATTCAGCTCAGGATGATCTAGATTAATATTTAACCCACAGCTATTGCCTAGCTCCAACCACTCACCATACCAGCTATTCCGACTGTTTATTGCTTGAAGTACAGCTTTTTTTGTTAAACGCTCATTCGGTAAGCTCAAAACTCTTAAAATATAATCTATCTGCAGTTTTAACGTTTTGATGAACAAAGGTGACAATCCGGTTTCCAACATAAGTAGGTAGTTTGGTGCATTTTGTGGCAGTCTAAACAATCTTTTAATAAAAAATCTGAGCAGTTTTTCAACCGTATCATAGCTTCTGTGCCCCCATGTTTGTGCCGCGTAAAATAAGATGGATTCAGAAGAAGAAGCTTATGATGAAAGCTTCGAATAAATTGATCTTGTCAATTATCGTAAGACATTCTAATAAAAGAAAACAATTGCGTAAATGATAGGGTTTTGAGAACAAAAAAAAAAGATTAGAGAATGGAATGGAGAGCTAAAACCAGGTCGAACTTAAACCGAGACCATCAGCAACCTCAACCTCAAGCACCAACTAAAACACCCGTCGATAGGAGAAATAAGGCAAAGAAACCGATATCAGAAAAGCTACTCACTTCCGCACCACCACCGAATGTGAATTCGCCAAAAACAAGTAAATCTGACGTTTCTAAGCGAAACTCTCCGAAAGTGAATCAACTGAGGCAACCCCAAGGAAACACGGCACTGATTCTCCTGGAACTTCAACTGTGTTACAACCTAACCAACACCAATTAATCACTCCCGTTAAATCATTGTTCTGTCAAGAAACTCTTCATACCGAATTAGCAAAACAAACCGAAAATATAATTGCAACTTTCAGGGAAGAGTTAGAAAAAATTCGAAATGAATTACTAAGGAAAGTTCATGACATGGAAAAACAATTAAACGATCACGTTAATAACATTAGCTAAGCCATATCGAATCTGACTCAGAGGACCGAAACTATTGAAAATAATGTGGATAATTTAGTTAAGAAGGAAATTTCGCAGTTAAGGAAGCGTTGTGACGTTCTGGAGAAGAAAGAATATCTGACTGACGCTGTTATCTTTGGTATTCCTAAGCTTTTGAATGAGAACCTGCATAACATTTTCGACAAGCTTTGCAACTCGATTGACTTACCACCCCCCGCTTTGAAGAGCATTTTTCGAACAACAGCCCGTAATCAAAATGACGACCCTCCAGTCATCCTCCAATTCAACAGTGTGGGTGAGAGAAGTACCATGTTAAAGGCACTTGCAAGCTATCGCAAGAAATCAAAGCGGCCGATCTCGTTGCATGATCTCGGATTAATCCCTTGAACAGAATGAACGTAGCTGCAGCTGGTAGCAAGAGTTGAATTTAGTTTAACTTCTGCTACACCATACATTCCTTGCTACATTTACAGCTTCTCATTGTGGCACTGTATACTATTTTTGTATCTTTCTACTTTGACAGTGCTACACGCGACAACTACAGCTACACCATTCTGTTCGGCCAGTAAATTTTAATGCCAGCGTCTTTGTGAACGAGAGCTTGTCACAAAAAAATCGAACTCTTCTTCAACACGCAGTGAGCATGAAAAAGAAAAAGCAATTATTCTCTGTGTACACACACCTTGGTTCTGTGCTCGTCAAATTAACTGAGAACGGGAGAAGCTTGGCTATTGATGACCTCGACAGTTTAAATGCTGCCGCGATGAGATGTCAGCAGAGAGAAGATCAAACAACAACAGCACATCATACTCAAGCTGCATAATTTTATTTACTATAAGTACTGTAATTTTTCTTTTCTTTTCCTTTCTCTTTTTTATTTTTATTTTCTTTTTTTATAATTTAACTTGTTTCATTCTCTTAATTTATTTTTTATTATTGGTCAAACGTTAGAGTTTATTTTGAACAGCGAATTTTCTCTTAAAGTCCCTTTTTATTTTTTTTTTGTTTTTACACATATAACGTGTTATTGATGCTCTGATACATACCCAATCCCATTAGAAAAAAAAATATCAATGGAATCAGATGTTTATGGTAATGAGTTTAGTGTGGGTGATATGGATGAAAACTTATTTCAAATGATTCGGGTTTTACGTTCGCGGAAAAAAGGTTTACACATATGCCATCTCAATGCGCAAAGTTTGCATCCAAAACTCGACGAATTTCGGTGGTTGTTCACTAACTCTCAGGTTGACGTCATATGTATATCTGAAACTTGGTTTTCCTGTGAATTTCCAAATTCTGTGTTTGATGTTGAGGGTTACAGGCTTATTCGTAAAGATAGAATTAATCGGGTAGGCGGGGGTGTGGCGGTTTATTTGCGAAACGGATTGGGTCATCAGGAAATTTGCAGGTCAGATGCAAATTGTGCCATTGATTACTTGTTTCTTAAGATAATTTGTGGATTGGAGAGTATTTTGCTTGGGGTGATTTATAGGCCAAACAAAAACATAGATATTTCTCCGGTTATTTACTCTTTAGAAAGATTTTCTTTTATCGCTCCAAACATAGTTGTGTGTGGAGATATTAATTGCAACTTGCTAAATACTCGTTCCTCCGCTTCTTTAATTGATAAATTTAAAAGTTTGAATCTTTTGCCTGTAAATGCGTCGACGGCAACTCACTTTGCAAATAATCAAACCCCCACTCTTCTTGACGTGTTCTTTGTTGGCAATGCCGAGAAAAGCCTATTTTACAACCAACTTTCCGCGTCAGGTTTCTCTAAACATGACTTAATATATTTAACCTACGATATACAATTTGATTTAGCAGAAACTATTATAAGTTATAGGGATTTTCAGGCGATTGATTATGAGAATCTGCAATATGACGTTGAGAATATAACGTGGGAACAAATTTATCAAATGCAGTCTATAAACCAACAGGTAGAGTTTCTGCAGGGTCATTTGTATGAGCTCTATGGTTGTCATGTCCCTCTTAAGTTCAAAAGGATTGCTTGTAGCTCTCCGCCTTGGCTGAATAGATCTATAACTGATTTAATTCGAAAACGAAATCTTATCTATAGTCGTTGGAAGCGCTTTAAACTTGATGTGTTTCATGAAAGATTTCGTTCTCTCCGTAATTTAGTTGTGCTTCGCATCAAAACAGCCAAACGACAGTACTACGAAAATGTATTGAATCCTGATAACCAATCCGGAAAAAATGTATGGCAACATTTGCGAAAACTAGGTAATGGTAAACGACTTATAGAGACTCCTTCTAATATAGATTGCAACCTACTCAACGCCCAGTTTGTGTCTGTATCCGATCCTTCAACAAATAATTCATCAAGTACTCATGGCTCAAAGCATTTCAAAACGATTGAAAATGCTAATGATTCTGAACAGTGTTTTTACTTTATTCATTTCACCGAAGAAGATATAGTAGAGGCTATTTTATCTATTAAGTCGAACGCGGTGGGAATAGATGAAGTAAATCCTAAATTTTTGAAAATTGTTCTGCCTCGAATCCTAAAATTTATAACTCATTTATTCAATTCTATATTAACTACTTGTGAGTATCCAAGACTATGGAAGAATGCCAAGATACTTCCAATTCCTAAGACAAAAAACTCTTCTAACCCTGAATACCGGCCTATTGCTATATTGCCATACCTGTCAAAAGTTTTCGAAAAGTTGATTTTAAAACAAATCCAAGCATACCTAAATACAAACCGCCTTTTAAGCTCAAACCAATCAGGTTTTCGAGAAAGCAGAAGTTGCAAAACTGCTCTTCTACTTGTTGTAGATGATATTCGAAGATCGATGGACACTAATTGTGCTACTTTTTTAACGTTGTTGGACATTTCCAAAGCGTTTGACACGGTTGATCACTTAACACTTTGTAAAAAGCTTAGAGATGATTTCGGTTTTTCTTCTTATGCAGTAAAACTTTTGCACTCATACTTAACCGATCGTCAGCAATGTGTGGCTGTGGGAAGCCAGTTGTCGTCATATCTTGCAGTCCCTGCAGGAGTGCCACAGGGTTCCATTCTTGGGCCGCTATTATTTTCGCTATATGTCAATGAAATTCCTCATCTAGTTAAGTCCTGCAACGTTCATATGTTCGCAGACGACGTCCAATTATACATATGCAGTCCGTTAGATGGCATAAGTAATACTATCAGCCATATAAATGAAGACCTAGAAATTATTCAGCAGTGGGCTCTAAAGCATAACCTTTCTCTCAACCCGGGGAAGTCAAAGACACTATGCATTTACAAACGCATTTTAGATACTTCAAGTTTTCCACCAGTTCGACTCGGTAGATCGACCATTGACTTATTGACTATGTGCATTCTGCCAGGAACCTGGGGATAATTTTCAACGAAACTTTAACTTGGACTGATCATGCAGCTACTACAATTGGTAAATTATATAGTGCTTTGCGCCTATTATGGTCAACCCAAAAGTATGTTCCTGTCAAAACTAAGATGTTGCTTGTCAAAGCAACATCAACAAAGTCATGTGAAGTTTTCTGTTGTGTTGACTCCTCAACAAGGCGAAAACTTAATGTCATATACAACAATCTTGCAAGATACATCTTCAATATAAGATATTTCGAGCATATTTCTAGTTACTCAAAACAAATAACGGGTCTGACTTTCGATAATCTCTTAAAGTTTAGGTCACTTATCCATTTACATGAAATTATGCAGTCTCGTCTCGATTTTATTGCCTGCAATCAGAGCGTACGTTTTTTGTCCATGCCACTCAATTATGGAACTCTTTACCAACAACGATCAGAAGCATCATACATTCAAAACCCGTCTTTTTAAACACTTGGCCAGTAATACTTAAGCAAAAAGAATAAAAAATGAATAAAGAATTAAAAAAAAAGAAAACTGCTAGATTTAATTTCTATTAACATAAACTTAAAATTAAATAATTATTATGTATATCTTGCTTTGTTAAACATTTTCGAACATTCTTAAATTTTGTAAAGCCTTCACTTATAATAAGATTGTAATCTTAATGTGAAATTGTCATTAATAAATACGAATACGAAGTATAGGGAAATACGAAGTATAGGGATCTATTGAGGATCACTTACCAGTTATATAAGAACAGTGTGTTCTGGGAATCTGCACTTTGATCTCAAATCAACAAAAAAAAAACGAGTCTGTTTTTCTGATCTGCCACTGGTTATGTGCTATTACGATGATCTTGAGGAAAGTAGCGTTCGCAGAATAACGATCGTCAACGGAGACTTTCTTGACAACAGAAATCAAGGTCAAAGTCTACTTATAGATCGCTTTGTGGTGGTCTGTTTGATGATTTTTGATACTGATTGCAGTGATCGGGTTTTGACTTTAGATTTGTTTCGGTTTTGGTGCTGGTGAGGTGGTTGCTATCGGGGAACGTTATCAACCACGAAGCACGTTCATAACCAAACTGAGGATTCGGATTCTCTTTAAGAAATTCCTATGATCACATGGCACATAAGTCATATTAAATGATCTCTTTAAAAAAAAAAAATTGATTTACCTGGGGAGTTTTACTTTTTAAGTTAAAAACTATCGCGTACGTATAGTTTATCTCGACTTAATTAGGGCGTGGTAGTTAATTTTCGGTCTTTTTTTGATAGACTACCATGTGCGGCGAGAGATGGATTGGAAAAGAACGATTGTCGGAAATGGAAATGATATTTAGCGCAAAGAAAAAATTTATGACAGATGTGATGCAACTTCGAAAGTTCGAAATGTCGTATGTGCATACAGAATTCCGTGCGTAGGTTAGCACTTCTGTTCTGTTCGGACTACTGTGGACGCATTCAATGATCCAGAGAGATTGATCAACATGAATTTATTTGAACTGTCCCTCGGTCCACACACAACATTTAAATTTCTTGTCCACCAGGACATGAAGTTGAAATGGAAAAAGGACAATTTCTTTTTATGAAAATCGACCCACGCGTTTTTTCTTTTGTTCATTTGGTTATACCAACATTGTTAAGATTCTATAATCGAAGGTCCTTGGCATGAATGATACCTAAGGAATTTCCATTCATGTCTTCTAGTTCAAATAAGTTGTTACTCACAAGTTTTTTTATTTTTGCTTGCACGAACTTGGGGCATAACTTTGCGTTACGTTTCTTAGACTTATCGCTAAGAATAAAATTTCGTTTTAACACAACTTGGCCGACACTAAACTTACAAGCTTTGCTTCGAGTGTTATAAGTTTTTGCATAAACTTTATGAACCTGCGCCAAGGATTCTTTAATGCGGCTATGTACCATGTCATTTTGACGGGTTTTGGTAAAATTTCAAATTCTGAGTTGTTGAGCCCATTCAACTTTTTCATAAGTACATAGTCTGAGCCATGCTCTATTTTGCATTGTCCGAACAATGCTTCATGAGGCGACATGCCAATCGCTGAATGAACTGCTGACCTCAAAGCACTTAATATTTGCACTAGGTGTTTATCCCAGTTTGATTGCTCTGCGCCTATATACGATCTGATTGATGCCAAGATGGAGCGATTGACACGCTCACTAGCATTCGCTTGTGGGGCATATGAGGCCGTCCTGATATGCTTTGTGCCATATGACTCTAGAAATCTGGTAAATTCCTTGCCGATGAATTGTTTTCCATTATCGGACAAGAGTGACTCAGGAACTCCAAAAAGTGAAAAGACTTGAGTCTCTAAAAACTTGATTGCTTCGTCTGAAGTAGCTTTTCTTAATGGTTTCGCAAGGACAAATTTAGTAAATTGGTCGAGACAAACTATAATATGGCAATTTTCTTGTTTGGACCTCGGATAGGGCGGTCGTAGGATAGAATTGGGAGCCTTGGACATTTTACAAACGATGCATTCTCCAATGAACGATTTTACTTGAGCCGCCATATTAGGCCAGTAAAATCGCTCTCGAAGTCTATACAACGTTTTCGTGACCCCACCATGCGAAGCTCTAGGAGGATCATGAGCCAGTTGGACTAAGCAGCTGGTTAGCGCGCTGGGAATCCAGAGTTTCCAGACACAGTCATCTTCTCTAGGATCCCCTGTGCAATGTCTGACCTTCTTGTATACAAAACCTTCTGAAACTTGAAGGTCAGGTAGCTGGGTTTGATTTTGCTCAACAGTCTCGATCAACCTCATATACTCACCCGACTTAAATGCCGGATCAGCTAGGTTGACCTGTAGAACATCGGAGGGGTTCACAGCACTTGTGATTGATGCAATTTCGTCTGCCGCATATACTCGTGAGAGTGCATCTGGTGCCACATTTTGTGTACCCTTTCGATGCTCAATGACAAGAGAATCTTTGGAGTCTTAAGCTCCAGCGCGCTAATCTTCCACTCAAATCTTTCTGACTCATAAGCCACCTGAGACTCGAATGGTCGGTAACGATTGTAAAGTTATGTCCTTCAACATATGGGCGGAACTTCTCGACGCCTAACACGGCAGCTAAACATTCGAGCTCCGTAACGCTATAATTACGTTGAGCTTGGTTTAGTTTGTACGAATAATAGTATATCGGTTTTTCTGAACCATTTTCATCAAGTTGACTTAACACACAACCAACGCCGGTCGATGAGGCGTCACATAGAATGATGAAAGGTTTTTCAAAGTTAGGATTAATCAAAACTGGGGCTGTTGTCAGTGCCAACTTTAGCTCTTCGAAAGCCTTGAGGGCTTCGGGGGAAAATTCAAAATGTTTATGTTTTTTTAAAGTATCCGTTATAGGAGCGGATAGAGAGGAATAATTAGGCACAAATCGCCTGTACCAACCGGCCAAACCTAGAAACCTTCGAACCTGTTTTGGGGTTTTCGGTACAGGGAAGTCTTGAATAGCGGATACCTTGTCTGGGTCGGTTTTAACACATCCTCCTCCAACTATAAATCCTAAGTAACGGAGTTCTTTAAAACAAAATCGGGATTTTTCTAGATTGATCGTTAATCCAGCCTTTCGTAAAAGTGAAGCAAGAGTACGTAGAATTGCAAGGTGCTTTTCAAACGTATCTGAGACGATCAGCAGATCATCTAAATAGACAAAAATATTTTGTTTCAATTCATTTGGAACCACTTTGTCCATAAGTCTGCATAAGCGTTGAGCAGCGTTGCAGAGGCCAAAGGGCATAACCTTGAAGTGATATAGGGGTCTACCGGGCACACTAAACGCTGTCTTTTCCCGTGCAGATTCCGCCAGAGGAATCTGCCAAAATGCGTCCTTAAGATCCACACTACTGATGTAGTGTGTATCCGCTTGACGACTTAACAGATTCTCTATATGAGGAAATGGATAGGCGTCATTTTTCGTTGCTTTTGTTGAGTTTCCTGGAGTCGAGGCATAAGCGATTTTTCCCGGGCTTACGCACCAAGACAACAGGGGAACTCCAAGCACTTTCGCTTTCCTCAATTTCGTCTAATGCCAACATCCTATCCAATTCCTCATACATTAGCTTTTGGATTGTTGGCGACACGGGATAGTGTCGTTGCTTAATGGGCTCGGTTTCACCCGTGTTTATTGTATGTTCTTCCAATGTAGTCCGTCCAAGCCCTTCTTTGGCATAGGACGGAAACATTCGTATAACATCTTCAATATCCTTAGTTTGATCAGCTGAAAGCTCATGTGCATTTGAATCGCATTTCCGAAGTGGTAGAGGACAAATTTCAGAAACAATTTGAGGGGCAATCTCAAAGAGTTTCCAAAAGTTGACCCCTAGATACAACTCTTGTTCTAGAGATGGAACTAGATACATTTTAATCGGTTTCGTAATTTTCTTATAAGTTATTTCAGTGTTTAGTTCACCAACAATTTGTTGTGGCTGTCCGCTTGCAGTTCTTACATTCGAATTGAAATTTTTAAAGGAGATTCCATGATCTTTAAGAAGCTGCAAGCATCCCGTCCCTAAACAACTGATGCTCGCCCCACTGTCCAGAAGACCGAGCATTGTCTTTCCGAAGATGGACACGCTGGCATAGGGCCTGGGATCTTCGTTATCCGAAAATGTAGTTGCGCAAATTTGTTGATGGGTTTCACGCTTGTTTTTAAAACGGTTCCAAAGCTTTTGAATCCGAGGAGATAAAATTCTATCCCGAGTTTCATAATATTTACGAATTCGTTCATGAAGTGGAATGGGGTTAGTAAATGGCGGTTGAGGCTTATCACCTATGAAGGTGTCTCGTTTCAAAATTCTAATCTGAGTTTGTTCTATGTCGCTTGCTGAGGATTTTGAAAATTCATGTAATTTGGTCGAATCTGGTGTTTTTGGATCGTCTGGTAAAAGGGTTAAGTCAGGTTTTAATGAGCTTGAATTTGAAGCATTTACATTTTTGCCGGATCTGTTTTCGGAGGACAAACCTCTCCGGTATTCGGATTGCCCCGTTTCCGGTTTCCCAAACATTTTGTGCATTTAGGAGTTGTAGTGTTTTCTGCGCCACATTTGTAGCAGAACAAATTTCGTTGTGGATCAGGACATTGTACGAAAGAGTGACCTTTGCTCTTACAATTCCAGCAAGTATAGTTTGAAAAGTTTTGCTGGGCTTGTGAAGTATTCAAAGCATCGATATCGAATAAATCCTCTTCAGGCAAAACGCTTTCCAACTCGCTAACTTGCTTCCTAGCACTGTTTTGCATACAGGGTTTTGTTCGAAAAGTTTCATTCTGGTTTTGGGCATGTTTTTCAATAGATCTACATACATATACCATTTCAGCCAAACTCGTTGTATTAAATGTTATGAGAAGTTCACCAGTTCTTCTCTTAACGTTTTGCTTTATAAGGTCAATCAACTCTCTACGTGATTTCGGACAGTGAAGACGAGCATTCATTACGAGAATGGCATTGTAGAAATCATCGAAACTCTCACTTGCACCCTGGCGACGATCGAACATTTTTCGTGAAAGTTCCGAATCTGTCTCAATGCTTCGGTATTGCTCAATGAGAGCAAACTCCAAATTTGTCCAATTTGCATTAGGATTTGTTTTCAAAAAGGTCCAAAACCAGCTCTCTACAGTCCCAGTCACAAATAAGTGAAAGTGGAGGAATAGATCATCCCAAGAAACATTGTAGCTGGCTTTGAGTCTTTTAAGACGAAAAATAAAATCATCTACTGTCATACGGACGTTATCGAATTTCAAACCCCATTTGTGGAATTCAAGAGATCGATTAGTACTACTTCGAGAAACATTATGGCTCCCATTAGGAGTTTGGGCATTCAGATTGAGATCTTCCATCTGATTCAAAAAGTTTCGAGCATTTTCGCTCAGTTGATGACATTCAAGATTTTCGGTTTGTCTGGGTGGTTGGTGAGCAGTACTGTGTTCTTCAGGGCGAGGTAAAGCATGAAAAGATTGCCCTGCAACTGGTGGAGTTGTCGCTCTTAAGGTGTCGCGGATGGTATTTACGACTTCTTCCCTTATTTTTAATCTTTCTTCTTCGTATTCAACTTTTCTAGCTCTTAAATCTTCTGCCCTACTTAAGCCAATTGTGGCATGAACTATGTTTGTGATGTATCTTTGTAAAGTTTCGTTTAAGGCTTCAACTTGTTCTGGGGGATCCATATTCGGACCATTCTGACCATCTGTAGGAAGCTCTTGTTCTTGTGGTTCTTCATTTCTATCTTCCGGTAAGTTAGTTGTAAGGGAACCCGTTCCTGTAATTCGAGTTGTCCTTTGAGGATTCGCCTTCTCCTTAGACTTGTCTCGTTTGGGTGCCATTTTTTGGCGTACAAAAAAATTTTAAAACTAGTGTTTATGTATGTAGACTGTAAGGTCTTAAATTTCAAAAGCTATAACCTGTGAGGTGATTCAAATTCAAGGTAATCTTATAAAATTTCGAAAGCCAATAGCTTTTTTCTTCAAAATATAACAGAAGTTTAGGTCTGAGTACAAAGTTCATTATGTGCTTGGGGAAGTAATGGGTAAAGTGCTTCTGGCGACGACGCTGTTGATCAACAAAATCTAAGAAATTTTTGCTATGAAATAATTATTCAAATCATAATAAAACAAATGATTTATCGCATCGAGGAAACGGGTTCTATGACCTTAATGTTCCTAGGTCGTAAACCTTCGAATAACATTAATGAATTGTAAAATTATTATTGGGTAACAATAGGACTTGTGATGAAATGAAGTGAGGCTTTTAATATACAACTTGCAATGGTATTTACTTAATCGTTAATCAGAAACCTGGGATGCAACAGACGGAGAAAAATTGCTAGGAACTGATCACTCCCGGTCATCCAGAAGACTGAACAAACGAACGGCTGAACTTTAAGTAAAAATTGGAAAAAAAATCACTGCATCGGTCGGAGATGTTGTATCCGGTACATAAAATCTCCCGGTCAGTGACTAAATCAATCAATACTTTGTGTTTAATTTATGAACAAAAATCATCGCTTCACAAAGTATGATTCAAGGACCATAACTTTGGAACGAGCTTTAATGTTCAAAAGAAAAATTATTTAAGAAACAAATCTTAAAAAAAATGTTTAAGTTAAAGCGAAATAAATAAGCAATACATTTTGCAATTGTATACCAAAAAAAAAATCTTTGGTTTCAAATTTTAAAGTTACTCTGAGCCCCACCCGTTGGGCGCCACCTGTGTAACGGTATCTGCTGTTCCCATCCGATAAAAGCGATGGTTTGCTTTCCCATTGCTCCCCCAGGACCACAGGATCCCCTGAGCAGAACCTTGGAACGTCGGATGGGTTGTCCAACTAACATTGTACACCCTGGCATGCTTGTATCACCATATGACCAGCTCGTCGGTGGGGTGGGTACTTGTACATGTTGTTGGACCACCGAACATATCTCATGCCAATTCAAATCAATTATAAAAGAAATCAAAACAAGAACTACCTATAGCGCGAAAATATGGTATATTTCCGAGAAATTGTTAAGAAGGGAAACCCGAGATGTTAAAGGGCCCCTGAGTGTAACCCTCCCTCCGTTTTCTAAAATAAATTAGAAAAACTCCATGGTCATTGAGCCACTCGATGATACGTACAATGACCCCTAATGTAAAGGTGAGACAATTTCTAAGAACTATCTCCTATACTTGCATTGCGTCGCACCATTGCTTCATTACCCCCCCTCTGCACTCAACAAAAAAAATCACTCCATTACCCAATCAAACTATACCAAATCGAATAATAATATGTTTTGTTTATACTTTGTCTCATTTGAATATAATGATTTTATTCAACAAAAGGTAAAAATCAAATCAAATTAAATATAAAAATAATAATAATCAAATAAAAATCAAATAAAAAAAAGGACAAAGTCATCTCATCATTCAAGATAAAAGAAAATCAACTATGAATTGTTATCGAAGCAACAACCAATAAATATTATGTATATTTGAGTTAACAAAACCTAAAACGTTCATCAGAACTCGAGTTTGAGTGAAAAGAAACTAATTACTCTGCTTATCAGATCGATAGCTTAATCAATTTTAAATCTTAAACAGTTGTCTCTTTCTCACAATATTTAAATTAATTTCACATCAACAAAATTTCTTTTCACTCAATCTCTTTCCTTTTTTTTTTGTTTTAACTCACTCAAAATGTTAAAATATTTTAACGATCTTCTGATAATGACATTTAAGTTATAGGATGCAGATAGATTTAAGGATTGTATCCTTTCATTATCCTCGTTAGGATTATCACTCTTCGTTCAAATAAGGTTATGTTCGTATTTTATATCAAATGTAGAAAAGGAAACTTACCGAACTCCAGAAAGATGATGTGCACAGCAGCTTTGATGGAAGTTGGACACCAATTTGTGTACGTTGCTATTTGGAAATAAACAAAACCTTAAAATTGAACGCTGATTGATGCACAAGCAGTAATATGATGAGTGACTGGATCGATTATTGTTTTACGTTAAATGAATTAATTATCATTGATTGCAGCTACTGAGACATTTATCTTATTAGTTTTAGGATGAAGTAGATTAAAGATGATGAAAATTTACTATGATGAAAATTAAAGATGATTCGGCGTGATGAGACTAGGTGATAGATTGCTGACGTAGTTTAATAAAACTGAGTTTGTTTGCTTCGCAGGAGGATTCAAACCAAACCACGATGAGGATAAGGCCGGTGCTTGCGCACGGCCTTGATTTTATTCGTGGTGTCTGGTGAAGTACTGATGTGCTTAAGCTTTCACGAATGAAGAAGCTTATGATGAAAGCTTCGAATAAATTGATCTTGTCAATTATCGTAAGACATTCTAATAAAAGAAAACAATTGCGTAAATGATAGGGTTTTGAGAACAAAAAAAAAAGATTAGAGAATGGATCTATTGAGGATCACTTACCAGTTATATAAGAACAGTGTGTTCTGGGAATTTGCACTTTGATCTCAAATCAACAAAAAAACGAGTCTGTTTTTCTGATCTGCCACTGGTTATGTGCTATTACGATGATCTTGAGGAAAGTAGCGTTCGCAGAATAACGATCGTCAACGGAGACTTTCTTGACAACAGAAATCAAGGTCAAAGTCTACTTATAGATCGCTTTGTGGTGGTCTGTTTGATGATTTTTGATACTGATTGCAGTGATCGGGTTTTGACTTTAGATTTGTTTCGGTTTTGGTGCTGGTGAGGTGGTTGCTATCGGGGAACGTTATCAACCACGAATCACGTTCATAACCAAACTGAGGATTCGGATTCTCTTTAAGAAATTCCTATGATCACATGGCACATAAGTCATATTAAATGATCTCTTAAAAAAAAAAATTGATTTACCTGGGGAGTTATTTGTTCAAAAAAATTGATAGAATCGACTTTTTAAGTTAAAAACTATCGCGTACGTATAGTTTATCTCGACTTAATTAGGGCGTGGTAGTTAATTTTCGGTCTTTTTTTGATAGACTACCATGTGCGGCGAGAGATGGATTGGAAAAGAACGATTGTCGGAAATGGAAATGATATTTAGCGCAAAGAAAAAATTTATGACAGATGTGATGCAACTTCGAAAGTTCGAAATGTCGTATGTGCATACAGAATTCCGTGCGTAGGTTAGCACTTCTGTTCGGACTACTGTGGACGCATTCAATGATCAAGAGAGATTGATCAACATGAATTTATTTGAACTGTCCCTCGGTCCACACAAATGATGCAAAAAACGATAGTGTGTAGATGTGAATGATGAAGGAAATGATGAAGATTAATGGCCTTTTCGATTGGCAATTCGGAAGAACTCTCCGATCCGGAACGCCAATAAAACAAACAGGCACATGCAACTTGATTCTGAAGTTTTCGTATCCCTGTATTTGTGCAACTTCGCATGTGGATGCCGAAATAGTTCTTCACATTTGGAAACCTGGCGGACACAAATATGAACGAGTATGATAATTTTCAATAAAGAAAATGGGAAAATAATATTCTTAACGGAAAATAATTGTTCTTAGAAACAGTAAAATGTGTGAACTTTACTTAATTTTAGCTACAAATTTACTTTTTTCGATATTTGACAACACTTTGACAACTTTGAGTTTGAATGTGTGAGTATTCTGGTTTCGATTCTGAAATGAAATCCAGAATCGTTTTCTGTTCTTTTCAGGAGAAGAACCGTCATTCTGAATGCCAATAGAACACTTTCAGAAGGGTTTACACGCATTCCGAACGCTTCTGGATTGCCAATCGAAAAGGCCATACATTTTTTCGTGGGTATGACTGGAAATGACAGTTTTGGAATGTCATTTAAGAAATGACAGTGTGTAGCCTACTTTACGAGAAATATTTACAAAAATTAACAATAATAGTTATGCATTTATTCAAGTAAAAAAAAAGACAACACAAACTCAATTAAGAAACAAATCATTCGAGGAAGACTTCGACGAGCGCGCTTTTATATCGTTAATCGACTTTCGGCACTTGAAAACGAATTTCATTTGATATTTTGATAGCTTCTTATTAATTATTCATTATTTTTTGATAAATACGTTTTTAGTAATATATTTGTTTTTAATCTATTGATATGAATGATGAAGACTTTCGAATATTTGTTAAACCCGCTGCAGAATACTTTCAACAACAGAGAAATATAAAATCTTGCTGCTGTGCGTAACAACAACAAGTTTATTTGAGCAAGCCGTATACAAAATGTTTTATTTACTTTCAGTAAAACAACTTGGACAGGCCTTAAACAGGCCTTTTTATACTAAAGCATACAAGTCTTGTATACAACTTGCGGATCTACATTAAAAGTCATTAAACAGTCTATTATCAAAAATTAATTTTGGAAAACGGTTGGCTTGAATAATAAACCCTTATGTTAGTTCTTTGCGAGCTATAATTTACCAAATTTAAAAAATCGGACCTTATACAAGTTAAATTGTTAGTTGGGGAGTTTTGGCTTCAACCAATCCATTTTCTTCTAAATCGGCCTATTTCTGAGATTCTGGATTTTTTTTAAACAGAGCTCACATTTCGCAATTGGTTTTTTTGGTATCGCTTTTTAACGACTCACCCAATTAGGTTGCACAAGACCTTGAAAGAGTTGAAAGGTTTTCTTGAAGTCCGTTGAACATTTCATTATCAGGGTATCTATGGTTCATTTTCACACAATCCATACCTTCTTGTGACCCCTTCATTAGACATTTTTTAAATGGCTAGGTCGTAAAGGTTAACCCATGATAAACGAGTTGAAGGGACGGAAAGAATGGTGGTTGAGTCCATCGCTGTAACGTTTCTGTTTGCAGCCCTTACCTCGTGGTGAATCAATAGCCTTTTATACGCTGTTATGACCTGTGCAGCAGTTGGGTTTGGGCACCAACCTCTGCAACTTATAATTGGACAAAAAACAGTTCCAAGAGGTCTTGGTTCAATTTGTATATCATAAGATATTTTATTTGAGAACCCTTGCTCTTGGCCTGGTTTTCAAAAATCTCCATTATTGACATTGAAACACTGATGAGTTCAACGAAGGAAAAATACTTTCTTTCTTTAGTCAATAAGAATTCATCAGCATTAGTATTTTTTTTCTGTCGAAAAAGCCCAATAGGCCCAATATCAATTTTTTTGTCTCATTACTTCAATCACTATTTATTTATTTAAATAAAAAACAGTATAGAGGGAAGTGAATTTGTCGCAAAATGATTATTTTAAATTTGTTTAATTGCTTCTTTCTACAGTTATTTAGATTTTTTTAAAGTTCTGAGACAGTGATGCCAGATGAGATTTCTAGAATCCCACCAAATTCCAAAAAAAATCCCACCATTTTTGTACTGGAAGGAAAAAAAACCACCATAACCTTTTCTGCTACAAATTTTTCCTAGATATAAAAAAGAAGAATGTTTGCTCGGCACTATTGGTACTTCATATTCGCAAAAAAAGTATGTCATCGAATTGGTGAAGAAGGTCAATTTGTCCTAGAAATTACTAAGCCCTAAAAAAACTTGTCCTAGAAATTAGTCAACCCTAGAAAGCTTGTAATGAAGACTTAAAGTTTGTTTAGGCCACCAACGATTTTTGCCAACTCATTTGTGGAATATAAAAAATGTATACCGATCCGAAAGATCATGATAAGATCAACTATTTTCAATAATTGCTTAGCCAAAGATTTTCTTATGAATTTTTAAAGTTCGTTTCAAGGTTACACTTAACGGTCATTAAAGGTCAGGTAGTAAGTTTCAGTGATTGATTTTTATGAATTTTGAGATATTTTTTAATTTTTCAAAGTCAGTAATTTTTGGTACCGCATTTGTGTGGTATTCACAAAAGAAATTATTTTTTAAAGTTTCTGTTTTTTTGTGCCAAATCATTAGAGGTCATAAAATTCGAAGATAGGCAGGTATAGTGAAATGTGGTTTTTCCTACTGAAAAAGAGACCATTGAAATATTTTCCCATCATAAATCCCACTATGAATATTTTCCAACCATTTTTTCCACCAAAGGCATTTTTTCCAACCATTTTGGTTGGAAAAACCACCAATCTGGGAACACTGTTCTGAGAACAACGCATAAACTGAATTATATTAAAGTGAAGTTTGTTGCAGTTGTTTGAAATGTCAAAACCAATCAGTATATTAGGCAGAGAATATCAAATAAAGAAGACAATCCTTCGTATGTTTCATACCCCAAAACCCATTTGTTTACATTGTTGTATTTGTAATTTCATTTCGTGTCGAAGAAATAGATGTGAATTGCAACAACAACAAGACCTGTGCTGAATGATGTGCTGAATTACTAGTTGATTCTATGTGTGCGTTTTGCAGTGCTTTTCATTAATACTTTGCAAATCTAATACATCAGCTGTTCGCTTCCAGCTTGTAGGCAAATCAAATTGACAGCTCAGGATTGACTTCTTTATTTCATATTCTCTGATATTAGGTTTGTTCCCTGTCGACTTTCAAACAGTTTGAAACCGCCAGATTTAGTCCGAAGTCGTTCCACACTTGAAAATTTGTACTGTTTCGGACCAAAGAGAGCTGTCATGAAAGAGTAAAAACTTTCCCCTCCATATCAGATTTGGTGCGAGAAATTTCTGGTGGCTGTTTTGTACTACCTGTCAAATTGACGTTAGTCAAATGTAACAAAAAAAACGACAAAAGTCAGATCGACATTTAACAGTCATGCGTTTTCTTTTCTGTTTTCAATAAATGAAATAAAAGTTTTAAAGTATAAATTAAAGATTACAAAATAAAGTCAAGCTAAAAAATAGTAATTAATCAAGAATAACAGCACGTGTAATGGAAACTAAAAACAAAAAACCAAATATTCTCCAAGAAATGGAAACTAAAAATGGTAAGTAATAACAAAAAAAAAAAGAGTTAGGGAACAAAATACTGCTAAGGATAAAGCAAAGTTGTTGGAATTAATATTTTAACTGGTTTTATCCCAATAGCTTTAAGAGCCAATGGCCAAATTCTTAAGCCCAAGATTTACAAAGCAAGAACATGCAAATGTAAGTGAATTGCGTGGCACAATTTCAACAAATGCTTTTGCTTTTGCATTAGAAAAAAGAATGTTCTGTATTTTGGGAGGAGATTTCACGTTTGCATTTTGGGAACTATTTTCTGGGCATATTTTGCGCAAGGTAGGGGTTTAGGAATTAGCAACATGCCGGAAGATGAATGGGCAAAAATGTATAGGCCTTGGTCCAAATGTCCACCACAAGGCCTATGCAATGTGAGTTGAAAGTTACAGCCAAATAATCGAAAAAAGTGCAGTATAAACGTGCATTGGAAGTTATACTTCTCCACCTCAATACATTTATCTCTGCACACGTCCAAATACTGTTTATTAATTCATGTGACCATTGTGATATAAGAATCTATTAATACATTTATTACTCATTTTCGTCTAAGATAGACACAAGAACCCATGAGTTCGTAGGTTATAGGATGCATAGTGCCCTTGCCCTTTCCCACGACGAAACTGAGTTGCCAGCAACTTTTAGTTCCTGGGTAAGAAGGGCAGGAGGAAAGAGGGTCGAACAGAATCTCCCCGGTCGAGGATTTCAGGAGATTTTTTGACATTTCCTTTCACATCTAGGTTTAGGTGTGTTCAACCAATAGACTTTCAAAGGAAATTTCAAAAATTGCCTGCAGATTTGTTTCCTCGTATGAAAGGTACAAGAGATTTTTAAGGAGGTTAAAAGAAAACGTCAAAAAAATCTCCAGCAACTTGTTTCTTTATGTGAAAGGGGATATAGATGTGTTGACCCTTATAGCCCTATTCTCCCCCTTGTGAGGAATCACAAGTCACAAGCTCTTGTGACTACTCCTTGTGAGGATTGTTGTGACTCGATAACATTTTGGTATTCTCCCCCTAATAGTCACAAGAAAACTCACAACGAAACTCACCACAGCATTTTGTTGGTAGCTTTTTGACCGATGAGCGCACACATAAGCAACTCTACAAGCAATCGCAACGAACGAAACCAACACACCCACAATATGTATTCAGTTTTTCTGTCCCATAAATACAAAGCAAAATGATATCGCGCATTTGTACTATTCTTTTGCTTAAGGCCGTGTGCCAATTGCGTTAAAATTCTGGTTAAATTTGATCCCAGTTAAATGTTATCCCTTTTTATAGGCGTGAGTTAAATTTTAGGTTTTTGCTGTGTCAATTGGATTAAATGGGATTTTTTTTTTATATTCACTTCCCATTAGTTTGTTGTTGCATTTTTCTCAGTAATGATAGTTCGAAAACATATCAGTTTGCAAAATGAATGAATTATCTGAAAAAGTATTTTCAATAAATTTTATTGATTCTTTTACATTAAGCGTAGTACGAAGATCGAGCTAAAATTTCGCTTAAAGGATTTATCTCAAGTTATTCAAACTTCTTCTTGAGTGCATACTTAAATTTATTATAAGGTCTTTGTCTATATTTCTTAATCCTTTCATTTAATTTTAGTTGTTTTTTTTTCCATTTTTCATCTTTCCCGATAGGATTCATGACTTCTTGATAGCAAAATAAAATATTTATCTACATTCATCTCCCACAGCAGTTTTTTTATAAGGGTTTACAACAACACAAACAAATCCGGATCGCTTAAGATACGCAGCCGAACGCGCCCATAGACATGTCAAAAATTAACCACCGACTAAAATTTTAACGAGCTCCTGAGCAGGTTAAATTTTGAAGTCTATATTCACCTCGGTAATGTCAAAATTTAGCCATGGGATCAAATTTAACCAGGATTTTAACGCAATTGGCACACGGCCTAAGAAATGAAAGAATACATATATTTTGTTCTCTTTCGCACAGAGAACATAAGGCCTCCGTAGAAAGAATATAATTCAATGATTTGAAGAAACCTAAATAAATTGTGAGTTGTGACCTGCTCTGGAGGAGATCACAGTTTCGGTTGTTTTTATGACTCTCACAAGTTGTGACTTTAGGGGGAGAATACGAAAAAGTCACAAAATCAGTTTCACCACTTTTTGTGACTTGTGAGGTATCAGTGATGATGGGGAGAATAGGGCTATTAGTCCAATTTGTATGTAAACAGAGTTCATAAACGTTAGAGAAAAATGGCTGCCAAACAAATTTTGTTGAACTTGATTTTTGATTTGCTTACCGAAAAAGAAAAGAAAATTATAATTGGCACAAATATCTTGCAAAGTAAAAATAGATAGAAAATTATAACGAAACAATTTTTAAACTTTAAAAAATTATCGCATATTGCCAAAAAATGCAAATTATTTTTATCAAAAAATTAACAAAATATTTGCAATTACTTCCATTCTTTACGAGTCAGTGCCGCTTCGTCCTTGTTGTCTTAAAAATTATTTTAATCTCTTTCTGCAGCCAAACAAATTCAGCTGCACAATCTGCCCGATGCTGACGACAGTCTGACGTTTATGAACGGTAGGTACTGCAGTTCGACTAGGTTAGTTCGATCGAAAATCTGACTTTATGAATGCAGATAACGCAGTTTTTAGTTAGGCTGACGTTAGGTGTGTTTTTTTTGCAAGCCCGGGGGAATCGGATGAAAAAAACGACATCGGGGCTAAGCGACGCACAGTTTTTCTCTATAGGCTTAAGGTAGAACTAGAATAGTCGGAAGCCAACTTAAGTGGTCATACGAAACCGAGCGAAAACAAGAAATTTATATGACGCGCATATAATTGCGAAGTGGAACTTTTCGTTTAGTTTTCGTTAACTTTTGCCGTCGGAAGTGAGAGCGCTCAACGACCGCTCTTTCGTAAGTGGGCGAATGCAAAATCAAAATGGTGGAAGCAAACTAACAAGAACTTGGCGCTTGGTGCAAAGTTTTCAACTTTTTTTTCTGTTAGATGAATGAATGAGAGAAGTCAAAACAATTTTCTTTGAATTAATTTATATCACATAGAATTTTAGTGGTTTTGCAAAATAAATAGTTAAAAGCTATCACTCTGCGCTGTGAATAAGTATAATGAGAAAATAAACATTGAATAAACAATTATTTATTTTTTGTTCACTTCCAACCACTTAAGTGCATTATGGGCCACTTATGAAATTGACGTTTCGGGAAGCTACTTTTCGGTCGGTTTTGACATAAGCTTCCGACAGCTTCCGCCTATTCTAGTTCTACCTTTAGGCTAAGCCCCGAAAATTCTCTGGGCTTAGCTAAGCCCGAAGGGGATTAGTTGTTGTTGCTATTAAAATGTAAATTGCTTAGCCCCGACATCGTTTTTTTGGTCCAAGCCCATTCGGGCAAGGAAAAAAACACAGCTGTTTATGAATACTCCCCATAATGCAAGAATATAATTTGATTTGTAGAAACTCAAGTAAATTTTGAGTTGTGACCTGTGCCGAGATTCAGCTATTTCAGCGAGTGAGATGAGATGACTCGCCTTACTCGCCGACTCATCTCACTTCACTCGCAAAAGCGATTCAGCTATTTAGGTGAAATGAGTAAGTTCGAATCTAGTTTCGAACATGAGACAAAGAATAAATATAAAAGAGCTTAATTCTACCTCCTTGTCACACTCGTTACGCAAAACGAAATGAAACAAAAAATACAACAATGTAAACATTGGAATCTTTAATAATCGAGTTTGGAGTATCTTTTGTTTCAATTATTTTTTTTTGTCATAATTAAAGTTTAATGTGAGTTTCACCCTTGAGAAATAAAAAGTTTAAAAGTGTTGAAAGTGAATAGAATATAAATTTATTTAATATATATATGTGCATATGATAATAAAATAAAATTAAAGAATCAATAAAAGGGTAGTTGTTTTTATCTACGTTGTTGTTTTTTATTTCGTTTCCTATCCATGAATAGGAATTTTTGTGAAAAGCACACATACCTATCCAAAACTGGAAATTTACCAACACATACACCAAGTCACTGCGGAAATATCTGGCGAGTAATCTGACATTTCATTTCACTCGCTCACTCACTCCCTTTTGCTAACTGAATCGATTTTCGACGAAAAGTGACTCATCTCACTCACTCCCTGGGGCTTCGAATTAGCTGAATCTCGGCACTGCTCTGGAGGAGATCACAATTTCGCTTGTTTTTATGACTCTCACAAGTTGTGACTTTAGGGGGAGAATACGAAAAAGTCACAAAATCAGTTTCACCACTTCTTGTGACCTGTGAGGTATCAGTGACGATGGGGAGAACAGGGCTATTAGTTATATTAATAATAGACACTATATGGACTTGTGGCAAGATAGATGCATTGACTTGGAGAAATATAACTTCCAATGCACGTTTATATTGCACACTCTTTTTTCAATTATTTGCCTGTAATACTTTCAACTCCCATCGTTTATTTTTTGCTGTCATAGCAAAAATTACTATATAGAGGAGTATCCAATTTCATATGTATGTAGGTCTCGTTCGTGGTGAACATTTGGACCATTTTGCCCATTGTACTTTCCAAATTTGGTGCAAAATGTATTTTTCGTAAACGGTTCGTTTTTCATCAAAGTGCAGTTTAAAGTACATAGGTTTATCTTAATTCAAGTTTTTTTTCGGAATGAATCCATTCCTTTTTCTCTTTACGAAATCCTCATTTTAAATTTATGAATTTGATAAATTTAAAACTAGGTAGTTTAAGGCAAATAGTCCAGTAACCTTAGTGTTTTATACGAGAGAGACCTTGCGTCAGATCCGCGGGTTCTGATTTCTTGCAGAGTTGTATAAGATGTTGACCTTATAAATAATCCAAGTTTTCGATCTCGGGCGCCAAACGCATCATGGTAAAGAGTTAAAAAATGAATGCAGGAATTTTAAAGATTCAAAAAGAATTTAAATTTAATTGCGAAAAATTATGCCGAGAAATAATACCGCGAATTTGCATAAAAAACACATTCACATCAAAAGCGTGATGTGTAAGAGTAAATTTGAGGCCAGATTCGAGTTCAACGTATTACAACTATCAGAAATATTTATTTTGGTTCATGTTAGAGACAAAGATTAAAATTTTGGCACACAAAATAATTAACTAGTGCGCTTTCAAGTGGTTTTTCGGAAATATTAAATATACAGTTGCGGTCAAAATAAAAGTATCGAAACAATTCCAAATCATGACAGAAATTTGGTAGTTAATGATTACTGATTAAAATTTGGTGGGTTCACTGGTCAAGTTTTCATACATTTTAAATTTGTGATTAAGTATACCTAAGTATTTAAGAGAAAACTTGCCAAGTAAATCCACCAAATTTTAATCAGTAATCATTAACTACAAAATTTCTGTCATGATTTGGAATTGTTTCGATATAACTCTTCTTAAGATATTTCATATTAAACTTCATGAACTTAAAACTTGGCATATATTTTAGATCTCATTACTTTTTTTGGCTGACTTTTTACGCACAGGTTTCTTGTACACATAAGAACTTGGCTCCTTTTTTAACATTTATGTTTTTGTTGTGATTTCACTCCTTTTTGCAAAGATTTATTGTGCCAGGTGAAAGTAATAGCAATTCTGATAAAGTGGGTGGATGGCACCCCCCCCCCTGAATGGACAATTCCAAATTTTCAATTTTTTTCCTTTGTAAATACTTCAAGTTCTACCGACCTACCAATTTTCATCGTTCTACAACAATCGATAGTGCTCCATATAATTTATAAGAATTTTTAAGAATGTGGGTGGATGCCACGCCCCCTGAATGCAAAATTCCAGTTTTTCAATTTTTTCTTTCTTAGTACTTTAGCCCTACCGACCTACCAATTTTCATCGTTTTACAACCATCGGAAGTGCTTCATATAGTTTATAAGAATTTTTAAGAACGTGGGTCGATGCCACGCCCCCTGAACTGAAACTTCCAATTTTTCGATTGTGTTTTCTTCTAAATACTTCAAGGCATACCAACCTACTAATTTTCATCGTTCTACAACAATCGGATGTGCTTCATATAATTTATAAGAATTTTTGAGAATGTGGGTGGATGCCACGCCCCCTGAACTGAAAATTCCAATTTTTCATTTTTTTTCTTTCTTAGTACCTCAAACCCTATCAACTTACCAATTTTCATTGTTCTACAACAATCGAAAGTGCTCCATATAATTTATAAGAGTTTTTTAAAAGTGGGTGGATGCCACGCCCCCTGAATAGAAAATTGCAGATTTTCGATTTTTTCCTTTGTATGTACCACAAGGCCTACCGTTTTGCGAAATTTCAAGTTTCTACGATGTAGGGAAGTGCTCCATAATTTTGATGATCTGTCAGTGAGTCAGTCAGTCAGTGAGTCAGTGAGTCAGTCAGTCAGTGAGTCAGTGAGTCAGTGAGTCAGTCAGTTACGGTTTTTGCGATTTTTGAAGTCCTATATCTTGGGAACTACTAATGCTAAAGAGTTGAAATTTGGTGAGCCACCTGTGTTTGATCAGTTCAGCAAATACTCCGAATTTGAAGTTTCTGACTTTATTGGTACTGAAGTTAGAGGGGGGTTGAAAATCGCCTGAGTTTGTTCCTGTAAAAAGGGTGTAGTGCCGCGAACTTGGCTGGGCACTACCGTGCCCTTTGATATTGCGTTGATAGTAAGAAACCGTTGCATTTTGATTTAGTAACATATTCTAATGAGCAGGTAAACATATATTTTTGTTTGTAATGGTAATATGACAACTAAACAATCGTTATTAATCAAAGCTACGAATTCTTCCGGTCAAAATAATAGTAGTGCAACGGTTTATGTGAAGAAATATTAATTTTCTCTCACTTCTAAAATTGAACATTTCAAAAGATTTATCCATTACACCTTCAAAGTTTTAATTGAAAAATTGGTCATATTTTTGCCAGCAATGGGTAATGGCAAACACAGAACACCGGAATAGCGTACCCTAATTAGAAGACTGATTTCGGAAGGCAAAACTTATGCGCACGTTCAATGCCTAGTTGAATGCTCACCAAAAATGATAAGGAAGGCCATTATATACACAATTGCCAAATCAGAAAATGGCTGGTGGAAGCCGCTATTGTGACCCAAGTTGATAAAACGAGGCGCCAGGCATTTCAAAATCATTCCCTTTACACCAGCTTCTGAAACTAAAGGCATATTTTCTGTTGATGCCAGCAATGAAACGATTCGTAGTAGGTTACGAGAGCATGCTAAAGCAGCCCACAGCCCTACAAAGGTACCATTGCCGACAAAGTAGCAAAAAGATTGAAATTCGCAAAGTAGTGGGGCGGCTTAGCTATTCAATTGTGCACTTTGTGATAAAAGCAAATAATTTTAATCGTTGTTGGCACATTATAAAAGAATGATTTTAAGATATTGGGCCACTTCGTATCTCCGCCCATTTAGGTGGGCGGGGCAATTTTGTTTTGAAAATGACTTGGAATGGAAAAAAATTATAAAAAAATAACGACAACACTTACAATATTTTGCTATATCATTTTTGAAAGCCAAAACACTATTCTTAAATTCTATTTTTAAATTAAGTTATTTGAGTAAATAGTTTTCGAAAAAATCATTTTCAACCTCAAAGTTTTGAAAAAAAAAAATGTTGAAAAAAAATTGTATACTGATTTTTTTTAACTTGGCGTGGTTATATAAAAATTAAATTTTTATTTTTCAGTGCTCCTATCAATTCTGGGTCGAATTTTGAAAACCAATTTCTTTTAAGTCCCTTAGTTTTTGAAAAAAAAATTGAATATTATAAAAAACAATTTTTTTCGTAGACAAATTTTGTTTACTATTTGTCTATATCATAACGTAATTTTTGATCAAATACACCCTGAATTTGTACCTATTGACAAAAACAACAATATAGACCAGTAACTGTCAAATCCCTCACTCGTCAAAAAAAAATATATTAAAGAGTAAGAAACCTCATATGACAATTCTTTTTATTTAATGACTTAACACAAATAAAACAAAGAAACCAGAAATTCAATTTAAAGACACTTTGTTACAAATTTGGATAAAACATGCTAAATTATAATACATAATCCACTAAAATAATATATTGTAAGACCGGCTTATACTAGATACTTATAAATAACACATTATGTGCATACATGTTTACACTTGTGTACAAGTCTGCGAACCTTATCAAAATTCGACCCTGCCACAGGCATGTTTTTTAATCAATTATTTTCATATTATGGCCTTTTCGATTGGCAATCCGGAACAGCGATTCGATACGTGTGAACGCTTCTCATTTCGATTCTGAAATCAAATTCAGAACAATTTTCTGTTCTTTTCAGAACAAGAACTGTCATTCTGTCCCCAATCGAAAAGGCCATTAAACAATATCGTGAAGGTCGTATTCATCGGTGCCCTTTGGTCAATGTGCACTGCCGTGATCGGCGCAATAACCACATATTGCTGTTCAGCAAAAGTCTTCTGTTCGAAAACGCAAATACAAACTTTACTGTATTAGCATTGTGTTCGATAATGCAGCTTGCTAAAGTCACATGTTCGAAAACATTATCTGCGGTGCGGCTGTTTAGTAAAAAAATCGAGTTGACGTACAAAATATATAAAAGTCAGAGAGCGTGTTTGTTAAAGTAAAATGCGTTTGCAAGTAAATTGACTGACGTTGATCAAACTGATTTTGTGGAAGATCGCAGTACCTGCGTCCAAAAATGACGATCATTTGATGATCAAATTGACTTTGATTTGCATTTTCGAAAACGTCCATAGGTTGTGTTAGGTTAGGTAAGGAGGGGCGTGCATAGAGGATGTTGCGTACAAGGGAGCCTATTCGTCCATTGTGATCCTATTGGTTCACACAGACTGGTTCGTTTGCGAACCAGCCTGTGCTTTCTATAAATGTTCCTGTTTGCCATTCAGACATGGGCTAGATAGTCCTGTTCTCCAACAACCCTGTTTCCAAGGTAATGGAGGCGATTTGTTTGGAGGTTCGAACAGTCGCAAAGTAGGTGTCTAATGGTTGGTAATGGTTGGAAATTGGGTGTGAAAACACTCAGTCTGGTGGCCATTGTGCCAATGGCGCAATGACCCGTTAGTACATCTATCAAGATTCTTATATTCTTTTTTCTCAGCGATAAAATATACTGAGTTTTCTTTTCATTAATTCTAGGCCTTAAACTTCTAGAGATAACGCACTAGTTCCTGAACATCCAGGAGTTATTGATTTGCCCTTTTGTTATTAGGTCTATTCTACTTTTAATCACGCCGATTGAGACGTCTGGTCCCTTTTCTAATTGGCTACTACTGTTAAGTAATAAAAGTAAATATGTATCTAGGTCAAAAGAACGCACTTTGTAGATATTGGCAATATTAACATGATTGATTATGAAAGCCACACGAGCCACGATAATATAGCCAAGTTGCACAAAGTGTGTGCAATTGCCCTAGATTACCGATTATTGTTAATTTGTAAATTTATATTAATAAAAGGCAGAGTGTACTGCAACCCATCAACCAAAACGGTCGTTATTACTTTAACATTTTGGCGCAGCCGGAAAAGAAAAAAAAAAACAAAACAAAACGAAACAAAAGTGTCTCCCAATAAGATATAATCTTTGTAAATTAAAAAAAAAAAAAAAACAACAAAGACAAACAATATTGGTGCCGTAAAAAAAAAAAATTTAATAAAATAAAAGAAAAAAAAAACAGTGATACGACCGTTGAAGCAGTGAAGTGGTTAATAAAGAACAAATGCCAAAAGGTGAAAAATATACAAGCACCCCACGTCTTCCCGTTCAACCAGGCTTGCGAAGGTTTTTAGAGAAAATAGACTCCTTTTCTATCGAAAACTCGAGCCCCAGCTTTTCTGAAGAAGAAAATACATCAGACCAGCTTACAGGAGCTTCCAAAGAAGTAAGCCAAGAACGTGAAGGAGAACAACAGCAGGGGCAACAACATCACCAAGAGCAACAGTACATTCCACATCAAGAGCAACACCAACAGCAAGAGCAACAACACATTCAACATCAAGAGCAACAGCAGGAAAAACACCAACAGCAAGAGCAACAACACACTCATCATCAAGAGCAACAGCAACAGCAAGATCATCAACACCAGGTTCAAGACGAAGCAGAAAAAGCACTTACATTACAACACAAGTAAAGCTTCGCCGAGGAAGAAAATATATTCGACCACAATCAGCAAACAGGTACGTCAGAAAAAATAAAATAGTAAAATCTAAAATCAAAAAGAAAACAGAAAAAATGAATCATCAAAACATTCATTCAATTATATTTAATATGATACCGTTGTTTTCGGCAGACGCTTGCGGAAGTATAACTTCTGAACTGGCAACATTTGTTTCTTGTTGCATATGTGCAGAAAATTCATTAGCGACAAAAGAGGAAAAAGATCTTTTTTTAAAATTAATTCCTTTAAGGCTCCGTGGTAGGGCACTTGAGTTTGTTCAAGATGCTAGCTTCTCTTCCCTTGAAGAACTGATCACCCTATTAAAAAATACATTTTTGGATAGCAAAGCCTACGTTGTCCTAACTAATGAGTTACGTTCAATGTACCAGCTACCGGGGGAAACTCTAATGAATTATTTAGGTAGAGTCAAATCTTTTTTAAATAGATGCAAATCTAAGGCTTTGGAACAGTACCCTGAAGGGATAGATATTCTTACAAAAGAACTAAACGAAATGGCCTTGCACACATTCAAAGTGGGAATTATAAATCCCAATCACAAATTCTTTCTCTTGCAAGAAACGTAAAAAATTTAGACGATATTGTTCCAAAAGTTAGATTACTGGAACAGACTGAGAGTTACATGTTCTCTTCAAATTACCAAAACCTACCACATAGTTCAAACAGTTTTAATTCTCAAGCATTTTATTTTAATCCTATCCCTGATCCAAATCAAAATGTTCATAATATTAACAGCTCAAATTACCCAACACAAAATACTTTGCAATCTCAACGATTGCAAAATGAGTCAACATTATGTACAAGCTCTAGTGCATTGCCCAACAGAGTCCCACATAAACGTGAAACTCGAATTAAATGCACTTTCTGTGGAAAACTAGGTCACAGCTATACAGAATGTCGCATTAGGAAATCGACACTCTTTTGTACGACTTGTAGAGCATACGGACATTTAACGTCTCAATCGTGTGCTAAAAAACAAAAGCGGGTCTATATGAATGACGTTGAGGTAGATCAAGAATGCAACCCTTGCATCTTTTGCTTACAATGGGGGCATTCCGAAACCGATTGTTTAGCTAAAGCGAAGTGGGAAACCAATGAACTTCGTAAACAGCTGGACAATCTGCGTTTGGAAAACTCCATGGGAAATGTCGCTAATACCCCGACAGGTTCCCAAAAGATGTAAACAAAGGGTATAATAATACATTCTTACCTATGGTTAACCTTCCATTAAACATAAGTAAGAATGGAAACGTACAGCTCGTAGTTGATACTGGAGCTCAGATATCAATTATTAAGAAATCTGCTTTGAACGTTAATGCCCAAGTGAATAAAAAGGAAAAATTTATAATTAAGACAATAAACAGCCAGAGTTCGACTGTTGGTTCAGTGACAGGTTTTTTCGAACTTGATGATTCACTCCCATGCAAATTTCACATCGTGGAGGATGATCATCATATTACAGGTGACGGCATTTTGGGAAACGACTTCTTATTCGAACATTGTAATATAGAAGGTAAAACTCAACGTTTAAAGTTCTTTCGACCGATAGCGACGATCTGTCAAACAAGTCAAGTTTTTTTTGAGTGCTGTGAAAAATAATTTTAAATTGCAAAAATTAAGAAATAATAAAGCTGTGAAAGTATCTTAAACTAAAAACAAAACACTATCGTATTGCCAAAACCTCAAAGCTGCGTAAGTTTTAGTCCTAAGATTAAACTATAGCTAAATCAACATCTACGTATATGACTTCTAACCTAAGTACCCCAACCTCAAATAAGCGTAAAGTATCGGAAACCTCCCCTGAATACAAAGAAGAGCGCAGATTCAAGACGACAAAACCAACAAACATGAATTTGGCTAATGTATCACTGGAGGATTTCAACCGAATGCTTGACGAACGCTTCAAAGATCTCCCAACAAAAAAATTCCTGGAGCCGGTGCTACTCGAAATAACCCAACTTCGAGTCAGCAACGAACAACTAAAAACTCAGGTAAGCGCTCTAGAGACAAAATGTGAACAACTCGAGCGGCGATTTGAAGTCTCTGAACTGCATCTGAGAGATCAAAATATAATATTCCATATCCCAGCTACGGACAACGAAAATCCAGAAGAACGCCTACAAAACACCTGCTCGAGTATCACCAATGCTAAAAAAATGATCACCTTTGAACACTTCCAGGACCTTAACACTAGGGCTTCTAATAGCAAAACATATCGAGTAAAGTTAGCAAATGGACAGTTGGCGCGCGAAATTCTGAGCCAAGGAAAGAAATTGGCAAATACCGGCATATCGATGCATAAAGATTTCCCAGCTGGAATGCGCTATAGAAGAGCCATGCTAATGAAAGTGAGAAGGCAGATTAAGTTGCAGAATCCAGATCTCAGGGTCAATCTGACGGATGACAAATTGCATGTTCATGATCACTATTTTATCTGGAGCGATGCTAGAGGTTTGCTATGTGGTCAAAACGATGGATTTCACACTCTTTCGTTAAAATACAATATTAATTTGCAGAGAGAAAATTTCGTAAAAAACAACAACCTGTCAACACAAAACGTAACACAAACGTCAAAATCAAATGAGCTACCGCCACCTAGTAGCCTTCATATAAATGAACTTGAATTGGGAGTCGGCAATGTAGTGGATGTAAGGGCACGTTCGCAATAGGTACTCGAAGTCAGCCAGAAAATTAAAAATAATATTAGTTCTAAGAAAATAAAAATTTTAAGCTATAATATTAATGGATTATCAAGCAAAAAATTATTCTGCGATTTTTTTAACTTTGTGAATACTTTTGAAATATTCCTCCTTTCTGAAACTCACTTAATACTTAAAAACCAAAACGACTTCGAAGATTATTTTAAAGATTACACACTATGTTGGATAGCAGCTGAAAAGAGAAACGGAGCAACGAGAGGAAGAGCATCTGATGGAGCACTTTATGGAATCAAAAAAACACTTATACACGAAAAATGCAGTTTTAAAGAAATCGATGATTATATATATATAGAAATTATTCTGAAAAACAAAATTTTAAATGTAGTTCCAGTCTATCTAAATTGTTCCAATTGGCAAAACGACTTTGCTAAACTATCCGAAGCAATGCAGATTTTGGGCGAAAAAAGCTGCATACTCATAGGAGATTTTAATGCTCGTACTGGGCAGGAGCAATGTGCAAGTTTCGGAAGCCGTAATTTAATCATAAGGAAATCAAAGGATCATGAAATAAACACCAGGGGAAGATCCATCCTGGAAATGGGAAGCGCCTTCGATCTTTCTATAGTAAATGGCACTGAAAAAGGAGACGAGGAAGGAAAACTCACTTTTGTTCGAAATCCGGGACAATCCGTAATTGATTACCTTTTTGTTGCACTAGATAGTTATTCTTTGATTTCAAATTTTGAAGTGGATAGTCAAATATACTCTGACCATATGCCTCTGATCACCACACTAAATACTTCAGAATTGTATAATGAAAAAGAACTTGAGACGGCAAACCCCCTTCTACCGAAACTGAAATGGCGAGGAAACCAAGTCGAATCTTACAAAAGGAACTTAAATCAGAACATTATAGTGCATGCTCCTGGCGAATCGGAAACCACAATAAACGACCTACAGCAAATAATTGAATTGTCAGCAGTCCCACAAAACAGAAAAATAAAAGCAGGAAAATATCATTCGCCGTGGTATGACAGAGAATGTGAGTCTGCGAGAAGAAAATCATTTGCGCTTTTAAAGCTATACCTGAACTTCAATTCCAACTGTTTGAAAAAATATTACTTAGAAGCAAATCGAGCATACAGAGCCTTGTGCAAGACAAAAAAGGAAAACTTCATTAAAACCCAGACGGAAAGTTTAATCAATTGCAAAAATTCCTCAGATTTTTGGAAAGCCATTCAAAATATTAAAGGAAGACAACTTGCCATAGGTACTCTACTCCCTGCATCGACACTCCGAGAATATTTTGAAAAACAAGTAACTACGGAACTCTATGAAAAAGAAATGCAGTACGCTAGACCCGCTTTCCAAAACCAAATTTTAGACTGTGATATAACGTTCTCTGAAGTAAAGGCAACAATCGAAACATTAAAAGATAATAAGGCGCCGGGCTGCGACCGGATCCCCAATGAATTTTTTAAAAATGCAACAGAGGAATTTCTAAAATATCTCACGGTAGCATATAACACCGTAATCAAATCTGGAGAAATACCCGAGGTTTTTAGGAAATCAGTAATTTTTCCAATCTTTAAAAAGGGAGATAGGATGGATCCATCAAATTATCGCAATATCGCCTTTCTAAATTCATCTTTGAAAATATTTATGGAGATACTGCGATGCCGTCTTACGAAATGGATTGAGAACAATCATCTTCTCAGTGAATTCCAAATTGGATTTAGAAAAGGATATTCCACCGCAGATCACATCTTCAGCCTGACTAATATCGCAGAATTATACCTACGTAGGCACCAAAAGCTGTATGTCTTCTTCGTGGACTTTCGAGCAGCATTTGACTCTATTAACAGAAGGGCTCTTATGTACAAATTGTACAGGGACGGAATGTCACTGAAGTTTGGCAGTGTAATTGAGGGCATCTACAGTCAAACATGGAATGCAGTTTGGAATGGAAAAAATCTCTCTGAGTGGTTTCTTTCTACGGTTGGGTTAAAACAAGGATGCAATTTGAGTCCACCATTATTTTCTTTATATATTGAAGACCTTCTAAGAATCATGCCTTGTGGAATTACAGTAGATGGTCTTCAGATTAAGATCCTTATGTATGCTGATGATCTAGTTCTACTGGCGGAGTCTCCTGAGTCAATTCAGTTGATGATCAACAGATTGCGTGGCTATTGCTCTGAGTGGAACTTGACAGTGAACTTGAATAAGTCAAAGACTATGGTCTTCAGGAGAGGAATGGGGCGCTTAGCTGGAAACGAAAGATGGTACTACGGTGCAGAACAAATCGAGACGGTAAAAGAATACCAGTACCTAGGATTTACCATAACAAGCAACCTAAACCTCGAAAAGCACCTGACCAAAAAACTATCGGCCTCCAAAAATGCGATCGGAACAGTTTGGCAAAACGTCTATGCAAACAAGGACCTTGATTTTGGATCTAAATATAAAGTTTTTGTTGCTACATCTGAAACAATAATGCTGTATGCAGCACAATCATGGGGATGGCGTCACTATGAAACAGTTGAAAAGCTACTGCGATTTTACCTAAAACGCCAGTTCCGACTGCCAGATACAACACCAAATTACATGCTCCTTATTGAAACGGGTCTATCGCCGCTTTACCTCAAAACCTTAAAACTTCATTTTAACTATATCATGAATCTAATGTATAGTCCGACTGAGAAAATTGCACGAAAAATTGCCGTTGCTGTCATAAAATCAAAGAGTTCCTGGTTTGAAGAATGGAAAAACATAGCTGAAGGGTGTGCGATACCATTTAATTTAAGTTATGAAAACCTCCCAACGTGGAAACCATACCTATATGATTTGCTACAAAAGCTTGACTCAAAGCTTAGAAATAACAGCATCGAACAGGCGAAAGGCTCATTATACAGGGAAACCTATTCCACGCTCGAATACAATCTTGGTGAAGCTAATTACTTCGTTAACCACCTTAACGCAGAGAAGATATCAATGATTTTTCGAGCAAGAGGAGAATTGCTTCCCTTAAACTTCATACCACACCGAAATGACTTACAAATTCAATGTTCTATGTGTAACACCAATGAGCGAGAAAATATTATTCATTTCATAGCTAAGTGTCCTATGTTGGTGGAAATACGACGACAGATATGGCAGCAAAATTATTTAAACCAAATAGACGTTATGGAAATATTAAATGGCAAAGACTGGAAAAAGTTAATAGAATTTATAAAGTATTCATTAATATATAGAAAAAAGATAATGAGAGAAGATTTTTAAAAACAAAGTAATAATACTCAATTAACTTGAAAATATCTGAAATTGTTATCCAAATTTTAAGCTATCATCTGGCTGACGGCCCTTCTGGCCATGCCTTAAAGGATTTAAGAAATAATTTATAATCTGTACTAAAAACAATTTAAAGAATAATAAATCTATCTATCTATCTATCTATCTATCTAAGTTCTTTCGAACGGAACCGGGCGCTGAGAGCTACTATTTACCTTTTCAATGCAGAAAATTGAGAGGGACAAGTTCCAATCTTAGTTCTCATACTAAGCACGTTGGGACGTTTAGTCACTCGGAAGTCGTGGAACAAAAAATAGATTTAACAGAGGAATGCTCTGAAATCTGTGAACCGAAGAATCAAGTGGAAGGAAAAGGAACACCAGGGGAGATCAAAAATATTTCCAATCTTAGTTTGCAACCTAAGCATGTTGGAATATTTTCGGACACCTCTGAAATTAAAGCGAATCCTGCAACACTTGCTATTTCGTCAAATCCTGTATTGCCAGCTTATCATGAAGGGATTTTTAAAGCTGAAATCATGGAAGTAGTTTTACCTCCACGATCGGAACTCGCAATTCCTGTCAGCACAAACAGCGTTGCAGAAATGCTCTGTTTATCCCGCGAAATTCATGCAGGCGTTTATCTAGGCAACTGTCTTACCAACAGTAAGAATGGAAAAGCGGTTGTTACTGTCCTTAACTGCAATGATTATGAAGTAAAACTTCAACGGCAGTTAATCGAATGCGAAAGCCTTGAAGATTATGAAGTAATTAACCTTTGCAAAAATATTTTCACAGATAAGGATTGCGATATTGTGGATGACATCAGACAGCTCTTTTGTGTTGAAGGACAAAATCATATTCATGAAACTAAATTAGAAAGAGTAGAAAAAATTCTCCAAATAGTGAAAATAGGAGACAATTTAAATACTGAAGAAAAAAACGCTCTTTTTGATTTGTTTTATGAATATGAAGATGTATTTCATCTGTATGGGGATAAGCTTTCTTGTACGACAAGTATACAGCATTCTATTAAGACCTCACCATTGCAAACCCCAATTAACCAAAAAATGTATCGGTTACCATATGTCCACCGAGAAGTTATAGAGAAACAAGTTTCTGAAATGTTGGACCAAGGAGTTATAGAAAAAAGCAAGAGTCCTTGGAATTCACCACTGTTGGTAGTTCCCAAAAAACTGGGACCTGATGGAGAGAAGCGTTGGAGGGTCGTGGTAGACTATCGAAAACTAAACGAAGCCACGATAGGCGACGCTTTCCCACTGCCTAGAATAGAAGATATTCTGGACCAACCTTGCAAGTGGCTACCATCAAATACAAGTGAGCGAAAAGGATAAAGAAAAAACGGCTTTTAGTACTCCTGGTGGACATTATCATTTTCGGCGAATGCCATTTGGTTTAAAGGGGGTTCCTGCGACATTCCAGAGATTAATGAATTTCGTTCTCACTGGAAAGTCTGGTTTAAAATCCTGGGTCTATATGTATGATATACTGGTATTTGCGAGTAATCTCAAATCATACATTGAATGTTTGGCTAATGTTTTAAACGATCTACGTTGTCATAACTTAAGACTCCAACCTGAAAAATGTTGTTTCCTCCAAAAGGAAATAGTATATTTAGGTCATAAATGTACAGCCGAAGGAGTTCAACCTGACCCAGACCGAGTTAATCCCGTACAAAACTTTCCTATTCCCAAAACAGTTAAACAAGTTCAATCATTCTTGGGCTTCGCAAACTATTATCGGAAATTTATACGCAATTTCTCAGAGATAGCAGCTCCAATCAATAAAGTCCTGAGGAAAGACGTTAAATTCAATTGGGATGCTAAATGTCAAGATGCTTTTGAAAAACTTAAATCATTTTTAATCACCCCTCCTGTTTTAAGATACCCTGACTTTAATAAACCCTTTATTCTAACCACTGACGCAAGTAATGAGGCCTTAGATGCAGTTTTGTCCCAAGGAGACTTAGATAATGAACAACCCATTGCTTACGCAAGTCGATCCTTGAATAAAGCCGAAAAAAGATACTCCACGATAGAAAAGGAGCTTCTCGCTATTGTGTGGGCTGTCAAAAACTTTAGATGTTATTTATATGGGAGACCTTTCATAATTTTTTCGGATCACAAGCCATTACGTGGACAAGTAAACGTAAAGGATCCCACCAGCAGAATACTCCGATTACGACATAAACTGTCAGAATACTATTTCAAAATTGAATATAAAAAAGGAAAGGATAATGCTTGCGCGGATGCTTTGAGTAGAATACTTCTGCCACCTTTACCTGTTGATTCCGTTCTATGTTCAGTAGTAACCCGTTCTAAATCAAAAAAAAAAGAACGAAAACACAAATGTGACTTCAGATAACAAAAGTGACCAAAGTGAAGAAAATAAATTAGAGCCTCAATTAAAGGACCAAACTAACAAAGTCACACTAAAAAAAGAAGTCAAATTGCTTAATGACCAAGACGAAATTAAAACAGTTTTACGAGACTACCACGATCTACCTCTCGGAGGACATCAAGGAATTTATAAAACTTTCAGAAGCATAAGAAATGATTTCAAGTGGAAAGGAATGCTAAAAGACGTTGAAAAATACATCAAAAATTGCAAAAAATGTCAGACCAATAAAATAGGAAGAGAACATAAAATGCCGATGGAAATTTCAAATACTCCATACAAACCTTTTGAAAAAACTTATATGGATATTGTAGGACCCTTACCGATCACTGAAAAAGGGAACAAATATATATTAACTTTTGAAGGTGATCTCACTAAGTTTATGGATGTAGTGGCGATACCCGATATGGAAGCGAAAACTGTTGCTACAGCCTTTTTCGAAGAAATAATTAGTAGGTATTTAATACCGAAAATACTCGTTACTGATAATGGCTCGAATTTCACTTCTCAGTTGTTCCGTGAAACATGTAAGCTTCTAAAAGTAAAAAAGGTAGAAACAACTCCATATCACCCACAATCCAACGGTTCTTTAGAAAGATCGCATAGACCTTTAGTTGATTATCTAAGAACATTTGTAGACCAAAATCCATCTTCATGGGATAACCACCTACGGGCAGCAATGTTTGTCAGGAATAATTCTGTGCACGCGACTACGAAACTTTCACCAATTGAATGTCTCTTTGGATTCAAAGCTACGGTGCCTAACAATTTAAGTAGAGAACCCCAACCTTTGTATAATCACGAAAATTATTTTTATGTATTACGAAATAATCTTCAAAAAGCATATAAAATAGCTCGTGAAAATTTAATCGCTAGCAAAAACTCTTCTAAAAAATATTACGACTCAAAAATTAATCCCATTAGCTTTCACATTGGTGATAAGGTTTTGCTTCGAAATGCAGCAAGAACTAACAAATTTTCCTCGCATTGGCAAGGACCTTTCCCTATTGCAGCTATAAATGGTCCAGTTAACGCTTCTCTCCAAATAGGCAATCGAAAACGTCGCGTACATTTTAATCGATTGAAACTCTTCAACGAAATTTAATATTTTTTTTTTCTCGCAGGATGTTGGTGTGCAAGATGATTTGCAATTTAATTTTGTGGTTATGGATAGCCCACACAAACGGTACACCAGTAGAAATTCATATTGTGAAACCAACTGGAATATTGTTTGAAGAGGTTGGTCATGCCTTGACTTAACGAGATCACTGGACAATACTATCCCAAGTTCAGTTACCTGACTGGAATGCTGCAATTGAGTTTGTGAATGCATGCGAAGAAAACATGGAAAATACATGTGCCAAGTTAGCCACTCTTCCGGAAGTACCGCATGAAAATTGTCGGCAATGGGCGACGGAAATAAAAAATAGGATTTCTGTAATTAAAGACAAAATCGACGAAACTAATATGTTTTCACAGTGTCGTAACGTTAGAGCTAGGAGAGGGCTTATAGATGCAGGAGGTTCATTGGTCAAATTTGTATTTGGAACTCTAGATCACGAAGACTCCAAAAACATTTATTCAAGACTTCAGGAGCTAGAAAATGGCAAAACTAAGTCCATAAACCTCGAAAAGCAGCAGCTAACATTAATAAGAACAAATGCAGACATTTTAGGTAATTCTCTTGCAAATTTAACTATTCAACACAACATACTAGTAGATAAGTTTCAAACTATAAACACGGCTCTTTCTGATTCACTAATTAATATTAACAGAGACTATCGATATCTGAAACTATTGGCAAACATACACGAATTTTCTTTTTTCATTATAAACGAATTAGGAAAGCTATCAGAACAGCTGACCGATATTTTTCTTATCATGGAGTCACTCCACCGCCAAGTATTCAGTCCTCTAATGCTCCCTGCAAACGATTTAAAATCCCTATATTTTAACCTAACTACAAACCATAAAATCAAACTGAATTTTGCTCAGACAACTATTGCTACTAAAACCTACACACAATGCATAGGTGAGCGAGTTATGATAAAAATTCTTATACCAATCCTTGATGAACACATATTTAGTATTAATAAGATCTACCTTGCACCCATTCTACTTGGACAGGGCTCTTTATTAGACATCAACTCTAATTACATATTTAACAGCTCTTTCTCTGTCCGAAACTTTGAAACTACTGAAACAAAATTTCAATCTCTTTGCACCATTTTCAATACCACATTTTACATTTGCAAGATAAGCGAGCCTATACGTACAATTCCTGGTGAAGAAAACTGCGTTCGAAGTTTATTCAAAAATTCCTCGTTTATACCTTCTGTCTGCGAGTACAGAATGTTAAATAATTTCGAAAACTCTCTAGTTCCGATGGTTCATGAAAACTCATGGTTTTATTGGCTTAAGCATCCTACATTACTTTACTCACAATGCAGTAATCAGGAATACTCAACGTCTCTACATGGAATAGGAATATTTAGGCTTTTACAGCCATGCACTTTCACTCTTAAGGGGTTCATTATCCCATTCAAAAGGAAAATGTTACAAAAAATAATTTTTCGACAACCCGAAACAAGGGAAACTCCAAATCTAGAGTTACACAACTTCTCATTCCCTAATATTTCTGGGGCCTATTTCAGCGCTACTACAACAGAGCTACATCAACTACATCAACTACATCGTGCATTAAAATCCTTTAACTACATCTTTTATATTTGTCTCATTCAAACATACAACTGGAGTTATGAAATAAAAGATAAAAAAGTTTAATAAATTACAAATGTAACTGGTGTAGTTGTAGGATGAAGCTGTTAAATGTAGTTGATGTAATTGATGTAGTAGCGCAGAAATAGGCCCCTGGTTTTAAGGACACTAAAAATTTGCAAGTATTGGACTTGTCTGCTTTGCATGCCGCTTTACGGGCTGGAAGTAAAACTGCAAAAGTTTTAGAAACCGAATGGGAAAATTTGGAACATAAAAAGTCAACAATTGACCTTCACTTTAAATTTAACATTCTGATATACACTTTGGTAGCTATAGCCTTTGTTATTTTAATCGTATCCTTAGTCAAGAGATGTAAAAATAAGAGAAAATCATTAAACTCAACCGTTTTGGACAGTCCATTGAGGGAAAAATCTAGAGAAATTTAATTCATTTCAGCTCCAGTAACGATTCCAAGACGAGACCAGCTTTTTGAAGTCTCTGTCGAAAACAACGATGTAGAACCCATTAAATAAATAATTAAAACAAAAACCTATAAAAAAAACAAAAACAATTTTACTTTGTATTCTAAAACAAAAAAAAAATCAAAATTGTATTGATAAAAATACTATACTGTAAAATTTCTAAAGATAATGATTTACGTATATGAAATTGATTAAATAAATATTTAAAACAAAATAAAAATTTGCGATTTAGTAGATGTAAGTACCTTAATCGGAATAGAAAAAATTATAAAATACAAATAGTAAAAATAAACATTATAAAAAAAAAAAAATCAAATTGAACATTCACAAAGAAAAGATAAACTAATATGTATAAAACAAAAAACAAATACTCTAAAAATAAATAATAAAGAGTACAATATTGAACTTCGTATGTATGTAGTAGAATTTTGTAATTTAGAGCAAAAAAACAAAAAAAAAGAATCTAAATTTATATAATAATAATATAGTAATTTGTTTAAGAATAATGACAAACACCTCGCCGACCCATTCTTTGTAAGGGGGGAGGAATGTTAAGTAATAAAAGTAAATATGTATCTAGGTCAAAAGAACGCACTTTGTAGCAATTGGCAATATTAACATGATTGATTATGAAAGCCACACGAGCCACGATAATATAGCCAAGTTGCACAAAGTGTGTGCAATTGCCCTAGATTACCGATTATTGTTAATTTGTAAATTTATATTAATAAAAGGCAGAGTGTACTGCAACCCGTCAACCAAAACGGTCGTTATTACTTTAACACTACTATTTCTATTTGATACTGACCCTTTCCTACGTCATTAATACTATTCCTGTCCTTGAGATATACATTTTGAAGAGATTTCAAATTTTAAATTGTATCCACAGAGATTTTCCGCTCTCGCTCTTAAAATTGACCAATGCAACATTTAGCAACATGTTATCGTATCTGATATCAGATACGGCCGATTATTTTTTGGGTTCACTTTCGGTCTACTGGATGCGACATCTTTGTATTATATTATCTTTGGTCCAAATGTAATCCTAATTTTTGTTAAGGGATCTCGGTAAGGCGATCACAGCGAATCTATCGACCAAATGTCAACCTACAACATCGTGTTTCATGAGAATACTATAGAGTGGATATATGTACAATGATAATGCTTTGGGCATGTTTTTCCTTCTATGGTGTTTTTTCAACACACCGAATTGAAGGCATCATGGATAAGAAAATCTGTGTTAAGATCATGCAGGAAGTAAAGCTTCAGTATGCTGAAGATGAAATGCTACTGAAATATGTCTTTCAGTGAGACAAATGACCCAAAGCCTACAGTAAACTTGCGAAGGGAGGATTCCCAGGGAAAGAGAATTGATGTGATTCCCATTGAGAACTTGTTGTGCGAAGTGCGACGCAAAGAAATATATTACTAGTTGCCAGCCAACTAACAATAAAGCTCTTTGGGAAGCTATACAGCACTCGAGTTCGATAAATGTAGATAGGTGTGAAAACCTGATAAAGTGGATGCAACGCCGCACAGTGGTTTGGTTTGTATGGAAGAGCGGAAAAAAATCTGTAAAATCTGAACTACTTAACGGATTTGAATAAAATTTGGTACACATGTTTAGATCTATTTTATACATATGTGGTCCAAATTTAGCTAAGAAATAATTATTAGAAAAAAAGTTATGGACATTTTTCTAAAATTTGTGCGTTTTGATTGTATGGGAGAGCGGAAAAAAGTCTGTAAAATCTGAACTATTCAACAGATTTGAATGAAATCCGGTACAAATGTTAAAATCTACTTAACACATATGTGGTCAAAATTTTGTTAAGAAAAAATTATTGGAAAAAAATGTTATTGACATTTTTCTAAAATGTATGGGTTTTTGATGTTGTACTGAAATATATTTTCTTTTTTTAGTATAATATGAACTTTTTATTTTGAATAAAGTAAAACAAACTATGTTTATATATTATTAACATAAAAACAATAATATTAAGAACATAAATAAAACATTTGCAATAAATGAATAAATAATATAAAAAAGTAGAAGCAGCTATTTTACTGTGCTTAAATGAGGTTTCTAGCATCTGCACTCATTGGTAGTATTTTCTTTTCTGCCTTTGGCCTCAATCCTGTTATAAGTGGATCTGAGGATATGAGGATACGATGCATCACATCTTCATTCGTCGCAATCCGGCTGCATTTTCTCGAATTAAAACTGCGATAGATTTTATAGTCCTTATTTCGGCATTCTTGGGCTCCCTCGGAGAGTGATCCAACAGGAAATGCACAGTTTTTTATGATACCTTTTAGCTCACAGCATTCTTCAAAACTCTTTCGTGATCTTCCACGACCATCAGTTGACGTTTCAAGCATTACATTTTCAGTGAATTCTACTTCCAAAACTCCTTCCAGCCAATCCTTGTATTTTTTTTTTTTCGAAAAAAATTTTTTTCTACAAACTGCGCTCCACCGGTTTGAAAATTGAGAAAAAAACCGTTTCTGTACTTCTGACATCACAGTTTCAATTTGCGCAGAAGTTAAGTTGGGGTTTAGTCTTTCACAATATGGTCGCATATTTTTACTTGCGATTATAGGTACTATAAGTACGGTGACCATTTTTTTCAGGGACAAAAAAGAGGACAACTTTTTAAAAACGTTTTTAAATTTAAAAACGAATTATAATTTTTTAAAGTTTAAACTTCAAAACCAGAACTCATAATTGATAAAAAAAAAAACTTATATACTTGCAAAATAATTTAATTAGTTTGATTCAAAGGAACTTTCATCGGTATTCATAAACGCAAAAAAACGCTAATTATCTTTAGTCGGGTGCATTAAATGTCTATTCTTATCAGTTCAACGAAATTCAAGATAATAAACTAACCCACCACAGTAGGTACGTAAATTAACGTGTAATTAAGTAAAAAAAAATTCTGTCATTTTTGCCAAAAACTAGAGATAAAAGGAAACAAACCGTGGTGACAAAAACTATTTTTACAACCCCAAATTATGTGCACTTTAATACATACTCTTTGGTAACATCAAAGTTCTTGTTGTTTGTACTAGATTCTAGATTTTCGTTAAGATATAAAACTTAAAGTAGATTAGCAGTTTATATCTTTATTTTTATAAAATTTATATTAGTAAGCTACCTATTTTTGATCATAATTTTAGTTGAATTGTGAATTAGAAGATATCCGAGCACGTTTTATAATAGCCCGGGAGCTCGCGACAGATTTTTGTCAATCATTTCGCCAAAGCTAATTTTTTGTAAATTGGTTAATTTGACATTGCAATGAAGGGTGGTGGTAATCAGCTGCGGCGTGAGCGGTACCTTGGGCTACAGCAGCCTTTCAAAGATGTAAAAAAAATGAAAAATTTAATCAAACCGCCAAAGCTGAAACTTTGCATACTGTTAGCCAATATTATAAGGAGTCGAAAAAAACAAATCAGCTGGCTGAAGCGCGGTACTACATACGTCAGCTGCTTACGTCAACATGTAAAAAAACGTGTGAAATTCAATGATTCCGCCAAAGCTGAAATTTGGTTATATAATAGCTTATACATTAATTTACGCAAAAAGACTAATCAGCTGGCTGTATTGCGGTACTAAGACCGTCAGCTGACGTGGTGAAAAGTACAAGTACAAAAATATGGTTTCACATCCCACGCACAAAAAACGATATCAAACGAGGTTTTCCATCCAGTTTTACAATCAGATGATGATTGTCATTCTATCATAAAACGATTCATTAACTTTTTGTATACCTAACCAAATTTTAGATTTAACAGAACATATATTGCCTATTTGCAGATATTCATCCAAACACTTAAATTATTCGTATATTTAAATCGCAATCGTTTTTGGTGTTATTACTTCGTTACTGTTACTTCGAGTGCCCTATATTTTATTCTGTCTTCTATTGTTGAATGTATTAAATAAAATGAAAACGTAATCTATTATACAGCTTCTGATTTCACATTACAAAAATAATTTAATTCAAAATTATAAATTTTAAGCAAAATCGAATTTATTTAATTTTGTTCCGTCTTAGTACAGGTAAAATAGGATAAATAAAACAAAAAAAATTAGTACAATCATAAAACTTGGTAAAAACGTTTCATGTATTATGGGAATGAAAAATCAAAAGAGTCTATAAGAATATTTCACATGGAAGGGTGTCTCTTTTTGAGGGGGAGAGGGGAGGAAATGGTGGTGTATCAAACAGGTTTCGATGAATTATCAAAGATTTTCACCAATTTTCATCAACGTTCCAGTTTCGAGAGGGGACTCATGGTAGAATTTCAAAATTTTTCCCTTTCACTGAAAAAAACACTCTTTAACTATAAATATTTTTGTAGACTTCTCCTTTGATTCTTTGTGCTTATGACAAATGAAATATGTGGACCAAGTTTCATGTCAATGCTGTTGGAACTTGGTAATATTTTACTTGTTTCACTAAAAGTTCATCATTTATGAAAAAGGCTCTAACTTTTTTGAAGGTGGTTGAATTGAGTTCATTTTGTTTAGTAAGATTGGGCATTAAAAAATAACTTTAAAACATGTGTCATGTGCTTATATTATACCAAGTTACCAAGATATATATTTAAGTTTATTAATCTTTCATATTCCCCCTACCCAGCACTTTGAAAGTGGCTTTAAAAAAAAAATAGGTTTTCAATCAACTTTGGATGAAATATAGTAGATTATGAAATTCTGCGTCGACACGATCTTTAAATTTTATTAATAAAAATATTTTTCTAACTTTTCTTGGCTTTTCAAATTTTTTTTCCCAAAACAACTTTTTTCCACCTCTTCACGCAAGGGGAGGGGTGGGAGAAAATCAATAATGTAGTCCTATGGTTTCAAGGGTACTGAAGCCAACGGGAGTTCTCGATTCATCGTCCGGCCCTTGGTTTTCGATTTATAAACAACATTTCGGGATTTAAACTGGTAAGTGGCAGCCCTTCTCTTTTCGTTCTGACAGTATTGCCACCTTGGCAACACTTCTTAAAAGTAAAGTTAGGACATAAACTATTAACGTACTAAAGCTCAACCAGTCAGGTTGAAATGAAAGGCCCACATATCGTGCACTTACGCCCCTACTATTATAATAATTGGTCAATAAGTAATTACATATAAGCAGTCCTGGATTTAATCATTGAACAAGTCTAGGGCGTTACTATATAAAAGCCACCGAAAATGCACCTGATGCACCATTCTAATCGAAATAAAAGATTTTGAACTGAATTGAATTTGGAATCCAATGTAATAATTATTAATCCATTTCGAGAACAAAAATGTATCCAGCAGATAGTAAAGGTAAAATAGTACGAAAAGTCTTTCGAATAAAAAAAAAATTAGTACCATATCATGACATCTGGTGAAAACGTTTCATTTATTATGAGAATGAAAAATCAAAAGAGTCTATACAAATATTTCACATGGATAGTGGTGGTTTTGAGGGGGAGAAGTGGAGGGGGGGAAATTGAGGTGTATCAAACAGATAAATTAGTTTTGTTGCAACCTAAGCATATGACATACATATGTTTTTAAGGTAGTTTTGAATGCTGAATCAAATGACTTTTTTTCATTTTTATGAAACGATGACTATATTTTCAGTATAAAAGTTAAAAATTACCGAAAACCAGTTGAAAATAATGGTCCGTTGATGAAACTTGCCATCAATGGTTCATTTGTCATGAAAATCTATAACAAGAAGAGTCTAAATGTCTGCTGTTAAAGGAAAAACGACTGGTTTTAGTGTCATTTGATTCAGCATTTAAAACTACCTTAAAAACATGTGTCATATGTTTAGGTTGCACCAAAGTTAATTTATCTGTTTGAAACACCACAAGTCCCCCCCCCACCCTCTCTCCCCCTCAAAAAAGACACCCTTCCATGTGAAATATTCTTATAGACTCTTTTGATTTTTCATTCCCATTATACATGAAACGTTTTAACCAAGTTTCATGATTGTACTAATTTTTTTGATTTATTTACCCTATTTTACCTGTACTAAGACGGAACAAAATTAAATAAATTCGATTTTGCTTAAAATTTATAATTTTGAATTAAATTATTTTTATAGTGTGAAATCAGAAGCTGTATAATAGATTACGTTTTCATTTTATTTAATACATTCAACAATAGAAGACAGGATAAAATATAGGGCACTCGAAGTAACAGTAACGAAGTAATAACACCAAAAACGATTGCGATTTAAATATACGAATAATTTAAGTGTTTGGATGAATATCTGCAAATAGGCAATATATGTTCTGTTAAATCTAAAATTTGGTTAGGTATACAAAAAGTTAATGAATCGTTTTATGATAGAATGACAATCATCATCTGATTGTAAAACTGGATGGAAAACCTCGTTTGATATCGTTTTTTGTGCGTGGGATGTGAAACCATATTTTTGTACTTGTACTTTTCACCACGTCAGCTGACGGTCTTAGTACCGCAATACAGCCAGCTGATTAGTCTTTTTGCGTAAATTAATGTATAAGCTATTATATAACCAAATTTCAGCTTTGGCGGAATCATTGAATTTCACACGTTTTTTTACATGTTGACGTAAGCAGCTGACGTATGTAGTACCGCGCTTCAGCCAGCTGATTTGTTTTTTTCGACTCCTTATAATATTGGCTAACAGTATGCAAAGTTTCAGCTTTGGCGATTTGATTAAATTTTTCATTTTTTTTTACATCTTTGAAAGGCTGCTGTAGCCCAAGGTACCGCTCGCGCCGCAGCTGATTACCACCATTCTTCATTGCAAAGCCAAATTAACCAATATACAAAAATCTAGCTTTGGCGCTATTGGTCACCAAAATCTGTCGCGAGCTCCCGGGCTATAATAACTTGGGCACCAAAAATTGAAAACGATTTTTTTTAGAAGGGTCAAATATGTAAAAAGCGTTTCTTACTATGGGAGGGGGATCTATGTCGCCCTGTTTTGGAGGTAGAGGCAATTTTTGAGAAAAAGGACTTAAATGGAAAAAAAAAATATTAAAAATCAGCGAAAATACCTAAAATGCAAAACAATAACGGTTTTAAAAGTCAGAAATCTGTTCTTTTATCTTTCATTTAAATTAAATTATTTATTTATGTCAGTAGTTTTCAAAATATTTGCATTCAAACTCAAAATTTTGATAAAAAATGCAAACAAAATGTTGGGGTCAAATTTTCTAAAAATTGTGAAGTGAAAAACTAAATTTTCTTTTTGTGGTCAATGATCATATTAATTTAGAATCGAACACCAAAAACCGGAAGCTTCTGTGGCTTGAACAGATGAACAGATTTCTGGCTTTTAAAACCGTTATTGTTTTGCATTTTAAGTATTGTCGTTGATTTTTTATATTTATTTTTCCATTTAAGTCGTTTTTTTTCGAAAATCACCTCTCCCTCCTAAACGGGACGAGGAAAACGGCAGATTATACTTTTCCCGTTATCCTAGAATTATTTGCTTCACAATAACAAAAAATCAATCGCGCTCGAGAATGTCCAGGTGACAATTTTTTTTTGCAAGTTTGTAGCCCTCCCACTACCTTAGGTCACACTCAAATCGTCAGATTATTGAAATACACACTTTTCAGCATGTAATTAACCTACCCTATCTTAATCTGACGCGCTCGAGTATTTCGAGCTATCGATTTTTTTTACTAATCTGACAACCTGCCCTAGGCGCCCGGCCCTACATAGAGGACTGATATATGGTGGAGGTACTCAGCAGGGTGCAGGGTACCCCCTTTATACTAATCTGACGCGCTCGAGTAAATCCCAAAATCCCTTAGTGGGCTCCCCTACTATAACGCATGGTATAAAAATACAAGGTATCTTGTATGTGAGTTGAAGGGTCATCATATTCTGTTTTGTGTAACGTCATAGCGAGTGTTATTTAATTTTTTACTTGAAATTTAACGTAACATAATTTCTAAACATAAAAAATGTATTGTTTTACTTTGAGTTTAATTAAAAAATAGGTTCAAAACATAATAAATAATTTACTGTTTACATTTTCTTCCATATGACAAACGATTAACGATTTTTTATTGAACATTTATATACAATTTGAGCAACAATGACAATTATGACAAACAATAGAGAATATTCACGCGCAAAGACGTCACGAATCAGTTGTTTGAACTGTCAAGCATACCTTGTTATTTTAATACCATGGGGTACAGGTACAGGATTACAGGATTTTTTTTAAATTTTTTTGGAAAAAGAAGGTGGGTGCACCTGTTAAATCTCACACGCACAAGACCAAAGAACAGAAAATAATTATTACAGTGGGTGATCAAATTATTACGGCCACCTAACAAAAAATACTAATTTGCAGAATATGGTCAAAATTAATGACGCATAAACCTATAGCAACCTATTTTTTTCATTGAATCTTAATTTGTGATAATTAAGCTTTGAAAATTAGAAAATGAACAAATTTAAAAAAATTAGTACAAAAAATCGCAAGCTTTTTAGAGATGGAATCCATTTCTTTGTATGGAAACCCATTTTTATTTTCCGAATTTTTGAAAGTTTTGTCAGGAAATTTTGGGTTTTGCACATTTTTAACAAGGTTTTTAGCAAAATAGTGAAATGTTTATTATTTTTCAATATATTTTTGTGCATAACTTTACCGTTTCCCAAACATTTTTAAGAAATTTTGGTAAAGAAACTTCAAAAGATATGGAAAGATGAAAATACCTTTCTTCAGCCTAAAAAAAGGACATTACGATATCGTAATCAATAACTGACCAATCTCAGAGGAAGACAGAATTACTGGCAAAAGTATCAAAGTCAAAGAAAAATGGCAAGAACGGCACGGAATAAACGAAAAATAACGGAAATCTGTATAAAAAGTAGACAAAAATTAAGAAGGATATTGACACTTTTGATCCAGGAGTTGGGAATCAACATTTCAGAAACGACAGCACGAAGACGACACAACGTCATTTGAAAGAAATGGTGTTTGCTTGCCACCGACCAGCAATAAATTTGTTATTACAAAAATTATGGAGGAAAAACGGTTTCAATGGTCTGAAGCACATAAAGACTGGATATCCGAAGACTGGCTGTATGTGTTTAAGTCTATTTGAACCGTTATTCCCACATAATTTTTGTAGGAATCAGCTTATTGCCTGGACGGTAGCAAGAAACCCCATTTCTTTGAAGTGACGTTGCGTCGTCTTCTTGTCGTCGTATCTGGAATGTTGATTCCGGACTCCTGTATCAAAAGTGTCAATGTCCATCTTAGTTTTTTTTCTATTTTTTATACAGATTTCCGTTATTTTCCGTTCATCCCGTACCGTTCTTGCCATTTTTCGTCCAGGTTTTCTGACTCTTATAGGCAATGTGCTGGCATTTTCGACTCCTTTTTTATAAATTTTATCCACTGGAGACTTTGACACTCTTGCCAGTAATTCTGTCTTCCTCGGAGATTGGTCAGTTATTGATTACGATATCGTAATGTCTTTTTTTTAGGCTGAAGAAAGTTATTTTCATCTTTCCATATCTTTTGAAGTATCTTTACCAAAATTTCTTAAAAATGTATTGGAAATGGTAAAGTTATGCACAAAAATATATTCAAAATTAATAAACATCTCACTATTTTGCTAAAAATCTTGTTAAAAATGTGCGAAACCAAAAATTTCCTGACAAAAACTTTCAAAAACTCGGAAAATACAAAGAAATGGATTCCATCTCTAAAAAGCTTGTGGTTTTTTGTATAAATTTTTTTCAATTTTTTCACTTTTTAATTTCCAAAGCTCAAGAACCATAAATTAAGATTCAATGACAAAAATATTTTGCTATGGGCTAATACTACATAAATTTGGACCATATTTTTTGTTAGGTGGCCGTAATAATTTGATCACCCACTGTAATAAAATATATTTTTTTTACATGCCAATACTTTTAAACGCTTTTAAGTGTATAAAATAATTTCTGCAAGTCCTATACTGATTTATAACCCAATTGCATAATTACATTGCGAATTTTTAATATAGTAGTTACAAGCTAAAGCTATAATAACACTTGTAAGATCTAAATTGACAATCGTAGGGCATATGTAATAGGTAATAAATTATTCTATGCTTTTAACCGTGAATAAACATTTTTCTTCGAAACTCAGTTTGAATCTTTCAAATCCCTTAACTCGTATGCAAGAAATCATTTATTAGTTGTTAGCCTTTGCCTTTAACTACCTTATTGCAAAATATCTTAACTCATAAATGAGGATTTGTCTGAGAAAATTCATAGAAATATTGGTAAAAATCCAACTATATTATTTGATAAAGAAAGTCTCCTTCTTTTAGATCTAGTTGCAAGTTTTGAGAAAAAAACATTTTCTAGTGCTGTGACATAGTCCCAATTTTCAATTTAAAAAAGTTTCTTTTAAGTTTTTGGAGATATGTACATTAGGGTTGTCGTTAAAAAAAAGGTCATCCCGGATGGGCCCTAATCGGCTCTAAATGAAGAAAAAAAAATTCCCTAATTTGCTCAGATTTTTTTTTCATCCCCTCTCTGTAGGGGTAAATTAAATGTCCTCCTTTTTTTTGCATAATTCAATTTTGAACTGAATTGAATTTGGAATCCAATGTAATAATTATTAATCCATTTCGAGAACAAAAATGTATCCAGCAGATAGTAAAGGTAAAATAGTACGAAAAGTCTTTCGAATAAAAAAAAAATTAGTACCATATCATGACATCTGGTGAAAACGTTTCATTTATTATGAGAATGAAAAATCAAAAGAGTCTATACAAATATTTCACATGGATAGTGGTGGTTTTGAGGGGGAGAAGTGGAGGGGGGGAAATTGAGGTGTATCAAATAGATAAATTAGTTTTGTTGCAACCTAAGCATATGACATACATATGTTTTTAAGGTAGTTTTGAATGCTGAATCAAATGACTTTTTTTCATTTTTATGAAACGATGACTATATTTTCAGTATAAAAGTTAAAAATTACCGAAAACCAGTTGAAAATAATGGTCCGTTGATGAAACTTGCCATCAATGGTTCATTTGTCATGAAAATCTATAACAAGAAGAGTCTAAATGTCTGCTGTTAAAGGAAAAACGACTGGTTTTAGTGTCATTTGATTCAGCATTTAAAACTACCTTAAAAACATGTGTCATATGTTTAGGTTGCACCAAAGTTAATTTATCTGTTTGAAACACCACAAGTCCCCCCCCCACCCTCTCTCCCCCTCAAAAAAGACACCCTTCCATGTGAAATATTCTTATAGACTCTTTTGATTTTTCATTCCCATTATACATGAAACGTTTTAACCAAGTTTCATGATTGTACTAATTTTTTTGATTTATTTACCCTATTTTACCTGTACTAAGACGGAACAAAATTAAATAAATTCGATTTTGCTTAAAATTTATAATTTTGAATTAAATTATTTTTATAGTGTGAAATCAGAAGCTGTATAATAGATTACGTTTTCATTTTATTTAATACATTCAACAATAGAAGACAGGATAAAATATAGGGCACTCGAAGTAACAGTAACGAAGTAATAACACCAAAAACGATTGCGATTTAAATATACGAATAATTTAAGTGTTTGGATGAATATCTGCAAATAGGCAATATATGTTCTGTTAAATCTAAAATTTGGTTAGGTATACAAAAAGTTAATGAATCGTTTTATGATAGAATGACAATCATCATCTGATTGTAAAACTGGATGGAAAACCTCGTTTGATATCGTTTTTTGTGCGTGGGATGTGAAACCATATTTTTGTACTTGTACTTTTCACCACGTCAGCTGACGGTCTTAGTACCGCAATACAGCCAGCTGATTAGTCTTTTTGCGTAAATTAATGTATAAGCTATTATATAACCAAATTTCAGCTTTGGCGGAATCATTGAATTTCACACGTTTTTTTACATGTTGACGTAAGCAGCTGACGTATGTAGTACCGCGCTTCAGCCAGCTGATTTGTTTTTTTCGACTCCTTATAATATTGGCTAACAGTATGCAAAGTTTCAGCTTTGGCGATTTGATTAAATTTTTCATTTTTTTTTACATCTTTGAAAGGCTGCTGTAGCCCAAGGTACCGCTCGCGCCGCAGCTGATTACCACCATTCTTCATTGCAAAGCCAAATTAACCAATATACAAAAATCTAGCTTTGGCGCTATTGGTCACCAAAATCTGTCGCGAGCTCCCGGGCTATAAATAGGAAACAGACCGTGGTGACAAAAACTATTTTTACAACCCCAAATATGTGCACTTTAATACATACTCTTTGGTTACATCAAAGTTCTTGTTGTTTGTACTAGATTCTAGATTTTCGTTAAGATATAAAACTTAAAGTAGATTAGCAGTTTATATCTTTATTTTTATAAAATTTATATTAGTAAACTACCTATTTTTGATCATAATTTTAGTTGAATTGTGAATTAGAAGATATCCGAGCACGATTTATAAATAGGGCTGAAACTGTCTTAAATTGTTGTACTTTTGTTTGCAATATTTTGTTCTTAAGAAAATTTAAAAATCTGCACAGCCAAAGTTGTAATTTGTTTCACTTTGTTATTGACATTGCCTCTAGTTTATCAACTTAAAATTGCGTTTTCTCATGTGTCTAAATATGTTTTGAATTTGAAAACACTCTTTCGGTCGGGGCATTTCAAGCTAGAAATAATAGCGACAACTCTACTGGCTAGAATAGACTTTCACATGTCCTTTATAAAATTTTCTTATCTGGTAACCAATGTCCAATTTTTAATTTGTTCTTTACTGACGTATCGTTTGACTAAACTAACCTAGCCAAATAATTCGTCACTATTGATTTACTAAGAAAAAGAGGACTGTCCTCTAAAAAAGAGGACGGATGGTCACCGTAACTATAAGGCAAGTTTTGGATTCGTGCAAAAAAAAATTTTTGAGATAACAATCAAACATGATATTACGATGATAGAGAGCACCAAAAAAGTGGGTGGCACAATTCTGTTTGTCTGTCTGTCTGTCTGTCTGTCTGTCTGTCTGTCTGTTCGTCTGCAGCCTAAACGGCTCGATCGATTTTCTTCAAACTTGGTTCTAAGTTGTTTTTGGTGATTCTGCCGACACGTTTTTTTCATTTTTTTTAGAACCAAAAATAACGGTACCTGCCATACATTTTTTTTTGACAAATTTACATAATCGTATTTTCTCAAAAACGACTCGACAACTTTTCTTAAAAAAAATTCGATAAATTTATTTTAGTAAAGGCTTTCTTTGGGTGGAAAACTATTTTTCAAAAATGGTTATTAATGGTACCTTCCAAGGAACCATTTTTTTAATTTTGGATTTTCTTCAAAATGGTATAACCGATTTCAATTATTTTTTTTATACAGAAGCTTCCAAAAAATGTTAATAGTTTTGTTTACCAACATTTTTGAAAAAATATTTTTTGGATTTTTAAAAAATATTTCAAATTTTTTTTTGGAAAATCAAATATTTCGAAAACGGCATCATAGATTTTTTTGAAACTCGATATTTAAGACTTTCTTAGTACTCTCTAAAATATTTTTAGAAAAAATTTTACAGTTATGAAAAAATAACGGTACCTTCCATACAAAAGTGAAAAAACCGCAAAGGAAAATATTTTTTTGCTTGAAAACGGCTCATACGATTTTGATTAAACTTTTTTTATATAGGTACTAAAATTAGTACGATCTACCATCAAAAATTATAAAATTTTACACATAGCAACTATTAGTAGTACCTGTCATAGAACGTATTTTTTTATTTTGAGTTTTAGCGTTATCAGCTTAACGAATTTAAATTAATTTTTTTATATACAAATTTCAGATAAAATCAAATAATATTGCATATCAAAATTTTCAAAAAAAAAGTTTTTGGATTTTTAAAAAAAGTTTCAAACTTTTTTTTTGAAAATTCGATATCTCAAAAACGGGTTAACAATTTTTTTTTCAAATTTTGTTTTTTTATACACATAAATATATAGCTTAAATCTGCATACCAAAATTTGTTCTTAAAAATGTTTTAAGAATTTTATATATAAAAAATTAATAAAAACCGCTCCAACGATTTTAAAATTTTTTTCCCATAAAATCATATTCCATCATGAATTAAGATGACATACTTTTTTTCACCTCAAACTGTCAAAAAAGTTGTTTTAGCTAATTTAAATGTCGTATTTCATGCTTCTCTAAATTTTTCTCTCATAATTTCCATGTTTGTATATACAATTTTCTTAAACTCGCAGTGTCTTGAACATAAGAGCAAGTACGTGCGACCCAGTCGTGCATTTTATTTACTTTGCGACCATTAGTCATAACTTCGGAACACAAAACCGAATAAGGAATTGCGATGCAATCCATTTTAGTGGAGAGAAATTATCGCTCGAACAATTAAAAAACGGCCGCTGATTAAACTCACTTTTTGTTTTTATTTATATTTCACTTCACTTTTGCTTATTAGTTGATAAAAGAGTTATAATTTTTCTTACACACCTTGCACAAATGGACAATCAGTCAATAATGACTTACTTTGTTTTTAAACCTTTATATATGTATATAGTTTTCAGTAAGAACTTAAGCATTCTTATGGGGCATTACCTACTAATCCTTTAAAGTCATACAAAATTGTGCAATACACAACAAAGACAAAGCAATAAAACTTTAAAACACAATAAAAATTATTAGATACGTAGGTAGGTAAAAATGGTGGCAAGAGCGTAACACTCGCTGTTCCCCAATTAGCACTGGATTGCGCCGTTTTGATACCATAACTCGTTTGACCTGTGTATGAAAGTAGATAAAAGCGTTCCTTGCTTTGAAATAGGACGGCTGTGGAGTATGGTTCATGTATCTTGTGAGTTGGGTCATAGGACACTCACTCGATCGGATCGCATCTCGCCCGAGCTTGCCACATTATGCCGAGCTCGGCAGGTTGTAGAGTAGCAACGAAGCGATCGATCAGATCATGTGATCATCATTGCCATTGAGCATCATGAAGTTCCTCAGAAACCCGGGTTCCGATTACTCGCGGACTTTGGATCTGGGGGGTAACATGATGCAGAACGCAACAGGCGTTAAGAAAAGAGATCAAGTCTTTGATCTTCATTTGGGAAAGTTCGTTTAGGTCGTCAAAAAAAGCCATTCCAAACGATTGTGCTCTCATTCTGGCTAGAGCTGGACATTTACAAAGAAAATGTAGGACTGTTTCCTTTTCTTGCTGGTCTCCACAGCTGTGACAGTGAGTATTGTTAGGAATACCCAGCCTCGCCGCATGTTCTCCAATTGACCAGTGTCCAGTGCAGGTTGCTACGAATCTGGCTATGTCCCGCCTGGGTCTACATATGAGATCAATTGTTCGGGATTTATTTAAGGCGGGCCAGATCGTTCTGGATATTTTGCAGTTGGTCAAACTGCTCCACCTACGATTAGATTCCCTAAGGAAAACTGAGAATATATTGCCCCTCACAACTCCAAGGGGAATGTAGACTCTTTCCGCAAGGAGATGTGAAGGGCTGATCCTTGCCTGGCTAGTTCATCTGCCGTTTTTTTTTTTTTTTTTTTTTTTTGAACTCAATTTTTATTTTTCCAATTTCTTAAACCTTTCTTAAAGCTAGACAAAAATTCATAAAAACTAGCCTACTTATCAATATCTTACAACTTACTTACTGGCCCCATTCGGGCGCTCTACGTTAAACTAATAACTTAATGCTAATGCCTTTCGGCCTAAGAACTATCTTAAAACTAGAATTCATATTGGTTTTATTTTTCACCAAGAAGAATTGAAAAAAACTTGGTATCTTTATCTTTATTTTGTTGGTTTTATATAAAACTTACAAACTAAATAAAACTAAAATAAAACTAATTAAAACTACTATAAAGCTACTTAAAACTATTTACAAGCTACTTATAAACTACTTACAAACTAGAACAGCCACAGCTAGCATTTTCGGGCTTTTGTATTTTTTTTTTTGTGTTTTTATTGGTTTTATATTTTTTTTTTTTTTTTTTTTTTTTTTTTTTTGTGCCACCCTGACTGTCCCTGCTTAAAACTAAATACCTAAACCTATGTAAGTCGGCCATGGCATAGAAAAATGCAGTCCACTTTTAAATATCAGAAGGAACATCGTGTTCAGGTTTCAACCACCAGAACTGGTTCTCCTGCTTTACCCTATCTCTTCGGTCCCGATCGGACACAGTCCTACTGAACCGAAGGTGCTCAGCTCCGTCTTGTGCGAGGACGTCTCGATTGTAAAGGAGCCGCCGATCTACAGTTCTACGGCCGACGTGGTAGATTAGCGGAACCGCCGCTCTATCCTGGATCAGCCCTCGACTGTCTAAATAGAGGAATGCATCGGGCGGAATAAAGCCGCTTAGACGCACACTCTCGTAGTAATCGTTTTTAGGGTAATAAGCCCCAAAAATTAAGCTGTTGGGCGAGGTCATTGCTCTCGCAATGTGACCTCGAATAAGCTTCAGCAAGAAATTATCTATCCTGTTTATGTTGGCGCCGTTGTATAGAACCAGGTTGGAATAATAGTGTTTGTACTCCGACTCTGGTGTTCTTTGTAATCCAAGGCAGCGTCTAAGACACTGCCTCTCAAACACCCGAATCTTTTCCATTTGAGATGGGGCAACGTTGAACCAAACCGGGCACCCATAGGCAATCATCGGCCGTATGAGGGCCATGTAGCAAATCACCTTCACCCTGCTGTCAAGCCGGCTGCTATAAAACAACCGTTTCGTCAGAGCAAAAGCTCCCCTAGCCAGAGCAGCATTTATATGTCTGTCGAAATACAAATACTGATCCATCCAGATGCCAAGGGACTTTACTACACTTGTACTCGCCAGTGGCTGTCCATTTGGTCCTACGATCACCAGCTTGCGCCAGTTCTTTCTCGTATCCCTTGTGGCTCCACGCAACGGAGTCCTAAACAAGATAGTTTCTGATTTCTGAAAGTTGATTTTCAACTTCCAGTCACCGCAATATCCCGGAATCTTTTCGAAGTCACGCTGCAAAAGAATTCTGATGACCTCGACGTTTGTTCTGTACGCAATTAGATCGTCGGCATACGCAATTGCCTGAGTTAGACTACTTATTAGATCGCTGGTGTAAATGCTGAACAGAATCGGCGAGTTGACCGCTCCCTGTTGAAGACCATTTTTAATATTAAAGGTTGTGGCAGAAGTCACATTGCCACTCTTGACAACAAACTTTCTAGCATTGAGCATATCATAAAGCATATACAATAGTGGTTTACCAATGCCAAGTCTGGTCAGCTTAAGATAAAGACCCTCTAGCCATACGGTGTCGAAGGCCTTCTCCAAATCAACCAGACAGGCACCCGTACACTGCTTTTTGGATTTGTTCCATTGGACATCCGAAACGAGTTTAGACGCGGCATGAATGGTGTCATGTCCCGCCTTAAAACTGAACTGATTATCCGGTATGATATTATTGTCCTCTGCCCACTTAGACAGAGCTCTATTGATAACTTTTTCGAATACCTTGCTGATACTCGGAAGAAGACTTATCGACCGGAGATTCGCCGGATTGGAGTTGTCCTTTCCCTTTTTCGGGAGAGGATGCACCACAGCCGTCTTCCACCGCCCTGGATAATATGCATTATTCAGAGCGTTGTTAAACAGTATGGTATAAATGTCTACTGCTTCTTGCGGTAAATGTCGAAGTACAACGTTGGATATGCCATCGACTCCTGCTGACTTCTTCTTCTTTAATGTATCCAAGATAAGCTGAAGCTCCACCTTCGTAATTAACAGGGAACTGGGCCCATTTCGCCCGGCTCGCCCGTTCATCTGCCCGTTCATTTCCCTCAATGCCACTGTGACCAGGAACCCAGGTAAGAGTGACCTTGAGGTTAATGTTTATACTTGCGAGCTCATCTCGGCATTGTTGGACCAATTTAGAGGATGATGTAGCCGAATTAATGGCTTTAACAGCCGCCTGACTGTCTGTAAGGATGGCTGTATTACGATTTTGGTTTGGATCTGCTTTTAGCATCTTGCATGCCTCCCTGATTGCCAGTATTTCAGCTTGAAATACACTAGCGAAATTCGGTAGCCGAAATGACTTGGAGATGTTGAGAGACTCAGAGAAGACTCCTGAGCCAACACCGCACTCCATCTTTGAGCCATCAGTATAGATAGTTGTGTCGAAGTCTCTCGTCACGGCGTCATCATCCCAGTCCCCTCTGGATGGGAATAAGACTTTAAAATCTTTACTGAGGCTCATTGTAGGAGCACGGTAGTCAGTGGGAGTCGAAAGTATATCAGCGGGAATCAAATTTGTGATATTGCTGTGACCATAAGGTTTAGCAACCCAAGAATTTGATTCTTTAAGTCTTAAGGCACTGCAAGATACTACATATTTTATGTGTAGATCAAGTGGTAGAAGGTGCAGAGAAACGCTTAAGGCATCCGTTGGGCAAGATCGAAGAGCCCCTGTGGTACCAACACTAGCTGTTCTTTGAACCTTTTTTAGTTTGTCGATGTTATATGTCTTATTTAGTGCGGGCCACCAGACAATCGAACCATATATTAGAATCGGCCGTACCACTGCAGTATACGTCCATAAGATCATCTTTGATTGAAGGCCCCAGTTTTTACCGAAGGTTTTACTACAGGCGTAGAAAGCTATGCAGGCCTTCCTGACCCGTTCTTCGATGTTTAATTTCCAGTTTAACTTAGGGTCTAGGATATTTTGTACTGGTTGATAGTGAGAGTGTTTGGCCGTTAAGTCGGGGTGGAGTGAAGGGTTGTATCTTAGTTTTGGTAGTAAAAAGCATCAGTTCAGTTTTGCTCTGGTTGACTCCTAGACTACAACTCGTAGCCCAGTTGCTAACTTTTCTCAAATCCATCTCTGTGATTTCGCTTATCACAGGAGTAAACTTCTCTGACACTAATAATACCAAGTCGTCCGCATATGCAACCGCCTTCACACCACATCTCTCCACTTTAAAGAGGATTTTGTTCATGACTAAAAGCCATAGAAGTGGTGACAGAACACCGCCCTGGGGTGTTCCTCTCCTGACGTGTTTTGTCGAGTTTGCATTACCTAACGTGCCATGAATCTTTCTATCTTTGAGCATGGATATTATCCATTCTCTGATGTAGTCCTCTACACCAAAGTCAAGAAAAGATTCGGTTAGCACATTGCTGAAAGCCCCTTCTACATCTAAGAATGTAGCGAGGGTATATTCTTTGAAGTTGATGGTTTTCTCAATTGTACGCACTACCTCATGAAGGGCCGTCTCCGTCGACTTACCTTTGAGATATGCATGTTGAGAGTTTACTAGAGGACATTCCACAAGTATGTCTCTAACATGTGTGTCTAGAATACGCTCTAGAGTTTTAAGTACAAAAGAGGTTAGGCTAATTGGACCAAAAAAATCCTACGCGGATTCGTGTCCTCGCTTGCCTACTTTTGGAATAAAAACCACTTTTACATGTCTCCAAGACTCTGGCACATGGTTGAGAAGGAAACATCCTTTAAAAATCATCTCTAGCCGTGGGACTACCAAATCTTGTAGCTTTTGGAGCATGATTGGCAGAATTCCATCTCGGCCTGGAGATTTATACGGGGAGAAAGTATTAATAGCCCAGGCTATTCTTTCTTTAGTTATAACGGTATTGATATGCTCTACACGAGCTAAAGGTAAATTATAAGTTCTATGCGTTTCGGGGTTGCTATTCTCGCAGACCGGAAAGTGTGTCGTCATCAGCAGTTCTAAGGACTCCGTCAGAGAAACTGTCCAAGATCCATCAGGCTTTTTCAAGAACGAAGGATTACAATGCTCCTTAGAAAGAACTTTGCTAAGCCTTGCGGAATCTTTTAAGCTCTCAATAGAATGGCAGTATTCTCTCCAACCAAGTTTCTTCGCTGATGCGAGAGCACGCTTGTAGACTTTCAAACAGTCTTTATAAGGTTGGTAAAACTTGTGTCTGTGGCAGATATTGAAGATCTTCCTAGTCATTTTTCTCAGACTAGACAGGTCTTCATTTCACCATGGAGGAAGGGTTTTACGGCTATATTTAACTGGGCAAGAGACCTTAAAAGCAGTGTTCATAGACACTTCAATGGTTTTCACCATTGATTCTAGATCTATAACTGATTCTGGACTCAGATTCGGTATATTGCGCAGTTTGGAATTTACGATTTGGCTGAACTTCGTCCAGTCAATTCTTTTCGGGTTTCTATAGGGAGCAGGGGTTTCAGACTCGAAATTAATATTGAAGAGGATCCATCTGTGATCCGAAAAGGAATTAAGAGGGGATACTCTCCAATTCTACACTGATAGCTTAAAGTTATTATTAATGACGGTAATATCAAGTATGTCCTCCCACCCTTCGTAGCTATCCGAGCTCGGAAAGACAAAAGTAGGAGTAATACCTCTGTTACATACAGTTAAGTTATTTTCAATAATAAAATCAAAAAGAGACTCACCTCGTTCATTAATCTCCGAACTACCCAGCCCCGGATCTATGGGGGGGCAAACCGGAGCCTGTGCCCCGGGCGGCAGCTTACAAGGGCGCCAAATCTATGTGACTGAAAAAACTGAGAATTGCGACGCTTAATGAAATAAAATGAATTGAGATGCGGCCAAATTGTATTTCTCCGCCAACCTTTAAAAGTTTTACTATTATTATGTCTCCATTTAAAAAAATTTTAAATTAAAAATTAAAAAAAGAAACGAGCTATTATACATATACATTGTTAAAAGTCTTTCTGATGTTTTTTAACAATAGTTTATTGCATTGTATGTAAGTGTATTCTTACAAAACTTTCCCTCCTCCCTAAACTGTAGGAGATAGATTCCCCTTCTTCAATAATAAAACATTTGAACTGTATCCCTCAACGAGCGTCGCACCAAGCCGTACAAATCCTAGTTTTGCCTAAAAAATTATTTGCTGGATACTGACAACTTTATTACACTGTATTTTAGATCTTTTTTAATTCACAAGAAATCTAAATACCCACAAATGTGCAATCAGGTGCTCTAAAAAAACTGTTTAGTAAAACTTTTTTCGTTGCGATCAACAAAAAGTGAGATAGACGCTGAAAACCATATTTACAATTTTCGACAACAATTTTTCATGATGTCGATTATTTTTGGAAACAAAAAATTGAAAACATATTTTAACTTACAAAATCAAATAAAACATGTTACTCTCCGAGAAAATTGGATTTACCCTTTTCAACACCCTTTTTCAAAATGGCGGATAACACAAAATTTCCCACCAGCCAAAGACTGCTCACATGCGTATCAAAGAACCAGCCAATCTAAAATTGCTTGTGTTTTGACATTGCTTAGCTCTCGTACTATTAAGGTTTGAAATTGTGTGTATCAATTTCATTGAATTCGTTCAAGGAACAACGAAGTTATAATATGTTAACATTTTTTTGAAAGATCCTGTTGTGAAATATTTTTTTCCGTTACAATTCTGTATCAGCTATCACCTGAGTAAATTTCATTGCAATCTCTCAAGAAAGAACGAAGTTGCAAAATGTTTACATATTTTAGAAACATCCTATTTTGAAAATATTTTTTTCTGCTATAACTCTGTCTCAGCTATCACCTCTGCCAATTTAATTGAAATCGCTCAAGGAACAACGAGGTCCCGAGGATTTAAAAACTTTTGTCGGAACTTTGTACTTCGATACTTTATCTTGCGGAACTTTGGCTTTTCGAAATTGTGTGCTGTCGTAAATTTTCATTTTTCTTTCTTCGGTTCAGGGAGTGGATTTTCAATAGTTCTCCCATGATAAATTCGGGAACGAACCATATTTTATAGATCCTTGCAGATTTTATTCGAATGAAACCGAATTTAACTAGGAACCAAAAAATAAGATTCGCGATCGAATCAAAAACAAAATTCTATTGAATTGCTCACGAGAAAACGAATCATATTTTATCGTTCTACGAACCTTTATCGTTGTGTATCGTCTTTGTTTATGCATTGTTAATTTTCTTATCTATGGTAATAAGTTGCTGAATAGGTATGGGCTGCACATCCATTCAAAAGTTGTATTCTCCCAGTGACAAAAAATCCAACCAAGCAGATATGTGTTTTTTTTCTTTTTATCAAAAACGGCAAGGTGGCCAAAATCAAGTTTTGCCCCGGTTCGAAAAAATCGTAGATCCGGGGCTGGAACTACCCCAGAGAGTATGTCGTGCGTTAGCATCACATCCAATCAGGAGGTTTGTCCCTTTTGTGTTGACCTCGGACGAAAGCGTGCGCCACTCTTCCGGCGGTGACAGCCTGTCATGCGCCGAGTACGCTGAGGCCACCAGTAAGCCGTCTGCATTTTTATCGTCCAATCTGACGACTGTCAGATCGGAGGTGCTAAGGTGAGGACACAAAAAAGCTTTTAAGTGTTTTTTAGCTAAAATACAAGTTCGAGGCTTACCTTGGTCTTGGTTTGCGGTTTTGTAGAACAGATCATACTGGCTGTCTTGGAGACCTCTCACTCTACGGCCGTTAACCCACGGTTCTTGTATGATGCTGACGTCAATGTTCTCCTCACTCAGGAAAACCCTCAGATTATCTGATGCACATTTCGAGTGCTTCAGATTAATCTGAATGACCCTCAGCATCGCGTTTTTAATTTTGATTGCATTCTGCACAATCAGGGCCCGGCGGCTCGCTGGGGACCTCGACTCCATCGATGACATCGTCGAACTCGACAACTTTGTCGGGGTCTGTACCCTGACTGGGCAGAATTTTGACTTTGGCAAACCTGATGCCAAAGCGGAGTTTGAAGTCAGCCTTCTCAAGTTCTCCTACACTTTCTTCGCTAATCTTCAGAAGATAAGAAGCGCTGTTCTTCTGCGGTTCCTCAGTCTTGATGACTGCCCAGTCCCGCATCGGAATCAATGGATTTAGCCTCTGAAGAGCGCGGATCAGCTCCTGTCCACTTGGCTTAATACTCATGAGGGGCAAGCAGATACACGCCTTTGGTTGTCTAGGGATATCCTTACCTGGGATGAGCTTGAGCCTCAAGCCATCCCAGTGATGACTAATCTTAGCAATGCAGCTACTAAGGAAATCCCTAGAAAACAAGTCCGCGCATTTGATAACCCTGTGTCCCCTGAGCATCTCACCAGAGTCAAAACTAGGGTAGGGTCCCTCGCTTGCCGTCACGGTGTAGAAAAACACCATCTCCGAGAGCTTGGGCTCGATGGAGTTCCACACTTCCAGCAGACCTCTGCTGTTGGTGGAGAGCTCATCCACTACCGATACTTGGAGGTCATTTCTGACGACCTCACTTAAAGTACGCGATTGCGCTGCTATGGGAGGTGGCACTTTCTTTTTCTGGCCATCAAGCTTACTCCTTTTCGGAGGTTGGTTGGTCTCGTCTCGAGACCTATTTCGTTTGACAGCTTTTTCCTGGGTTGACTTTTCTTGCGTAGCCAGAAAACTGTTGTACTCTTCAACAATCTTCTGGTACTTGATTTTATCAGCTAGGTCTCTCTCAGGAACAGTCCCAACTTCCTCATTCCTGGCAATCTTGTCAAGAATGAAGGTAGCCTTCCGGAACTGGAACTTGAGAAGAGTACCCGCCGATTTCTTTTTATTACGCCGGCGCCGTATAGCGCTGCTATGGCTGGCATTGCTGCACGAAGGCTCTGGGTAGGAATTGATGGTCGGTCGGGGCACAGGTGTACTATGGCTGGTACTACCAGTGCTCCCTGGGTTTGCAGGTTTCCCCACGATGGTCTCCTGACTGGAGGCCAAAAGTTCATCCTCAGTGTCAGCGGATGGTAAGTTCGTCATGTCTAAATCGTCCATTGTTGTTAAAAAAAATAAATGAAGGTCCCACGAGTAGGTCGGAAAAGATGGTCAGCCAGAGCCGATATACCGGGGTAAGGTAGTCTAAGACGGACCCTGCCAAGGCGCCCGAATGAGCTCGTTAGTGACTGGTTTCCCCCCCAGCCTTCCATTTCTTCGGCACGGATTATGAAAATCGCTCACACCACCACTGAAAATTAGGGACTCGCATCTATGTTCAGATCGAATTGCTGAGGGTTGAACTATTGAGGAGTAAAGGAACACCTCAAGAGTTCGACCTGACCTTAGCTGATCCCCAATCTTGTCAAAGCAAAAGATCAACCAGTGCTGCCACTCAGAAATTAAAAAAAAAAACATAGTTTAAAATCATGATTTTAGTTAAAAAATCATGATTTACAGATCTGAGTTGGAAAACTGTAAAAGAGATATTAAAAATTTTAAACTACATCGTAACAAGTAGAACAAATATTTTCAAATATTTATTGAAAGCATTAATTAAAAAAATACAAAAATGGAAGGAATACGAGTATATAACATTAAAATAAATTATTATAATTTATAAACATATTTATGAGTTTTTTTCACAGCTTCAGGTACATAGGTATTATATAGCACATTGAAAATCAAAAATATAGATAGTATAAAATATTTTTTAAATTTTACGTTAGTAAGTTAGAAGCATAATCTCTGGATTATTTTTGCTGAGGAGAAAGTGTGTGTGCGTGGTGAGTAGCTAAAATGATGAGTTGTATAACTGTATGTATTCCTTAATTCATGAATTTTTGTATGGTGAATTCACATTTATTCACAGACAAGAAATTAAATCACAGAAACAAAATGCATTTGAGTCAAAGTGTCATTTTAACTATGTTTGTGTTTGTAATGTGTTCGTCGTTTCAGGTTGTAGTGTAGCTTAGACATGTTTTTTTCAAAGCGATTATAAAAGAAATTTTTTTTTTTTTTTGAAATTAGAAAATCATGATTTTGGACTCGAAATCATTAAAACATTATTTGAGTCCAAAAAAACATGAAAATAATGATAAATCATGATTTCTGGCAGCCCTGAGATCAACTGTGGTGATCATTACCGCCCGGCACCCACTTGGAGGGTTTGATGCGAGATTTTTGCCAGGCATAAAAATTATTAGTTTTTCGACTTATGCCGGAAACGGAACAGGTAGAGAAACACTCATGTAGAAAAAAAAACTTTTTTTTTTGTTTTTACCTGCCCCTACTTTTTGCGTGAAATAAAGAAAACTGTGAGATTATCTCTAATCCTTTTGATTTATTCTTTATAAAGCTCTATCATATAATTCTAATTATCATAAAATAATAAAATTTTTAAGAAAATTGAGTTGAAAGTTGAAAAATTTTTTAGGTAGAAATAAATTCTTTTGCAAAAAGTCGAATTTCACAGACCCTGGTCAAGGTATGAATTTTATTTTATTTTTAAAATAAAGGTACGAAGTTTTTCTAAAAATAGAGGGTTTAAACAGCTCGTTTTGATAATTAGAACCGATGAAATTATAACTATTTGACTTTGAGGGCTTGTAAATATGTATATAAAATATATATATAAAAAAATACTCTGAAATCATATGCTCCGGATATATAAAAGTACTTAGACATAAAACTTAAAAGGCTACTCATTACTTTCTGAAATGGATTTTGTTCTGCTCTCAAACCACTGTGCGCCGCCGCCGCCCGCCGCGCCGTTAGTCTGCGGTTATTTCCAACCAGGGACTTGCAGTTAAATGTAAAGTTTAAGGTTCAAACCCTCAACTATATCTTATGATCCCAATTTTCCCCTAACTTTGCTTTTGTGTAATATTTAAAGGTGGATTATTTTCGCACTACTATTTTTTTGATCGCTGTATCTCAAAAGTAAGTAATTAAGTATTTGAAATTTTCTGTTTTCGAAAGTAAAAGCTTAAAAAAACATGGGTATTATTTTTTTAAATTTTAATTTTTAAATTAAGGGATCAACTTTTTTCAATTTTAATTTTTTGGTAAGGAGTACTACTATTATTTTGGTCGCAGCTGTACGTGCATTTTTAACTAATGCTTGAGAGTAAATGGGATGTCGTCGAAAAAAACTTGGAACAGAGATTTTTTGGAAATTATGAATAATTTCAATCAATTTTACATTGATGAAATTAACGAATAATTTATAGTTTTCGAGCCATTAGTGAAAATCGTTGACCTAAAGCCTAAAAACAAATATATACTTCAATCAAAAAAGGTCTTTTATTCTATATGGGTGATTCCGTGCCAACTGTGATTCTTTGTGTCCAGTGCTTTTTTTGGTATTTAATTTAAAATGTTCGTATATATTTTTGGTTTGAGTTGGGTAAATGGCTACGTACTACAATCTACATTCGATATCATGACTAAATTTGCATCTAATTCCACATGGCTTAGAAAAGTTTAGTTAAAATGTCAGTACTGAGGCATTTCCTTTCCTTGTTTATCCGATTAAATCTACTTTTCTCTAATGAATAGAAATATAAATGTTGTTCATAGAAAGGTTTGAGTGTAGTACTTGCTTGACAAAATTATGCAAAAATTAAGTCAAAATACTTATTGCTGAATAAAATAATGATGATTGAATTTTGTCCGAGAATTTACTTTTATTTTTGAATTCAAAAGATTTCCCGCTGAACCGCCATTTTGTTTAAATTTCAAGACGTTGCATGGTGGTTTTGTGTGTGAGGCACTTTTTATGTATAGATAACCACAGTCGTTTTATTTTTTTTTTAACGTTGTTGTACTTTAAGAAGAAAGTGTGTCACAAATTAATTTGTCAATACCGTGGTGGTATTTTTTAAGCATGTTGTAACAAAACCGAGGTGTTGTCGGCTGGATTCCCAAACTGGAGGCTAGGGCTAACCACAGAGGCATACAACAGAGGTACAGAAAAAGTACCCCGCCCCTAGTCCCACTTGGGAATCCCACCTCTCCTCCCTATACCACCGTTACAACCCCATGCCTACAGGAGCATGAGGCTGGTCCAGGCAGCAAGAAGGAGAGGGTCCCTGGTGTTGTTGGCCCTCTGGAGGATTTAACCCACCCAATGTATCATAAGGATACCACCATGGCTACTGCCTCCTCCTATGTTGTGCAGTAACCCCAGACCGGATATTCCATCAGCTTACCACTTCATCCCAGCTTCAACGACATTTACTTTGGTTGCGTATCACCTCCACCTCTGGCCTTTGGTTTAAGAATCCATTTTACTCAAAATAACCAGTGTAGCGAAATGTAAACCATACCATAAAGAAACAACTTCCCATCTAAAATTAAATTCGTCAATCAATCATAACACCGAACGAGACCCGAATCCATATCAAAGCATGAGGCGTACACGGTATTTCATTAGAATATTACAAAGATATTTTATTGGTTGGCCAAGAATTGTGCTTAAACAATAATATTCATATAAAATCTAACGTTAAAATTATAATACAAATCAAAACAAAAAAAAAGCAATAATGCAAATGAATAAAAGAAATTTAAGAAGAATAATTTTAGATAGGGGTGGCAACCCTAATTGATACTAAAACTTACTATTTTACTTTATTTGCTCCATTATAAGATTAGATTATTATATTTTTTTTTCTCTCACACAATTATAAAACAAAAAAATAAATCCTATGTTTGTGTTGTTGTGGAAATTATTTTGGTTTTCCTGTACAATTCTACTAATTTTATCTTCATACAATTCACTAACAATTTTGCATGTAAATTATCTTTTCGTTTTTTTTTTTTTATTGTTGTGTTTTATTTATATGCGTTTGTATTTTTTGTTTGTACTGTATTGTTATTTTTAATTTTTCAATATTCTGCAGGTAGGTATGTAAAGGTGGAAAAAAAAATAGGTACCTATGTATATCAAAACAAATCAAGAAAAAAATATGAAGAAAGGTAAGTGTATATGGAAAAAAAAAGACTTACTCTGTCATCCGAATGTCGCAACTGCCAAGGAGGTGCACCGCATTGGAGTACTTATCCACTCCATATATATGATGTCACTGAAATTAGTTAAGTTTATTCTGTTTTGTTTTGATAATTGGGGTATGGGTATTAAGTATTAAGTATGTATATGAGTTGTTTTTTTGTTAATCATTTTTTCTTGGGTTTACTTTTTTTTGTTATTTATTTAATTTAAGAATAATTATAATTTCCACTCTCCCACGAAATTACATATATTTGCCTGATTTATTTAATGAACTTAATTCTCTTTTTTTTTTCTTAATCTTGGCCACTTTCAATATTAAATCATTTTGTTCACATTTTGTATTTCAATTAAAACTAGACACTAACGGCACTAATGAAACAGAAAGGAAGGAAGGCGTAAAAACAAATATTGTAGAAGGTGTGGATAGGTATATGTAGGTAAGGTATGTAAGTATGGAAGGAACACTCTGGACACACTTTTTTTCACAGGGTAATTGTAGGGTGCTGCTGCGTTGAGGTCCGATGGCCACAGGTAAGATCCTTTTTTTTTCTTCAGTAATAATAAAACAAAAGGTAGGTTTTTGTTTTTCTTTTCTCTTTTTTTTTCGTTGGTAGGGATAACTTTTTTTTCTTTACGGGGTGGCAGACGGGTTATAGTGTATTTTTATTTTGTATATAGGGTATGTGCAGGTTTTTTTTTTTAATTTTTGGAGTTGCACTATAGGGTTGCCTATACCTTTTTTTCATGAGGAGTGGCATGGCACATTGATTTGCCCTGGCTTTCTTTTTTTTATGTATTAAGTTAGGACACTTATTTTGTATTTTTTTTTTATTTAAAGCGCGCGTATCGTTTATTCTTATTTATTTCTTATATATGAAGCAAGGTTTAAAAATGTTCCTTGTTTAATTTTCTTTTTTGTTTGTTGCCGCGTTATAATCAATTTTTTTTTTAGATTTCACTAGCTACTTCGACTTATTATTCTTCGCTATCGACCCGCACTGCTTAAAGTTTATCCGCCAACTGTCCTTTGCTAGGCTTAAGAAAGTTCGAATTTCCCAATATCCGCCTCTTTTCCAGCAGTTGAAACTACCGGTGTGGGCTAAGGTTCGCTGACATGATCATGTCAGGCCACTAACAATTTGCCGTTTTCTTAAATCAAATGTTAGATTTTTGGTGCATTTGATTTAATTATATTATGCCCATACTCCATGTGGAGTGCCGGTATTAAGTAGCAATACCAAACCGTTTTACCAAATGCGTTATTATTATTTGAATTTCGATATGATTATAGTCTGGGTGGTTAGGTTGAATGAATGAATTAGTTTAAGGGTGTAAGTGCACTGCGACCTTAAGATCTATTGTGCCCCCTTACTAGAGCTTGATGAGGTTACTCATTCTACAGCTCATCCTCCAAATTGATTTCTTTAAGAAACTTGAGTATTTGGAGTACTTTTAGAGAGGATTAGGTTATTATAATTAGTATTTTTGGTATCATAATTATTATTATTATTACTATTATTATTATTATTATTATTTTTATTATTATTATTATTACCTCCTTTATTCTCGTTGTTACGGATAATTAAGATACATTTTCAGGACCTTAAGTCTAGGATAAAATGTATCAGCTTTGTATCTATGCATTTATGTAATTAATCTAGGTATTTGCGAACTATATGACAAGTATCTAATAAAATTGATTTTTTTGCTCTTGCTATGTGCTTCTCGTTGACGTCCAGATCTTTCAGGTGTTTCCTTACGAGTTTCTCTACAAGTCCTGTTGAACTGATGATTATTGGCCTAGTTTTGACGTTTCTCAGGTTCCATTGGGTTTTTATCTCGGTGGCTAGGTTTTCATATCTCCTTATTTTCTTATCGTAGATAAGTCTTCTTTATGTTGTTGTTGTTGGGGACTGCAAAGTCAAAAAGTATAGCCGTATTTTTATTTTTATCTATCACCGTGATATCTGGCCTGTTGTGCTCCACGCGGTTCGCAGTGTGGAGCGTTCGGTCATACAAAATTTTGACTGTTTGGTTTTCTAAAACAGCCTCTGGTTTATATCGATAATAGGGCTCATTGACTTGCACAAGACCTGCATTTTTGCATAGTTGCTGGTGAAAAATCTTTGCGATGTTGTTGTGCCTGCGGAGATATTCTGTTTGTGCCAGATTGGTGCATCCTGAGATAATGCTCTATTGTTTCGTTAGGTTTCCCACATATTCGGCATACGTCTTGAACAGTATTATCCTTCATTATAAACCTGCTGTAATTTCGTGTTGCAACGACACCTTCGGTTTCGGAAAACAGTCCCCCTGCTGAAGCCATAAGTTTGACATTTCTGAGTCGACGTATTCGCTCCGTAACGCGTGGTAGTGTTTTCCGTGTAAAGGTTTTTCTGCCCATGCCTGCCTCCGAGTGTCGGCGTCTAGCTGTTGTAAGACGGGTTGATTTTTCAGGTTGAGAGGGGTGAGGTTATCATCAGCCTTAACTGTTGCTCTAACAATTTCTGAGGTTAGACTTTTCTCGTTGAAATATTTTCTTAACGAATAAATTTGCATGGCTTGAAGATCTATAATACCTCTTCCTCCCTCTTTTCGTTGCAATGTCATTCTTTCCTTACAAGATTTCGGATGATGGATGTTGTATTTTGTCATAAGAGTGCGAATTTTTCTTTGAAGATCTACAAGCTCTGTTGTCGACCAGCTGATTATACCAAAACTGTAAATCAGCACAGGTATGGCGTAGGTGTTTATTGCCTTGATAATATTTCTTCCATTAAGCTGTGATTTGAAAATTTTATTTATTCTGCCTTTGAACTCAGATGCTAGATTATTTTTAATGATTTTTGTTTCCATTCTTTTGCTTTGAGCTGCTCCTAGATAAGTGTAGATCTCATTCTCTTGCATTTCTTTAATTCCAAGGGATTCCGTTTGCGTTGATGGTGATATATTTCCTCTCACAATGCCAAGTGCTTTGCATTTGCTTAGCCCAAACTCCATTCTTATGTCTGTGCTGAACAAATTAACTATATCTAATAAGAAGTTAAGGTGAGCCTTTGTCGATGCGTATGTCTTCAAATCATCCATGTATTGGAGGTGATTGATTTTCAGTTCAAAATCATTTGATTTAATTTTAAAGCCATATTTGCTTGAATTAAGCATGCTGCTCAGGGGGTTGATAGCAATGCAAAACCACAAGGCACTAAAGCAGTCTCCTTGAAAGATGCCTGATTTGATTGGGATATCTTTTGTTTTCATCATTGCACCCTTCTTGGCAATTTCAATACAATTCTTCCATTTATACATGCTCTGTTTAAGAAATTCTATGATTCTTGGGTTAATTTTGTATATTTTAAGTATCTCAATGAGCCAGGTATGGGGCACACTATCAAAGGCTTTTTTGTAATCAATGTAGCTTACATAAAGGTTCCTTACAGCCTCGGGAACCTTTAATGCACCCTTTCTGTTCTTCATGTAATATTTTGTTTAGGTTTAGATGGTCATACACCATATTGTTTATACATGCCGTTAGTATTTTGTATAACGAAGACAGGTGATAGGTCTTCCATTAGCGGGATCTCTATTGAAGCCATTATTTTTTGGTAAGAGATAAGTTTTTCCTTTGATCAGGTAGTCTGGGAACGCCGAGGGATTTCTCAACGCTCCGTTCAAAAGCTCCAGTAGTTTACATTATGTGCTTTCAAAGCGTTTGTACCAAAAGTTTTGAATTTTATCAGCTCCCGGGGCTTTCCAGTTATGAGCCTTTGCAAGTACTTCTGCGAGAGTGTTAAATGATATTTCATCAGTTGTCATCTCTGGTATACTTTCGCGTTTTTCTTTCTCTAAGCTGATCCAGTCGGCACTTTGGTCATACTGCTTTGGGGTAGACCAAATTTCTGACCAGAAATGCTCGACGTCTTTGACATCAGGTATTTCATCGTTTGTTTCTCCATTAGACTTTCTTAAGTTTCGGTAGAAACATTTCTCTTTGGTGTTAAATGCTTGTTTTGTTTCCTTGTTAGTGATTTTTTCAATTTTCTCTGTTTCGAGATTTGCACTGAAAGTTTTTGCTTGAGGGTGTTATTATTATTATTAATATTATTATTATTATTTATTATTATTGTTATTATTATTTTTATTATTATTATTATTATTATTATCATTATTATTATTATTATTATTATTATTATTATTATTATTATTATTATTATTATTATTATTATTATTATTATTATTATTATTATTATTATTATTATATTATTATTTTGGTGTGGTCATGTAAGCCGTTTCCCACAATGTTACAACATATTTTTGGTTGATTATCAGAATTTGTTATTCCTTTTAACGACATAAAAACATATTATGTTAAAATTGTCCTGGAAACTATTTTTCTTATTAGCATAGAGAAGTTAGGTCACATAAACTGTCTAAATGTCAGTACTGTGGGACCGTGAAGTTTAACTAAATTATTTCTTGAAATGATATTTTTTTTCTTCCAATTTTCTTTATTAAAACGGTAGCAAACCTCGGAAGAGCCTATCAAAAATTATTCCGTGCAATAAAAACTAGGTATAACCCAGCACAATGAAATGGGTTGCTTCCAGAAGAATAGACTACAAAAATGAAAAAGTTAGACATTTTAAAAGAAAAAAAGGGAAATATAAATGTCATGAGGTCAAAACATTACAGGTAATAAAAAATCTCAACAAAAATATGGTAAAAAAGAGAGAGAACAAAATACAAATACAAAAAGTAAAGGAGCTTCACTATCGTCTACTCCAGTTTTAGTACATTTCACCATATTTTTTGTTCTCTAAAGTTGTAGCAAAATGTTTTTACAGATTCGATACTTTGACAAAACAAAAATTGTTTCCAATAAGTTTTAGTTTTTGAAATTAAAAAAAAAAAGAATCACAGTTGGCAGAGAATCACCCAAATCATTAGTGAAAATCTACAAAAAATGAATTTTTGCATTATTTTTGATGTCGTGTCAAGAAATTGTAGTCGTAAGCCTCAGATTCACATTCAGCACCCCCGAAATATAAACCACCAATAAGATCAAACCTACTCCACAATTTGCACGTTAAAACACAAGGGGCATATTCATAGAGAATTACTAAAGTCGTAATTTTTTTATCCATAGCTTAAGGCTTGTTGGTTAAATAAACACAGTTACTATTCATAGTCAGTTTCCCAGCTGTGTTTAGTAGAACACCAGGTTTAGGTTGTGTTCTACTACAATTATACTTCAAATGATGACAGGCCAAACAAAAAAAAATCTTTTCCAAAATTTAAATTTTGTGTGGCGCTCAAGATTGCATGTCGAAAAAAGTAAGTAAAACTAAATTATTAAAAAAAAGCCAACAAATCTCAAAAAAATTCTTATTTAATAATATTTTTAGATGAATAAAGAAAATACTAAACGCGAACGGCAGGAAAACTGGTCACAACCAGAGAAAGAACTCCTTCGGGAACTGGTTCGCCGCCACATCAATGTAGTTGATGACAAAAGAAATGATATTAAGATGATATCGAAAAAAAGCAGCTTGGAGCGATATTGAGCCGCAGACCATCCTTAAAGCTGAAGGAACAGTGGCATCGTATGAAAGTTGCTGCCAGAAAAAGCAACGCTTTGATGCAGAAGGCTCTAAGAGCCACTGGAAATGTGGTTGAAATTCCACAACCACCCAAGGAAGATTTAATCGTAGGAGGATTCAATTTTAATAGACAGCAACACTGAGGCCTTCCAAATAGAATATCTCGAAGAAAGTGTGCGGTCTATTGAGAATGTGCCAACCCCAATAGACGAAGACAGCTATTGTGAACCCGTTCTTTCCAACGAATCAGCTCCGGTTGAGCAACTAAGGCGTTTGCCAAAAAAGGACCCAAAAACCCACCAGTGGATGTTCTCTAGCAACGCAACAAACAAATTTGCAGCGAAAACCGCCAAAAACAAGAGCTATATAAGCTTAAATTGGATCAAATTAAAAAACAAATGAGTTATGAAAAACCACTTTTTGAAAAAGAACTCCAAACAAAAAATACAGTACTGGAAAGACAGCAGCTTTTATAAAAAAGGGAAAAAAATGAAACAATTTAAGTACTTGAATATATCACATGACCATATTTATATTCTTGTAAGTGCTTAAGTTTATGGACTGATAATGAAGTTTTATTTTAATTTATTTTTGTTTCTTGAAAACAAGACTTCCACAGTACAAAGTATTTTTAAGCAAAAGTGATTAAACTGTTGTGATTTGTATGTATTTTCATAACTAAAAATGCCACGTTCCTACCAAAAACTTATAAAGGTTTTGCTTTTTTTCTAATCAATATTTTATTTTATTTAGATTTTTTTCTAGAATAAGTTATTTTTTTTTTCGTTTTTTATTTATTTAAATGAATTAGTTTTTAGTTTAATATTACCTATAGTTTTTGTTTAATATTATTACATACTTTTTAAATGAATAATAAAATATTTAATTTATCAAAAACGTTATAAAACGAAACTATGAATTTTGTCTTAAACGAAATGGTTATTGATAAAGTTGTGTCAAAAAATTCTTGCGGCCATAGGTCTTCTTTCAGAAACATTAGCATCTTCTATATTAGGTATTATTTCTTCATCTAAATAATTCGAAATTCCATTGGATTCGTTGAGAACTGAAAGAAATAGTAAATTCAAAACTAAAACTATATGCATACTTTTGGATCACAATAAAATAAACTAAATTTTCAGCATATTGAAGAAAAAAAATGGCATTTGTTTTACCAAAGTCCTGCTAGACTTCTTATTTGTAATAAAAAACGGCTGCACGGTTAAAAATTTTGGGGTACTTTTTAATATTTTCTGGGTTACATATATGACAACACCAAAAATATATTGAAATTTAATACTTGACAAATATTAAAATTTGGAAGTTAATACAAAATGTATTAAAACTTAATAATATCAGATATTACAAAGGAATACGAAGTCTGTATTATATTTTAATAATACAAAGGTATTATAATATAATATTTTATTTCTTGAAATTTAATTTTTAGATGCTTTTCATGAAAATTAATACAAAATATATTACAAAAATAATAGTAATGAAATACTTTTTTTCTAAGAGTATTTATCTTCTAAGTCAATTAATGGTGGCATTATTATAATTATTTTTTTCACATATGTGAGAACTAAAATCTTAATGCGATTGAAATTTTATCTACTAATTTGTATATTTTACCTCGAAATATTTCAACGCGCCTTCAAAATAATGCATAATTAAATTGTTTATTTATTGTTTTATTGCTGTTTTAATACAATTTGTATTGAATTTTAATACTTTGGTATTAAAAACATATGCTTCATGTTCATATTTAAATATGGCTGATGCTTGCTTGTAATGGCTTCCTGTTGTAATACAAATTGTATTAGATTTTAATACAGTTGTATTGAAAGTATACGCATCTCGCTATTTAAATACAAATTGTATTAAATTTTAATACTTTTTGTATTAAAAATACACAAATCCCGAATCCCGAAGATTTTAATACAATTTGTATTAAAATTTAATACATTTTGTATTAAAAATACGCGAGTCTCGATATTTTTTAATACAATTTGTATTAAATTTTAATACTTTTTGTATTAAAAATACACGAATCCCGAATCCCGAATATTTTAATACAATTTTTATTAAATTTTAATACATTTTGTATTAAAAAATTCACGAGTCCCGATATTTTTAATACAATTTGTATTAAATTTCAATACTTTTTGTATTAAAAATGTACGCATATACTTAAGTTATTAAATTTTAATGCCAAAAGATTATATTTTATTTCATTCGATTACTTTTTAATCCTTTTGGTATTAAAAATAACAATTTTAATACTAGTCTATTAGAATGTAATACAAAATTATTAGAAAATTTCTTTAATATTTACGGAATATTAAAAAGTAATATTTTCTGTATTGAATACGGCTGTAATACAAAGGCTGTATTAAAAAATACCCCAGAATTTTTAACCGTGTGATACTACCTGTTTCAAAAGAAATCTTAAAACGTATAAATAATTTACATTGAGTAGTAGTTTAGCAAGGATATCTATTTCAAAAGAAATTCCATTTTTACTTGCAATTATAGGTACTATAAGGCAAGTTTTGGATTCGTGCAAAAAAAAAATTCGTGCAAACCAAAAATAATGGTACCTGCCATACATTTTTTTTGGCAAATTTACAGAATCATATTTTTCTCAAAAACGGCTCGACAACTTTTCTTTAAAAAAATTCAATAAATTTATTTTAGTAGATGCTTTCTTTTGGTGGAAAACCATTTTTCAAAAATGGTTATTAATGGTACCTCCCAAGGAACCATTTTTTTTATTTCTTTCAAAATGGTATGACCGATTTCAATTATTTTTTTTATACAGAAGCTTCCAAAAAATGTTAATAGTTTTGTGTACCAACATTTTTGAAAAAATATTTTTTGGATTTTTAAAAAATATTTCAAATTTTTTTTCGGAAAATCAAATATTTCGAAAACGGTATTATAGATTTTTTTGAAACTCGATATTTAAGACTTTTTTAGTACTCTCTAAAATATGTTTAGAAAAAATTTAACATTTATAAATAAATACCTTCCATACAAAAGTGAAAAAACCGCAAAAGAAAATATTTTTTTGCTTGAAAACGACTCCTACGATTTTGATTAAACTTTTTTCATATACTAAAATTAGTACGATCTACCATCAAAAATTATAAAATTTTACACATAGCAACTATTAGTAGTACCTGTCATAGAACGTATTTTTTTATTTTGAGTTTTCTCGTTATCAGCGTAACGGATTTAAATGAATTTTTTTATAAACAAATTTCAGATAAGATTAAATAATATTGCATATCAAAATTTTCAAGAAAAATGTTTTTGGATTTTTAAAAAAAGTTTCAAATTTTTTTTTTGAAAATTCGATATCTCAAAAACGGGTTGACAATTTTTTTTTTTAAATTTTGTTTTTATATACACATAAATATATAGTTTAAATCTGCATACCAAAATTTGTTTTTAAAAATGTTTTAAGAATTTTATATATAAAAAATTAATTTAAAAAAAAAACCGCTCCAACGATTTTAAAATTTTTTTCCCATACAATCATATTCTATCATGAATTAAGATGGCATACTTTTTTTTCACCTCAAACTGTCAAAAGAGTTGTTGTAGCTAATTTAAATGTCGTATTTCATGCTTCTCTACATTTTTCTCTCATAATTTCCATGTTTGTATTGATACAATTTTCTTAAACTCGCTGTGTCTTGAACATAAGAGCAAGTCCGTGCGACCCAGTCGTGCATTTTATTTTTATAAGAATGAATTGAATGCTAATAAAGGCACTCCCAAGCCAAAGCTAAAGTTCACTGTCAACGTTGAAAACTGGTGAAAATGCTGCAGTGGATGAAGTGTTTAACTTCCTGCCCGCGGGTGGGGCTTAAGCCTAAGCAGCCTTTTCTATAGTCCACCATTTTTAACTGGACGCCACCCCTGTTATTAAATCCAAAAAATTGTGTCAGCGAAAATTCTTTCCTGTCCTGCTATTTCATTTAGCTATATTTTCTATAATTACAAAATAGAATCTTTAGGACTTTCAAATGTCCAATCAACAAATCGTCAGTTTCATAACATAAACATATGAGTCAAAATGAGTAGTCATAAAAAAAAAAACCTTAAACAGATATTTGTGTTGGGAATTGTGTAGTTTAATGAAATTTACGAATCATAGATTTGGTGCCATAAGTGAAAAACTAAAAAAAAATTCATTTTTGCATAATTTTTTGTAATTTTTTCCATGTTTCGTCACGAAATTTTTGTCGCAAACCTTAGATTCGGATTCAGCGCCCACGAAAACATAAAGCAGGAATAAAATCAAAGAATTTGCATGGCAAAAGCACAATATGACTAGACACTAGACTATTATTATGCTCTTACGAAAAAGAAACAAGAGAGATATAAAAAACGATAAAAACCAATGTACATTATCACTTGTATTTTAAATGCGAAGAAAAACAAAAATAACATAGCTTAAACATGAAAAGCCTCTTTCCTGTTTTGCTGTATTTAATTTGTTCAGTTTATTAATATATTCAAATTTCAGAATGCTCACCTAAGCAAACGAATCCAAAATTTATTTTCAAAAGCTGAGGGAAAATCACGGAGCGGATGTATACAACTGCTGTTCAGATTGTTTGCATCTTCCGGCCAAATGGTTACGTTTACGTTTGAGGAGAATTTTCTTGTTGCCCCAGAAACAGAGACTTATTAAAATGAGTGAAGAATAACAAGTTTAATTTATTTTACCTAACTTTTATCAACATTCTTTTTTTTATTTTTTATTTATTTACCACTTTCGTATTTGAACACCGCATAGAAAAATTACAAAACGAACAGTAGTTTTGGCTGAGGAACAGAAATGAAAAAAGTTTTAATTTCAAAAATATTTAAAAACATCTCAGCGCTCGGTGAGATTTTTTGACATTGATGAATAAATTTGGGATATATTTTTATATAATTTTATCAGTTTAGCGCGTGAATTAAAATTGTTTAGTGTTGCAAACTCGCAGAAATTTGACCAATCCACCACCACAAGAGTTGGAAAAATACAAAGTAACAGGAGTACAATGAATTAATTACGTGATGAACGCATAAGGGACAAGAACAATTACTCCAAAGGAGATTGAAGTCGTGGCGTGGTGAAAATCATGCACAAAAAGTAAAATTCCATTCCATGACACTTAAAAAATCCGCATCTGTTATGATTCTCTGCTCACGGTTCCTTGACGCCGGGCCAAAACGTAGAATCTTCAATCCGTATACCGTATCGTATCCATCGGAAGAAAAAAAGGAAGAGTTTAACAGGCAAATGTGGCATTAACAACAACAGGTCATAAGTATCAAATTGGCTTTGGCAATAAGTAGTACTAGTACGGTCAAGTTAGACTTTCACTGGGAAATAAATCCGAGGTCAGGGGGGCTATTCCGGTTCTATGATAAACGCGATGAAAAGTTTTTTCAGTGATAAATTCCGTTTTGCGATTCTCGTTCTGGGTAAACGTGAAAACTTCTGTCAAAAATTTATCAGATGAAAAGTTATTTATCATCGATTACTTTTGGCTGATAAATTCCTCCGATAGTCTAAAAACCAAACGCAAAACAAGAAATATGGGCAAAAATGAAGTGAAAAGAGTGAACAAAGCAAGAAACCCTGTAACTGACTTTTTTAGAAAAAAAAAAAAATCTTTACAGAGCTATGATATGTAAGGAGTCATATTATGTATGTAAATTATTGAAGTTGTTGTCAAAACAGTATTTACATCATATGAACTCGGTTCTAGAATAGAGTTTATTGTTGACGAAAGAAGTAGATTTGGGCCCGATGAGGGTGTCTTGGCAAAGGAAATAAACAGGTTTGGGTTGAGCAAAACAAATTGGTGCATATATTTTCAAATTTTACATTTTATTGAATGTACTCTTTGGTATCATTTTATTTTAACCATTATTTTTAACTTAAGCTGGCTATATACGAGAAGACCAAAGAGCCAAATGGCCCCGCAACGATCCAAAACCGGTCGTGTGTGAGGTGGATCGGCCGCCAATCCATTTGGATTTTCAGCCAATCTGAAATTCAACAGAGCCAAATGGATCGGATGGCTCTGTCGTGAATGCCCAGCTTTAGAACTAAATTGGAATAAAAATTTCATTCACTTTAATCTTTTTGTTTCATTATCTTCATTTTTTCCAACAAATTCGAGCAAAGAATCTTCCGAAAAATATTGTCGCAATAATCCAAACTATACGAAAACTAAAAAACACAAAGGATTTATTCTGTCAAAAATGATATATTTTTCATTCAGCACGTATTCAGCACAAAATCAGCTGATTTTTTCACTGGTATAACGAGAATCAACATTTTGGGAAAAATGATATGATAAAATGAAAAAGCGATATGAAAACTCTCGTGATAAAAAACTTATCATTTCATTTTATCATAGAACCGGAATAGGGGCCCAGGTTTGACTTCATTATTCGATAAGGTATTGGTTCACGAGTCTAAAATCACATTTCTCACAGCTGTACATAGAGTCATTTGGCCGCCATTTTGTTTTTTATGTTCATTTTGATTTTTGCTTATAACTCACGCATTTTTGATCTTAGGAAAAAAAAATTGTAGTCCAAACTTCTAGAGAATTAAATTTGCTACAAAATATGTTAAATAACTTTTTTCGCTAAACACTCTTGTTTAAAAGTTACGTAACAAAAAAAAAAATTAAAATAATTTTTTAAATTAAAATAATTTTTTTTTTGGTAAATCAAATAAAAAGAGACCATGATAAAAGTTATAGATCTTTTAATTATATACATTGTTTGCCTTTACAGTTTCTTAATTGGAATAACGGTTCTCGCTTCGGAGCAAATATACGCTCGAGCAATCCGCACGGAATAAGTTTTTTTATTTATTAATTTCTTTTTTGATTTTAATACAATGCTCGGGACACCGAGTCTAATTATTTTGCTTCGAGTTTCGAAATGGTGTTTAAATTTTTCTTACCACAATCTTAAAAACGAGTGCTGTGACACGTGCACGTTTTTTAGCCTTAGTGCGTTATTTTTTTTTTGTGTGGTTTCTCCAGGAGATAAGTCATTCAAAATATTCTAGATATTGTAATACTTCGATATTCTTCTTCTCTTTTTGGAATGTCCTATGGTGGTCATCATCATCATGTTCATCGTTAAAAAAGATCCTCTGTTGCTCTTACTCGCTCCTTACATCTTTATCTTTCACAGTATCTATCACAGTACACTTACTAGTCTATTATCTATAGTCCAGTCATATCGTATTTTTACCATGCAAATTGTGGGGTAGTTTTGATTTGTTCGCTCCTTTATGTGTTCGGGGGTGCAGTATCCGAATCTGAGGTTTCCCAACAAAATTTCGTGACGCAACATTGAAAAAATGCAAAAAATGATGCAAAATTGCATTTTTTGAGAGTTTTTCACTAATATTTCGAGGACTACCAACTATTTGAAAATTAGATCAAAGTACCATTGAAAGTATACACAATTTCCAAATATAAAAATGCATTTTTTTTTAATTTTAAGATTCGAATATTTCAAAAACGTGACGTGATAGAGAAATTTCAAGGTCAGATTCGAACTCAGCGCATGAAAGAAGATCAGAAAAGTATATACAGACAAAAATTCAAATTCGTCACACAAAGTAATTTCTTAGAGCTTTCGAGTGGATTTACGAAAACAGTAAAAATACCTCAATTTTTGAATAGCGCTTGAGTCCAAATGGGTTATCGCAGAAAAAAACCTTAAATACAGATTTATTGGAAATTGTGTATACTTTCAATGGTTCTTTAATGTAATTTTCGAATAATTGGTAGATTTGAGCCATTAGTGAAAAACACCCTAAAAATGCATGTGTGTATGTCGTGATATGAAATACGAAAGTCTGGCAGGTTTCTTTTTAAGTCTTTTGGAGGGGTGAGAGGTTAAAACCCTCTTGGATTCCTATCTATGCGTTAGGGTCACTAACACTTCAACTCACTTTTAAAAAATAGGAAATAATACTGTGTAATTTTTCCGAAGTCTAAAGATTTTTATCTTGATCTTTTGTTTGTCTCCAATATTTAAAAAAGGGATGATAAGGTTCGTATAAAATGGCTATAATCTTGAGTTCTATTAATCGGACCGTCAAGAGTGAGGTGTTTATGCTTAGGAAAGATGACCAGGCATCATATAGGCGCAATAATATTTTTTAAATATATTAAAGTGGTTTTAACCCTGACCGTTAATTAAAGGAACTGGCTCCTTTTAACCCCTTGCCCCTCCCAAAGGCTGAAAAAGAAACCGGCCAGACTGTTGTGTTTGATATTACGATACATGCCTCATACTCAAATTTTGGTTATACATCCACTCCCAAAATTTCCTGTGGGCCTTTAGACTATAACATATATGTATGTAGATTAGGGTGGTCCTTAAATTGGACATTGTCTTGGATAGCCCTCATTCGATTCAAAACATCGAAAAACAATTTCCCTAATTTTTTCAAATTTTTATTTCACCCCCCTGGTCTCCCTTTTTCACTTCAAGGTGCAAACAATGGAGTTAGGGTTATTCTTATAACACGCGAAAAAAAATCAGAACTTATAGATTAGATTCAGACGAAAAAAAAATCGTACTGGAGGGGGGGTCTATTTCCCCCCGTTGAGGCGGGAGTGGTAATTTTCTAAAAATTTGACCCAAAATAGAAAATAATTATTAAAAAACAACGGGACCACTTACAATGGCATGCTATAGCTTTTTTTAAGGCCATGAATCCAGTCTCTAATATGCTTTTAAAATCAAGTTTTTATTGTTAATAGTTTCTGAAAAAAATAATTTTCAAACTCAAAAGTAAAAATAAAAATAATAATTTTTTTCGTTTGAAAATTATTTTTTTCAGAAACTATTAACAATAAAAACTTGATTTTAAAAACATATTAAAGACTGGATTCATGGCTTTAAAAAAAGCTATAGCATGCCATTGTAAGTGGTCCCGTTGTTTTTTAATAATTTTTTTTTCTATTTTGGGTCAAATTTTTAGAAAATTTCCCCTCCCGCCTGAACAGGGGAAAATAGGCCCCCCATCCAATACGATTTTTTTTTCGTCTGAATCTAATCTATAAGTCCTGATTTTTTTTTCGTGTGATATAAGAATAACCCTAACTCCATTGTTTGCACCTTGAAGTGAAAAAAGGGAGACCAGGGGGGTGAAATAAAAATCTGAAAAAATTAGGAAAATTTGTTTTCTCTATTTAGAGTAATTTGATGCCTATCCAAGTTGGAATTTCAAAAAAAACCAATATAAGGACCACCCTAATGTAGATATATACAGATTTCTTTCGGCGTGAAAACTTGGACTAAAATAATTCAATATTTCATAATTCGCTTCGTTTTCTGGGTTTAGATAATAAATATTTAAAATTTTTTGGAAAGCAAAAACAAATAATTATTTTTTTTAACATATTTCAACTATATATTTTAACAAATTGAAATAAATTGAAATGTTCATGTTGGTTTGGGAAAGTCTTAAATAAGTGAGCAAGTACCAGCAGCATTAAGACCTTCGTTCTTATTATTCGGTGAACGTTGTTTCACAAACAATGAACAAACTTCATCAACAATTCAAAGAGGCTTTGAATTTTTTCATTGTTCATGGCTGATTTTCTTGTTTACAGCCTCGTTGTTTTAAATACGGGTAAAAACAAACAGCGCACGTGGACGATAACACCAAAGGTCAAAATGCAGCTATTAAGGTAAAAGGAATTCCTCTATACATTCTTAAATTATTATAATACCTACGTATAGTAAGTATAAATAGAATTTAATTCCGAAAAGTTTTTTTTTATAATTAGATAGGAAGGAAGTCCGTTTTGGTCAAAACACAACTTGCAGGTGGACTAGTCGAGTAATAGTCGGATTCCAAACATTGAAAATTGGAATTAAAATCGTTGTATATTTATGTTTACGTCGAGCGAAAAGGTATTCGTATTCAGTAATACCAAAGACCGTTTAATACCAAGATATTGCATCTAGTGTAAAAATTCGCAGTAAAAGCGCTAGTACTGTGACGACCCCAGTGGTGACCCCATAGATGTGTGAGTGAGAACCCCGTCTATGTATAAGTTTTACAATCGTCGGTGGCGCGGTCGCTGAGTCGTGGGTCTGCGGCGAATAAAGGCTTGCATGTCCGTATGTGTTATGTGAGTTCGAATGTGAATGAGGATGTGATACAATACGTGGGAATGTTTCCCTTCCCCCGACCGACCGCATCAAGAGCTGATTTTTGGTGGTTGGTTGAGATACGGTATCTTGGTATTATACGGTCTTTGGTAATACACAACCAAACAGACAACTTCTTTTTCAGGGTTGGTTTAAAAAAGTCCGGAGTAAAATTTGAAATAATATGAATGAATAGGTACTCACATGACAAATTTCTTTCCTTGGATATGTTGTGCAACACTGATAGTGCTATAACAACATTTTTGGCAGTTTCTAAATCAACTCTGATAGCCAAACCACAATCAAGCGTTCGGTCGCGCCGACTTTGACATATGCAATAGAAACAATGCACTCTTATGGGGCAATCTTAAATGTTACCTCAGGCGTCGGGCTTGCCTCAGATCGTAAATATCGTAGGCCTGAGCCAAACGCCCGAATAGATCTATTTTCTATTTCGGTGGCGCTTTGACAGCTGAGATGTTTTCTTTTTTTTTGTGTTATTCTCTTTTTGGTGCGCATAGGAAGTGTTTTTTTAATTCAATTTAGCATTTTTTGTATAAAATGAAGAGAAAATAAATATTTTAAACAAGTATAAACTAAAAATTGTGTTTTGTGTCTATAACTTTATTAATAAATGCAACGACAACAGCAGAAATAGAAATTATTGTACGTGTTTGAAGTTGATTTTTTGCAGTTCAACATGCTGACTGGATACCTATAATAGAACTTTGCAAATTTACTAACGTGTTTGTATTATCCTATTATTTACTTATCAACTTAATCAAACAACATTGTGATAACAAAAAATAATCAATAAAATAATCCAAATATTACTGTGAAATTAAATGTTTTTGTTTTATTTATTTCTTTTCCAAATACCTACTATTTTATTTTTATTTGACAGCTGCTTGGACTGTTTTCTTTCTTGGGCATGTTCGATTGCCTGAATCAGTTTAAGTTCCGTAGAGAGTGTTTATGTACACTGTCCAGGTTCTGTAAACCTCTATTAGTTTAATTTTGTAAGTCCTGCTGAGGAGATCATTTCTTGTTTTAATTCGTTTTGTTGTGAAAACTTATAAACATTTTCGGTAAACAATACAAATTAAACAATACAAACGGTCAACTACAAACTTCATTATAATTTTTTTAATCTTTGCTTGTGCAAATGTTGCTTGCAGAAAATTTAGAACTCGATAAGGGAATTTTCTCTTCAAACTTCCTGGTTTCGGTACTTGCTAAGAATGGTGAATTTTTTTGCCTCACAACGATGTCAACCGGGCAGAAAAATTCAGTGTGTGTGAGTCGTGTTTATGTGATGCGAAATGCTGTGTTGTATTGAAATTCCTTCTGTTCCAATTTGTATCTTTTTCGTATCGTACAAACTCCATTATGACACTTTGATTTTTAAAAATGTTGAAAAAGGTGTGTTTGGTTAGTTTTTGCTAGAACTGTTACTGTTTTAGCCGCTTTAACTGGATCTTCTTAGGGCCAGTTGTACACCCGTGGATTGGCAATTTTAACTCGCCGATTTCGACGGATTAATTGTTGTTCAAGTATGTGATAGTAATGATGTATTATATGCTTAAACCATCGTTGAACTTCACAGTTATTCCGCGTAATCAATGGGTTAAAATCAAAAATAAGTTAAACTTAGCTAAAGTTAGTTACCTGTTATAAATTTTACAAATTGTAAAGTGGTTTCATACTAACATCAATCATCTATTTATTATTTTAAAAAAATATTCGTGATCCTTATTTTTCATTGCTTCATAATTAAGAGCAAGGAAAACCTGCGAAAATTTAGCTCCCGAACCCACCGCTGCTTTTGTTTATAAATAAAAGAGAGATGTCCCCCTTCTTGGTGAAGAATTTTTTATAGTAGGCGTGTTTTTTTATCATCGGTATCTGGATCTGGATTAACTTTTACACGTAATACAAAAACAAAATAATAGGAAATTTTCTAAAATTGTTTTTGTAATACGTGTTGAAAGTAATACTACGTTTTCACCGAACACTAAACCGAGATTAAATAAGATTTACCTCGAATCTTCTTTAAATCTCCAAAATTTACCATACGAAATGTTTTCGTTAATATACAACATTAAAAATTATTCTTGTTAAATCTCCCTCGAACAAATAGTTGAACAAATCAAACTAACCTATTCTTATATGGTGCTGAAGGATTCATCAGTGGCTGGATTCAGTTCTCTACTGTTTGACACAAAAAAAACATTCTGTCTCACTTCCGCTTCATAAGAAGAAATGAAACCTCTTTTGCTTTTGAAGTGTGCTGTCAGAGTTAATCTTCTATTTAATCTTTTCAGCCGGCGAAAACACCACATAAATCTTTTTCTTTAAATCCCAGATTATCTTTTGGTGAAAACGTAGTATAAATCCAGATCCAGATCCCGATGATAATAAAACACGCCTAGTGTTAATTTAAGGAAACAGAACTTTTATTCTGTCATATTCGTAATTTGTCAAAGCCCGAAGCCTGAAGCTACATTCTGATTTGCAAATTTAAGGGTCGCGCTTTATGACACAAACTATCGTAAAGTCGGTAAAAAGCCCGTCAAAGCGCGAGCGACCGAACGCGAGATTGTGATTTGGCCATGAGTCTTTCAAAAATAGATCGAAATTTAGATTTGATCTGTCCATTTAAACACTCTATTTTATTTCTAGTCGCGATATGACATTTGTTATACTTTTCTTCCTGTGGTGTCTGTGCATTTCTGACGGGAGTAAATGAAATATTAGACAAGGGATACCCAGCGTCTCCAAGAAGAACTCCGTTATGGGCTCTTCTGGTGTCTTCCAGGCTCCTTTTTAAACTACAGGTGCTCCATATGCGAGCATTATGTCTGGAACCTCCAGATCGTGCAACAATATCTACAATTTTCCACTGTGCAAAATCTAAAAAAAATAAAATTTATAATTTTTTAAAATAATGAAGGAGTATAGCACAGGTATATACTTGGACATTAAGAGAATAATACCCTTTTCTATTCAGTAAATGACCTGCAGAAACTTCCCCTACGATCTTTGCCGGACACTTTATGCGTATGTATGTAGGTGCAATCTATAGTGCCAGTCACTCCGGGAAACTCAGCAATTTGGAAAAAATCAGATTTCGTCTTTTGAACTTCCTGACTAGTTTATGGGAATTTAACAAAGTTTGGCAATTGTAGTGCCAGTTTCTTTGCAATTTTGGTGACTATTCTGCTAACCGTTGGTTGCGAAATTCCATGAAGATCAGCTTTAATTTAAAAAAAGGGGATTTATATATGTACAATCTGCTGCTCTAGAAAAAGATGGATTTGTCCTTACCTATATCACTCTGGTGGACATTTCTACCAACAAATCTCAGTGCTGTTAAAACCTGAAGGCTGCTAGAAACAGGCAATCCTCTTTTACTTGGTAGTTCTTCTATATTAATTAGATTTATGATAAATGTGGCTGTTTCTTTATCAAAACGATATCTTTCGTAGAAGTCTTTATCGTTCAATTCAAATGGATTGAACCGCGTTTTGTAAATTTTTCTTTTTCGTGGTCGCACATTTTGCACATCACTCAATGATTCAATCTCCTCTAAAATATCCATATCTTCTTCCATTGCAGTATCAATCGACATTATTTTTAAATTTCAATGTACGTGGATTGGTATAAACTTCTTTGTCAACTTTTTAACTCATAAAGAAAATCTGACAAATGGGTGTGATAATAACTTCTTAAACACAGCATTTCCTATGTTAAAATTTAGACCACAGGTTTAGCCCTAAGCTTAGCTTTATATTTATTCATGAATAGCAAATGTTAACAAACATCAATGAATATGCCCCAATATGACTTATCATATCGTATGTTACAATATACGACAAAAATTAATAATAAAACCATTTTTGATTCTAGTAGACACGTATATGCTGGGTGTTTGCGTTAAAAATACATATATGGATTATATGGAAAACATTTATTTAATAATTATTTTGAAATCAAATTTCATTACTAAACATTTGTTGTTACTTTAATTAAAAACTTTATTTAAGAATAAAAACACAGTAAATAAATATAACTTCAAAAGATACCTGAAATAAAATAGGAAACTTCATTTTTTTTATAAACTGTCTCGAACTAGGGTTTAATCCATGCTTTTTTTACATGAAACACTTAATAGCTCATTCTTTTGCTAATTGGATTTTCTGTATTTCTTGGTCCTTGATGGTTTCAAATTGGAATGCGGGCGAGTTCTTTTTAAATACAAACAAAAAATCTGCCTTTCCATCATAAAAAAAATCGAATTATAACGTTTTTTTTTGTTTGATTTTAAATTAATAAATTGAAATATCTTGTTAGATTTGGGTTTCAAAAATAAGTTGACGGATCATATCTTACAAGACCAAGACAACTCAGATTTTATCCCCAACTACGAGTATATTGAGTCTTCTACATATCCTGATGAAAATAATGAGTCGGAAGATTTAAATAATTTGTCGCTGATCACTCAATCTCAAACTGATGAAAATGCAAATCTTCCAGTTCAACTGAAACTTACTCAAGTTTCAAAAGCGCCTCAATTTTCTCATACTCAAGCTTACCAACCTGGAGTTCTTCAAGATATTAATTGTACTCAAGTTCGCCAACTTAAAATACCCCTTACTAATATTCAAGTTTCAAAAGTACCTCAGACTCAAGCTAATCAATTTAAACCTAAAATTAATTATACTCAAGTTCGTCAACTGTAGGAAACGGTCCTACAACCTCTTTCTTAAAATCCCTAAGACAAAAAAAAAGGAGTCTTCATACGTAGTCCAAGTGAAAGTTAAAAATTTGTTTCCAATTAATGCAAGAAAAGCCAGAATTTTTCTCAAAATGATTTTTAACAATTTATTTCCTAAAATGCACTATTTAACATTTCGACGGACAATCCAACTCGCATAAAATATTTAAAAGAAATGACCAACACAGGCCATCATGCAAAAATAACAATAGCTAAACGACTGAATCCGCCTCGCATACCTGCACACTGAGCTTTAAGCATTATGTTGACCCTCGATCAAAGTTAGTTATGGGTGGTGCGTTCCGAAAACGATGGCAATTTGTCTCAAGCCATCCCGTACCAAAACTTCAACATCCGCTTTACTCGGTTTTCACCCGTTCCATTTAAGAAAACCAAAAGTGATCGGTCGCCCTCATGGTTTCGCTCATCGGTAGAAAATCTTTTCTAATCAATCGTCACCGCGAGTAGTTTCGCCATCTAAGCGCCGTGGTAGTTATATTACAAAAAAAAAAGAAAAAAAAACGAAAAGAAATACAAATTTAAGAATCATAACGAGGAACCAACCCCCCAAACAGCCATCGGGTTGCTCGTATGCGGCACATTTTTCTTGGCCTCGTGATTGGGAAAACCAATCCCCGTCCAGACAGTCCAAAAAGTTCCACGAGGTACCGAAATCATTCATAGGTAAGATGGTGAATCAGGAATCAATTATGTATAAATGAAATTGTTTCCCGATATATATTTTCGCCTGGCCATTTCGATCTTCACTGACATTCTTGCCAGACCAAAGACGCGCGACGCTCGACGACGAGAAATTTAGAATTATTTATCGTAGGATAAACAAATTCACCGATAGGTAACCAACATCATCCTGAATGAAAATCGAAAGATTTAATTAAAAGCGATCTATTTTCTTAGATTCGTATTACATAAATCGGCCTTCTTCGACAGGCTTCTTTTTATTCGCATCAATAAACTTCTTGCGGATAAAATCTTTTGGCCAAGACCAGAAGAAGAGCAACTAAAAGTTGCTCAGACTGGATAACTCCCCTGTCGCTCAACTTCGACTGGTTACAGTCCACTCGGCTAACGCCTTTAAAAAGACCAATCTTGACAAGGAAGTGAAAATTTTGTCTGAGAGTACCTTATCCGGTCTTCGGTCCTCTACGGTCATTTGGATCTTGGCTGACTTTCTTCCCCGGCTGGCAACTATTTGAAACCTTGCTCAGAGAAGGTGGTGAAAAGTATCCATTCACAATACACGATAGCGTCTGCTCTCTGCTGTGAAGCGGTTTTCTTGCTAAGGCTTCCATCGCTTAGAGGATATCCTTAGTCGCGGTCGAATCACGTTGGCCAAAGTCTTCCCGGCTGACACCGACACCCGAATAGGACCAATCTTATTTCTGGAATTCCGATACGAAAAAAGTGTCTTCGAGGATACGTATGTAGGTAAGGATCTATTCACAGATACTATAGTGTAGTAACTCTATTATCTGTGATAAAAAAGAATCAAAAAATGGAAAAAAATATTTGTGCCCTAACAAATGATTTTTTTTTACTTCAGCGAATAAAACCCCGAGTGAGTCATCTACTAACACTCCCCTATCGAATTGCTAGGAGAAGGAGTAGGAGCCCCTGCGGTGGCCCCTCGGGTTACCAATAAAAGAAAAACCATCAGGCGCGGAGGCAAGAGTTCCAGTATATAAAAATAGTTCGTTGCTGAAAATAAACAAAACAAAAAACAAATTTAATCAAAGAAAGGTGAAAATGGTAGAAAACAAATTAAATTCCGAAAAAAAAATAGAAAAAACTATAAGGAAGATATAAAGTGGTGAAAAGAAAGTTAATAAAAAGAAGAATAAGTGCTAAAAGTATAAGAAAGAAAATTTTGAACAAAAATTACATATACAGGGTGTCCTGTAAATAATGGATAACCTTGCAACTGGTTATAGCAGGCCTTATGACCTTTCCCAGAAAAAAATATAAAACAAATATTTTCCCAGTGGTTACTATGTTATGATGTTTTTTCCAAAAGTTGTTAACAAGTACTACTTTCCTCAAATACGTGAACGCTACGACCATGGATGGACAATTTTTGCTATTTTTTTATTTTTGTAATATTCTAGAATGACTGTTGTAATAGATAGATGGTTAAATTTAATAGTAGTTATTGCATTTTTTTTATAATATTTTTTTAAAATATTTTTTTCAGCACACAAATTTATTTTCATAAAAGTTTGACCACCTCTAATAAATTAAAATTGTATGAGAACATGATGGCCAGTTACTTAAAAAAGTTGTCTATTTAATGCACTTTCCAAAATGGTATAACACATGCTTGTGTATTAACAAAATAACCAAGAAAATTTTTGTCAATTCATCTAATAAAGCAGTTTTCAACATTTATCCAAAATGTCAATTAAAATGTAACAATAACCTCCCAATTTGGGTTGGACAAAGATTTTACCTTTTGATGTGTAAGGGGGTTCAGTGCAAGTATACAATTCGATTTAAGGTGTTGAAAGCCCCACCATTTGGCCACCATATTGAAAAACGAGTTCTGAAAAGTTTTCCGTGGCAACTTAAATTTTATTAGTCTTAGAAAAAAAACTTTGGTACAAAGGAGAATAGGACAAAACGGTCTACAAGACCAATAACGACGAAACATATGTCGTCGGAAAGGTATTTTTATGTATACTACAATAGTTACTATGGGGGCTTACTTCAAATCACTGTGTGAAAAAAGTTATTCGCTAAATAGGATTGTGTTCTGGTGCATTCTAGTATGAATAAAACATATTTAGTATGGGGAAAATTTATGAAAACTGGTCTAACCAATAACGACAATATTTATATCATTGGAAAGGTATTTCCATTAACTACAGTATCTTTCATATTAGTTCAGTTCAAATCACTGTGTGAAAAAATTTTCGTAAGCTAATGAAATATTGTGGTTAATTTTAGTGTGAAAAAATATTTTTGTTTTTAGTATGGGCAAAAAGTGTGATAGTAAGTTCAACCAATAACAACGGGACGTGTGTCGTTGGAAAGGAAATTGTATGTACTACAATAGTCAATACGGCAGCTTAACTTAAATCACTGTGTGAAAAAAGTTATTCTCTAATTGTTACCCATGCTTCATACATTTTATCTGTGCCAAAATTCCCTAAAACAGCGAATAACTATTTCCACACAGTGATTTTTAGTAAGTTATTATGGAAAATATTATTGTCCATAAATAACTTTTCAACGACATACATTTTATTAGTATACTGGTAAGACCAGTTTGTACAAATTTTTTCCCCACAAAAATGTACCAAAAAAACACCTGGGTTAACGAATAACTTTATTCACACAGTGATTTGAAATAAGCCGCCATAGTGACTATTGTAGCGCATAAAAATACCTTTCCAACGACATACGTCTCGTTGTTATTGGTTCCTAGACCACCTTCCATACATTTTTGCCGATTGTCCTTTGTAGCAAATTTAATTCTCTTCAATTTATGTTAACACAGTTTTTACCCTATGGTTATAAATAAAAAAGTTATAGTCAAAAACATATGACTTTTTTCAATGTTTAAATTTTGATTATAACTTTTTTATTTATTACTTTAGGATAAAAAGTGTGTAAACGAGCGAGAGTTCATTCAGGCCGTTGTTTGGCTTTGATTCAGTACTAATTTTGGGGAGTATTTAAGATGAAAGATGATATTTTTTTTTAAATAGGTAATACTGGAGTGTTGAAGAAATCTTTTTTTTTTAAACTCATTTTTGGTGTTTCGATGAATGGGGATGAGAAAATGTATGATGTCAATAACATTAAAAAATAGACTTAAGTCTTTAATTGAATAATAATAATTATTATTATTAATTGAATAAAATTGCATTTGAAGATAATTTTTTTTTATTTTTAATGAAAGTGTTGAGGGTTTTCTTAAAACTAAAATACACGTTTTTGTTGATTTCTTTTTTTGCAAGAATTCGATATGGATGCAAAAAGGCTAAGATCAAAATTTTTTACGAGAGATAGTTTCTGATGGGGTTGTAAACGGTGAAGTTTTGGGGGAGTGAATTTAATTGGAGTGAGGGATGAAAACAATTTCTGAAATAAAGTAGATAGTAAGGGAAAATCAGTGGCTTTCCCTTTCCAATAAGGGCTGTTGCAAACAATATTCTTTTTAGGAGCACGAGCGATGGCGAAGGAACATTCCTTAATGGATTTTTCTGTTTTGGGATGTTATGAAGGGTGGGTAAAGAAAAGCTCCGAGGGCTCGAAACCTATGCCCTCCTCTTAATATGGTAGCGTGGAAGAAGAGGAAAATATTATCGGTTACTAAATTTCGGGGCCCACTTCTTTTTAGAAGATGGTACATGTCAAGCCAATTAACAACTAAGATTAAGGCCTGGACAAAAGGTAACACCGTCCAATAGCTGGTAAAAAACCCCCCCATCGACGAGCGAAGCATGGCAACCATTAGGCCTACGGTCACTTACGCGAGTGGACATCCCTCTCGACCCCTGCCTGGACGGGCCTATGGGTCTGTAGACATAGGTCCTAAAGGTGGGGAGAGACGTGAGGGGAACATTTTTGAGGAGAGAGTAGGTTTTTGATGAAAGGCTTAGTTATTTTTTTTTTTGAGATCTTTTATGATTCTCGACTGATTGTAAAATCGGTCTTCGTTATTGCTGTGCACTAAGTAATTCTGATGAAGCTCTGTTTTCTGAAATAAGTTGACGGTAGGTGAGAAGATCCAGATAATTTAAGAATTAAAATTTGTAGGAAAACATTGTGATTTTGGGTTTGGAATTTTTTCACTGAAAGTTGACAAGGGTGTAGTATGTGGATGAGCATAAACATACTAAAACATTATATTTCAAAAATTTTATAGCAACGTTACACAACATTAAATACCTTTAACCAATCTTCAAGTTTCAAGAGTTCCTCATACTCAAGCTAAAATGCCATAATGAAAGTAAGTCTACACGCAAATCTTATCAAACAGACTTCAGATTTGGGCGGAAGAAATGCAATCAATCTCTGAATTCCAAAACGGATTCAGGAAAGGAAGAGGATGTGCTGATAATCTCTTCATCCTAAGTTCAATTATAGACACTACTCTCACCAAAACGAAAGGAAGTTTTTTTGTAGTCTTCGTTGACCTAAAGGGTGCATTTGATAGTATGAATCACTAACAATTATGGATGCACTTTAGGTCCATAGAAGTAAGTGGGAAGATGATACGTGCTTTTCAACACATTTATTCAGAAACCATGATTGCTATTAAAACAACAAATGATCTGACTAAAAAGTCAAACGTTACAAGAGCATCAAGTGCTCTTTTATTCAATTTATTTACAAATGATCATGAAGAATTCTTTAGAAGTGAAGGAATCGAAATTTCACAGATCACAAATGTAATTTTTATAGCTTATGCTGATGATATTACCATCCTTGCGAATTCAGAAGTGGAGATGAAAAAAACTTTGGAATCTCTGGACAGATACTTATCAGCAAAAAGCATGACATTAAACACAAGGAAGTCAAAAATTGTGAGCTTTGTTATGAGAAAAAACACTTCTTGTCCAGAGAGACTCCAATATAAACAAGATTGGATTGAAGTTGTGGATAATTTTGAATACTTGGGAGTAAATCTAGGTCGTACGGGCTCTTGGAACGAAGCCATAAAAGCGTGGTACACATTATCAAACCTGAGTTGCAGCCATGTTGGATATCAAACCGAACTGACAATGTGTACACGCTGAATGATGGTTTGACACTCAGAACTGCCTGCTCACAAGATTTTTTGATACTGCGTGACAACACTCGGTTTGTTGGGTGGTTGCTCGATGATGTGTACACAATTTCATTCATGAGCCGTCATTCACGGAACAAAACAAGAATTTTTATAGCGAATCAGTGGAAAAAGTGCAAACAAAATAAGAAAAAGCTCGTGTGTGTCATGTAAAAAAGGAATCAACACGACTCATGACGGAAATAGCCTCAAAATAAAAACAAACAATTTTTTGAGAGTAGTGGAATTTCTTTGCCTGACGCCCAACATACATAACTGATAAGTGTGTACGCGAAAATTTTCACGCAGGTTTGATATCCAACACGCGTGACACTCAGGTTTGATAATGTGTACCACGCTAAATATCTTCAAAGCCGAAGGAAGAGCAGCTGTTGCAATAACTGACAAAACTATGCGAAGTTCTTATATAGAAAATTGGGATGGACGAATCAAAGTGTTCGACTCATGTATTAAGTCGACTGCACTATACTGCGTTGAGATATGGGGACAGGAAGCTGGAAATAGAATTGAAGTAATTCAAACTACAGCTTTAAAAAAATTACTTGGTCTTGCGAACAACACGCATTGAAACTGGATCTCTCCCATTGGAATACGAAATAGCTAAAAGAGCTTTAAATTTCTGGATAACAATTTTAAATACCTCTGATGATCGCCTGATAAAAAAGTGTTATAATGAAGTTTTGAGAGTCCAAGCCAACACCCAACGACCAAACTGGACTACAAAATTCAAAGATCTTTTAATGCGTAACTTTGCTACGATATGGGAACAGTAAAGCATATAAATTGTACGCGATTCATACGTTAGTATCCTCGAAGACAAGGAAAGAGTCCTCTTAGCTGAAGATTTCAGAAAAGCATCTGCTTCAACCTCTTGCTCTTATTATGGTGTATGTTTAGCGGACATTCAGGAGCCAGAATACAAATCAGCTCCATACTTGAATGCAACCTCCAAGCTGTTCGTACATAAAGCCATGGCGCAAATTAGATGTGCCAACAGGTATGCCCATAGGATCGTTCTGCACGGTGATAAACATACTTTTGACCCAACAAACATTTGCACGATTTGCAACACACATGAATATGATACAATTGAGCATTTCCTTTTAACATGTCCTATTTTCAATGCAGTGAAAAACAATTTCCTGTTTGCTAACAACTTGACTGATCCAAATAGGATAACGGCTGCCGAAGACCAAAACATTACACTCAGTATTTATAAATATATTGCCAACTCACTCAGACTCAGAGCTTTTATATTAAACGTATGATCAATCCAGGTTTCATATTAAGAAATACATTATACATTAAGGGTATTCATGTAACAGCGTAAACTCGTCGTAAACATCGTAAAGTTGTAAACTTCGTAAAACTGTCAAATATACCATACAAATTGTGACAGAATTACGAAGTTTAAAAGTTTACAACGATTACGACGACTTTACGATGTTGTATGAATACCCTTATTATATTGTTTTTATCCCATGAAATTAACTTATTATTACAAAATGAATACTTACTGAATGATTAACTTTGTTATTGCCAATCAATTTGTAAAAGCAAAGCTTGTAAACAAATAAATATATCTATCTGCCCTGCTCAAGTTTCTCTTCAATCAAGTCAAGTGCAAGTGTCATATGAATCAAGGCCATCTTCTGAATTCTCTCAACTTCTTCCTCATGAAGTGTCCCAACAACATGAAGATCCTGAAAGCCTAGATATCAATAGGCGTGTTTTTTTATCATAGGGATCTGGATCTGGATCTTCTTTTAACACGTGTTACAAAAACAATTTTAGAAAATTTCCCATTATTTTGTTTTTGTATTACGTGTAAAACTTAATCCAGATCCAGATCCCGATGATATTAAAACACGCCTAATAGCTTCGCCGAAACTGAAGAATTTGTTTGAACTCCCAAAGAAGAATGGTCAGAAACTCATGGCAGGGACCTTTGGTTGGATGCACCTGTGAAACTACTTCTGGCAAGCTATGATGTCCAAAAGTTGGACATTCAGGCAAGTTAAAAACCACAGCAAATATTTATTTATTTCAAAAATCGCTTACAAGGTAGGACATGAGTCTTATAAAGTGTTGCAAGCCTTTACATTAATTTCAGAATTCGAATAAAAATTAAAAATTAAAAATTATATACCTAAGACTTCTATTTACATATTTATATAAAGAAAAGGAAATTTAACATCAATTATTTGCCAAATAGTTGAAAAGTAAAAATTTAAATCTACTTATGCTTCTTATTCTTCTCATAGCGATGGGCAGAGAGTTCCAAAGGCGTACAATATGAATACAAAATTGACGCTCAGTATTTAGAAAATTGTATCGGGGTAATATTAAAATTGTTTTATCACAATGGACCAACTCATGGTCTAAGTGTGTCAGTCTCCATGACTGGCAGCCACTTCAACCTAATATTAAAGCAAAGGACCTTGTTGAATGAGGGAAATTCAGCCTACCGTATAGATAATCAGGTTGTTGTGTTTGGATGATTTCATGCAGGTAACTCAGAGAGCGAAAGTTTATTAAGCTGTCTAGGCTACCACCAGAAATCCGTACCGCAAAAGAGGATATGTGATCATAACGACGTAGATTATAAATATAGCGGGCAATATTGTTATAAGCAACATTCAATTTGCGGCTAGTCACACAGTCTAGTTTACAAAAGATTTCACACCCATACAGCACAATTGGTAGTATAAGGGCCTTAGCAAGTAGCAGTTTAGTTTTGATCGGGATGAAATTTCGAGTGACTTGAAGAAGGCGGAGACTTCCATAGACTTTACCAATGGCACTATTAAGGTGGTCATCCCAAGTGAGAGTGCGATTGAATACTACTCCTAGGTTTCTAGCAGTGCTAACATATTCAATGATTTCGTCGTCAAGTTTCAACGGGTTTAAGCCCGATAGATCAAAGTTTTTGCGAAAATGTGGATTGAAATCCAGAAAATAATGTATAAAAATGGATACTTTTACTGCTGCTCAAGTGGAAGGAAAATTTCGTTCTCTTAAATGAAAATATAAAGAAACAAAGCTGAACAATAAAAAAACTGGCCGAGCCAGGAAAACTTGTGCACACGAAAGGCAAGACAAAATTTTTGCTTAATAATTAACTCTTTACATCTTTTGAGTCTGATCAAAACAATATAAATCCTTGTTTTGAGAAAAACATTTTAGAGTTAAATATTTTTCTCTAAATCCAGTTTTGGTTATAACATAAACATTGTGATGTAGTATTTCTAAAAGTTATGATATTTAAATGAATATTATCATCATCATCATCGTGTCCTGTAACCCCGGCTGGGGCATAGGGCGTCAACAAAACGTCTCCATCCTTCATGGTTTGCTGCAAGGTACTTTAGCTGTGGCCACGTCTTTCTCTGGGAATCTGCTTCCGCTAAGACAGTTGATTTCCATGTTGTTCTTGGTCTTCCAACCCGCCGCCGTGCACCCTGAGGATTCCATTCAAAGGACTGCTTTGCAATTTCATCGTTTGGTTTCCTCAGTGTGTGACCAATCCAATGCCATTTACGCTTTCTTATGTCGACGTCCAGCCGCTCTTGACTTGTCCTGCGCCACAATTCCTCATTTGATATTATTTGTGGCCAGCGAATCTTTAGGATGTGGCGAAGACAGCGATTCACAAAAGCCTACAATTTCTTCGAAATGATAGACGTGACTTTCCAGGTTTCACAAGCATATAAAAGCACGGATTTCACATCGGATTCGAAGAATCTCAACTTAGTGCGTAAGGAGATTTGACTAGATTTCCAGATTGGGGACAGAGTACGGAAGGCAGCACGAGCTTTATTTATTCTACTTTTAACGTCCAGATCCGTACCACCGTTTGCAGAGACAATACTGCCAAGCAGGGACGAAGCGTCCATATAATGAGTGGAATGAGTGCTTCCGTTGAACAAATTAAAAAAATCGTAGGAGCAAAGAATTAAATTCGAACTTGCAATTCGTATTCATTTTCCCATTACCTTTTACCAAAGACCGTATAATACCAAGATATTGCATCTAGTGTAAAAATTCGCAGTCAAAGCGCTAGTACTGTGACGACCCCAGTGGTGACCCCATAGATGTGTGAGTGAGAACCCCGTCTATGTATAAGTTTTACAATCGTCGGTGGCGCGGTCGCTGAGTTGTGGGTCTGCGGCGAATAAAGGCTTGCATGTCTGTATGTGTTATGTGAGTTCGAATGTGAATGAGGATGTGATACAATACGTGGGAATGTTTCCCTTCCCCCGACCGACCGCATCTAGAGCTGATTTTTGGTGGTTGGTTGAGATGCGGTATCTTGGTATTATACGGTCTTTGCTTTTACCTATATTTTCTACTACAGCCAAACCTTCATTCTGTGAATTAAATTCCAACATTATTGTGAGAACATTATCCTATTTACCAAAATTACTATAGAATGCGTAACAGATATGCATTCCTTACTGTCGCTTTCTTAATTCAATTTCAAAATACCCTACTACTCCAACCAAATTGTGAATACAGATAATATAACCCACCACTGTTCATATAATGCTCACACAAAAGTGCTTCATAAAAAACTAGAATGCACAACAGCTAGGCATTCCATTATTTCGCATACTTAACTTAGATCCCAACACAAAGTCAAAGTAATTTTTTTTTGTTTCTCGCCATTTGACCCACGTTTGAAGAATGAGTTGAGTTAATGCATTCTGAATATTCCATGAAACAAAACTAGAGATAGAGAGAAAAACAAAGATGTATCTATTGAGTTGCGTATTGTCTCAAACTGTTAATGAGTTAAATTTCATAGAAGGGTTAGAAAAGATATTTTTTGTGTGAGTGGGAATAGGGAATAAACAAAAAGCCGATTTACTGGCTGAACAGAATAGAGTGCTGCAACTGGAGCTGCAGCTGCAACTGGAATAGCTGTCAAAAAGTGTCGTACGTGATTTTTTTTACGCGCCCACAATGCAGCTGTACAGCTTTCTGACATTTTAGTATCGATAATAAAAATGAAAACAAAAATAAAAATTAATAATGATGAAAAAGAAGCTAAAATTGCTTTACGTCTTTATGAGACATTGAAAAGAGTTTAAAAATTACTTTAACCCACATGAAAACATAAACACTCTGTTTTGCTCACAATTTCAAAACGTCAAAAAAGCTGCAAGCAAAAGTTAAAAGTTGGCCAACTTGTCCAGTTGCGTCTGCAGCTCCGTCTGCAGTTGCGTCGTGTTCTGTTCGCATCATTGAATTTGTGGTTATTCAACATTTTGACAGCTATTCCAGTTGCAGCTCCAGTTGCAGCTCCGTCTCCATTCTGTTCAGCCAGTTAAGGTGGTAGTTTTTTAATTCGTTTGATGAAATAAAAAATATAATAGATGATAGGAGACCGAAACCTTGTGTAATTATAAACACCGTTACAAAGCGGTGTACTAAGGACTTTTCGATGCAATTATATGAAATTTTTTCGTGGTTAACAGGAGGTTCAAAAACAAATCTGTTGTACTGTTGTCCTTGCCTTTTATTTGCAAACGAAAAAAGTGTGTGGAACAGTGCAGGGTTTTATGATATGAACAATTTTTCAAAAGCCGGCAATAGGCATGGAAAAGAGTGCGGTTCATATTTAAGTGGAATGGTGTCATTAAAAATGTTTGGTTCTGTTCGCATAGAATGTTTACTATCATTTAATTTTAGTAATTTTATTATTTTATGTATAAAATAATGATTAAGAAGAATTTAAAAAACAAACAAAAATGATCTCAAAAGAAAGGTCTTTACTTTTTGGTTTTATGTTGAGTGCTTCCGCTACCAAAAAAGTCACGCCTCGTGCCTGCTGCCAAGGTATTTGAACTGTTCCACTACTTCAACTGGCGTCTCCTGTAGAATAATACGCTGCTGTGTGGAGCGGTCTGTGAGCATTATTTTTGTCTTTTTGCTGTTTATTCTTAGATCACTCGACTCTCCCTTCACTTGCAGTGTTTGGCACATCCCGTTCAGCCCACTGATGTTATTTGCTAGTAGACATATGTCATCGGCATAGACTAAGCCTTTCGAAAGGTCTCCATTGAATGCCATGTCGCTCAGCTGTACTAACACTGGCCGTCAATACGTCGTCCATCGCCAGCAGGAAGAGAATTGGCGATAGAACATCCCCTTGTCTCACACCCTGTTGCACTACGAAGGAGTCGGATAGCTGCCCATCGTGCAAAACAAAACACCTTGCGTTGTTGTAGGACTCTTTAATAATGGCAACAATTTTTGGTGGAATTCCTCTACCAAGCAACGATCTCCATATACATTCTCGGTTAACTCGATCAAAGGCTTTCTCAAAATCCACGAACATGAGGTAAAGCGGTTATTGAAATTCCATCGACTACTTGAGGACGATACGCAGGGTGTTGATATGGTCGACACACGATCGACCACTGCGGAAGCCAGCTTGATGCCTCTTGAGTGTAGACTCGATTCTATCCTTTATTCGCTCGAGAATGATGGTTGCCATTAGTTTTGGGAAAACGGACAAAACGGTGACACCACGCCAATTGGTAACTTTGAACTTAACAATCACACCATCCTTCCAATCCCTGGGATAGTTTAGTTTTCCCAAATGCTTTGTATACACGGATGTAAAATACTAGCCGCTGTTACGGGAACGGCTTTCAGGAATTCAGCTGGTATTCCGTCCAGTCCAGCTGCCTTGTTGTTTTTGAGGAGATTTATTGGTGTAAGGATTTCCGATTCTGACGGGTGTTCGATGTCAATACCCCTATAGGACCTGCGCATCTCGTTTAGTTGGGGCACTTCAGCACTGTGCTCAACTGAATCCTCATTTAGCAGGGCACAAAAATGGTCCTTCCATCTACGAAGCTGATCCTCAATTGATACCAAAAGTGTGCCATCCACATCCATTACAGGATGATTCGTGTTGCTGAATATTATACGTATTATATATTGCATTTTTAAATATAACTTCCAAGTAAAATTTCAAATATCAATTTGATTCTCAATTATACCCAGAACTTATAGTGAAGCCGCTGGTAAAATCTAGTTAATAAATAGTTTGAAAAAAATGGTAAACGAAGTAAACAATTAAAAATAGCTTCAAAGATTTCTTATCGTTTTAGAATACATAGTTTTAATCTGATTTTCCACTCCTTGTCTTATCGATACCATTTTTTGCCAAAAAAAGTCCTTCCATAGGTTTGCTATCAGCTTGTTTACTCCTACATGAAGCTTGCTGACACTGCTCGCAAGTGCCGGTACCATGCATCTACGATGTTTTGAGTTCGTGGGTACTTCATTTCTCAAAGCCTTAATATATTGCACGACCTCTTCGATAGGAACTTAGCAAGGCTCTTTAACAACTTCACTGTCCCATGTATAATGTTTCATACATAAATTAATTTTTGTTCCGTGTATCACTTTTGATACAAAAATATGGCGTTTAAGAACTTAATTTTCATATAAACTTAACAGAACTGCAAAAAAAAGTTGGAAAAATGTTAGGGACAAAATACCTACTTTTCTTACTTTTTTTTCACTGCTTTTTATTTTTTTTTATTTGGAAGTAGTAAATGTAAAATCGGTCTTCGTTATTGCTGTGCACTAAGTAATTCTGATGAAGCTCTGTTTTCTGAAATAAGTTGACGGTAGGTGAGAAGATCCAGATAATTTAAGAATTAAAATTTGTAGGAAAACATTGTGATTTTGGGTTTGGAATTTTTTCACTGAAAGTTGACAAGGGTGTAGTATGTGGATGAGCATAAACATACTAAAACATTATATTTCAAAAATTTTATAGCAACGTTACACAACATTAAATACCTTTAACCAATCTTCAAGTTTCAAGAGTTCCTCATACTCAAGCTAAAATGCCATAATGAAAGTAAGTCTACACGCAAATCTTATCAAACAGACTTCAGATTTGGGCGGAAGAAATGCAATCAATCTCTGAATTCCAAAACGGATTCAGGAAAGGAAGAGGATGTGCTGATAATCTCTTCATCCTAAGTTCAATTATAGACACTACTCTCACCAAAACGAAAGGAAGTTTTTTTGTAGTCTTCGTTGACCTAAAGGGTGCATTTGATAGTATGAATCACTAACAATTATGGATGCACTTTAGGTCCATAGAAGTAAGTGGGAAGATGATACGTGCTTTTCAACACATTTATTCAGAAACCATGATTGCTATTAAAACAACAAATGATCTGACTAAAAAGTCAAACGTTACAAGAGCATCAAGTGCTCTTTTATTCAATTTATTTACAAATGATCATGAAGAATTCTTTAGAAGTGAAGGAATCGAAATTTCACAGATCACAAATGTAATTTTTATAGCTTATGCTGATGATATTACCATCCTTGCGAATTCAGAAGTGGAGATGAAAAAAACTTTGGAATCTCTGGACAGATACTTATCAGCAAAAAGCATGACATTAAGCACAAGGAAGTCAAAAATTGTGAGCTTTGTTATGAGAAAAAACACTTCTTGTCCAGAGAGACTCCAATATAAACAAGATTGGATTGAAGTTGTGGATAATTTTGAATACTTGGGAGTAAATCTAGGTCGTACGGGCTCTTGGAACGAAGCCATAAAAGCGTGGTACACATTATCAAACCTGAGTTGCAGCCATGTTGGATATCAAACCGAACTGACAATGTGTACACGCTGAATGATGGTTTGACACTCAGAACTGCCTGCTCACAAGATTTTTTGATACTGCGTGACAACACTCGGTTTGTTGGGTGGTTGCTCGATGATGTGTACACAATTTCATTCATGAGCCGTCATTCACGGAACAAAACAAGAATTTTTATAGCGAATCAGTGGAAAAAGTGCAAACAAAATAAGAAAAAGCTCGTGTGTGTCATGTAAAAAAGGAATCAACACGACTCATGACGGAAATAGCCTCAAAATAAAAACAAACAATTTTTTGAGAGTAGTGGAATTTCTTTGCCTGACGCCCAACATACATAACTGATAAGTGTGTACGCGAAAATTTTCACGCAGGTTTGATATCCAACACGCGTGACACTCAGGTTTGATAATGTGTACCACGCTAAATATCTTCAAAGCCAAAGGAAGAGCAGCTGTTGCAATAACTGACAAAACTATGCGAAGTTCTTATATAGAAAATTGGGATGGACGAATCAAAGTGTTCGACTCATGTATTAAGTCGACTGCACTATACTGCGTTGAGATATGGGGACAGGAAGCTGGAAATAGAATTGAAGTAATTCAAACTACAGCTTTAAAAAAATTACTTGGTCTTGCGAACAACACGCATTGAAACTGGATCTCTCCCATTGGAATACGAAATAGCTAAAAGAGCTTTAAATTTCTGGATAACAATTTTAAATACCTCTGATGATCGCCTGATAAAAAAGTGTTATAATGAAGTTTTGAGAGTCCAAGCCAACACCCAACGACCAAACTGGACTACAAAATTCAAAGATCTTTTAATGCGTAACTTTGCTACGATATGGGAACAGTAAAGCATATAAATTGTACGCGATTCATACGTTAGTATCCTCGAAGACAAGGAAAGAGTCCTCTTAGCTGAAGATTTCAGAAAAGCATCTGCTTCAACCTCTTGCTCTTATTATGGTGTATGTTTAGCGGACATTCAGGAGCCAGAATACAAATCAGCTCCATACTTGAATGCAACCTCCAAGCTGTTCGTACATAAAGCCATGGCGCAAATTAGATGTGCCAACAGGTATGCCCATAGGATCGTTCTGCACGGTGATAAACATACTTTTGACCCAACAAACATTTGCACGATTTGCAACACACATGAATATGATACAATTGAGCATTTCCTTTTAACATGTCCTATTTTCAATGCAGTGAAAAACAATTTCCTGTTTGCTAACAACTTGACTGATCCAAATAGGATAACGGCTGCCGAAGACCAAAACATTACACTCAGTATTTATAAATATATTGCCAACTCACTCAGACTCAGAGCTTTTATATTAAACGTATGATCAATCCAGGTTTCATATTAAGAAATACATTATACATTAAGGGTATTCATGTAACAGCGTAAACTCGTCGTAAACATCGTAAAGTTGTAAACTTCGTAAAACTGTCAAATATACCATACAAATTGTGACAGAATTACGAAGTTTAAAAGTTTACAACGATTACGACGACTTTACGATGTTGTATGAATACCCTTATTATATTGTTTTTATCCCATGAAATTAACTTATTATTACAAAATGAATACTTAATGAATGATTAACTTTGTTATTGCCAATCAATTTGTAAAAGCAAAGCTTGTAAACAAATAAATATATCTATCTGCCCTGCTCAAGTTTCTCTTCAATCAAGTCAAGTGCAAGTGTCATATGAATCAAGGCCATCTTCTGAATTCTCTCAACTTCTTCCTCATGAAGTGTCCCAACAACATGAAGATCCTGAAAGCCTAGATATCAATAGGCGTGTTTTTTTTATCATAGGGATCTGGATCTGGATCTTCTTTTAACACGTGTTACAAAAACAATTTTAGAAAATTTCCCATTATTTGGTTTTTGTATTACGTGTAAAACTTAATCCAGATCCAGATCCCGATGATATTAAAACACGCCTAATAGCTTCGCCGAAACTGAAGAATTTGTTTGAACTCCCAAAGAAGAATGGTCAGAAACTCATGGCAGGGACCTTTGGTTGGATGCACCTGTGAAACTACTTCTGGCAAGCTATGATGTCCAAAAGTTGGACATTCAGGCAAGTTAAAAACCACAGCAAATATTTATTTATTTCAAAAATCGCTTACAAGGTAGGACATGAGTCTTATAAAGTGTTGCAAGCCTTTACATTAATTTCAGAATTCGAATAAAAATTAAAAATTAAAAATTATATACCTAAGACTTCTATTTACATATTTATATAAAGAAAAGGAAATTTAACATCAATTATTTGCCAAATAGTTGAAAAGTAAAAATTTAAATCTACTTATGCTTCTTATTCTTCTCATAGCGATGGGCAGAGAGTTCCAAAGGCGTACAATATGAATACAAAATTGACGCTCAGTATTTAGAAAATTGTATCGGGGTAATATTAAAATTGTTTTATCACAATGGACCAACTCATGGTCTAAGTGTGTCAGTCTCCATGACTGGCAGCCACTTCAACCTAATATTAAAGCAAAGGACCTTGTTGAATGAGGGAAATTCAGCTTACCGTATAGATAATCAGGTTGTTGTGTTTGGATGATTTCATGCAGGTAACTCAGAGAGCGAAAGTTTATTAAGCTGTCTAGGCTACCACCAGAAATCCGTACCGCAAAAGAGGATATGTGATCATAACGACGTAGATTATAAATATAGCGGGCAATATTGTTATAAGCAACATTCAATTTGCGGCTAGTCACACAGTCTAGTTTACAAAAGATTTCACACCCATACAGCACAATTGGTAGTATAAGGGCCTTAGCAAGTAGCAGTTTAGTTTTGATCGGGATGAAATTTCGAGTGACTTGAAGAAGGCGGAGACTTCCATAGACTTTACCAATGGCACTATTAAGGTGGTCATCCCAAGTGAGAGTGCGATTGAATACTACTCCTAGGTTTCTAGCAGTGCTAACATATTCAATGATTTCGTCGTCAAGTTTCAACGGGTTTAAGCCCGATAGATCAAAGTTTTTGCGAAAATGTGGATTGAAATCCAGAAAATAATGTATAAAAATGGATACTTTTACTGCTGCTCAAGTGGAAGGAAAATTTCGTTCTCTTAAATGAAAATATAAAGAAACAAAGCTGAACAATAAAAAAACTGGCCGAGCCAGGAAAACTTGTGCACACGAAAGGCAAGACAAAATTTTTGCTTAATAATTAATTCTTTACATCTTTTGAGTCTGATCAAAACAATATAAATCCTTGTTTTGAGAAAAACATTTTAGAGTTAAATATTTTTCTCTAAATCCAGTTTTGGTTATAACATAAACATTGTGATGTAGTATTTCTAAAAGTTATGATATTTAAATGAATATTATCATCATCATCATCGTGTCCTGTAACCCCGGCTGGGGCATAGGGCGTCAACAAAACGTCTCCATCCTTCATGGTTTGCTGCAAGGTACTTTAGCTGTGGCCACGTCTTTCTCTGGGAATCTGCTTCCGCTAAGACAGTTGATTTCCATGTTGTTCTTGGTCTTCCAACCCGCCGCCGTGCACCCTGAGGATTCCATTCAAAGGACTGCTTTGCAATTTCATCGTTTGGTTTCCTCAGTGTGTGACCAATCCAATGCCATTTACGCTTTCTTATGTCGACGTCCAGCCGCTCTTGACTTGTCCTGCGCCACAATTCCTCATTTGATATTATTTGTGGCCAGCGAATCTTTAGGATGTGGCGAAGACAGCGATTCACAAAAGCCTACAATTTCTTCGAAATGATAGACGTGACTTTCCAGGGTTCACAAGCATATAAAAGCACGGATTTCACATCGGATTCGAAGAATCTCAACTTAGTGCGTAAGGAGATTTGACTAGATTTCCAGATTGGGGACAGAGTACGGAAGGCAGCACGAGCTTTATTTATTCTACTTTTAACGTCCAGATCCGTACCACCGTTTGCAGAGACAATACTGCCAAGGTATTTGAACTGTTCCACTACTTCAACTGGCGTCTCCTGTAGAATAATACGCTGCTGTGTGGAGCGGTCTGTGAGCATTATTTTTGTCTTTTTGCTGTTTATTCTTAGATCACTCGACTCTCCCTTCACTTGCAGTGTTTGGCACATCCCGTTCAGCCCACTGATGTTATTTGCTAGTAGACATATGTCATCGGCATAGACTAAGCCTTTCGAAAGGTCTCCATTGAATGCCATGTCGCTCAGCTGTACTAACACTGGCCGTCAATACGTCGTCCATCGCCAGCAGGAAGAGAATTGGCGATAGAACATCCCCTTGTCTCACACCCTGTTGCACTACGAAGGAGTCGGATAGCTGCCCATCGTGCAAAACAAAACACCTTGCGTTGTTGTAGGACTCTTTAATAATGGCAACAATTTTTGGTGGAATTCCTCTACCAAGCAACGATCTCCATATACATTCTCGGTTAACTCGATCAAAGGCTTTCTCAAAATCCACGAACATGAGGTAAAGCGGTTATTGAAATTCCATCGACTACTTGAGGACGATACGCAGGGTGTTGATATGGTCGACACACGATCGACCACTGCGGAAGCCAGCTTGATGCCTCTTGAGTGTAGACTCGATTCTATCCTTTATTCGCTCGAGAATGATGGTTGCCATTAGTTTTGGGAAAACGGACAAAACGGTGACACCACGCCAATTGGTAACTTTGAACTTAACAATCACACCATCCTTCCAATCCCTGGGATAGTTTAGTTTTCCCAAATGCTTTGTATACACGGATGTAAAATACTAGCCGCTGTTACGGGATCGGCTTTCAGGAATTCAGCTGGTATTCCGTCCAGTCCAGCTGCCTTGTTGTTTTTGAGGAGATTTATTGGTGTAAGGATTTCCGATTCTGACGGGTGTTCGATGTCAATACCCCTATAGGACCTGCGCATCTCGTTTAGTTGGGGCACTTCAGCACTGTGCTCAACTGAATCCTCATTTAGCAGGGCACAAAAATGGTCCTTCCATCTACGAAGCTGATCCTCAATTGATACCAAAAGTGTGCCATCCACATCCATTACAGGATGATTCGTGTTGCTGAATATTATACGTATTATATATTGCATTTTTAAATATAACTTCCAAGTAAAATTTCAAATATCAATTTGATTCTCAATTATACCCAGAACTTATAGTGAAGCCGCTGGTAAAATCTAGTTAATAAATAGTTTGAAAAAAATGGTAAACGAAGTAAACAATTAAAAATAGCTTCAAAGATTTCTTATCGTTTTAGAATACATAGTTTTAATCTGATTTTCCACTCCTTGTCTTATCGATACCATTTTTTGCCAAAAAAAGTCCTTCCATAGGTTTGCTATCAGCTTGTTTACTCCTACATGAAGCTTGCTGACACTGCTCGCAAGTGCCGGTACCATGCATCTACGATGTTTTGAGTTCGTGGGTACTTCATTTCTCAAAGCCTTAATATATTGCACGACCTCTTCGATAGGAACTTAGCAAGGCTCTTTAACAACTTCACTGTCCCATGTATAATGTTTCATACATAAATTAATTTTTGTTCCGTGTATCACTTTTGATACAAAAATATGGCGTTTAAGAACTTAATTTTCATATAAACTTAACAGAACTGCAAAAAAAAGTTGGAAAAATGTTAGGGACAAAATACCTACTTTTCTTACTTTTTTTTCACTGCTTTTTATTTTTTTTTATTTGGAAGTAGTAAATGTAAAATCGGTCTTCGTTATTGCTGTGCACTAAGTAATTCTGATGAAGCTCTGTTTTCTGAAATAAGTTGACGGTAGGTGAGAAGATCCAGATAATTTAAGAATTAAAATTTGTAGGAAAACATTGTGATTTTGGGTTTGGAATTTTTTCACTGAAAGTTGACAAGGGTGTAGTATGTGGATGAGCATAAACATACTAAAACATTATATTTCAAAAATTTTATAGCAACGTTACACAACATTAAATACCTTTAACCAATCTTCAAGTTTCAAGAGTTCCTCATACTCAAGCTAAAATGCCATAATGAAAGTAAGTCTACACGCAAATCTTATCAAACAGACTTCAGATTTGGGCGGAAGAAATGCAATCAATCTCTGAATTCCAAAACGGATTCAGGAAAGGAAGAGGATGTGCTGATAATCTCTTCATCCTAAGTTCAATTATAGACACTACTCTCACCAAAACGAAAGGAAGTTTTTTTGTAGTCTTCGTTGACCTAAAGGGTGCATTTGATAGTATGAATCACTAACAATTATGGATGCACTTTAGGTCCATAGAAGTAAGTGGGAAGATGATACGTGCTTTTCAACACATTTATTCAGAAACCATCTATTAAAACAACAAATGATCTGACTAAAAAGTCAAACGTTACAAGAGCATCAAGTGCTCTTTTATTCAATTTATTTACAAATGATCATGAAGAATTCTTTAGAAGTGAAGGAATCGAAATTTCACAGATCACAAATGTAATTTTTATAGCTTATGCTGATGATATTACCATCTTGCGAATTCAGAAGTGGAGATGAAAAAAACTTTGGAATCTCTGGACAGATACTTATCAGCAAAAAGCATGACATTAAACACAAGGAAGTCAAAAATTGTGAGCTTTGTTATGAGAAAAAACACTTCTTGTCCAGAGAGACTCCAATATAAACAAGATTGGATTGAAGTTGTGGATAATTTTGAATACTTGGGAGTAAATCTAGGTCGTACGGGCTCTTGGAACGAAGCCATAAAAGCGTGGTACACATTATCAAACCTGAGTTGCAGCCATGTTGGATATCAAACCGAACTGACAATGTGTACACGCTGAATGATGGTTTGACACTCAGAACTGCCTGCTCACAAGATTTTTTGATACTGCGTGACAACACTCGGTTTGTTGGGTGGTTGCTCGATGATGTGTACACAATTTCATTCATGAGCCGTCATTCACGGAACAAAACAAGAATTTTTATAGTGAATCAGTGGAAAAAGTGCAAACAAAATAAGAAAAAGCTCGTGTGTGTCATGTAAAAAAGGAATCAACACGACTCATGACGGAAATAGCCTCAAAATAAAAACAAACAATTTTTTGAGAGTAGTGGAATTTCTTTGCCTGACGCCCAACATACATAACTGATAAGTGTGTACGCGAAAATTTTCACGCAGGTTTGATATCCAACACGCGTGACACTCAGGTTTGATAATGTGTACCACGCTAAATATCTTCAAAGCCAAAGGAAGAGCAGCTGTTGCAATAACTGACAAAACTATGCGAAGTTCTTATATAGAAAATTGGGATGGACGAATCAAAGTGTTCGACTCATGTATTAAGTCGACTGCACTATACTGCGTTGAGATATGGGGACAGGAAGCTGGAAATAGAATTGAAGTAATTCAAACTACAGCTTTAAAAAAATTACTTGGTCTTGCGAACAACACGCATTGAAACTGGATCTCTCCCATTGGAATACGAAATAGCTAAAAGAGCTTTAAATTTCTGGATAACAATTTTAAATACCTCTGATGATCGCCTGATAAAAAAGTGTTATAATGAAGTTTTGAGAGTCCAAGCCAACACCCAACGACCAAACTGGACTACAAAATTCAAAGATCTTTTAATGCGTAACTTTGCTACGATATGGGAACAGTAAAGCATATAAATTGTACGCGATTCATACGTTAGTATCCTCGAAGACAAGGAAAGAGTCCTCTTAGCTGAAGATTTCAGAAAAGCATCTGCTTCAACCTCTTGCTCTTATTATGGTGTATGTTTAGCGGACATTCAGGAGCCAGAATACAAATCAGCTCCATACTTGAATGCAACCTCCAAGCTGTTCGTACATAAAGCCATGGCGCAAATTAGATGTGCCAACAGGTATGCCCATAGGATCGTTCTGCACGGTGATAAACATACTTTTGACCCAACAAACATTTGCACGATTTGCAACACACATGAATATGATACAATTGAGCATTTCCTTTTAACATGTCCTATTTTCAATGCAGTGAAAAACAATTTCCTGTTTGCTAACAACTTGACTGATCCAAATAGGATAACGGCTGCCGAAGACCAAAACATTACACTCAGTATTTATAAATATATTGCCAACTCACTCAGACTCAGAGCTTTTATATTAAACGTATGATCAATCCAGGTTTCATATTAAGAAATACATTATACATTAAGGGTATTCACGTAACAGCGTAAACTCGTCGTAAACATCGTAAAGTTGTAAACTTCGTAAAACTGTCAAATATACCATACAAATTGTGACAGAATTACGAAGTTTAAAAGTTTACAACGATTACGACGACTTTACGATGTTGTATGAATACCCTTATTATATTGTTTTTATCCCATGAAATTAACTTATTATTACAAAATGAATACTTAATGAATGATTAACTTTGTTATTGCCAATCAATTTGTAAAAGCAAAGCTTGTAAACAAATAAATATATCTATCTGCCCTGCTCAAGTTTCTCTTCAATCAAGTCAAGTGCAAGTGTCATATGAATCAAGGCCATCTTCTGAATTCTCTCAACTTCTTCCTCATGAAGTGTCCCAACAACATGAAGATCCTGAAAGCCTAGATATCAATAGGCGTGTTTTTTTATCATAGGGATCTGGATCTGGATCTTCTTTTAACACGTGTTACAAAAACAATTTTAGAAAATTTCCCATTATTTTGTTTTTGTATTACGTGTAAAACTTAATCCAGATCCAGATCCCGATGATATTAAAACACGCCTAATAGCTTCGCCGAAACTGAAGAATTTGTTTGAACTCCCAAAGAAGAATGGTCAGAAACTCATGGCAGGGACCTTTGGTTGGATGCACCTGTGAAACTTCTTCTGGCAAGCTATGATGTCCAAAAGTTGGACATTCAGGCAAGTTAAAAACCACAGCAAATATTTATTTGTATTTATTTATTTCAAAAATCGCTTACCAGGTAGGACATGAGTCTTATAAAGTGTTGCAAGCCTTTACATTAATTTCAGAATTCGAATAAAAATTAAAAATTAAAAATTATATACCTAAGACTTCTATTTACATATTTATATAAAGAAAAGGAAATTTAACATCAATTATTTGCCAAATAGTTGAAAAGTAAAAATTTAAATCTACTTATGCTTCTTATTCTTCTCATAGCGATGGGCAGAGAGTTCCAAAGGCGTACAATATGAATACAAAATTGACGCTCAGTATTTAGAAAATTGTATCGGGGTAATATTAAAATTGTTTTATCACAATGGACCAACTCATGGTCTAAGTGTGTCAGTCTCCATGACTGGCAGCCACTTCAACCTAATATTAAAGCAAAGGACCTTGTTGAATGAGGGAAATTCAGCTTACCGTATAGATAATTAGGTTGTTGTGGTTGGATGATTTCATGCAGGTAACTCAGAGAGCGAAAGTTTATTAAGCTGTCTAGGCTACCACCAGAAATCCGTACCGCAAAAGAGGATATGTGATCATAACGACGTAGATTATAAATATAGCGGGCAATATTGTTATAAACAACATTCAATTTGCGGCTAGTCACACAGTCTAGTTTACAAAAGATTTCACACCCATACAGCACAATTGGTAGTATAAGGGCCTTAGCAAGTAGCAGTTTAGTTTTGATCGGGATGAAATTTCGAGTGACTTGAAGAAGGCGGAGACTTCCATAGACTTTACCAATGGCACTATTAAGGTGGTCATCCCAAGTGAGAGTGCGATTGAATACTACTCCTAGGTTTCTAGCAGTGCTAACATATTCAATGATTTCGTCGTCAAGTTTCAACGGGTTTAAGCCCGATAGATCAAAGTTTTTGCGAAAATGTGGATTGAAATCCAGAAAATAATGTATAAAAATGGATACTTTTACTGCTGCTCAAGTGGAAGGAAAATTTCGTTCTCTTAAATGAAAATATAAAGAAACAAAGCTGAACAATAAAAAAACTGGCCGAGCCAGGAAAACTTGTGCACACGAAAGGCAAGACAAAATTTTTGCTTAATAATTAACTCTTTACATCTTTTGAGTCTGATCAAAACAATATAAATCCTTGTTTTGAGAAAAACATTTTAGAGTTAAATATTTTTCTCTAAATCCAGTTTTGGTTATAACATAAACATTGTGATGTAGTATTTCTAAAAGTTATGATATTTAAATGAATATTATCATCATCATCATCGTGTCCTGTAACCCCGGCTGGGGCATAGGGCGTCAACAAAACGTCTCCATCCTTCATGGTTTGCTGCAAGGTACTTTAGCTGTGGCCACGTCTTTCTCTGGGAATCTGCTTCCGCTAAGACAGTTGATTTCCATGTTGTTCTTGGTCTTCCAACCCGCCGCCGTGCACCCTGAGGATTCCATTCAAAGGACTGCTTTGCAATTTCATCGTTTGGTTTCCTCAGTGTGTGACCAATCCAATGCCATTTACGCTTTCTTATGTCGACGTCCAGCCGCTCTTGACTTGTCCTGCGCCACAATTCCTCATTTGATATTATTTGTGGCCAGCGAATCTTTAGGATGTGGCGAAGACAGCGATTCACAAAAGCCTACAATTTCTTCGAAATGATAGACGTGACTTTCCAGGTTTCACAAGCATATAAAAGCACGGATTTCACATCGGATTCGAAGAATCTCAACTTAGTGCGTAAGGAGATTTGACTAGATTTCCAGATTGGGGACAGAGTACGGAAGGCAGCACGAGCTTTATTTATTCTACTTTTAACGTCCAGATCCGTACCACCGTTTGCAGAGACAATACTGCCAAGGTATTTGAACTGTTCCACTACTTCAACTGGCGTCTCCTGTAGAATAATACGCTGCTGTGTGGAGCGGTCTGTGAGCATTATTTTTGTCTTTTTGCTGTTTATTCTTAGATCACTCGACTCTCCCTTCACTTGCAGTGTTTGGCACATCCCGTTCAGCCCACTGATGTTATTTGCTAGTAGACATATGTCATCGGCATAGACTAAGCCTTTCGAAAGGTCTCCATTGAATGCCATGTCGCTCAGCTGTACTAACACTGGCCGTCAATACGTCGTCCATCGCCAGCAGGAAGAGAATTGGCGATAGAACATCCCCTTGTCTCACACCCTGTTGCACTACGAAGGAGTCGGATAGCTGCCCATCGTGCAAAACAAAACACCTTGCGTTGTTGTAGGACTCTTTAATAATGGCAACAATTTTTGGTGGAATTCCTCTACCAAGCAACGATCTCCATATACATTCTCGGTTAACTCGATCAAAGGCTTTCTCAAAATCCACGAACATGAGGTAAAGCGGTTATTGAAATTCCATCGACTACTTGAGGACGATACGCAGGGTGTTGATATGGTCGACACACGATCGACCACTGCGGAAGCCAGCTTGATGCCTCTTGAGTGTAGACTCGATTCTATCCTTTATTCGCTCGAGAATGATGGTTGCCATTAGTTTTGGGAAAACGGACAAAACGGTGACACCACGCCAATTGGTAACTTTGAACTTAACAATCACACCATCCTTCCAATCCCTGGGATAGTTTAGTTTTCCCAAATGCTTTGTATACACGGATGTAAAATACTAGCCGCTGTTACGGGATCGGCTTTCAGGAATTCAGCTGGTATTCCGTCCAGTCCAGCTGCCTTGTTGTTTTTGAGGAGATTTATTGGTGTAAGGATTTCCGATTCTGACGGGTGTTCGATGTCAATACCCCTATAGGACCTGCGCATCTCGTTTAGTTGGGGCACTTCAGCACTGTGCTCAACTGAATCCTCATTTAGCAGGGCACAAAAATGGTCCTTCCATCTACGAAGCTGATCCTCAATTGATACCAAAAGTGTGCCATCCACATCCATTACAGGATGATTCGTGTTGCTGAATATTATACGTATTATATATTGCATTTTTAAATATAACTTCCAAGTAAAATTTCAAATATCAATTTGATTCTCAATTATACCCAGAACTTATAGTGAAGCCGCTGGTAAAATCTAGTTAATAAATAGTTTGAAAAAAATGGTAAACGAAGTAAACAATAAAAAATAGCTTCAAAGATTTCTTATCGTTTTAGAATACATAGTTTTAATCTGATTTTCCACTCCTTGTCTTATCGATACCATTTTTTGCCAAAAAAAGTCCTTCCATAGGTTTGCTATCAGCTTGTTTACTCCTACATGAAGCTTGCTGACACTGCTCGCAAGTGCCGGTACCATGCATCTACGATGTTTTGAGTTCGTGGGTACTTCATTTCTCAAAGCCTTAATATATTGCACGACCTCTTCGATAGGAACTTAGCAAGGCTCTTTAACAACTTCACTGTCCCATGTATAATGTTTCATACATAAATTAATTTTTGTTCCGTGTATCACTTTTGATACAAAAATATGGCGTTTAAGAACTTAATTTTCATATAAACTTAACAGAACTGCAAAAAAAAGTTGGAAAAATGTTAGGGACAAAATACCTACTTTTCTTACTTTTTTTTCACTGCTTTTTATTTTTTTTTATTTGGAAGTAGTAAATGTAATGAGAATAATATTTTCAAATAAATCTATGATTGTAAAACAATGGCATAGCAAGAATTTATAAATGTATGTTGGGATGTGATTCCTTAAGATTCTAATTAGAGCACATGGTTTGTTGCATTGTTTGTATTCTATATCGACTTGCTTTGCTTTGGAGCCCTCACGACCGTCGCTCTCAACTTATTGCTGTAGGACGATACACAACGCTTCCTGATAAGTTTACCATTCTGACGTCGTATTTTTGTGAAATGGTGTGTGCATGAGCGTATTGTAGTTGCAGATGTAGGAATCTTTGTACAAATTTTCGCTGACGAACACGACCATGCTTTCCGATCTCTTCAATTTTGCTTCTGTTACGTGTAATGGAAGATTGACTCAATTTTTGTTCCACATAAATCAGTTTTCTGGTTTATTAAATAAGTTGCAAGTTTTACACTATTTATAATTATCAGCGTTAATCATTTTCCCTTCATCTAAAAGTGGTTCACACAATTTCACCAAAACATGACCCTGGCTCGTCCAGACTTTCAATGGCCAAAGTTGCTCCCTAATATTTCTGGTAGCACCACGTGTTGCTATCTACTGCTAGTCTGGGAGCCGACCGTAAGATAACCTTATAAATAACGTGCAAAATGAGGCTTTTTGCGTTCAAAAAATGCATTTCATTCTCATTTTCTTGAACTTTTTTGTCTGCACTTAGTGAGTTTTACCTCTGAACCGACGATAAAGAAGTTGATTTTCTAACAAGCGCGTCCAGAAAAAGCTATATGAAATGTAGTAAATTCAAAGAGCAACTGTACAAGTTTAAAATGATTCCCACTTTTTCAGAAGAAGAGGAATGGAATACTAGCTTTCGCTGATTTTTAATATATTTTTTTTTGCAATTCAAGTAAATTTTTCAGAAATTGACCCCCTGCTTCTGAAAGAGGAGATAGAATTTTCCAGAAATCATATTCTCTGTTTATTTTATGATTCGTTATATTTTAGTATGTATCATGTTTGATACATTGGGAAGTTATTGATATGAAATGAAGTTAGCATACGTCCATGTATTAAATATGAGCACAAAACTAAACCGTCTTTAACAAAAATGAGCAATTATTTATGCTACCAACCTATTCTATGTTGAATCTTACTTTATAATAATGCTTTTTTTTGTACGGAACGTGGGGGTTTCTTAATCAGTTTATATGGGGACATAGAAGCCGAATTTTGTTTATGTATCAAATTTGATACATGGACGTATGAAACTCGATACAAACAAAAATTTATGTATCAAAAATGATACATGGGACGTATAGTTAAAGCTTTATTTTCTAAGAAAAAAAAAATGGACGCATGGGGGGCTTTCAAAAACCCTTCTGTCGTACTAGCTCATCTATTGAAAATTTTATCAGTCAGCGCTGCACAGAGGGAAAGGTTATTTTTCCCACTCTTGTTGGGTTTTATTCCAAAGAAGTGTATTATTCATGAATTTTTTAGTCGAAATTCCGCTTTTTATTATGCTCCAGAATTTCTCTATGGGACTGAAATCAGGAAGGTCATTCTGTTTTTGATTATCTCCAGACAATATCATTAAGACGATAGTCTTATTTCACACTTTTAATTGTTTTTCAGATTTTGACGCAAATATTTCTGAATTTAAAAAATCAGCATTGAGTTCAGCCACTTCAAAAATATATCATAAAACATCTATTTATAGTCGTAGGATTCTTAATTTCTGGGCCTACATTTAATTTTTCCAATTGAACAATTGAAAAACTTGTGAATCGGTGCTGTTAAGTGTTAAGACCAAACGAAAATGGTTCTGTTCACTAAGACTTATGCTATTAAGACCAAACGAAAATGACTTTTTTGTTTGTATAGTTCTGCTTACATTCTAAATTACGCAAAAATTTAGTTCTGCTATTTTGAACAGACTCCATACATATCATCTTAAATTACTCATTTTATGCTTGTCCATGCTCTAAACAGTTTTTGGCTATTGAATATTGAATCAAAAAAAAAACTTATATTTGTCCGTTCAGATGAACATAATTGTACAAATATTTTTATATTTTAAAGCGAACTTGATAAACTGCTTGCGGAAGATTGAGGTTTGAACCCGGATTACGTGCTCGAAGGCGATGGGCAGGTCAGGGGAAGATTCGACGGCTTCAGGTCCCGATATGTCTGACTTGAGCTTCACGCAAAATCTTCAGGTTTGACATACTTACTCAAACATTTTTTGTATTATCATTTGACAATACACTCCTCGTCAACTGAATACGCACAAAAATTTTTTATATACTTTATCCATTTTTTCCAAACAGTGATGGTTATTATGCCATCTGTTGATGCTAACTATTCCCTTAAGATGTTAAGCAGATAATTCCGAAAGAATTATCCAAAAACAACCGTGAGTTTTTCTTCAACCACTTGCAAAGTGTTTTATATGCAAAGTAGGAGTTTTTTTTTTAGTCAACTGAATAGGTACAACGCCATTTTCTTCGTTGTTTATAAGTTTTTTGGAGTGCTTGACAGTTTAAATTAACGATTTTAGCGTTTTCAGTAAAATTTTATTCTTGATTTCAAATTTTAAGAAAAATGGGTAGATCTACGTGTCTTAACAGTGTTGAAAAAGCTAAAATCGATTTACTTAGAGACCAAGGCCTAACTGGACGTGCAATAGCTGATAAAGTTGGGCGAAGTTTTAATGTAGTTTATTCTTACTTGAAAAATAAAGATGCATACGGCAAAAACATGAAGGGAGGTAAGAAAACAGCAACAACAGCAGCTGAGAGACGAAGAATTTTAAGATATGCATCAAATTCTTCTGATTCTGTGGCAAAAATAAAACAAAAAGTCGGCGTAAACGCAAGTTGCTCAACAGTATTAAGAGTAATCAACAACTCAATCCATCTTAAACGAATGAAACTTAAGAAAAAAACACCACTTGACGAGAGACGGAAAATGTTGCGATTAGATTTTTCAAGACTTCACATGAGTTGGAAAAAAGAATGGTATCACGTGGTTTTTTCAGATGAAAAAAAGTTTAATTTCGATGGCCCTGATGGGTTCAACTTCTATTTTCACGACTTAAGAAAAGAAAAAAGATTTTTAAAGCGCCATCATAGTCGTGAAGGAGGTGTCATGATATGGGGAGCAGTCAGTTATTATGGAACAGTTGAGCTCGAGGTTGTAACATCAAGAATGACAGCAGCTGGGTATAAAGTAATTTTGGAAAGAAATTTTCCTAAATTTTCTAACATCTTTGGACCCATAAACTGGACCTACCAACATGATAATGCGCCTATTCACTCAGCGCGCATAATAAAAACATGGATAGAGGAGCAACAAGTGCAGTTGCTTCAATGGCCGCCGTACTCACCTGATCTAAACATCATAGAAAATGTCTGGGGATGGTTAGTACGCAAAGTTTATGAAGGTGGTCGTCAGTTCGAAGACAAAGAAACCTTAATTTCTGCAATCAAATTAGCGTGGAGCGAAATTTCGTTAAATTACATTAAAAAGCTATACGATTCCATGCCGGATCGAATTTACGAAGTAATTAAAAATAAACAAAAACATAAACAAAAACTTGTTTCATTCCATTCCAATACCAATTTTAATTTTTGTACCTATTCAGTTGACTCAAAAAAAAACTTCTACTTTGCATAAGTTAGAGTAAGTTGGGGTAATGTGGTATAGGCGGGTAATGTGGTATAGGCAATTATTTCGAAAACTAAGCATGCTTCTTCAACTGTTTTCGGCTCAGTAGGCGGTGATTATAAAAAAAATAGGTATTCGTGTTCAAACAAGCCTTCATTCATCGTTCATCTCGATCAAATAGTTCAAATCCGTAATTGAGTGCAGTCGAGTTTTTTTTTGAGTGAAACAAAAAGTGTTTGTGCGCGTTAAAAAATTGTATTTCAAGTTTGTAAGTGTATTCGTTGGAAAAAGAAATTAATCATTTACGATAAATAATTGTAAGATTTGTTTAAAAGTGTTTAGTTTTTATTTTATTAAATTTTCTGTGAAAATATTCAGCTTCGGCTAATGTGGTATACCCGCCATAGGCTAATGTGGTATAGTATACCACATTACCCATATTAAAAGTTAATCCTTTTTAAAATTGGCTTCATTCCTGCTTTCTCTGTAGATTTTTTCGTTAATATGCCTAAAAAGGGTGAAATAAGAAAATGGGACCCCAAAAATATGGAGAGAGCCATTCGTGCTGTGAGGAATGAGATAATGGGTGTTTTGCTTGCTTCAAAAACATTTGGAGTCCCGCACACAACTCTTCAACGTCATGCTCGAAGCAAAAAATCAGTGGCAGACCTTCTTTCACTTAAGTTGGGGCGAAAGCCAACATTTGATGAATCAATTGAGAAAGATCTGGTGAGCTATATTTTTGAAATGGAATCTCGTATGTGGGGCCTTACTAGGAGAGACATTCGATCTTTGGCATTCCAATTAGCGCACAGGAATAATATTCCGAATAAATTCTCCACAATTGCGGAATGTGCAGGAAATGATTGGCTTAACAGCTTCTGTAAGAGGCATAAAAATAGGCTGAGCATTCGCACACCCACTGGCACATCTTTTGATCGCGCAAAAGGGTTTACGCGGCAAAACGTAAACACATTTAATGACCTCCTCGAACAAGAATACTTGAAACATAATTTTCAAGCTAATCGAATCTGGAATGTAGATGAGACGGGACTCTCCGTGGTTCAGTCAAAGCAGCAGAAAGTCTTAGCACGAAAAGGAAAACGGCAAATTGGAGCTATGACTTCAGCAGAACGTGGATCTTTTGTTACGGTAAAATTTACCGCAACAATGACCAGCCTTCGAATCCTTTGTTCCCTTTTTAATTTTCCGTTGCGGCTGCAAAATACTAGTGAAGTTGAGGGCAACCATGGTATCATCAACCAGTGGTGTACTTCGCTAGAATTTTGCAAAAGTAACAAAAACAGGTGTACGCGATTTTTGATAACTTTCGAATGGAACGGGCGGTTCCAAAATCCATAGACGTATTTACCATGCCAGCGGATGAGCTGAAGAAGTAACGAGTCAGGTGGACTCTTACTTGTTTCCAAACAACACAACAACAACACAGCATCAATAACTTCAAATTATCTAAACTTAACTAAACTTAACTTAATAACTTATTGTAGACATTTTGGGTAGTTAACGCATTATTTTTAATCTTTAAAATCGTTTATTAATTTCTAATTACAAAAGGGTCTATCGGAATTCAAACTAAATAAGAATAGATTTTCGTGGTTTTTAAAATGTTTCACTCTCTCGTCTCGAAATCATTGATTTTTTTAATAGTTGATTTACGCTTCGAATCACCCGCGAGTATTTTTGTATTAACTAGGAGAATGCCTAGCGAAGGCCTTTTCTCGGTTTTGATTCTTTTCAATTTTTCTCAAAAGTTTAGTTTGGGATAGGTCTGAACTCGGCCATTAAGTTTCGGCAAGTTTTGGAAAGACATCCAACAACTTGTTGAACTTGTGTTTGTGAGAGAGTAAGATTCAGCAAGTTTTGGACAGACATCCAACAACTGGTTGAACTTAGGTGTGTGTGAGTTTCGTTGAGATTCAACAACGGTGGTTTTCTGGGGAGCGAAAAAGCCTTCCAGGAAGCCGATGTCCCGTGACCGATGATCACGAAAACGTATGGCTGAATGTATGAATGTGTGAGTGATTGGAATGGCTGAAGGAAGAATTGGGTTGATAGCTGGGAAGTTCACTCTTGAGAGAGCTAACCAAGCGAAAAGTTGATAATTTAGGATACGAGGAAAATTTGAAGAATTGGAAAAGAAAATCGAGAAAAAGTTTTGAAATTTAAAGTTAATTAAAGTTCGAAATTTTTTTGAGTTGTTAAAAAGTAAACAAGGAACAGAGGAAAGGTGATTCGAGGTGTAAAGAAGCTAGGAACGAGTTTCGAGGAGATAGAGGAAAAGAAGAAATTCTAAGAGGAAAATTACCAGGACAAAACAAAAAGATAAGTAGAGTGGTAATTTTTGTGTGAGTTTTTGGGAAAAAGAATTCCGACAGATCTTATTCGGTTTTTGTTTAATTATTCATTTAATCTTTTTATTGCGATTTTATCCTTATTAATTTTGGGACGCGGTGTTTCTTTTTTTTTCTGTGCGTTAACGGCCCATTTTGCGTTGTAATTTTCTTTGTTTTTGGCTCAACGGTTCCCCGTGAGCGGTTACAAAATTCTTACTGTTCTCTTTTTATATTCGAAAAAAATTTTGGGTTTTTATCCTGGTTTATCCAAGGTTTCCCAAATAAAAATAATTTAAAGTCCCCATCTGGGAATATACAAATTGTGTTTCATTTCATTTTTCACTTTATTTCCTTTTCATAATTAGATTTGGAATTTTGCTAATTTAGCCCAACTAAAATTCCTGGCGCCCATTATTTATTACAAGTACCCCACTGTACTTGTAATAAAATATATTTCGTTTATTTTGATTGATAGAATCAATCATCTTTTATCGTCGTTAATTCTTTTTTTTTTCTTCACTGAATCCAGCCCAGCTGAGCAGCCGTGGTGGTAGCTTTCATAAACAAGCTACTGTTTACACTTTTTCGTGTCTCTTTTTACTTCTCTTCTTTCGTTGTCTTTTTCGGTTGGTTTGACACTTCTGTCAAAAGAACCATAAGACATAAGTCTTAAATCATTTCTTTAATCGTGTTGCGCAGTACATAATACTTTTATTAAACAAGTTTTTCGTGATCGTTTAATTGGTTTTGTTTGATCGATAAACCAATTATATTACCTACAGAATATAAGAAAAAAAAAGGTGTTGAATACCCACCCCTTTTGGACGAGAAGAAAAAGTGTAACAAATTGGCGCCCAACGTGGGGCTTCTGTGTGGAAAAAAAAAGTGAAAATACCTATCCCTGTTGGAAGTGTTTTTTTTTCCCTGTGCAATCAGGGAAGTGTGTTTGTTTCTAGTGTCTTATTTATGTTTTGTTTAGTTCGATTTACTTTTTAAATTTTATTTTCCCTAGGTAGTTTGCTGAAAGTTTTGAAATTGAAATCCTGAAGGCGGCAGAATACTTACGCATACCCATTGTTGTTCTAGCTTGAGGAAAGTGGAAGTACATACATACATACAAAAGGTTTATGTATTACACAAGTGCATCTTGTTTACCTTTAATTTATTTGAGTGAGTACCTATAATTTATTTGATTCCAATTCCAATTGAATCTTATCTATATCACATTATATATACATACCTACGTAATTATATTTTCATACTTTCGGCTACGGTGATTCTTTTTCGAGAACAAAATAGAGTAGTTTTTTTATTGCAATTTTCCCGTTTGTTTATGTTTCTTCGGTGCGTAGTTGAACATAAAGGTCCTGTATTGGGTTTTTAATTTTTTTCTTCAAAAAATTTTGCGAATCGGTTTAATTGGTAATTCTTTTTATTTAATTATTTTCGGTGATATTTAGATATTTTGATTATTCCTTCATTGTTTTTATTGAACAAAAAATTTTCGAAAAAGTGTTAACGACACTTTTAATTGCTTTTTTGTCGTTTCGATTTGTTGTGTGAAATTTACTTTTTTTCTTGTTTTTCGAGTGGAATAAGTGGTGAATAGTTTAGTTGAGTTATTTACGAAATTTTTAGAAAATATTTTTGTTTTCTTGGAAAGTTTTTCTGCAGTAATAACAAGTGAATTGGTACTGCTGAACAAACTTTTCTGGTATATTGAATTATAGTTTTTTTTTATTCTAATATTTCTGCTAGTCATTTTATATAAAACTAGGATTACCAACGTTGTAGGAATAACTTATATTTTGGTTTTTCAAATATTTTATCGAGTGAAAAATTATTTTAAAACTTTTACAAAATGAATATAGGAAGGTTATCCCAAGATGAGTTAGCGTATGAGATGAGGGTTAGAGGTTTGAAGGTTGACACCGTAGAGGTTATGAGGAAGGCTTTAAGATCCTCAAGATTACTAGTGAGACAGGATTCGTTAGAGAATAGTAGGGTTTATCCATTTACTTTTGAAGAGGATCGTGATGCCGTTAAGGCAAAAATCGATGAAATTAAAATATTGCTGAAGGATCCACCGCAGAATCCTAAATCTTCCGAATTTATTAAGATTAATTCAAAGATAGAATGGAGTATAGGACGGTTAGGTAGAACTCCATGTAAAGTAGAAGAACAGGAAGATGAGATTAGTGCTCTTAAGAATGAGCTTTTGATTTTGTTAGGTGATCTCAATGGTGAGAATGAGGATAGTGAATTGGAAGAAGAGCCACCCAAAAGGACTCCAATGAAGAGACAACAAAAAGTTCAAACCGAACAAATAGTGCAAAATAGTCCGGCAAAACCTACTGGTTCCAAGGAAGTTGTTCAAACAGTTAGACAAATTGTCTCGGAATCTGAACAAAATACAGAGAGTGCTAGGGTTATAGATGTTAGAATACCAGAGCGAGGTATAGAACGGGTAGTGCTCCAAAAAAGATGTTTTGAGCGGTTAGGTAAATGGGGTGTCAAGTTTACTGGTGAGTCGGATAACTCATCAGTAAATTCTTTCTTAGAACGGGTTGAGGAACTTAGAATTGCGAACAATGTTCCAGAGAGTCATCTTTTTAAGTCAGCGACTGAACTTTTGTCAGGTAGGGCCCTCATGTGGTTCAGAACTGTTAGAGAGGATATAGGTAGTTGGCAGGAATTTGTTAAGGAACTTAAAGCCGAGTTCTTACCCGCGAACTACGATGACCTTCTTCTAGAAGAGATCAATCGTCGAACGCAAGGTAAGGATGAGTCTTTTGGAAGTTATTTGACCGTTATGAGGACTTTATTTAGGCGGTTATCAGAACCATTAACTGAGGGAAGAAAACTTACAATTCTTAAAAAGAACGTCGATCCATTCTTCCAAAAGCAAATTGCGTTTGCTAAACCAAGTTCAGTTAAGGAACTTGCGGTGCTTGGAAGGGAAATGGATACTCTTAAAGTAAACGTGGATACATTTACTCCGCCTTCTAGAGGGAAGAATCTCTTAGAACCAGAATGTGGTTACCGTCCGAGCACGGCTTCACAGCCAAGAGTTGCGGTGGCTACCCCAGCTCCAGAAAACTCTCCTCCACCTCGTCGCGTCATAAAATGTTTTAACTGTAATCGTGAAGGTCATTTTGCTAGTTCTTGTTCTGCTCCTAGGCGTTGTTTTGGTTGTGGTATGGTAGGGGTTTCTCGCAATAATTGTCAACGTTGTTCGGGAAATGGGAACCGGACTCTCGGGCCAGCAGGACGAGAGGTCCGCAGAGTTTAATAGGGTCGCCTGCTGGCGATCAGCTGGTTAATCAGGTTCAATTAGGCTTCACATTAGCAGTTAATGGTAGGGACACTAGGCCATATTTAGATGTCAAAATTTATGGAGTTAGGTTTTTAGGTCTATTGGATTCGGGTGCTTCACGAACCATTATAGGAGGGGATGGGTGTAGGTTCTTAAAAGAGTTAGGGCTTAAGATAGAAAAATCTAAAGTTGGGTCTGTAGCACTAGCCGATGGGGCAGGAGTAGGAGTTGCAGGATGTGTAACTCTCCCCATCGAAGTTGAAGGAAAAGCTATCCTTTTGGGGTGCTTGGTAATTCCAAGCCTCCCACATCGTTTGATCTTGGGTGCAGATTTTTGGGCACTCTCGGGCATAGTCCCAGATTTGAGTTCAGGTGTGTGGAACTTTTCAGATCAAGAGCGTTTAACAGCTATAGCAGAAGATGTAGGTGTCATTAGGGAAATTTCAGACTTAGATGAAAATGAGAAGAAAAATTTAGAATCTGTTTTAGTAGAACTTTTTAATAGCATGAGTGAGGGCTTAGGGTGTACGAATTTAGTAGAGCATAAGATTAGGACGTCCGCAGAACCAATCAAACAGAGATATTATCCGGTTTCGCCGGCCATCCAAGAACATATAGATAAAGAGCTTCAGGAAATGTTAGAGTCAGGGGTAATCGAAAAATCGAAAAGCCCATGGGCCTCTCCGATTTTATTAGTCAAAAAGAAGGATGGAAAATATAGGTTCTGCGTTGACTATAGAAAGCTTAATGAGGTTACGGACAGAGATGCATACCCTCTCCCTTTTATAACAGCAATTTTGGACAAACTTCGAAATGCGAAGTATTTGTCTTCCCTAGATATTAAATCCGCCTATTGGCAAATTCCAATGGAGGAAGAATCGAAAAGGTTCACAGCCTTCACCGTGCCGGGTAGAGGACTGTACCAATTTCGGAGAATGCCGTTTGGTTTGCATAACTCGCCGGCTACGTGGCAAAGGTTTATTGACGAGGTTTTAGGTCCTGACCTAGAACCATACGTCTTTGTGTACCTTGACGACATTATCATCGTCACCGATTCTTTCGATAAACATTTAGGTATTTTAAAAGAAGTTTTCAAAAGGTTGAGGGAAGCAGGTCTTAAAGTAGGTAGGGAAAAGTGTAATTTTTGTAGGCCCTCTTTAAAGTTTTTGGGGTATGTAGTTGATAGAAATGGACTTCACGTCGATCCGGAAAAAGTTCAAAGCATGTTGGAAATTCCGGCCCCCAAAAACGTTAAAGAAGTTAGAAGTTTCGTAGGGACGATTTCTTGGTACAGAAGGTTTGTACCAAATTTCGCCATATTAGTTAGGCCCCTTACTGATCTCTTAAAGAAAAGTAAGAAGTTTTTATGGACCCAAGAGTGTGAGGATAGCTTCAGGAAAGCCAAAGAATGTTTGGTTACGGCACCGATTTTGACATGTCCGGATTTTTCTAGACCGTTTGTAGTTCAGACAGACGCGTCAGACTACGGAATCGGGGCCGTACTATCTCAAAATTTTGAAGAGGGGGAAAATGCAGTATGCTATATTAGTAGGTCATTAAATAGGAGCGAAAGGAATTATTCAACCACTGAAAAGGAATGCTTGGCCGTACTTTGGGCAATTGAAAAGTTACGTCCGTATGTTGAAGGAGTTCGATTTACGGTCGTGACTGATCATTACTCTTTGGTGTGGTTAAGCAACCTTAAAGATCCGCAGGGTAGGTTGGCCAGATGGGCCATTAGACTTCAACAATTTGACTTCAAGATAATCCATAGAAAGGGGAAAGAACATGTAGTTCCTGACATGTTATCGCGGGGAGTTCCGGTAGTAGCTGGAATTTCGGAAGCGGAATCGGACCCTTGGGTTATCAAAATGATGTCTTTTGTAGAGAAGAACCCATTAGCGTACCCGTCCTGGAGAATAGAGGATGGGCGACTTTTTAAATTTGTTAAGTTAGGTCATTTAGTAGTTCACAATGATAAAGCAGAATGGAAGCTAGTAGTAGGAAAAAAGGATAGGTTAGGAATTTTAGGTGAATGCCATGATAGCCCACTAGCTGGACACATGGGCGTTCGAAAAACTTTTGCTAGGGTCTGTGAGAAGTATTATTGGCCCAAGATGAGGGGCGATATTACTAAATATGTTAGGAACTGCAAAACATGCCAACAAGTGAAGCCTATAAACGATAAACCAGCTGGTCTTATGACGGAAAGGATAGGGACTTCTAAGCCATGGGAAATGATTTGTGTAGACTTGGTTGGTCCACTTCCCAAATCTTCCAAGGGTTTTATGTACATTCTGACTGTTGTCGATTATTTTACAAAATTTCCTCTTTTATTTGCTCTACGGTCTGCTACTGCTAAGGCAGTTTGTAAGGAATTAGAAGACAACGTATTTTTGCTGTTTGGGGTTCCAAAATGTATCGTGTGTGACAATGGTCCACAGTTTCGAAGTAGGGAATTGAAATTTCTTTGCGAATCGTACGCATCAAGAATTAGGTTTACAGCGCATTATCACCCGCAAGCAAACCCGGCAGAGCGCATAAATCAGATCATCAAAACGACTCTTCGAGCATACGGCTCTGAAAATCATAGAAGTTGGGATTCGCAGTTGGCGAAGGTAGCCTGCGCAATCAGAACTTCGCAACATGAGGTTTTAGGGATGTCACCGTACTTTGCTAATTTTGGTAGGAATATGGCAACTAGTGGCCATGATGTAGGGTACAGAGGTAGTACAAGTGATAGGAATCATCAAGCAATAGATTTAGGTGCTCAATTTAAGAAGCTACAGGAAGATATAGCTAAGAAATTAGAGTCGGCAAGTAGCAAGACAGCAAAAACTTATAATCTCAGAAGGAGAGACACACAGTATCAACCTGGTGATCTGGTGTGGAGAAGAAATTTTACGCTGTCCGATGCAGCAACATATTACGCATCGAAGTTGGCTACAAAATTTGTTGGGCCTTTTAAGATTAGCAAGCGTGTGTCACCATGGACATACTTGCTAATGGATGAAAAGAGGAAAGATCGAGGGACATGGCATGTAAAAGATTTGAAACCTTATGTTGATAACTAAGTCAAAAGTCCCTTAATCTTTTTTCTTCAAATTCTTATAATTTTTTTTTATATTTTGCTTTTTTTAAGACTTTTTTTAAATAACTCTTTTTAATACTTTTATAATACATGCCATTCTTTTTTTTTTCTTTTTATATAGATTTTTTTTTTAACTAATAATTGATGATGAAAGCCCTTATGTTGTGTTGTTCACCTTTCTTAACCTTTATCCTGTTTAAGCCTTAAGAAATGGTTTACTTTTCTTTGAAAGGTAAACACATTTCTTGGGAGGAAAGGGTGGGATTTGTTACGGTAAAATTTACCGCAACAATGACCAGCCTTCGAATCCTTTGTTCCCTTTTTAATTTTCCGTTGCGGCTGCAAAATACTAGTGAAGTTGAGGGCAACCATGGTATCATCAACCAGTGGTGTACTTCGCTAGAATTTTGCAAAAGTAACAAAAACAGGTGTACGCGATTTTTGATAACTTTCGAATGGAACGGGCGGTTCCAAAATCCATAGACGTATTTACCATGCCAGCGGATGAGCTGAAGAAGTAACGAGTCAGGTGGACTCTTACTTGTTTCCAAACAACACAACAACAACACAGCATCAATAACTTCAAATTATCTAAACTTAACTAAACTTAACTTAATAACTTATTGTAGACATTTTGGGTAGTTAACGCATTATTTTTAATCTTTAAAATCGTTTATTAATTTCTAATTACAAAAGGGTCTATCGGAATTCAAACTAAATAAGAATAGATTTTCGTGGTTTTTAAAATGTTTCACTCTCTCGTCTCGAAATCATTGATTTTTTTAATAGTTGATTTACGCTTCGAATCACCCGCGAGTATTTTTGTATTAACTAGGAGAATGCCTAGCGAAGGCCTTTTCTCGGTTTTGATTCTTTTCAATTTTTCTCAAAAGTTTAGTTTGGGATAGGTCTGAACTCGGCCATTAAGTTTCGGCAAGTTTTGGAAAGACATCCAACAACTTGTTGAACTTGTGTTTGTGAGAGAGTAAGATTCAGCAAGTTTTGGACAGACATCCAACAACTGGTTGAACTTAGGTGTGTGTGAGTTTCGTTGAGATTCAACAACGGTGGTTTTCTGGGGAGCGAAAAAGCCTTCCAGGAAGCCGATGTCCCGTGACCGATGATCACGAAAACGTATGGCTGAATGTATGAATGTGTGAGTGATTGGAATGGCTGAAGGAAGAATTGGGTTGATAGCTGGGAAGTTCACTCTTGAGAGAGCTAACCAAGCGAAAAGTTGATAATTTAGGATACGAGGAAAATTTGAAGAATTGGAAAAGAAAATCGAGAAAAAGTTTTGAAATTTAAAGTTAATTAAAGTTCGAAATTTTTTTGAGTTGTTAAAAAGTAAACAAGGAACAGAGGAAAGGTGATTCGAGGTGTAAAGAAGCTAGGAACGAGTTTCGAGGAGATAGAGGAAAAGAAGAAATTCTAAGAGGAAAATTACCAGGACAAAACAAAAAGATAAGTAGAGTGGTAATTTTTGTGTGAGTTTTTGGGAAAAAGAATTCCGACAGATCTTATTCGGTTTTTGTTTAATTATTCATTTAATCTTTTTATTGCGATTTTATCCTTATTAATTTTGGGACGCGGTGTTTCTTTTTTTTTCTGTGCGTTAACGGCCCATTTTGCGTTGTAATTTTCTTTGTTTTTGGCTCAACGGTTCCCCGTGAGCGGTTACAAAATTCTTACTGTTCTCTTTTTATATTCGAAAAAAATTTTGGGTTTTTATCCTGGTTTATCCAAGGTTTCCCAAATAAAAATAATTTAAAGTCCCCATCTGGGAATATACAAATTGTGTTTCATTTCATTTTTCACTTTATTTCCTTTTCATAATTAGATTTGGAATTTTGCTAATTTAGCCCAACTAAAATTCCTGGCGCCCATTATTTATTACAAGTACCCCACTGTACTTGTAATAAAATATATTTCGTTTATTTTGATTGATAGAATCAATCATCTTTTATCGTCGTTAATTCTTTTTTTTTTCTTCACTGAATCCAGCCCAGCTGAGCAGCCGTGGTGGTAGCTTTCATAAACAAGCTACTGTTTACACTTTTTCGTGTCTCTTTTTACTTCTCTTCTTTCGTTGTCTTTTTCGGTTGGTTTGACACTTCTGTCAAAAGAACCATAAGACATAAGTCTTAAATCATTTCTTTAATCGTGTTGCGCAGTACATAATACTTTTATTAAACAAGTTTTTCGTGATCGTTTAATTGGTTTTGTTTGATCGATAAACCAATTATATTACCTACAGAATATAAGAAAAAAAAAGGTGTTGAATACCCACCCCTTTTGGACGAGAAGAAAAAGTGTAACACTTTGATCACAGTAATTTCATGCATGAGTGCTGGCGGCTCATTTGTTCCACCCTATTTTATTTTCCCACGGAAAAACCAACACCCCCTTCTTATGAAGGATGCGCCACCAGGTTCGGACTCATCATGCCATCTTTCAGGATGGGTTCAGGTGCCTATATTTACGAAATGGTTTAAACATTTTTTGGATTTTGTAAAACCATCCAAAGATGAGCCGGTTTTACTCGTTCTGGATGGCCATTATAGCCATACCAGGAATATTGACGTACTAGATTTAGCGCGTCAAAACGGTGTTGTGATGATATCTCTTCCACCCCATTCAACTCATAAAATGCAGCCCCTTGATAAGACTTTCATGGGGCCATTAAAAGTTTACTACAATGATGAAATACGTCGTTTTTCAAGAGAACAAGCTCGCAAAGTAACCCAATGTGGCCTGGTGGGATTATTTTCCAAAGCTTATCTAAGAGTCCAGACCGGTCAAATTGCAGTAAATGGATTTAAAACCACGGGAATATATCCTTTTGACAAGCATATTTTTTCTGATGACGATTTTATAGCTGGGGAAATGGAAGACGATTTAGAAGGAGGTCAAAAACAGAACTCTGAAGGTAAGATATAAGTTTAATAATTTCTGTTAAAACTTGAAAATTACCAAAATTTGTACATGTATGTACCTATTTACAGAAAATCTTGTTCCATCCGTCATAAATGAATACGCTGGGCCTTCAATATTAGATGACTGTATTGCAAGCACTAGTACTGGACTTTCACCAAGTATTCCCCAATCTACGTTGCAAGTTTCATCAACATCTTTGAAATCAACCACAAATGTTAGTGATGACAACAATAAAGGTTTTATCACACCTTGGGACATATCACCACCACCCAAAATAAAAAGGTTGGCAACTAGCAACAGGGGTAGAAAATCTAAGGCTACGGTCCTGACTTCATCGCCTTACAAGCTGGAACTGGAAACAAGTATTCAAAAAATAAATCAAAAACGACAACCCAAGCTAAAATCAATGACAAAGAAAAAAGTTCCAATTGAAAACAATTCGAAGACTCCCCCACAGCCTAAAAAGCCAAAACTTGCAGCAAAAAAAAGGGGGAAAATAACATCAAATCAAGCTTCCAAAACCGACGGGGGCGGCGATGATGATTCATCAAGTGGTTCAGAGAGGAGCATCCAATATCAGGATTCAGATGACGAGGAAATTTTTGACGATGTTCCTCCGTCGGGTGACGCTTTTTGCAACTTCTGCAATAAACAGTGGAATGATGACCAAAGCACAAGTGTGAAATGGACATCGTGTTTGCAGTGTGAAATGGTTTGGGCGCATGAAAACTGTTTTCCTCAAAAGAGTGCCATATTTTTTTGCTCTTCCTGCTCAGAAGCAGGGTTGTCAGGTTTAAAAAAAGCGGAATCGCCAAAGGTAAAATATAAATCGGCAAAAAATCGCCAAATTTTAAATGACCAAATCCAAAAATCACAAAAATGTTATAAAATTATTTGAGTGGTGGGAAAAAAAGCGATGTTCAGTTTTGAGTGCAATTAGATTTAGTCGATATTTTGATGCCTAAATTTTAGCAAACACCAATAAAAAAGACACAAGGTTTAAGTGAAGATCAGATAAACAGAAACAATATCGTCGGTTACTAGGTAAAATTACTCACAATTTGTAAAAAAATACACCTACCTAGGAATGGAGCTAGCTTACAACCTAAACATGGAAAAGCACCTGAAATCCAAAGTAGATAAGGCTAAAATAGCAATATGCGTGAATTGGAAAAGAATTTTTAGCAATAAACTTATTGCCGTAAGCTCAAAATATGGTGTGTTCAATGCAACAGCGCAATCCATCCTTCTATATGGTGCACAAGTTTGGGGTGGTCAGCGATTCGAGGTGGTGGAATATTTGCTACGGTTTTTTCTCAGGAAAATTTTTTATTTGCCAATCAATACCCCCAAGTATATGTATTATCTTGAGTCGGGCTTACCATCACTGTTTATTTCATCGCTAAAGCTACATGCTGATTATTTATCAAGAGTGGTTAAAATGGATGAAATTCGGCTACCAAAACAGATTTTGCGGTATGCAGTCCAAAAGAATATACTTTTTGCCAAAAATTGGAGAAAACTGGCTGCAGATTGTGGTATAGTGCTGAATTTATCGGAAGTTAGAATGGATCAATGGAAACAGACGTTTTATGAAGTTATCCGGACAACTGATGAAAATGAGAGATACTCTTTTATCGAAAAAGCCCGTGAGTCAACAGAGAGGCTTTTTTACTCGAGAGTAAACTATAATTTAAACGAAGCAAATTACTTCAACAGCAGTTTCTCATGCATAATGATAGGAGCAATTTTCAAAATAAGAGGAGAATTAATAAGCCTTAATTATTCACCGCATCGAACCGAAGGAACTGGCAACTGTGATTTGTGCAACCTGCAGGAGAGAGAAAATATCTTTCATTTCATTGGAGTATGCCCCGTGTTGAAGGAGATAAGACGATCTTATTTTGGAAAAAATACTCTTGAATTCGATGAAGTTGAAAAGTACCTGAACGGGTTGGACTGGAAACTTCTGTTCAGCTACTATCAAAAGGCCAGCGCTTATAGAAGAAGAATAACCACAGAAAGCTTTTAAAATTGCAACCGTTTAAAAATAACATACTGTGATGTTTTATTTCTACTAAGACTTCCTTATAAAAAAAAAAAAAAAAAAATTTGTTTTCGCTAAACTAAAAGCCCTTAAAAGAAAAAAAAAGAAATGTTTTGTTTTCGCTAAACTAAAAGCTCTTATAAAAAAAAATATTTAAACAAAAACAATAATTATATTTTTAACTGTTAAAGTTTTCTTAGAATTGAAATTATTGTAAAATTTAGCAAATGTGCCACTCTGGCAGACGACAGATATTGTCATGCCTTAATTATTCAATTGTTCTTTATTCTTAATGATAACAACTGTACAAATTTTATATTGAATAAAAATCTATATCTATCTATATCTATCTATCTACTCACAATTTATCTAAATATACCTTTGGAATTAGGTTGAAAAGAATTTTTTGAAGCTGAAGTCACGTTCCGCAAATTTTGAAATACAGTTCCTGGGCATATAGGTATTTCAATGTGTTAGTAAATACCTAGCAAAATGAGACCTCTTGGATTAAAAAATGAATTTCATTCTCATTTTCCTTAGTATATTTTTGTGTATTCTTCGTGAGTTTTACCTTTTGACCGAAGATATTAGGACCTTAATTCAAAAAGTATATTTCCCATTGTGTGGACTCATATACATAAATGTTACTCAGATTCAATTTTATAAAAATTACTGAAATCTGTTAAAAAGAAAACAATAAAAATATTAATTGGCATGGCCAATTCAAACTCGGCAATTCATAATATTAAGTGGTCAATGTAGTTATAAGAAGTTTAATGTAATATCAAAAGAAACCTCAATAAAAAATTACTACTTCTAGTACTACTTTGATTCAAAAAATTTAAATCGCCAAAGCCTAAAAATATCGCCTTTTTTAAGGTACATCGCCAAACCGATTTTCGTGTCGCCAAATCAAAATTCATATCGCCTGTTTGGCGACAAATCGCCACATCTGACAACCCTGCTCAGAAGTTTTTCCATAGTGATATTATAAGTGGTACAAACTTTTTTTCAATAGCCAAGAAGGTTTTTTTTGTTCATAATTACATATGTACCTATTTAGTTTTATACGCTATTACTTTTATAACTACCTTGTTTTCTTATTCATTAATTTTGTGCTGTTATTGCTAACTTTTTAATAAAAATGAATTCAACTATATATTTCCTATTTTCATTACAAATAAAATAAGAGAAAAGAAAAAAATATTCAACGGGTAATGTGGTATAGTATACCACATTAGACAGTATACTATACCACATTACCCTTCGCTTTTCAAAAGTGATGATTTCGAGGTCATATCATTACTTCGTAAAAATTTTTGTCAGGCACAGTCAGAATCCGACAAGAATGGTTGAATTGGTAGCTTATATGTTTGGGCTGAAACCTACGAAATTTGGGAGCATTCGTTTCAGTACTTTTTCTGTTAAGTCAAAAATACAAACATGTATACCACATTACCCTAACTTCCTCTACACTTTGGAAGTGGTTGAAGGAAAAACTCACGGTTGTTTTTGGATAAAACTTTGAAATTCTGTTATTTATATGTTACGAAAATTTTTACCATCAACAGATGGCATAATAACCATCACTGTTTGGAAAAAATGGATAAAATATATTCAAAAATGTTTGTGCGTATTCAGTTGACGAGGAGTGTATTTGTATTTATTTTTCAGGTATGGATGATTCAGATGTACCACCTGCAGAAAGAAGAAAGAAACCCGAATCCACACAAGAAAAATTCTGCAATTCCATTAAAGATATTTCTAATAGGCAGATGACCTTCACTAAAGAAATGCTTCATTTGATTAAAATTAGAAAATGATATTGAAAAACAAAGAAATGAAATATTTGAAAGATTGGCAAGGGTGGCAGAAAAAAAATAAATTATAAGTTTTTGAAAAGTTGAAGTTTCGTTTGTTAACATTATTTGATTGACAAAACTGGCGTTTGGACAAAGCATTTCCTGGTTGCTTCGGTTGAGAAATGCATTGGTTGGTTGCCTTTTATACCTATCCTAAAAGGGATTTCTATGAATGAAATAACAAATAGAAGCTCTCAAATGTTATTCTTTTTTATTCTACGAATGAGATGCTGATACAGCTAGGTTCTATCTACATTTTATTTTCACTCGAAATGGATTTGAAATCGATCAAAAGTGAAATTTTTTCATTTTGAATGAATGTGAAATGTAGAACCCAACTGGGTCAGCATTTCATCTGTGGAGCTAACAAATTAAGCATTGTATTTTCGTAAATATGTATGTAAAATTTTGAAATTTGTGTGAGTCATTTTGACTAGCTGACCTTTTATAACCATTAAATCGTCGTCGTTCTATGAAAACTCCCTAACTCTACTTGATTTTATTTCAAGATAGCTGTACTTTATATGAATTTTTACTGACCAGAATTTGAAAATGTTTGATTTAGATTATTTTTTCCTTTAGAAATAGGCCAACATAAGATTTAGAGACCTTTTAAAGAATTGAAGTATTTATATTTTATAAAATATATCATATTAACGAGGTTTCTCGGTTTTGAAAAAAAAAAATGGACTAAGGTAGTTTTCATAGAACAATGAAGAAATGATCGTTCAAATGTTATTACCCTTCTTTATGGATTTTATTACTTATCGTAGGTGAGTACCTTTCCAGTTCAGTCTTAAAACCACTCGTTTCATTTTATCAGATTTGATTCCTTTATTGGCATTTGTTTAATTCATAAATTGGTAGGTATTACAAAAGAATAATGTTGAATATCAGGTTCTCCGTTCACATGTTTAGCATCTCCTGGCGAATTCTATCACGCACGGCCGGCCGGCGTTGCCTCTGCTGATATCTCCCAACCAGACAGATACACTTTCTGACTCAACTTCATTTGTCTCCAATATAAAGGTCAGATCCTCTTCACCAGCAATGCTATGAAGAACACAACAAGCTCTGGTAAAATGGCGAATTTTAGGGATTCCCCGCAATTTGCAATAATATAATTGCCGGAATCTTTGCTTCAGTATCCCAAAAGTGTGTTCTATGGCCACCCTACAGGAACTCAATTTGATATTGCACATTTTTTGTTGGCTGGTCAAATGCCAATTATCCCTGTAGGGTGTAACCAAATGTTTATCGCAGGGATACGCTGAATCACCTAATATGTAAAATTCTGCAAAAGAATTCAACTTAAGAAATTTTTTATATTAAAAATGTTGATTAGTATTTACCACCAAGGGCTGATAATTTGTCAAATGCAGCAGAATTTCTGAACACCCAACTATCATGCGATAAACCAGGAAAACAAACCAACATTTTTAAAGTACTTAAAGAATTTTTCAAGCAAAGCGGTAACATTCCTAGTAGAAACTCGCAGTTATATAATTTAAGAATTAACAACATGCACCTTGTCAATGAACCCACTGCCCACAAAACGCATTTCTCTAACTTTTATACTGCCGCAGCTCCAAAGTCATTTAATAATTTACCTCTGTCTATAAGAACAATTCAAAACTTAAACTCTTTCTTACGAAAAGTAAAAGACTGGCTTTTCACAATTGACTTAAATTCTATTGATAACTATTATTGAATTTTGTATCATAGTTTCATTAACATATAAAATGTATCATTTTGTTGTTATTATTTTTTTTTCTGATTTTGTTTGATGAATTAGTACTTACTATGTACATATACACTCTTTTTATATATCAGTTAAACTATGTATATTTGAAATATTTATTAATTTACTTAACTTAAAGAATCATTGTTTACTATTTATATTGCTGATTGTCACCCCACAACAGTTTCTAATTATTGTAAATTTAAATCTCAAATGTATCATTCAACACTAACTTTCAAGTTAAAGAATGATAACTATTATTTATTCCTTTTTTAACTTGCTATTGTACTAGTCTTAAGTTGGAAATGAAAAAAATGAATGAATAAAAATTTTTCTAAATTCTAAAAATTCTAAATTCTAAAATTCTAAGGTTGATAAATTTCTTGTTTTCATTGCATATTGCCTGAACACACAGACTGATGGCCTCTTTCCGGTCAATATAATCGTCCTTTCTCAGTGCTGGAGGAGGAATTACGACGTGCGTCCCATCAATGCAACCTGAAAATTAAAAGATGTTTGTAGAATACAAGAATATGCACAATACGGAGCTATTTTAAAAATAATAATGGCTAAAAGTTATCAGGACAAGGAAAAAAAATATAATAAGGGTATTCATACAATTGCGTAAAGCCTTTACGAAGGTAAGTTTTAAACTTTGTAAATCTGTAACAATTTGTATGAAAAATTTGACAAACTTCGTTTACGACAATCTTAAGCTTTTGCATGAATACTCTTAATTTATTTTACAAATGGCTTTGGAAAACCCAACTTCGTTCCGAATTTTTGTGTATTTAATTCACACTGAACCATGTTTGTAATCATTAAATTTATTTTTTTTGTTTAATGTTAAGTTCCTTGGCTCTTCTGTGTTGCTGTAAGCATGTAAAGCAATCGATGACTTATGAACCGCTTTACATTTGATGTTATATTGATGCTCTTTAAATCTCTTTTCCACGTTGCGTCTCGTTTGGCCTATGTATTTTGCGTTGCAGTTGGAGCATTTTATTTCGTAAATGCCCGATTTGTTTTGTATTGGGGTTGGGGTTAGACCTTTGGTGCTCCCTAATACATTCTTTAGTTTGTTGTTGTTAGTATAAACTATTTTCATACCATGTTTCGAGAAAATGTTGACCAGATGGTTCGTGAAAGTAGGTACATACGAAAAGGTAACCCTTTGTTCGTTTTGTGATGCAGCTTCGATGTTCTGAGCGAATAGAGTTGAAAGATTTGTGGACTGTATTGAACATGAATTTATTTCAATATAGTCCACAAAAACAAAAATAATAATTCTCTTATTGTTTGTGTTTTTATTCTTCTTCTTCGTATACTAGCCAGACCACGGGCTCTATTCTTTTCTAGGTGCATGAATTTAATCAAATTCCCCTAGAATATAATTTGCAGTGTTTTTGTGCTGCAAATATAATTAGTGTCGATAATCATCGACCAAAATATTGCGTCTTAGAAGGGTAATGACAGCATCTAACTGATGAGCCTAACTGTCTTGCCTGGGCGAAACGCAATTGGACTAAAGGTCTTAAAACCTTAAACATGAATTTATTTCAATACAGTCCACAAAAACAAAAATAATAATTCTCTTATTGTTTGTGTTTTTATTCTTCTTCTTCGTATACTAGCCAGACCACGGGCTCTATTCTTTTCTAGGTGCATGAATTTAATCAAATTCCCCTAGAATATAATTTGCAGTGTTTTTGTGCTGCAAATATAATTAGTGTCGATAATCATCGACCAAAATATTGCGTCTTAGAAGGGTAATGACAGCATCTAACTGATGAGCCTAACTGTCTTGCCTGGGCGAAACGCAATTGGACTAAAGGTCTTAAAACCTTAAACATGAATTTATTTCAATACAGTCCACAAAAACAAAAATAATAATTCTCTTATTGTTTGTGTTTTTATTCTTCTTCTTCGTATACTAACCAGACCACGGGCTCTATTCTTATCTAGGTGCATGAATTTAATCAAATTCCCCTAGAATATAATTTGCAGTGTTTTTGTGCTGCAAATATAATTAGTGTCGATAATCATCGACCAAAATATTGCGTCTTAGAAGGGTAATGACAGCATCTAACTGATGAGCCCAACTGTCTTGCCTGGGCGAAACGCAATTGGACTAAAGGTCTTAAAACCTTAAACATGAATTTATTTCAATACAGTCCACAAACACAAAAATAATAATTCTCTTATTGTTTGTGTTTTTATTCTTCTTCTTCGTATACTAACCAGACCACGGGCTCTATTTTTTTCTAGGTGCATGAATTTAATCAAATTCCCCTAGAATATAATTTGCAGTGTTTTTGTGCTGCAAATATAATTAGTGTCGATAATCATCGACCAAAATATTGCGTCTTAGGAGGGTAACGACAGCATCTAACTGATGAGCCCAACTGTCTTGCCTGGGCGAAACGCAATTGGACTAAAGGTCATAAAAACCTTAAACATGAATTTATTTCAATACAGTCCACAAAAACAAAAATAATAATTCTCTTATTGTTTGCGTTTTTAAACTTGATACCTTTACCTTTTGTTTTAATTAATTTTTATTTTCTTGAGTTGTCATTCTTGAAAATAATGATTGAGGTTAATGTTTAATGTACGGCAACTCTAGCCGAGTATGTCATTTGACATTTAGTCCGAATTAGTGCAAATTGGTGCAAAAGCCGTTCCACACATTTTGACAGTTTTTCTCCTCTCTGAGAGAATTTCATTTCCCCTTGTCAAAATTTGACATTTAATCCGAAACAGTGCGAAAAATCCAAGGAACAAACCTATTCAGTGTGTACAAAGTGGTGCCAAATTGTGGAATGCGTTAAGGATTTACTTAGGGAGAAATTTTTTTTTTTATTTATTTATGGGAAAACATATCGCCCAAGATGAGATTTGGGCTGTTTGAGTGCAATTATGATTGGGCTATCAAATTGAATTCGTCGTCGGCATCTTCCGATAGATAGCCCAATCTGGTAAGCCTGTTTGAGGGCGCTAGAATAGTTAATTTTGCATACGTGAAGGAGGTTTGTGATCTTTACCGAAAAGATTTCTGGAATTTAAAAAATTCCAAATGCGATCAATGCATCAAATGAAATGTAATGTTCCTGCACTATTTTCCAGTTCTTTTAATTTCAAGTTCACGATAGGTACTCTTTTCTATCCGCAGCACTACTTCCTAGGGCATGGGCTGCTAAAAAGACTTTAATTTTGAGTTTGTGATGATACAAATGACTTTCGTTTTGAATTTGTGATAATGCGAATGAGCAGATTTAACCTTATAAGGTGCCATTTATAGCTATCATTGAAACTCATCATTGAAAATTTTAATGATTGATTTTAAGACGTTTAGGGGGAAAAATCATTTATTATTTTTATAGACGATCAAATCTCAAGACTTAATTAATATTTCTTATCAAAAAAAAAATTCAAATAGGCCCAACTTTCCACAAAAATTGACTTTTAATTTTTCAATGATCATTGGTAAGGTAGTTCAATCATTGAAATAAGAAAAGTCTTTTAGGCGCCAGTTATAGCTATCATTGAAACCCATCATTGAAAATTTTAATGATAGATTTTGAGAAGTCAAGGAAGTAAAATCATTTATTATTTTGATGGAAAAATAAGGCTAGAGGCTTAATTGAAATTTCTAGCTCCTCAGGGAGGGGAGATACAACTTTCCCCCTATACAATTTTTTTCTTACAATATACCCAGGAACCCAACCCTAAAATACTTCCACTCAGGTGCGGGACACTCTGTATACTGCGCATGTTGTCGGTAATTAAACAAAAAAGTAATTCTCAGAGAGTTTACCTGATTATGTTTCCATAATATATGTTTCCTGTTTGCTTAGCAACAGCTTAAGCAACATCTATGAATATGACAAAATATAATTTTACCATTCTGTCTCGTTTTTTTTTTTGCACCTATATTTTTTTAATAAATACAATCTGTTGATTAGTATCGGGATAAAGTTTTCTAGCTGCCTGACGTGTGGACGTGTTAATCCACTTCCTCCACATTTGAATCATCTTGGTTCGTATCTATTCTAGCCCGATCGATGCTTATTTTCAATCAAGCTCAACCAATGGGCGAAGATGGTAGAGATGTTGGGGAGGGGTGGGAGAAAACAATTATGTGGTCCTATGGTTTCAAGGGTGCTGAATCCAACGGGAGTTATCGGGTCATCGTCTGATCCTTGGTTTTCGATTTATATGCAACATTTCGAGATTGTAGCAACCCTTGTCCTGTCCTTCTGACAGTGTTGCCACCTTGGCAACACTTCTTAAACGTAAAGTTAGGACATGCACTATTAGTGAACTAAAGCTCAACCCGTCAGGTCAAAATAAAAGGTTGGTCTCACTAACAGCCCCACTATTAGTAAATTCGTGGAATAAAGGCAGAATAAGCGTTTTTTATTAATAGCGCTGATAAAATATAGAAGGAATCAAAAAAAAGTTCCCATACGATTTGTATGGAAAACAGAAAGTAGCGATGAGCGACCTCTAAATATTAACCTAAAGGGCTGAAATTTTGCCAGGATTATTATTTCACTAAACTCAACCTAAAAAGCTAGTGACATTAAAAATCGAAGACATTTTCATTTCTTTTATCAGTCTAATATTTACATTGAAAGATTTTAAATTAATTGAGGTATTTGAGTGATTTTTGTATGTACATAAGAAAAATAAAAATTTAATATAATATTAAAAAATGATAAGGAAACTAAGTTTTTTTTAATTCATCCTGGTAAAAAATAAAACCAATGTGAATTTTGGTATTTATATAGTTTTAAGGACGAAAGGCATTAGCATCAAGCTATTAAAGTTTCACTTAGAGCACCGCATGAGACCAACAAGTGAGTTGTGAGATATTGATAAAAAGGCTAGTTTTTATAAATTTTTGTTTAGCTTTAAAAAATGACATGTAAGTGAATCGATAAATTTAGTTTTACTTGCCAGAATTGCAATTTAAAAATAGCAAAATTTTTGCTTTCTTAGCAGTTCGTCTTTCTGAAATGATTTGCCCAGTTTTGAAAAGAGCCTTTCACAAGGCACTGACGTTGCAATGGCACTGAGTTTTTCTTGAGCAACCATTGCGAGGTGTGGGACCAAATAGCAATTTTCTCGCCACCACTTTAGAGGGTCGTCAGTTCTTAACAGCCTATCAAGATCTAAGAATCTTTGCGCTTCCGCGATTGCCTTGCTCCTTGAGGTACCCACACGACAGGTGTATATTGAGCAGCTTTTTTTTTTAAACTCAGCCCAAACATCATCATCGTTCTGGCAATCCAAAACGGTTGCACTCCCTAGCGCTTGTCGTGACACCGCTACTGGAGGATCAGACCTCTGATGCTGTTGGGCTAAAAACTTGTCTGCCACAAGGTTGATTACTACTTGTTTTACATGGTCTGCGTAATTTTTGTCTTTAAATGGGATAAACTTTAGGCATTCGTGGGTTTAAATTCGTCGCTATCGACAGTGTAGTACTTCCAATAACATTTCTTTCAGTAATTTTTTTTTTTTGAAAATCCCTTGTATACGTTTTCGAGGCCACTAACTAATGGAAGGACGAGCGATGCTGTTAAATATTTTTCTCCGAGAGGCGTGGCAGTGGGCGGATTTTGTGAAACTCCGGTTTATTTTGTACTTTAAGCTTGTTTACAAAATTTCAGATGTTTTGAGTAACGGAAACTCAAATTTAAGAAAAGTAGGCGTGGTAGGAGACGGATGTCAAAAAGTTTGCTCTTGTCTTGCTGGTCAACTACAGAGACTTGAGTTCAAAAGTCTACCAAATCAGAAAAAAAAATCTATCAAAATATCAACCAACAAAATTTTCATGTTTTCTTGGCGATTTCGTTGTGATTAAGATATGGCATTTGCAATTATTGGCATTTCGTTTTCATATCCCGTTCAAAAATCTACCATACCGAAAAACAAAATCCATCAAAATATCAACCGACAAATTTTTCATGTTTTCTTGGGGATTTCGTTGTGATTAAGCTATGGCATTTGCAGTTATTGGCATTTTGTTTTCTTTTTTTTTCATGTCCAAATCAAAAATCTACAAAATCGAAAAAAAAATTATCAAAATATCAACCAATAAAATGTTCATGTTAACTTGGCGATTTCGTTGTGATTAAGCTTTGGCATTAGCATTTCGTTTTTTTCATATGGTATTCACTGAAGAAAATCACATCGTTCTCGTTCTTCATACTTTGGCTTTGATAAGCGAAACCTGTATCTCTCTTGTGATTCTATTGGTCGTGATTCTGCTCACAGTCACAGAGTAAAATAAATCATGACGATAGTGCTAATCGTGATTTGTGAATTCCCTGTATACTAAATATCTGCAACGAATGTCTTCAACTATCTTCAAAACACTATATATTTATTCAAATACACCATTCGTTTCATTTACATCTTGCAAAGCAAAACGAATGAATCACCCATTGCTACCAAAACATTAGAACCGTGTATTCTTTTAAAATGGGTACACGTAAGCAAATACACCGAGTACACCAAATTCACCGAATACACTAAATACAACGAGTACAGCGATCCAACAGAGAAATTGCATTTATTCATGAATTTAAGGCTCGCCATAGCCAACGAGCCAAATAGCTCCACGCCAATCCCAAATCGGTCGTGTTTGGAATGGATCGGCCACCGACCCATTTGGATTTTCAGCCAATCTGAAATCCAAACGAGCCAAATGGATCGGATGGCTCGGTCGTGTATGGCCAGCTTAAGAGTGAGATTATGCCTATTTTTAACTAGAATTCATATTTTCTGGTGATTGTTCTTTAGCTTTACATCGTAAATAATTTTTTTTTTAAAGTGGGTTACCCATATTAGTACCGAACTCTGCACTATATAGGTATTTTCTCACGAAACTGAAAGACATTTTGATCCATGCAAAGTTTTGTAGCTTCAAAATAAATATTCTTTTTTTCGCTTTAAATATGACTGCTTAGGTATTTTTTAAACTCATTTATTGCTACGCTTACCGGAATGTTCGGGAATAAAGAAGTTACATCAAAGCTAATCATCGTTTCATCGTCTTGAACAGCCTTATTCATTAGAATGCGCTAAACAGATGAATAGTTATGCACTGCATAAGGATGTATGTAGCCACTATATAACGTTACATAAATCCTTATTCATAAAAAATTTCCCCATCCATTTTAGTTATGCAACGCTTGTGTCAAATAAAGTACCAAAAAGAGGAAAGCTATTACGTTACTTCCACATCACATAAACAAACATCAGCTGTTTGTGAAAAATCAATAAAATCAAAATGCTTCCAGTTCGGTCTTTTCATTTTCTGTATTTATAATTAAAATTTTTAAGTTCTTGTGTCGCTACTCATTTTTATCAAAAATAAATAGAAGTTTCGATAAGAACTCATAGCAATAATTTGATATTCCAGTGAAATTTTATATTAAAAAAAAACAACCCCCATTTTTCTTGCTGCGCTGCCGCCACACCGGTTGGATTGTTTTTAGTTTCTTTATTTTTGTTTTTGTATTATAAAAATTCAGTTTTCGTTGTGTTACTGTTTATATTAGATACGCATTTATGTGCATAGATAAAAGAAAATTAAATTTTTTGAGAAAATAATCTGTTTTGTTGTTTTATTTAATTATTCGCTCACAGTTTTTATTGGGAAGAATAGGTATAGATATGTATGTGGGCATATATCTAAATATTTCACTTTTGTGTGTGTTAGTGACATTTGATACTAAAATATCCTTATGTTGCCACTATTCAACCTCCAAACGCGTTTAGCTTATAATGAGTCTATGTAACGTTGCATAAGTTTTATAAATAAGGTTTTTGCGTTCAGACGCATTATAACGAGTACATAGCACTATGCACAAGCTATGATGCGTTTATGAATAAGGCTGTAAATCTTTAATTTTCTCAACGAACTCAAACGAATTTTTGACCGAACAACTTTCTATTTTTTGTAACTTTTTTTACTTCACTCACTATCCACTTAGCCAATTCATAAGTTGGAGCATTAATGTTCGATACGATTGAACGCATTTACTTCCCTGTTTTATGCGTTTTCGGAAGTGCGTACATTTTGGGCAAGCTTCGATTTGAAACAATTAACAATAACAATTATTAAAAACATTGCTTATTTTGTGTCTTATAGCGTCAGCTTCTCTAACCTTTTTTTTAATGGGACTTTTTCCAATTATTTATACCCGCACTCAGATATAAGTTGACACACGCGCTGTTCGTAATCAGAAAGCAGATAAAATTAACCAAGTGGTCGTTTTGGATGAAACAGTTTTAACTTTTTGTGCTTAAAGTACGTGCTTCATCGCCGACATTCTTTTTATTACTCAAAAATCTTCTGAATAACTCCCCCATTCCATTCCACATCTGAATTAGCAATTGAATACAACCACATCAAACCCAATTCTGGAATTTAATTCAACTCAGACGACTGATTCTTCGCCTCTCGGTCTTGATTTTCAGTCGGAATTTCATGAACTTTTGGTGTAACTATTGGTTGTCTTTTTTTTACTAGTCAAGGCGATGCTTCATAAAGATGGTCATGATTTACATTTTTTCTTATTTCTCGAAGTCTTGAGGTTCTGCGTAAATTTTAAACTTAATATTTTCGTCAACTTTCCATTAATTAATCAGTTGATACGGAAGTGATACAAGTTTAATCAAGATAGTTGGGACTTTTTGCTTTCAAAAATATTAATATTTAATAAATGTAGTTTTTGTATTGTACCTTTGTCCTTTAGTTTACTTCTGAGAAGACAAAGGCTGTATTCGACAATTTTCTAGGCGTTATAAGTCTCATAAGAGCCAAAAACTTCTGTTTGCTTAGAAGATTTGCAATAGTGCCAACTTCACTTAAAAATAAAGCATACATTTTTTGAATCACTAAAAAAAATTTCAGCAACAATTCCAAAAAGCAAATATATTTTCGTTTATTATATTTTGATTGTCTCAGTTGGTTTTATTTTATTATTTATTTGTTTAAATTTACTTTTGTGGAGACGCTCCTTGACACATGACACTTTCATCTTTTATATTTGTTGTGTTCAATGCACAAATTAATGTTCGCATTCACAAATATTTTAAGGCTCTCATTGGCCAGCTGTCATGAAAAGTTTAGTCGTTAATTGCTAACAGCCACTTTTTTTTAATTTCAGGTCTCTTGATGGGAAATCTGCAACAAATAAACGCAAGTAAATCAATAGAATGTAAAAATGTTTTCATACTCTCGGAGCGAAATTCCTGGTTTTGAGTTTTTTGTTGCATTACAGTAAATGCAAGAGTTTTTGAGTTCTGAATAGAACTGAGGGATACTTGCTGCAATCAATAAATTTCGATTGTGTCGGATATTAAAACTTTCCCTCCGAAAGTGATCTGAAGTAAATTTGGTGTGCTTTATTGGAATAAAAAAAGGCGGATGATTCAATGGTAACCTCCATATTTGGAACGAGCCCGCATTTTTAAATGAAAATCTACAAGAACATCTTATTAGAAATCAATTGTTTTTCCCGCGGCACAAATAACCTAAATTTTTTCTTATACAAATTATAATAATACAGGTAAGGACAAGTGAGAATTAGTACACTCATGAAACTTGGTGACAACATTTAGTTAACCTACCGTTGTTTACTAACACACTGCCATCCTTCCATAAATAAGTACCATAACTTGTTTTAGAAAGGTCATATCGTCTCTGCTTTGGCTTTGGTTCTAATAACCATTATTAAAAAGTGCCTTGAAATCAAATGCGTTTTATATAATTATTATCTAGAAATCTTTCATATCAACCTCTCTCTTTATTATAAAATCAATCAAGCATGCTCGCACTGCTACCTGCAACCTGCAATATACAAAAAACTTCTTTTAGCGTATTGAATAAACCTTTTAAAAAGAACATTTACGTGCAAGGGTTTTTATTATTGAATATGTTTGCTTGGTCCATTAGCATGCTTAAAACCGAAAATGCTACTAAATTTACCCATGCGTTTCTGAGAGAGTGGTCACACTAGCCACTTTTCAATATTTTTGGTGTAACTCGACAACTAAGCCGAATTTGACTATTTTACATTTAATACTTTTTGTTCAAAATTAAATTTTCTATTGGAATTGATAGATCAAAAAAGTTTACAAAAAAATCGAAAAATCAAAGATATTTACATTTTTTTCTACATTGCGCATAACTTTTTCGGAGCAAAGATACGCTGAAGACATGCATGAACAAGTTAAACTAGAGTCTTAAGGTCTTAATATGACATTTTAAAAAAGCCATATTATTTGAAAATTGACACAGATATATCCATGCAAACTTTACCATTTCTTATCATTTTTAGTCACTTGCTACCGAAAGATTTTATGTGCCAAGGATAGTAAGAGAGGCAATTGAAAAAAAAACATAAAAACTTCAACAGAGATTCTAGCTTCAAACTATCTACACTGGTAAGCGAGCTTAAACCTGTTGTAAGCTTTGTATGCACACAAGAATATGCAAACACAATAAGCTGAACAAAATTACTAACCACCCACTCTCATTGAAAGTGCACCAACAACAACGCATCGATACACATTAAGAACAAGACAAACAAACAACATCCATCATACGTCAGTCTTAATTTAAACGCGGTAAGCTCAAAACTAGGTCATCCAACAAGGGATTGGGTATATATAGGCACAAATATCCACAATCTCTTCGTTCTTTTGCTATGACCATACAGTTTTATTCACCAAAAGCACATAACTTCGTAAGGCAAAAATTTAATCGCGCTCTTCCCGACCCAAGTACCATGCTCTCTCGGTAATCGGTATTCTTCTGTCGATGGTGAACCTGGATTCACCACAGAAAGCTTTTAAGCGCTGAAGCTGAAAGTAGCGGAAGGTACCGCGGCAATTAAAAAAGTTATTTGCAGCCTGTTGCTAGATGAAATAGCTATAAAATCAGGCCTTCAAAATATTTCTGTGGGGAAAATCAGGGGTTACCTCGACTTCGGGACGGAAGCAGTTTTTTCGGATGAAATGCCTGTAGGGAAAAAAGGCTTTGGTGATAATGGTGGTGTCATTGGATGGGTCGTGGTAACTACCGATAGGATATTCCCTAGTCAACGGCATCGACTCAACACCCAACGCAGATCCTGTAAACAGCAGCTTGCGTAAGCTTCACGACATTGGTGTTGATATTGTGTCCGTGACTTTAGATGTCTCCTCGAAGCACTTCGCAACTATCCGATTGTTAGGAGCTAATCTGGCGATCGACGACTGCCATCCTTACTTTCCACACTCATCAATGCAAGGCAACATTTTTGTGATATTTGATCCGTGTCACATGCTAATAATAAATTAAAGTGAGCCCATTTAAAGTACCACAAATTAAAAATGAAAGTGTTCCTTGCAGCTCAAACATTAAGTAGCACCGTTGTAGATGCTATTGAATTTTGCGATAAAGTTTTGAAGTTAGAGCAGTTTTAAAACAGCAAACCAACAGCTCGATTTTTACGAAAGTTGATTGTATTTTCTACTTTTTAAGCTGTGGGTATCCTTTTGGAAAAGGTTACAAGGCCTTGTAACCTTTAAGCCTTAAAAAGGAGCTTTTCTGGCGATCTCATATTACGAACTTGAGTACTTGACAAAAATTACAAATGATGGTATCCTTATGACTAAAACAAGAAGATATGTTCCTTTTGTTGGTTTAGTATCGGCTTCAATGTCAATCATGGATATTTTTGATATGCTTGTCAAAAGCTATGGGTCCAAATAAAATACATACTTACGTATAAATTTAGCCAAAACCACTTAGAACTCTTCTTTTGTGCGTTAAGGAGTTGCGGTGGTTGGTGCCAAATCCAACTGCTTCACAATTCATATCTGCCTTCTGTCTATAAAAGATTGTTGATCCACCACGAAGTTAGGGCTTCAAACAGAAACGTCACCGCCATGGACTCAACAACCATTCTTTCCGTACTTTCAACTCGACCTGTTAAGGTTGACCTTTACGACTGAGCAATCTACGACAAAATGTCAAACGAAAGAGTTTCAAAGAAGTACAGGTTAGACGATTATCAAACATTCTCGAAAGAAAATGGAATCTTCGTCGGTCTTCCAGAAACTCTTTAAAGTTTCTCAAGGTCATGTGTTGGAAGCATAAGTGGTAGGGTCGTACAAAAACTAGTGGGCCCAAAAAGATTGATTGTGAAATGTAAGCTGTGTCAAGAGGCTCCATTTCAAAATTTCAAAAATGGGCAGACTTTGAGGACAATAAGTTGATTGAGGCCAAAATTCGTGGTGGATTGATATTTCCAAGTGAGTCTGTGGTGAACATTATTTGTACTCAAACTGAGAGTATGTTCAGGCACAGTTTAAACAAAATTAACTGCCTACTGCCAAACGAATTTACCAACGATTCTGTGCTCTAAGTTATGGGCGATTTATTTCAACCACCATGTTCCTTTTTTCCAACGTTGAATGACCATCTATTTGACAACTCAGCGGAAAAGCCCAGTCATGTCTTCATTCTATTAAAAAAAATTGTGTGTCAATACATTAAGTTGAGAATGTATTCAGCAACGAAACTTGCTTCCGAAGCTGCTGTTGCGGAAATGATTCGGAGCCATTTAAGTCGACAAATTATTTGGAAACGGCAGTAGGTAGGAATTTGTTAATTTTCTGTTCGTCTGTTGGTCCGTCCGTACCTCCGTCTCGTCTGCATATATTGCCATTTAAATATCCTTACCTTTTGTGAGGTTCATGTGAATTTTATTTGTCCAAAATTTACTTTTGTCCGCTTTAACAACTACATAAATGTGTCTCTGTAACTATTTTTTTTTGTATGCAGCTATATGTATTGTCTCATATATTTTCTGGTTAAATTTTCTAAAGGAATCTGACGGTGAAGGATTGGAAACCTTCGAAATAGTTATTTTCGGTTGCCATATAAATAGCTATAATTCTAGCCATGTCAAGTGGAAAATTAATAGCTGATTATTCAAATTGTCAGTGTTTTATTTTCAATACCTACATGGATTTTATTCAATTAAAATAATATAAAATAATTAACTTACAACAGATACTTTGATGTTAGTGACAATTTATAGTACCTACTACCAAATTTTTACTCTTCAGCATTTTGCTGTTAAATCAAAATCACATTTTGATTTCATACTTTGCATTTAATTTTAATCCATAAAACCATATTTCTGATGTATCTTTTTGGTATTACTAACTTTTTTGAATTGTTTGGTTTTATTGAATAATAAATTAACATAACATTGGGATAATGTCTTTCCACACTTTTTTGCTTTTAATTGCAATTCGAAAACTTTTTCTTTGTCGCGAAAATTACCCGAATAGGTACCTACCTAACAAAAAACGAAACGAATGAACAGTTAAAACACGTACCTGAATGCATTTCGGACTGTTTACAGTCCATCATCAGCATCACGACGCGACGGTCCAAATGGTGTTTTTTTGTTGGGTAATAATTGCAGTCAGATGAGAGAAAAGAGGCTCGATTTTTTAGGTATATTAAATATGTTAATATTTGTATACTGTTTACATAATATTGGAAATGTTTGTTTTTTTAGTGTTGCTTTATGTACTTTAATTATTTAAAATGGGCTTTATGGCAATGTTTTGCAAAACCTAACACCTTTGTATATATCAAACAATATTTTTATTTTCTGTATTTTATGTACAAATTTAAAGTGTGATATTTTATATATTGTAAATTGATCTCTAATTTTTTTAAATATTAATTTTTTTGGTGTGTGATTATTGTAACATAGTTTTTGAATACACGTTTTTGTTTTTGTTTGTGATTTTACTTTATTGTAAACGTATGTTGAATTTTCACTTCAATATTATATTTAAAAATTATAACATGAATATAAAGAAAGCAGGTCCTTTTCAAAAACATTAAATCAAAATTGAGAATAGACTGAATTTGTAGTGTCAATGTGCTTCAGAAATTTTAACTATTTCGGCTTGAATGTTTGTAATTATTTGTGTTTGGTTGACTGATTCTAGTTGCCCGTCAAGTCTGTAAATTGAAAATTTTTACAACATATTAAAGATCTATAAGAAATTTTTTGTACTACATATTCTATATACTACTAAAATAAATCAGCCAAGCAGAAGTGTTAGCACTGTTTAATTTGACTCGTTGAATTATTATGTTTTGATTCATATGAAAAATTTTAAATACCAAAATAAAAAAACGTTTAAGCAATGCAATTTTGAATTTTTTTTATTTTGAAAGTTTAATTTTTTTAATTTTTGATTGCATTTAAATACTTGTAAGTATTTTCAATTAAATTACTCTCTCATACTCAGATTGCCTGATAAGCAGGGATATGATTATAACTTTGCCCTTTTTTGTGTGTTATCGGATGAAAGTATCGACTTCATACAAATACGTTTTACAACCTCCTGAATAGTACTTCTCTTCACTTTACTTCAATTCAATTAAAGTAGTTCTACTTCTTTTTTTCAAAAAAGTTTATGTAAATCCACCATTACCAAATCATTGAAATCTACATCACTTCAAAAATCTCTGCTTCAACTTACTTTAATTTTACGAAAAAAAAGTCAAATCTACTTCTTTTTCTCTATTTCAGTCAACTATGTAGCCCCAGAATTTCAATTAAAAAAATTACACAATACAAATACAAAATTGAACAATTTCACAAAAAATGAAATTTTACCACACTCTTGTGTACACGAATCTAATGAAAAGTTTGCTTGTGTGTGTGAATATCGGGTGAGTTTCCCCTTTTTAGGATATATACATATTCTAGTTTCACTCTTTTCGATGATCTTTGGTCTGTTCTGTTTGTTTCTTGCACTGTTATTTCTTTTCGCGAAACAGTTTGTTATTGTTTTTGTTAATTTTAATTTGAATTTGTTTAATTTAAATGAAAAGATATTTTCAAGTACCTAATCCAAAAAAAAGGAAGAAAATTTTGTAGAGATGATTGAAAAAAAATTTGCCTTAAGGCTCTCCAAAACCAACGCAAAACATTCGCCGAGGACGCAAAATCATTCACAATAATACAAAATATGAGAGATACACAATGCTAAACAACAACAAAAAACTATCGTCGCGAATGATTCGCAATGATTTCACCTCGGTTTGGGAGAGCCTTTATGATTAGGAGTTAACGTAACTTTTTCTTATAACACAAACTACCTTCAAATTCAAAACATGCTAAAGTCGTTATGACTGATAAGTCAACAGAGATTGAAATAATCAACGGATAGGTACGTCCATGTAGGTAAATATGAAGTCTGTAAGGATTCAGTTTTTTTATAGTTTTTTGTTTAACTTAATTAATAGTATAGAATTTTTTGTAGTACCTCGTGGCATATTGGTTAGCGCGTGTGACTGTCATGCCGAAGGTGTGGGTTCGATTCCCCGCCGTGCCGTGCCACCTAAAAACAAATGTTTTATTTATTAGATGTGTTGTCTCCATGTTGTGTGGTTATAAATGAAAATAAAAATGTATTTAAAAAATATATAATTTATGTATTTAATTTATTAAGCTTTAATTGTATCACAACATTGAAATTATATTAAATATTTAGCGACGCGTTTCGGATTTACAATCCATCTTCGGGCTTATTAAATGAAACTATGTTGCTATTGTGCCAATTTGGTTGTCAAATATTAAATTTGTTATTGTAGTAATGGAATGTATATGTCTCTTTTTTTATCTTCTGTTTCTATTGAGGTGGTGATGGTGAATCGCTGTATCGTATAGTGTGTTTTGTTTTATAGTTAATTTGTCGTTTAGTAGTTTGTCCTTGTCGATCTTACTAGCTTTATAAATCTCAAATTCTTCGAGAGCATCCAGTTTTGTCCCTTTTTTGCAAATGTGTATAGGTTTTAAATTTGTTTCAAAGTTGTGGTTTTTGTCCATAAGGTGTAGTCTAAAGGTTAATTTTGTGTTATGTTTTGGTTTGTGTTCTAGAAATCTTTCGTAAAAAGTTCTACCTGTCTGTCCTATATAAAAGCTGTCGCAGTCATCACAATTGATCTTGTAGACACCAGAGTTAGATTTTAAATCACTTTTTGGCTTATCATTTTAATATATTTTGTATGTTGTTATTGGTTTTAAATGAAATATTTATGTTGAGTTTATTAAATTCATATTTAAGTATTTGTGGAAGGATGTTAGTGTATTCTGTAGATATGTATTTTTTGTTTGGCAAGTCATCTTTGATTATGTTTGTGTCTCTTAATTTCTTTTTCCTATTGTAGATAAGTTTATCAATTGTTTCTGTTTTGTATCCATTTGCTAAGGCTATGTGTTTTAGTGCCCTTTCACACGAGGAAACTGAGTCGCCAGCAACTTTTAGTTCCTTGGTGAGAAGGGCAGGAGGAAAGAGGGGCGAACAGAATCTTCCCGGTCGAGGATTTGAGGAGATTTTTTGACATTTCCTTTCACATCTAGGTTTAGGTGTGTTCAACCAATAGACTTTCAAAGGAAATTTCAAAAATTGCCTGGAGATTTGTTTCCTTGTGTGAAAGGTACAAGAGATTTTTAAGGAGATTAAAATAAAACGTCAAAAAAATCTCCAGCAACTTGTTTCTTCGTGTGAAAGGGGACTTATTGTGTTTACTTCATCATCATAATCATCTTTGCTCATTGGGGCATTAAGAAGTCTATTTATAAATGCATTATATGCTGACATTTTATGTGCATATGGGTGGTGGGAGTCTTTGTTTATAGTTATATCTGTTGTAGTTGGTTTCCTGAAGATTTTGTATTTAAGTTTATTGTTGTTTTTGCTAATATTCAAGTCTAAAAAGTTTATTGAGTTGTTATTTTCGATTTCCGCTGTGAATTGAATATATTTATTAATGTTGTTGATGTAGTTTTTTAGTAAGTTGATTTCTCTGTGTGTCCCGTCGAAGATAACAAAAGTGTCGTCTACGTATCTTGAATAAAATAAGATTTTATGATGTAGTGTGTTGAGTGGAGATAATATGTAGTTGTTTTCATAGAAATTTAGATATATATCTCCCATTAAGCCGCTCAAAGGGGATCCCATAGCGAGTCCTTCTTCTTGTACGTAGTAATTGTTGTTTAAAGTGAAGTAATTTTGTTTGAGTGTTATTTGTAATAATGATATGATTTCTTCTATTTGTTGTTGGCTGATTTTAGCGGTGTTGATAAGGTTTTCTTTTAATATTTGTACGGTTTCGTCTATTGGTATGTTTGTATACATGTTAGTAACATCAAAAGATACCAATTTATATTGTGTTGATATGTTTATGTTGTTACTAACATGTATACAAACATACCATACTTACTAAAAAACTACATCAACAACATTAATAAAACTATTCAATTCACAGCGGAAATCGAAAATAACAACTCAATAAACTTTTTAGACTTGAATATTAGCAGATGGATTGTAAATCCGAAACGCGTCGCTAAATTTTATTTAATATAGTTTCAATGTTGTGATACAATTAAAGCTTAATAAATTAAATATTTTTTTAATACATTTTTATTTTATTTTCATTTAAATGTTTTATCCAAGGTACTGCCTACTGCCTCTTGCGAGGAACTGACAAATCCTCCAAGACTATACTTGTCATGAATAAGTGCTTCTCATCTAGCCATTCGGATTCAGCACAAAACGGTATCTAGGTCCACGCACATAGGAATGGTTGTGAGTTGTAAGTCACTAGGCCCTGGTTCTCCACGAGCTTTTGCGCAACCCAATTTATTTTTTAATAGTACAGATTAATATAAAAAAATTTATTTTTAAAAATACTTCGATTTTTCTCAATCTACTTCCTTTTTTTCTTCAAATCTACTTCGACTTTGTTTCTGGATTCCAGAAATGTGTATACATTTTATTTTGCCTTTTTTTACCGTCAATAAGTTTTTTTGCCTCTTGCTTTTTTTTAATTTTTTTTTTCAAGTTCATTGTTTTTAAAAATATTAACACGTAATTTAAAGTACTTGGCTACTTAGGTCCTTTTTTTATTAACTTACGTAATGTTACTATTTGCCACAAATTTGTGTCCGATTGGAAGGACTCTATTTCTGGGATTGGAATGGCACGGCATTTTTCATGACATCCAGTTTTTTTCCATTAACTTCTTACCAACAAAAATTTTGGAGTTTTATTTGAGCCCACTCTCAATATAAAGAAAATTTCAGCTTCAAAGGATGTAAGGAAAATAAAAAATTGAAAGCATGAAAAATGCCAGCCTATTTCTTCAATCTCTGAAATAGAGCCGACCCTTCTAATTATTTATTACCAAATTTGGGGGTTTTATTTAGATAACCACTTTCCCTTCCCTATTTGGAAAGAAGTAGGTAATTGTAAGGGAGATCTATTTCTGAGATTGAAGAAATGGGCCGGCAATTTTCATGCCATCGAGTTTTTTTTTACTTTACTTAAGTCGTAGAAAGCTGAAATTTTATTTCTCTATAGAGAAGGGTGACTCTTTTTCTGAGATTGAAATAATAGGTGGGCATTTTGCACGCCTTAGATTTCTTATTTTCCTTATCATGAGGAGGCTGAAATTTATTTTCTATTGTGGCTCAAATAAAAGCCAATATATTTTTTTTGGAGGAATTAATTTTTCAGGCCATCCAGTTTTTTATTTTCGAAGGAAAACAAGAGCTTGGAGGCTTGAAAACTGCCGGCCTATTTCTTCAATCTTAGTAATGGAGTCCCGCTTCCAGTAATTTCTTACCAAAACAAAATTGAGGGCATGAAAAAGGCCCGCCTAGTTCTTCAATCTCAGAAAAAGAGTCCCCCATCTGATTATCAAAGGGCACGGTAGTGCCCAGCCAAGTTCGTGGCACTACACCCTTTTTACAGGAACAAACTCAGGCGATTTTCAACCCCCCTCTAACTTCAGTACCAATAAAGTCAGAAACTTCCAATTCGGAGTATTTGCTGAACTGATCAAACACAGGTGGCTCACCAAATTTCAACTCTTTAGCATTAGTAGTTCCCAAGATATTGGACTTCAAAAATCGCAAAAACCGTAACTGACTGACTCACTGACTCACTGACAGATCATCAAAATTATGGAGCACTTCCCGACATCGTAGAAACTTGAAATTTCGCATAACGGTAGGCCTTGTGGTACATACAAAGGAAAAAATCGAAAATCTGCAATTTTCTATTCAGGGGGCGTGGCATCCACCCACTTTCTTAAATATTCTATAAATTATATAGAGCCTTTCCGATTGTTGTAGAACAATGAAAATTGGTAAGTCGGTAGGGTTTGAGGTATTTAGAAAGAAAAAAATTGAAAAATTGGAATTTTCCATACAGGGGGCGTGGCATCCACCCACATTCTTAAAAATTCTTATAAATTATATGGAGCACTTCCGATTGTTGTAGAACAATGAAAATTGGTAGGTCGGTAGGGCTTAAGGTATTTAGAAAGAAAAAAATTGAAAAATTGGAATTTTGCATTCAGGGGGCGTGGTATCCACCCACATTCTTTAAAATTCTTATAAATTATATGGAGCTCTTCCGATTGTTGTAGAAAGATGAAAATTGGTAGGTCAGTAGGCCTTGCAGTACTTAGAAGAAAAAAATCGAAAAATTGGAAGTTTCAGTTCAGGGGGCATGGCATCCACCCATATTCTCAAATATTCTTATAAATTATATGAAGCACTTCCGATTGTTGTAGAACGATGAAAATTGGTAGGTCGGTAGGGCTTAAAGTCCTTAGAAAGAAAAAATTGAAAAATTGGAATTTTGCATTCAGGGGGCGTGGCATCCACCCATATTCTTTAAAATTCTTATAAATTATATGGAGCACTTCCAATTGTTGCAGAACGATGAAAATCGGTAGGTCGGTAGGACTTGAGTACTTAGAAAAGAAAAAAAATCGAAAATTTGAAATTGTCCATTCAGGGGGTGGTACCATCCACCCATTTCATCAGAATTGCTATTATTTGTATGGAGCAATTTCGGTTGTCGTAGAATTATGAAACTTTGTAGAGCGGTAGGGCTTTACTTTCACCTGGCAAAATAAATCTTTGCAAAAAGGAGTGAAATCACAACAAAAACATAAATGTTAAAAAGGAGCCAAGTTCTTATGTGTACAGGAAACCTGTGCGTAAAAAGTCTGCCAAAAAAAGTAATGAGATCTAAAATATATGCCAAGTTTTAAGTTCATGAAGTTTAATATCAAATATCTTAAGAAGAGTAATATCGAAACAATTCCAAATCATGACAGAAATTTGGTAATTAATGATTACTGATTAAAATTTGGTGGATTTACTTGGCAAGTTTTCTCTTAAATACTTACTTAATCACACATTTAAAATGTATGAAAACTTGACCAGTGAACCCACCAAATATTAATCAGTAATCATTAATTACCAAATTTCTGTCATGATTTGGAATTGTTTCGATATTACTCTTCTTAAGATATTTGATATTAAACTTCATGAACTTAAAACTTGGCATATATTTTAGATCTCATTACTTTTTTTGGCAGACTTTTTACGCACAGGTTTCCTGTACACATAAGAACCTGGCTCCTTTTTAACATTTATGTTTTTGTTGTGATTTTACCAACAAAATTTGTGAATTTTATTTGAGCCCGCTCCCAACAGCAACCAAATCTTAGCTTACTGGGACTAAAGGAAAATAAATTGAAGGCATGAAAAAGGCCCGCCTATTTTTCAAGCTCTGAATTAGACTCCCTTATTCCAATTATTTTTTACCAAACAAATTTGGGGTAGTTATTTGAGCCTGCTCTCTACAGAAACCAAATTTCAGCTTCCTCCGACTTAGGAAAATAAAAAACAGCATAGCATGAAAAATGCCAGGCCATTTCTTTACTTCCAAAAGAAGAGTCCCCCTCCCAATACTTACTTACTTACTTAAGGTGGCGCTACAGTCCGGGGTGGAACAGGGCTTCAACCAACAAGCTTCTTCCAGCTGGATCGGTTTCTAGCTAGCTGTCTCCAGTTTCGCATACCAAGTTGGTTGAGTACCTCTTCCACTTGCGTGCGCCACCTTTGACGCTGTCCACTTCTATTGCGTTGTGACACGGGGTTGGATTCAAAGACTTTCCGGGCCGGAGCATTGGTGTCCATTCGCTCTCGGTGACCCAGTCTCTCAGTTGTTGGTTTTTCACTTTTGTGGCTAGGTCGGTGTCGCTGTACAGCCCATACAGTTCGTCATTGTATCTTCTCCTCCATTCCCCATCTATGCGGACGGAACCAAAAATCACCCGGAGAATTTTCCTCTCAAAACAGCCTAACGCGTTCTCATCCACCGTTAGCAGTAGTGATGTGCTAAAGAGCTATTTTAAATGAGCAGCGATCGCAGAGAGCAGTATACAAAATGAGCAGCTATAAATAGCAGCTATTTAATCGCTCTCTAGAAAGCAGTAAACGTCAAAGAATACAGATAGGTTTAAATTGTTTCTATCTGAATTAAATTAATAAAAAACAAGCATTCAACAGAAACATTTATGTAGTAGGGGGAGAAAAGGGATTAAATAATAACTCATTAGTTTTTAAGTTAAATGTTAGTTTTAATTCAATAAAATTAAAGAGTTCAATAATATGAGTTTAGTTTTAATTCAAATGATTTAAAATTAATGAAAAAATATAGTAAACTTTTGAGAACTTAAGCTTGACTTTTACTTGGCTTTGACTTTTCTTTTCTTGACTTGACTTTACTTTACTTTACCGAATGACTTTTAATAACTTAAGGATGCATTTAAATACCGCTTAGGTTTTTACATAAGGTTTTTAATATCAAGGGAAATGAAATGACATGAATTTGAAAAAGCGTAAATGCTTTAATATTTGGTTAAAATTTAGGATGATAAACGATATACGATGTAAAATGTAGTCATCCTACATTATTTATTTTATAAGTCTAATCCATTATTTGTGCTGTGCATTCTTTTCATTGAATTAGATTGAAGATTATTATTAAATCTATATTCTATAAAGCTGGTGAATAAGTGCAAAGGGAACAATTACCATGTCAAACATTAAAAACAAAATTCGTTAGTAAAACTTAAGCTAGTAGATAACAAAGAAGCATATTATTAAAATAATATAAAAATAAGTTTTTAGAAAAGTAAACACAAGGTTAGGTTAGGTTGAAGTGGCTGTCAGTCTTGAAGACTGACACACTTAGGCCATGAGTTGGTCCATTGTGACACCACATGAATCTAGGAAACCCTTTTCCTCACTCGGTGAACTAATTGGAGCTTCTTATGAAGCGTAAAAGACTGCCTATGTCTAAGTCTGATAGATCACTAGGATCATTGAAGTAAAAACACCAAGGTGATGTCTTTTTCTATGAGATAGAGCAGAGCACGTGCATAGGAGGTGAGGGATTGATTCTATCTCTTCCTCATCCCAAACAGCTTCAGCAAAAACCATTAGAGAACACGCCAAGATGCGTTGCGTGCTTTCCTATAAGACAGTGTCCGGTTATAACACCAAAAATAGAGCTAATGTGCAATCTTCTTAGAGATATCAAACACTTAGATCGCTTTAAGTCCATTACTGGCCAGATTTGTTTTGTTGCCAAACAAGTGGTGATATCGTTCCACCTAAGGTTTGTTCTTTCTAATGCATTTTGCCTCAGCAAAAGTTTACAAGTAGCGATGGGTATACCTATATCTGCCTTGGTAGGTAGAAGAGGTAGAGTTGTTCCACTTTTAGCTTGTTCATCAGCCTTACAAATACCTGGGATGTCCCTATGCCCCGGCACCCAACACATGTGAATGTTAAACTGCTGCGCCATCTCCAGCAGAGATGAACGGCAACTAAGGGCTGTTATAGAGTAAGTCGAGACCGATTCCAGGGATTTTATAGCAGCTTGACTATCCGAGAAGATGCGGATATCTGCAGTTGATATCACGTTTTCTTTCGGCCAAGATAAGGCTTCTTTAATCGCCATAAGGGGCGTCAGATTTAGCAGAACGTCTAGAGCGTCTGAGGGTGTCGTACGAAGCGCACCACTTATACATAAGCAAGCCGAGCGTTGTATTTTGCTAAGGTTGTCGCAGTTTACCGCTTAATCTAGAGCAGTCCACCATACTGCAACACCATAAGTTAGAATCGGTCTAATCACCGAAGTGATAGTATAGCCAATGAGTAAAGTAATACGAGGTTGAAGGCCCCATTTATTCCCAACAGCTTTTTTGCATGAAAAGAGTGCCACTGTGGCCTTTTTAACTCTTTCTTGTATATTAGGTCTCCAACTTAATTTTTTATCTAAAATAATGCTATGTTTCCACCAAAGGTTTATCTCAGATTAGATTTAATAAATCTTTTTGGTGTTTCCACCGCACAAAAAAATTTAAAAAAGATTAAATTTGACAGCACCTTCTTAAATGCAAATGGCGTTCCAATTTTTCTTATGAAGTCCGAATGAGACAGAATGTTTGATTCTTGTGAAACAATGAAGAACTGAATGCGAGTCTCGAATGAATCGTTTAGCACCATGTAAAAATAGGTTAGTTCGATTTGTAAAACTATTTGTCCTAGGAAGATTTAACAAGATTAATTTCTAATCTTCAAGATTTACGAAATAAATTTGTATGGTAAATCTACGAGATTTAAGGTTAATCTCATTAAATCTCAGATTAGCGCTAGGTGGAAATGTAGCATAAGACCCAAATATTTGGCTTCATCAGTAAAAGTTAATGGAATACCTTTTATAGAAGGAGGATCTACCTGAGGGATTTTTTATTTCCTGGAGAATAGAACAAGTTCTGTTTTATGAGGGTTGACACCGAGACCACACCGTTCCGCCCAATTGGTTAGCCTATTCAAAGCGTTTTGTAAGAGTTCTTTTAAGGTATAAGGATGCTTTCCTGATACGGCAATTGCAACATCGTCCGCATAGGCAATCACTCTGTAGCCCTCCGCTTCCAGGCATATTAGCAGCTCATTTACCACCAAGCTCAAGAGAAGAGGAGATAGGACCCCCCTTTGTGGCTTACCTCTACTGACAGACCTTCTAGCAGAAAAGCAGTCCAGTTTTGTGTTGATGACCCTGGTATTATGCCGTCTGGTCCTGCAGATTTGTAAGGCTGGAAGCTGTTGAGTGCCCAAAGCAGCTTGTCCCTGGTAATCAGACCTTGTGGATAGCTTGACTGCATATCAGACCTAAAATGGTCGAAGCTATTAATATTTTGTGAGCTACCAGGAAAATGAGTATCTAATAGCAGGTTAAGCGATTCCTCGCAGGAGTTGGTCCACCAGCCATCAGCATTTTTTAAGCAGCTTGGCATTACTGGATTTGTAGAGAGAATTTTCCTTAGCCTAGATCCCTGAAGTTTCCTTTATTTTTCCACAGAAAATTCTCCAGGAGGATCTCTTTGACTTTCTCAACGCTTTCTTATATAATTTGAGGGTTACCTTATAGGATTCCCAATCTGACACTTTACGAGTACTTTTAGCTCGATTGAAGCTCTTGCGACAATCCTTCCTGAGCGGTTCAAGCCCTGAATCCCACCAATGTGGTTTATTTTCCCCCTTACCTGAGTAAGTGGACAGGAAGTAGCCATAGATTTGTTAAGGGCTAATGTGAGATCATTGACCTTGCAGTCAAGCTCCTTAGTATTAGAAGGAGGATTTAAAAGTTCAGGTTTTAATAGCCTTTGAAATGTAATCCTATATTTAAGCCAGTCGGTTTTTCAAGGGTTTCGAAATAGTACGCGGCAAGGAGGTTCATCAATAAGACTAAATTGAATGTATCTGTGATCAGAGAACGAGTATTCATCCGAAACTTTCCAATTCGAGATCTTATGATGAATAGTATCTCAGACAAGAGTAATATCTAATACTTCTTGTCGGTTTTTAGTGATGAAGGTAGGTTCATTGCATACATTACTTACTATAAAGTTAGTACTTAAAATAAAATCAAAAAGAGACTCACCTCTGTCATTGATATCGGTACTACCCCATACTGTATGATGGGAGTTCACATCGCTCCCAATGATGAGGCATATCTTCTGCTGTTCTGCATCCGCGATTAGTCTCTTCAGAGTGTTTCACCGGGGAGAGGGCCGAGGTGGTCATGGCCCAGATATGCCGGCACTAGCCAGTACGTCCCATTGGCCGTTTCCAGCCTAGCGGCGGTGATATCTCTATCGCTGAAATCAGAGAATAAATATACATTAGTGCTTCGCTTAACTACTATGCAAGATCTGGGGTCACCTTTATCGGACGCATACAGTACGTAGTATCCAGGAGTCCTGAGTTCCCTAACTATGGATTTAACAATCCACGGTTCCTGGATCAGGACAATATCTTCACCATTCCTGGATAAACGGAGAAGAAGGGAGGCCGAAGCTTTAATGGAGTGTTGGAGGTTAATCTGGATTAACTGCAGCATTATGGCTACAATCAGGCTGATCAGCCTCCACCACAGTGTCATTGAGTTCCTCCAGTCCGAAGATGAACCCAAAAGGTCATCCTCACACAAGGGAACGAGGTTAGGGAAGTCTTCAGTCTCCATATCGGTCAGACTTTCGGCGTGTGTAGAGTACTGAACCGTGATCGTGGTAAACACACTTGAACTCATCAGTGACATAGTGAGGGCCTTGTCATACGCAATTTGTATCTATTAAGTTCAGTTCAACTTACATGAATTTTTCAACGAAAATCCACTGTAATCCAACAAGATTAGAATTCCTAATCATTAAGCTGGAAGTTTTTTATATAAAAAACTATGCCTGGTCCCGAGCAAAAAAAAACTTCCAGCTTAATGATTAGGAATTCTAATCTTGTTGGATATAGTTTACAGTGGATTTTGGTTGAAAAATTCATGTAAGTTGAACTGAACTTAATTCAAATTGCGTATGACAAAGCCACAAAGCCCTCACTGATGAGTTCAAGTGAGTAAGCCGAACGAAACGCCAATTGGTAGGACTAAAGGCCATAAAAAGCAATTTTGAATCAATAATTCAACAAGTCCAATCCTTAATGCTAAGTCTTCTACTTGGCTGATTATGATTTGTTTCAGTTGTATATATAATTTGTATTATAAAACCTTCTTATATAGAAACTATGCCTGGCCCCGGGCAAACAAACAGAGGTTAGTGGTTAAAGGGAGAGTCAAAATTCAAAAATTGCTAAAATAAGCATCACCTTTAACTATTAATAGTAAAATGGAATGGGTAAAAGTTAAAAAAAAAACAATGGACAAAGAATAAAAATGTCTTCTTATGAATTTTGGTTCAATCAAAAGGATTTTATTCACTTTAGTTAGTGATAAATTAACGCGGCGGCGTTCCGTTATAATCACTCCTGTTTTTGAAAAAAGTCGTTCACATGGAACGCTTGTGGCAACCATACAACATCTGATTTGGACGAGTTGACTCAAATTTGGATAAACGTGTTTGTTTTTTTCCACCATATTAGGGAGTCTTCACTCCTACTTGCAATTGGTTCACTGAGATACCGTTGAATTTCTACCATCGCCGATGTCGAAGAATTTGTAACAGGCTGCATAGTACTCACACGATTATCAAATTCAGCCCAATATGAGAATTCTTCTGTCACTAGGTCTTAATGGTCTTGTGGACCTTTGTTTGGTATGCTGGATTGCATGTTAGCAGTTACCCAGCTGGTTATATCTTTTTGAACTGCACTGAGGGCCGTTTTATTTGAAAACCCATGGTTCTTAAACCGGGGATCTAAACATGAATTAGAAGCTATTGTACGACTTTGTTCTACGTTTGCAAACCTGGTTTTCAAATTATCCAATAATTTGTCGGCCATTTTTTACATTTTGAGCCTTTCCTTCGTTAATAGTTTTTTGTGTCAAATTAAAAAGACCCAAGGAAACCGGTATTATCTTTTTAGCAGAAAAGTAGTTTTCACAACACATTTCCCTGGTCGCCTTTTCCAGAGGTCGAAGCAAATTGCAAATTTCTTCGGCTGCGCACCACTCCTGCTCTATCCACATGGAAACTTGAGGAGCATTAAGATTGGCAAAAGTTATTCTCAACGCTTCTTTTAGTGCCACAAAACGCTCTACCATATAAAATGTGGAATTCCAACGAGTCTTTACGTTATTAATAATTGACAGTTGTTGTTGTTTGCCTAGCATGACTTGACTGTGCAGAAGTCTTTCGTTGGCTTGAGGACTTCTTTTTATGTGATTAACTATTTTTTTTATTTTTTTTTTCAACTTATTTCATTGACATTGATCTCGTCTGAAAAGTCATTTAAATCATTGTCAGAGCCTAAGTCGTTATAAAGATGACTTTGAGATTCTTCGTCAATAATGCTTGGATTCAAACAGCTTTGGACGCATAAATTCAACGTATGTATGTGCAAAGCAGCCTTATTGTCTTTTTTTAAATCCGTTTTTACAGCTTTGGACATGTTGCTGGCGTCATCTGTTACTGTTACTACTATCAACACTTTATCAAAGATTTTCCAGCCAACTAACACTTTTCTTAGAGCGTAGTTTACTGCGGATGTACTGTGAACCGATTACTTTAAAACGAAGTGCTGTATTATGAAAATTTTCATCTATCAAGTGAGCAGTAACTCCCAGATAACTTTGATTTTTTACTGAAGTCCAGTGGTCTGTCTAAGGTTCCCAACTTTCATTGAAGCCGAAGGAGGACACTTTTTTTTAAGAAAAAAACAAAAAGAAGTACTTGCATAATAATTATAACAGTTCAGTAAAGCATACAAAAATAAATAATAAATAAAAAACATGGCATTTCCTATTCCTATAATTAATAAAAATTTTGTTCTAGGAAATATAAACACGATTTCTCACTTTTACTGCCAAGAACTGAAACAAAATTTTTTTCGATTTACTTGTTGAATTGACTTTGACACTCCCGCTCTATCATAATAACGTAGTTAAACTACTGAGTGCTGTGAAATATAAACTGCCCAAACATCACCATGCTTGAGAAAAATTTTGGCAACGTTAGTTGTATGTCTTGTATAAGAAACACGCAGTTTTTTTTTGGAAAATTATGGTTTTTTCCACTTGTTAATTACGCTGGGCATTAACACGTACTGGATACATGCATTGATATTTTAGGGGTGTATTTTAAAAACTCTGCTTTTCCACTTTTGGGAACTAAAAAACGAAGAAATAGTTAAAAGCTGCTTAATTGATATCAGCAATTAGTTTGTTAAAATATAAGTTTGCAGCGACCTTTATCCAGGTTTGTTTTAAAAATTACGATTGAAATACTTGACTTTTGATTCAACCTCTAAATTGAACAGTATAAGAAGTTTTGAATTAAACACCAAGTGGAATACTCTATTTTTGAAAAAATATACACAAATTTTCAGGTACTCAAAAGTAGGAAGTAATTATTAGTTTGTATAAATTTTAGGTAAGAACGTAGATAATGTGCTATCTAAACAACACTTTTTCATATTTAACTCATTTTTGAAAAAAAAAAAATGGAATAGAAGAGTTTTGAAACTGTACCCCTCATTTATTGTAAATTATGAGAAATTTTAATCTTGTTTTCCGTTTAAACTAAAACGTTGGAAATCAATAACTTCAGAAATGAGTGCGTTCAGTAATTTCATTGAAAGTTTATGCGTACAGCTATGAATTATGAATGTTCAATACTTTTTAAAAGGAGGACATTTGCTAGTGAAGGAAGGACGGGAGGACAAATTATCAAAAAGGAGGACTGTGCTCCCAAAAGGAGGACGGTTGGGAACCCTAGGTCTGTCGTTATGCACATACTTTTAGCCGAGCTTAGTTTTTGCATGATTTCTTCTCGACACCCATCGTACATGCTATCTAACAGTGAATTTGACACATATTTTCGATCAGGTAGTTGATAATTCGGGGCACAAGTCTTGACAAAATGTTTAAACCCATTGTCTTTGACTACAGAAAAGGGCTGATAATCGTAGATAAAGAGTCCCATTAGTGCCTTATCATATTTTTCCTTCTGCGTCACTGTCATCTTTTTTGGAATGAAAGCCCGAATGCTTTGCTGCTTAGAAGTCTGAGCCTGAGGTGGAGTTTTGTTACCGGTGGTTAGGTTAGGTTAGGTTGTAAGGGGTGATAATGCGGCAAGCCGCACCATCTCACTCGGATCTCAGTGGATCCATTGTGCTCCCCAAGGTATAGGTGGTTAGTTAGGAGGGATAGCGAGGTTAAGGAGAAGTTTTAGGTTTGGGGGGCCTCCGTGAACCATACTGAGTTGTGAATGAATTTCAGGATATTCTTTAGTGGCAAGACAGAGATGTCGCCCAGTTCGTCGAAGAAGTATTCTCCAAGGGCTTCTTTTCTAGTTCTAGCTAGGCTAGGGCATTCGCAAAGGAAGTGGGGGGAGCCCTCCTCTGCCTCTTCATCATGACACCCTCTACATAGGTCCGATGAGCTGATGCCCATTCTGTTCATGTGGGTTCCCATTGAGTTGTGGCCCGTAAGGACGCCAACCATGAGAGATAATTGAGGCCTGCTTAGCTTAAGTAAGTAATCCGTTTTTTTCCTTGAAATATTTGGCCATAGGTTAGGTTAGGTTAGGTTAAGAGGGGCGTGCACAGCAGAGAGGCTGTTGCGTACACGGGGGCCTATTGGTCCATTGTGATCCCCTTAAAAAAGAAGGCAGAGATGCACCCAAACTAATGGTTCACATAGACTGGATCGTTTGCGAACCAGCATGTGCTTTCTATGAATTTTCTCATGTTTGCCATTGAGACCTGTGCCAGATCTTCCAGTTCTTCAAAAAACCTGTTTCCAAAATAACGGAGTCGATTTGTTTGGAGGTTTGGACAATCACAGAGCAGGTGTTTAATGGTTTCTATTTCCTCTACGTCTTGACAGCTCCTGCAGAAATCGGGTGCAAATACACCCAGTCTGATGGTCATTGTGCCAATGGCGCAATGGCCCGTTAGTACACCTATCAAGATTCTAATATTCTTTTTACTCAGTGATAAAATATACCGAGATTCCTTTTCATTAATTCTAGGCCATAGACTTCTAGAGATAACACAGTCGTTCCTAGTCCTCCAGGATTTATTGATTTGCTCTTTTGTTATTAGGTCTATTTTCGTTCTAATCACGCCGATCGGGATGTTAAGTCCCATATCTAAATGGCTACTACTGTTTCTATTTGATACTGACCCTTTCCTTGCCAGTTCATCTGCTATATCGTTCCCTTCTATATCGCTATGTCCAGGAACCCAGCAGAGTTTGACTCGGTTAGTGTCACAAATATCATTCAGTTTGCCTCGGCATTTTGCTACAGTTTTGGATCTTATAGTTGTAAGAGATTTAATATAATGAAATGTGCTACAATTATTATTAATGCTAACTTTATTAAAATAATCCTGACCACCCTATACTCTAAGCTTATGTACAATCTTACATATTTGTTATTTACTTTTATTGCTGTTCTATCGAACGACATAAAATACAGTTTGCTTATGTAATATAATATTTGACTCTCTTTATATAATAACTGTAAGCTAAGATCTGCTGTTTTGATAGAAGAAGCACTTTTAATAAAGATTTCGATTAGAACAGACGTGTTTTAAATTATTATGTTTTATGCAAATTCGCATGCTAATAGTAAAAAGTATATTATAATAATCAGAAGTGGGATTAGAGTACCTATAAAGTAATTTTGATTGCATGCTTTAAAATTAAATTTCGGTTTAGTTTTTACTTTGAAAACTTTGAAACAAACAATAATTTGTGTTATGATGGATGCAAATACTCGTGCTGCTAATTTTGTGCAAAGCGCGACTGTACCTAAATTGAAAGACAAACTGGCCGAAATGGGTCTGCCTACGGGTGGACTAAAAGCTACGTTGAAGATACGTCTGGAGGAAGGGATAGCTCTTCTCGATGATGGTCGATTGGAAGAGTTATTCTCCAATGATGATCTTGGTGACCAAGACGATGAGCAAAGTGATGCAGATTTGGAGCACGAGGAAAGCGTAGTTTCCCAGAGGCTAGAAAATTTGCGTGAAATGGTAAGAAAAAAAGAAGAGATTGTTTCACTGCAGAAAAGGTTAGCCGAGTTAAATAATCCAGTGAAAGAGATGCAATCGACACCTTCATATTCATTTCGTGATGTTGAAGATACAATGCCGACGTTTTCTGGAGATGATAACTATCGTGTTAAGAAGTGGATCTCTAGTTTTGAAGATGCGAAACTTTTATACAAATTCAGCGAGTCAGAAAGTTTTGTTTATGCCAAGAGATTGCTTCAGGGAACAGCAAAGTTGTTTTTAAGATCAACGTCATGTCGTTCTTGGGCTGAGCTAAAGACAGCTTTACTTGATGAGTTTCATGAGCACGCGTCAGCAACAGACGTTCACAATATGTTGCGAGGTCGTAGGAAGCGCAAGGATGAAACTTTCCAGCAGTACGTACTATCTATGCAGGAAATAGCATCCCTAGCTGACATTGAAGAGCAGGACGTTATAAGCTACATCATCAAGGGAATTCCTGACTCAATCTTTAACAAACAAATTTTGTTGACTGCAAATAATATCGCCGAATTGAAAGTCATATTGAGGAAATATGAGAAGATCAAATGTGAACTTCAACCATCTACGAGTACGTCAGTGTATCATCAGAAAATAACTCAACATACTAAAAGTTCGTCTACTACGAGTGCTAAGGTTGCCTCCAAGTGCTTTAATTGTAATGAAGCTGGGCACATATCAACCAATTGCACAAAACCCCGAAGAGAAAAAGGTTCCTGTTATCGTTGTGGGAAAAAAGGACACGTGGTTAAGGACTGTCCGCAATCATCGTCAGTTCTTGTGGTTCATAACAGTGAGCTACAAACACAAAAACAAATGTCTTCTTTCATGGACGATTTTAATGGTGTTTTCGAATACGGATTTCAAGATGATGACTCTGGACCAGTTCGTTTAACAATGCATATGATGACAATGATCGACACTGGAAGCCCAATCAGTTTTGTGCAGCAGCGCTATATTCCGCCCTTTTTGATCACATCTGTACCATCTCGAATGCATGATTATGTAGGTATTAATAATTCAAAAATAATTTTATTAGGTAATGTATTTTGTAATGTTAAAATTAAAAATAATAACGTTAATTTATGTTTATTTGTTGTGAAAAATGAAACGATGCATAATCCGATTGTGTTAGGGCGAGATTTTTTACAAAAAAATAATATCAAACTTGTTTTAGAAGATGAAAATATTAATTTTATTAGAAGCGATAATTTAAACGAATCTACTTGTGAAGGATTTATAAAAGAAATTTTAAGTATCGATACATCGCATGATTTTGAAGAACCGGTTTGCTTAAAAATTAACGAAAATCTTAACTACAGCGACAAAGAATTAGTTAGAAGTTTGTTTACGGGTAGTATTTCCACTCAAGATAAATTTACAGATGATTTTGAAATGAAAATAGTTTTGACGAATGAGAACAGTGTTTTTAATTGCGTGCCTCGCCGATTGCCTTACGCCCATAAGCTTGAACTTCAAAAAATTCTTGATGATTTAATAAAGAACAACATTATTCGCGAAAGCAATTCACCCTTTGCTTCACCAATTGTTTTAGCAAAGAAGAAGACAGGCGAATTGCGCCTTTGCATAGATTTCCGTCAGCTTAACAAGGTGACAGTGAAAGACAACTTTCCTATTCCTCTTATTGAAGATCTCTTGGATAGGTTACGAGGCAAGAAGTATTTTTCACTTTTAGACCTAAAAAGTGGATTTCACCACGTTAAGATGGCTGAAGAATCCGTTAAATTTACATCTTTTATAACACCTTTAGGTCAATTTGAATATTTGCGCATGCCTTTTGGCCTAAAAAATGCACCGAGCGTTTTTCAACGCTACGTTAATACGCTTTTTAAAGACCTCATAGGTGCAGGAAAATTGCTCGTTTACATAGATGATTTGCTTATTGCAACCGAATCGAAAGAAGAGCACTTTCAAATTTTAAAGGCAGTCATGGAAGTGGTAACAAAACATAATTTGCAGTTGCGTTACGATAAATGTCTTTTTATGTACGAAAAGATTACTTACTTAGGGTATGAAGTTTCCGCTAGTGGTGTAGGACCGAACGTTAATGGCTTGAAAGCCGTTGCTGAGTTTCCTATACCAGCAAACGTTAAAAATTTGCATTCCTTTTTGGGCTTAGCTTCTTACTTTAGGAAGTTCATAAAGGACTTCTCGACCATTGCGAAACCGCTATATGACCTCTTAAAAAAAGATGCAAAATTTACTTTTGGTGAAATTGAATTGGCAGTTTTTGAATCACTGAAGCAAAAATTATTGAACGCGCCACTGCTTAGTATTTACAACCCTAATGCTGAAACAGAATTGCACTGTGATGCAAGTAGTCTCGGATTCGGTGCGGTTTTGATGCAGCGCCAAGAAGATAAACATTTCCATCCAGTTTTCTTTTTTTCAAAACGCACCACTGCTCAAGAATCAAAGTTTCACTCTTATGAGCTAGAGACTCTGGCCATAATATCAGCTCTAAGAAGGTTTAGAATCTACCTCACTGGTATCCACTTTAAAATAATCACCGACTGTATGTCTCTTACACTTACTCTGAATAAAAAAGTATTAAATCCGCGCATATCACGATGGGCTCTAGAGCTCCAAGACTATGATTATGCCATTGAACATAGAGATGGTCAGAGAATGAGACATGTTGACGCTCTGAGTAGGTGCCATAATATTTTGATCGTTGAGTCAGATTCGTTTGAGCATGCACTTGCAGCATCACAACAAAAAGACCCTGTGATAAAAAACTTAGTCAAAATGTTGGAAGAGAGGGAAAGTTCTGCCTATTAATTAATTAACGGTTTGGTGTATCGTAAAATAGATAAAAAGGTTTATTTTTATGTTCCATCTCTGATGGAGAGAAGTGTTATACAAACACATCATGACGCATTGTGTCATGTGGGAGTTGATAAGTGTTACAATTTTTTGCGTAAAACATACTGGTTTCCTTGCATGAAAGCCAAAATAAAAAGTTATATCAACAATTGTTTAAAATGTGTACATTTCTCTCCACCGTATGGTAAGAAAGAGGCAATTTTGCATAGTATTCCGAAAGGTGACAAGCCCTTTGACACAATTCACGTTGACCACTATGGTCCGTTGCCATCCTCTGTGCGGAATTGTAAGAAACATATTTTCTTAGTTGTTGACGGATTTTCAAAATACACAATACGCTATTTGCAGTAAAGAGTACAAGCACCAGGGAAGTCATTCAGTGTTTGGAAACATATTTTTCAACATACAGTAGGCCAAACCGTTTAATTTCGGATAGAGGTAGTTGCTTTACATCCGAAGAATTTGCCTTATTTTGTGAAAAATATTGTGTCCAACATATAAAGGTCGCCACCAGTTCACCCCAGTCTAACGGGCAGGTGGAGCGCGTTAACCGATGTCTTACTCCAATGTTAGCTAAGGAGAGCGAGCTTGAACCTGGTGACTGGGCAAAACATTTAGTTAAGGTAGAATTTGCCATGAACAACACCATCAATAAGAGTACAGGTCTTAGCCCTAGTCTTTTGCTCTTTGGTGTTGAGCAAAAGGGAATTGTTTGCGATAAAATCAGAGAGTACTTAGATCAAAACGTTATATCTGAAGAGCCGCGAAATTTAGAATCGTTTAGGCAACAAGCAAGTAAAAAAACTGTTCAAGCTCAAGAATCAAATAAAATTTATTATGATAAACATCATAAGAAACCTCACGAGTATAATGTTGGTGATTTTGCTATGGTGAAAAATGTCGTAACTACCCCGGGTGTAAATAAGAAACTTCTAGCTAAATTCAAAGGTCCTTTTGAAGTTGTTAAAAAGTTACCAAATGATCGGTACCTAATAAGGGACCTAGAAAACCTCCAAATTTCACGCACTCCTTATGAAGGAGTGGCATGTCCCGAAAATATGAAACCATATGTTTTAACTTAAACGATAACTTCAAACTACATATTCTCATGTATCTATACTTGATTTCATTTTTAATTCCTATCGTATTATATCATGTTTTACTATAACTATGTAATTTTATACTATTTATTATCATAAATATGTTGACTAAAATGTTCGATAACGAAAATTAAAAAATTCAATTTCCAATCATGTATCAATATAACTCAAAAAAAATGTATTTTGCTTGCATTAGTTAATCGAGGGCGATTTGTATTCAGGATGGTCGAGCTGTAAGAGATTTAATATAATGAAATGTGCTACAATTATTATTAATGCTAACTTTATTAAAATAATCCTGACCACCCTATACTCTAAGCTTATGTACAATCTTACATATTTGTTATTTACTTTTATTGCTGTTCTATCGAACGACATAAAATACAGTTTGCTTATGTAATATAATATTTGACTCTCTTTATATAATAACTGTAAGCTAAGATCTGCTGTTTTGATAGAAGAAGCACTTTTAATAAAGATTTCGATTAGAACAGACGTGTTTTAAATTATTATGTTTTATGCAAATTCGCATGCTAATAGTAAAAAGTATATTATATAGTCTCACTGGCTAAAGCTTTTATAGCAGCTTGGCTGTCAACGAAAAATGTGATCTCCGACGAGTTCAGTTTCTTCGTTTGTACCATTTCTGCCGCTTTTTCAATAGCGTAAATCTCAGCCTGAAAGACACTACACTCATCTGGGAGTTTATACGAATATCTAATATTCAGAGCTTCACAAAACACCCCAGCTCCCGTTCCTTCTTCCATTTTAGACCCATCGGTGTAGAATGAGATACCCTGTTCCCTGGTTAGTGAGTTGGGTTCCCAGCCATGCCTTTGGGGTATTAAAATAGAGAAGTGTTTATTAAAATCTATAAAAGGTGGTATGTAGTCAGCCGTCACATCAAGTGCGGCCACTGTGTCATACCTCTGGAGGATAGACCCATGACCATAGGTGCTTTGCTTCCAAGAGCCCAGTTCTTTGAGTCGAAGTGCGCTCTTGGCTGCTGTGCATCTTATGTACTCGTCAAGTGCCGGAAGATTTAAAATAGTTTCCAACCCTGCTTGTGGCGTAGACCTCTGAGCCCCCGTTGTTCCTATACAGGCTAGTCTCTGTACCTTGTTCAGGTTTTTGAGATAGCTTACTTTTTCAACAGCCTTCCACCAAACAATAGAACCATGGGTTAGTATAGGACGAACAATCGCCGTGTACATCCACTGGATGACGTGCGGTCGCATTCCCCACCGTGTACCGAAGGTTTTCTTGCATGTATAGAAAGCGCATAGTGCTCTTTTCATTCTTTCCTCTGTGTTCTGTTTCCATGTTAGCTTGGAATCAAGGATTACGCCAAGATATTTAGCTTCTTTGGAAAGTTTCAAAGGAATGTCATTAAGCCTTGGAGGAGTAAAGTCCTCTAATTTCTTTTTATTCGTGAACAAAACTAGCTCAGTTTTTGAAGGGTTAACCCCAAGACCGTTTTGTACTGCCCACGAAGATAGTTCTTTGAGTGCGGATTCCATAATAGTGAGGAGTCAGGTTTCCACGGGGGATTTCTTCGGTGTACTGGAGGAGGCTGCGGCACGCTTGTGGTTGCACGGCTTAACTTGTCGCGTGGAGTGGTCCTTGCCACCTCTCAGTACACCTCCTGCTCGACTAAACATTATTTATATCGTGCCTAAGGGTACTATTCGATGAAAAATGACACAAATCTGAGAACTCTGACGATATCCAAGAGAAAACAGAAAGTTGGTGCTTCGAATTAAGTTTAAAAAAAAATATATTGTAATAAAAAAAAACTAATTTAACTAACCTAAGAAAATACCCTAGAAACCCTTCACCTAAAAAAATAAGAAAAAAAAATAAGAAAAAAAAATAAAGTAAAATCAAGCCCTAATCTAAAACTAATACCGTAACCAAAAAAAAAGTAAAACTTTTCCCTAAAGCACCTCCTTCCTATTCCTCCTAGACATCGTCGCACCGAATCTCAAACGTTCGTCTGGTGTTGATGACGAAGGTCTGGCCACCCTCCCAAGTATCTTAAAGATACTTCCTTCGCTATTTCCATGGCCTCTGTTCGTGGAAATAGCCCCTGAAACGACCCATCCAGTCACGGGTTAGTCCGTTGAGAAAGTCCGTCTGTCACGTCCTCAAACCAAATCTACATCTGAACGGCCTTACCAAACCTTCACACACCACTAGCTATGAAATTAGCACACCATTTTTATATACTCTAAAAAATCTTCAAATAACAATTTTATTAATTTTCAAATTCATTAAAAAAAAATCAAACAAAGAACTTAAGCTCTCCAACTTGTTTCTTTTCTTTGCTTATGCAACTACAAAAAATCCAGTAAGAAAATTCAACAAGCTAAAAAAGAATTTTGAATCTCAAGTAAAGAGGATTTGACCTTAATCTTCTTTTAGAGATCTTTTTACCTCGTTAACAAAAAAAAATTTAAAAGGTACTCACGGTTGCTCTGGTCCCTCGTCGTTCTGCCGGCAGCACGGTGAAGAACTGGCACATCAGTTCTCTTTGGAGTAATTTTTGTTTTGTCGAATTGAGATTTGAATCGACGATTAAAATCACTTCACTTCTTTATCTTTTTGATTCAAAAAAAAAATATTGCAAAAATAAACTAAAACTAAAAAAAAAATTAAAAAAAACCACTTGGAGAACCAAAATTTTACACTTCTTGAAATACTACGTTAAAATTAATAAAAAAAAAATGACTTTACTTAAACTAAAAAAAAATTTGCTTCTAATGTTCTTTAATGTTCTTCCTTCACTTTTTCCAACTCTTCTCCTTTTTACTTCCTTTTCCTTCTGATTTTCACTTCTATCTATCTTCTTCACTTTCTGCTTCAGTTTTTCTTCATTTGCACTTTTTCTTCTCCTGATCTTCAATTTTTTTTTTTCTGCTTGACGGAACACCCTTTTTGTCTCCACAAATCCCTTCTGTGTCCCAATGAGATATCTATATATATATATTTCCACTATATGTATAGTACCCTCTTCAACACTGGTTTTTGTGCCTCCCAAAAAGCTATGCCCTTTGCTCCTTTGTACAAAGGGATACTTTTCACCTTCACAGTATTCCTAAGGTCAAGAATCGAAGATATTGAGATGCGAAGACAAAGAAAAAAAAATGGCAGAGGCTTAGGCTTCTGCTGGGGATCTTTCAAGATCTTCCGAAAAATCTGGCCTAAACCTGGTTAAATAAAAGAAATCACACGTCAGACAAACAGAATTTTTATTCTCCATATTAGTTACATACCTCTACTGTAGAATTGCTAAGTATCACAAAAAAATTTCCTTGGAATTAAAGTTCCAGATTTTTCCTACTCATAGGAATATCATCAAATCTATAGGTATATATAAGTAGGCTCATATATAAAAAAAATCTAATTTTTCCTTTGCACTATAATTTTATTTTACCTGATTTCTTTCTTTAATCGGTATATTCTTCTTTTATAGTTAAAAGAACTTCTTACTTAAGTAAGGAAAAACTCGATAAATTTTCGATATGAATTTTAACTTTTAAATTTTCAATCAAAAGAAAACGGCCGTTAAAACGTATGGAACACTTCTTTTACTTTCAAGTTATCAAACGAAACAGTGACCATTAAAATCCCTTCGGCTAGTTCCTAGTCATTCTCCTTTTACCTAAGTAAATAGTTACCACTACATCCGAGTGAGATAACCATTTTTCAACCTTCAATCATTTTCCATCCTTATCACAGATAATTAACACCCCCTCATCCACGACCAAGAAATAGTACACACACATAAACACTATTAATACATCCTTATATAACTATCTCAGTCTTTATTCTCTTCTAATAATACACTATCAAATAATTCCTATTATTTATCCTAGTTAATTAATCCAATCTTATTATCTATCTATTAATCCCAATAAACTATCTAAGCTACTAAAAATGTCCTTTTATTTAAATTTCCCTTACATGTATTAACACTTATCCTAAACATAAACCTTAAAAATTCATTAAAATTCATTTTATGCGTGAATATAACTTAACGAAAGTTATCTGCGCATGTGCTAGAAATAGTTTTTCTGCCCCCTTTTCCCTTGGGTGAAAAGAGACCAAGCCACTATTCCATGCGCAGAAGAAAACAGACATATATAACTAAATAAGAATATTCAAATGTCAAAACAAACAATCAACATGGACGAACACGGAGGAGATAAAAACATATTGGTAAGTATTTTTTTATGAAAATAACTAATTTATACTGAAATTAATTCTCTTTTTATTATTCTATTTTCTCCTTTAGATAATGTTGAACATATTAATCAAAAATATAGGTAAGTAGCGTCAGTATAAAGTGTTAAATTTGTGTTGCTAAGACTCGAGTGCAAAACCATTCGAATCCTGGCAAAACAATTTCGTAGGTTGGACTTGTAGGTAGTATATTTTGAATTAATTTTATGTTTCCTTTCTTTCAGAATGTCTGAATGGAAAACAAAGAATCAACGGATTACCAAAAGGATAAACAGAAAAACAAAAAACTAAAAAAAACATTGATGTTTGGAGGACGGTTGTAATTAATTACCTATCCCCGAGTTCGTGAGATAGCAGCAGAAGTGGCACATGAATTTTGTCGTGTTGCCGAACTCCCACATTCACGAACTTGAGCTATATGCCCACGTAACAGGCTCGATGGAAGTGGCTGAGTGGTCGTGAGGTCACTTACATCGTAAAAAAAAAGTGGTCACATAGGTTTGCATCCATCTTTTTCAATTTGAATGGTCTCGTAGTGTGGCTGAGCCCATGCCTGAGATCTCATGCTACTTAATTCAAATGTCGAGCATTTTCTAACAAATCTAATCACACTTTTTCTTCGTAGGATGTATTATTTTTTGTAGACTAATCTTTTGATGTTGAAGTCTCTTTGACAGGTATTATCCTAGGTATCTACTAACTAAAAGATTTGTCACGGATGCTTTGTAAGCTAATAAAAAAAACTATCTACTATTATCACAGGTAAAAATCAGTCTTTATCTTACAGGCTAAACAAAATCAGGTACTTTAGCTAAAACTAATTATCACAGTTATAAATAAACTATAAACAAAACTAAAAATCAGGTACCTACTTCAGCTTACTAGCTAACTATCACAGTCTTACTCAGGTGGTTTTACTAAATCACTAATATCACAGATAAACGCTAAACTAAACTAACTTTTGAAGAAAATAAGGTACTTTGACTAAAAAAAAATCACAGATAAGCTCAGGTACTTAAACTTAATATCTAATATCACAGTAGAACTTAAAATAAACTATCTTTCAAAGAAAATCAGGTACTTTGACTATAATAAAAAAAAAAGAAAATATCACAGGTAAAAAAAAAACTAAATAAATAAACTATATAAAAAAAACTAACAATATAACTATATGAAAATTTAACTAAAAAAAAATTTTAACTGAAGTACCTTAGCCTAATATCACAGACCAAGCAACATCATCTGAGTGCGTCATTTTGTTATAGCTCTTTTTTTTTTTTTTTTTTAAACATGGATATCTTTCGCGTGATATACTCCAACTTTTTCACCTTTAAGGTTTCCCACTTCGTAAAGGGAGTTTCCTACCGCTTTTAAAATAATTGATTTTATAAATTTAGCACCTAGTTTTGCATTGTAATTTTCAATTTTGTTGCTTTATTTAAAATTTCTTCGAAAAACTATTTGACCCGGCTTATACTGAATATCTCTACTTCTTGTATTATAAACCTTTTCACTTTTTTGGTGAGCGAGTTTCAAATTTTCGAAGATTTTGGCTCTAATTAGAGCAAGCCTATCATCCTTATTTAAAATTTCAATTTTAGATTCTTTCACCACGCCTAGTTTACGAAGTAGTTCATAAATTTTGCCGTTTTGAATCATTGGAGTGCCGAAAATCGCGTAATAAGGTTCAACTGCGATTGCGTCCTGTACAACACTACGCAATGAAAACGCCACATTACTTACGTGTTGATCCCAATGTTTTTGATCGCTTCCTAGATAAGATCGAATCTTTGCTAGAACTGACTGATTTACTCTCTCTGAAGCATTCGCTTGAGGAGAATAAATCGCAGTTCTTACCTGTTTGACTCCATAGCGAGTCAGGAAACTTGTGAACAACTCCGAAATGAATTGTTTTCCGTTATCGGAATGAATATATTCGGGAACACCAAACACATGAAAAACATTTTCTTCTAAAAACTTCACTACCTCAGATGATGTTGCTTTCCTTATTGCTTTAAGAAACACATATTTACTAAAATGGTCAAGGACAATAAATATGTGTGTGTTACCATTCCTTGTGCGTGGATAGGGTCCAAGAAAATCGATAAATAGTCTTTGGAACGGTCGTTCTGTCAGTCTTTGTTGTCCCATCGGCGGTCGAGTCGTAGTGTTTACAGACTTACTACACTTACATGTGTCACATGAACTCACCCAACGCTGTACATCGGTGGCCATCCCAGGCCAAAAATATTTTTGTCTCAATTTTGACAAAGTTTTGTTAATTCCACCGTGTCCTGACGCTGGAGAGTCATGTGCCGCTATCAAAAGGCCCTCACACAACTCCGCAGGCACCCAAAGCTTCCATGCCCGGTCTTCCTGTATTGCGTCACCTGTTCTTATGTCCGTTCGTTTATATACAAATCCGTCAGATATACAAATATCGGGTAGTTTGTCTTGGTCTTGTTCTATTATTTTCTTTAGCTCAACATATTCTTCCGAAGAAAAATATGGTGAACTAAAGTCAACTTCGGGCGTTAAGTCTTCGGTCGTGATCTCTTCCATATGGACTCGTGAGAGAATATCAGGGACTACGTTTTGGACACCCTTCCTATGTTCGATCACGAAGTCGAAACCCTGGAGCTTCAAGCTCCATCTAGCCAAACGTCCAGTTAGATCTTTTTGTGTCATTAGCCATTTCAGACTTGCGTGATCGGTAATGATAGTAAAGGGTAACCCCTCCACATAGGCCCTGAACTTCTTTACCGATAAAACGGCCGCATAGCATTCAAGTTCCGTAACGCTATAATTCCTTTGAGCGGAATTAAGTTTCTGGGACATGAATGCTATCGGTCGTTCCCTTTTCTCTTCATCCATCTGAAAGATCACACTCCCTACACCAGAAGTTGAAGCGTCGCACTGTATGTAAAAATGTTTAGAAAAGTCTTGATTTGTCAGTATGGGTGCTTTAACTAAACTCATTTTGAGTTGTTGAAATGCAGTCGTTGCTTCGTCAGTCATTGTAAAAGTCTGTCCTTTCTTTAGGCAGTCAGTCATTGGGGCTGCTATAGAAGCATAGTTCGGTATGAACCGTCTATACCACCCAGTCATGCCTAGGAACCTGCGAAGTTGCTTGGGGGTCTTAGGAATCGGGAAGTCTTCGACCGCCGATACTTTGTCCTTGTCCGTCCGTAAACCACCGTCCCCAACTATGTATCCCAGATACTTTATCTCTATTTATATCTATATTTATAAAACAAAATTTACTTTTTTCAACGTTTATTGTCAGACCTGCTGTACGTAACGCAGTTGCTACTTCATCCAGTACCCTAATGTGCGTTTCAAAGTCTGGAGAACAAATCAAGAGGTCATCGAGATAGACAAAGACATTCTGGCGTAACCGACCAGGAATGACTTTGTCCATTAGCTTAGACATTCTCTGGGCGGCGTTACACAACCCAAATGGCATAACCGTGAATTGATATAACGGTCGCCCAGGGACTGTAAAAGCTGTCTTCTCCCTTGATTTGCTCTCCAGAGGAATTTGCCAAAAGGCATCTTTTAGATCGATACTGGAGATGAATTTTGTATCTTGAAGTCTGCTTATTATCCCCTCTATGTGTGGTAGAGGGTAAGCAAACTTCTTCGTCCTTGAGTTTACTTTTCTCGAATCCAGACACAGCCTATTTTTCCCATTTTTTCTCACCAAAACAACTGGAGAGCTCCAAGCACTGTTACTCTCCTCTATCACCCCCATTTCCAGCATTCTGTCCAGCTCATTGTACATGAGCTTTTGGACTACCGGAGAAATGGGGTAGTGCCTTTGCTTAATGGGAATTTGTTCGTCATCCACTTCAATTACGTGCTCCTCAAGATTGGTTTTACCCAACCCGAGTACGGCAAAGGAGGGAAACCGTAACTTGATGCCCTCCAGCTGCTTGGCTTGATCCAGTGAGAGATCTCTATAGCTAGGCTGCTCTTTCGTCATAACCGGAGCGTTCAGCTCACTTATAATATTTGGAGCTACTTTAAAAGTACTCCAAAAATCAACACCCAGATATAGCGGTTGAGAAAGTCCAGGTACAACCAGGATCTCCAACTCATGTGTTTTACCACCCCAAGAAACATTCGCTCTAAAACATCCTTCTATCCTCTGGTGATTTCCATCAGCTGTTCTGATGTCGTTATTCATTTTTGTAATTTTTATGTTTTTCCTACTTATAAAATCTATTGCACCTTTCCCTAAACACGTAACAGACGCTCCACTATCTAACAGTCCTTCAAAATCCTCTCCTCCTAATTGCACTCTCGCGTATAGCCTATTGTCATTTGTCAATGTCAGTATTGTCGCTTCGATCCTATTTCTAGTCTGTCTTTTTATTGCACTTTTCTCCCTTAGCCTCAAAATTTTTAAATAGTTCCTACTATTCATTTTTTTAAAGTCTAGTTCTTCACCAAAAATTCTCTTCCTAGCATCGTCATACTCCAACATTCTCTGGTGAAGACTTTTCTGATGGTTTCGAACTACTGTCTGGTGAGTATCTTCAATATTATTTTGTTCTACTTTTCTCTTTAAAATTTTCATTATTTTAGGTTCTTCGGAAGATTCTCCGGGAGTGGTTTCGGCGTCGGCGGTTGACTCCCGGATGCACTGCCGACCTTCGGGTTTCCCTGACACGCAGCACATCGGAAGGACACACTACCCTGCCCACAACAGAAACACGTCAAGGTATGAAATGAAGACGGGCAATCACTCGAAGACTTTTGCTCATCCTTCACTTCATCTCTTTTCCTTTCCTGTCCCTTATACCTATTTAATTTTTCTTTCTCACCAAAACCTCTTCTTTCCGGTTTCTTAGCTTGAAATGCCGCTACGTCAAATTCCTCTTCTTCTAAATCGCTTACTCTATCTCTATTTCTTGAACAATCACTAACATCTATTTCGTGAGTAAAACGTTTCATCTTTAAATCTCTTAAGGCTAAATGTTCTTCTGCTCTTTTGCACTCCTCTCTCAATTGGCGAATATTACTAATAGCGCAACCAAAAACTAATGTGCTGATTCGTTCCTTCAAATTTTTTCTAACCATAGAAACCAAATCGGTTTCTGTACGTCTGACTTGCATTTGCAAAGTCAGTCCTCTGATATCCGCATAAAATTCGTCGAATGTTTCTTGAGGTTGCTGTTTTCGATCCATGATTGCCCTTAGGATTTCATGGTCACGCTTGTTGTGTTTGAACTGCCATAGTAGTTCTGTCTTCAAATCAAAATAATTGAAAAGATCATCATCCTGGTTTTCCTCACAGATATCCTAATACCAACGCTCAGCAGGGCCTGTAACCAGATGGTGGAAATTGGCGAAGAGCTGATTGTCAGTCAGTCCACTTTTCTTCTGTAAAGTCTCCACTGGGAAAATAAAACTTTCAACCGACATGCCTTTTGACGAACCATCAAATTTTACTCCCCATTTATGAACATCAATCCTTCGATTAATATCCCTAAATGAAGAGTTTCCATCTGACGGATGCGATGTCGATTGACTATTTGCCGAGTGGATTGTCTGTCTGGTTCGTCTAGTACTCATGGTATTTTGTTCAGAGTCTTGTTCACGTGTCGTATCCCTCTGAACTGTCAAAGACTGTTCCATACTATTCAACTTTGAATTGACCTCTTTCATATTCTTGTCAAACAACTTGTACATTTCTGACAAGCCATCTGCAAGCATACTCAGAGTTTTAGTCTGGCTTTCCTTGACAGTCAGAGAGGCAACTTTTTGCATTCGTTCTAGTAAGTCTAGTTCTGTCAGTACGTTTACAGCTGGTCTGTTCGTAGTTGTATTCGTACGAGTGCGTTCTCTGTCCAGTCTACTCCGTTCTGTTCTTAATCGTTCATGCTCAAGTTCATGGTTTTGTTTAGAAGGTCTTTCACGTTCTTTTTCGAGTTCTAGGTTTTGTTGAGTAATTCGTTCTTGTTCTAAACGTAAACGATTTTGTTCTTGTTCTATTCGCTGTCGTTCTTGTTCAAATTCTAAATTTCGTTGCGTTAGTCGTTCTTGTTCTAGTCGCAATCGTTCGAGTTCTAAATTTTGTTGTATCAATTGTTCTTGTTCTATTCGTAGACGTTCGTTCTCTTCAATGTCTTCATCTTCGTCAAAACCTCCTGCGGCTTCCTCTTGTCTGCTAGTATTTTGTAAGTTGTTGCCGTCCTCGTTCGTCCCAACTATTTCCATACTGCGAATTATACTTGTAATTTCGCGATATGTTTTGTCCAAGTCGTCACCTTCTGTCACTGTCGGTGGTACAAAAGGAAGTACCGTCTTTTCAGTTTCTTCAATTCCCTCTTCTCCTGTCCCTGCCTGACGCGTGACCCTTCTTTTCCCAGTTCCTTTGGAAACTGTTCCCGTTGCCTTTTTCTTTGCCTCAGGCATATTTACAAATCTTTTTTCTCTTTCAGCTATCTTCAAATCTTGAGAATCTACACTTATTGAAATTTTTGAATGCAAAAATAAAAAATATAAGGAATTACCTAATAAGATAAATTTACCTATGTAAAAAAAAAATAACTGAACCTAAAAAAAAATAAATTGTAAAATAGCAACCAAGAAATTGCAAAAAAAAATAAAAAGAAAAGAAATAAATAAAAAACTAATAAAAACAAATTTTTCTGAACGAATTGTGAAAAACCCTATACCTAATATGTTAAACTAAATAAAAAAAATTCAATGTAATGTAAAAACAAAAAAAAAAAATGTAAAAAAAAAACGATAAAAAGGGAGAATTAAAAAAAAAAGGAAATAAGAACAATAAACTTTCTGTATTATAAAAAGTAAATTAATAAAAAAAAATAAAAAAAAAATAAAAATATAAAATGCAAAATTTCAATGTAAACAAAATTTAAGAAATTAAATCAAAAAAAACAAGAGCAAAATTCAAAAATAAAAAAAAACTAAGAAATGAAAATAAAACAAATTATGTAAATTGTAAAAAAAAAGTATTGTTTGTATATATGTATGTATATGTTTTATAAGTAAACGCTAGGTGTGTGAAGATTGGCAAAGTTTCCCTTCCATCTGCAAATTGGTAGTCTAAAGTTGCGTTCTATCGTTCTTATGTCTTGTGACTGGTGCGTTTGAAATTCAGTGGTTGCTTCAGTTCATCTCTATCCCACAACCACTTCATAGTTCTTATTTAAATTCAAAAACAAAACAAGTCCAAGGCAATGATCTTTAAAAAAAAAACCATCTCCCTGGACATGTCTATGGCTTTATACAAAAAATATAAAAACCGTTAGGTCTCGTTGGGCGCCATTGTTAGGAGTCAGGTTTCCACGGGGGATTTCTTCGGTGTACTGGAAGAGGCTGCGGCACGCTTGTGGTTGCACGGCTTAACTCGTCGCGTGGAGTGGTTCTTGCCACCTCTCAGTACACCTCCTGCTCGACTAAACATTATTTATATCGTGCCTAAGGGTACTATTCGATGAAAAATGACACAAATCTGAGAACTCTGACGATATCCAAGAGAAAACAGAAAGTTGGTGCTTCGAATTAAGTTTAAAAAAAAATATATTGTAATAAAAAAAAACTAATTTAACTAACCTAAGAAAATACCCTAGAAACGCTTCACCTAAAAAAATAAGAAAAAAAAAATAAAGTAAAATCAAGCCCTAATCTAAAACTAATACCGTAACCAAAAAAAAAAGTAAAACTTTTCCCTAAAGCACCTCCTTCCTATTCCTCCTAGACATCGTCGCACCGAATCTCAAACGTTCGTCTGGTGTTGATGACGAAGGTCTGGCCACCCTCCCAAGTATCTTAAAGATACTTCCTTCGCTATTTCCATGGCCTCTGTTCGTGGAAATAGCCCCTGAAACGACCCATCCAGTCACGGGTTAGTCCGTTGAGAAAGTCCGTCTGTCACGTCCTCAAACCAAATCTACATCTGAACGGCCTTACCAAACCTTCACACACCACTAGCTATGAAATTAGCACACCATTTTTATATACTCTAAAAAATCTTCAAATAACAATTTTATTAATTTTCAAATTCATTAAAAAAAAATCAAACAAAGAACTTAAGCTCTCCAACTTGTTTCTTTTCTTTGCTTATGCAACTACAAAAAATCCAGTAAGAAAATTCAACAAGCTAAAAAAGAATTTTGAATCTCAAGTAAAGAGGATTTGACCTTAATCTTCTTTTAGAGATCTTTTTACCTCGTTAACAAAAAAAAATTTAAAAGGTACTCACGGTTGCTCTGGTCCCTCGTCGTTCTGCCGGCAGCACGGTGAAGAACTGGCACATCAGCTCTCTTTGGAGTAATTTTTGTTTTGTCGAATTGAGATTTGAATCGACGATTAAAATCACTTCACTTCTTTATCTTTTTGATTCAAAAAAAAAATATTGCAAAAATAAACTAAAACTAAAAAAAAAATAAAAAAAAAACCACTTGGAGAACAAAAATTTTACACTTCTTGAAATACTACGTTAAAATTAATAAAAAAAAATGACTTTACTTAAACTAAAAAAAAATTTGCTTCTAATGTTCTTTAATGTTCTTCCTTCACTTTTTCCAACTCTTCTCCTTTTTACTTCCTTTTCCTTCTGATTTTCACTTCTATCTATCTTCTTCACTTTTTGCTTCAGTTTTTCTTCATTTGCACTTTTTCTTCTCCTGATCTTCAATTTTTTTTTCTGCTTGACGGAACACCCTTTTTTTCTCCACAAATCCCTTCTGTGTCCCAATGAGATATCTATATATATATATTTCCACTATATGTATAGCACCCTCTTCAACACTGGTTTTTGTGCCTCCCAAAAAGCTATGCCCTTTGCTCCTTTGTACAAAGGGATACTTTTCACCTTCACAGTATTCCTAAGGTCAAGAATCGAAGATATTGAGATGCGAAGACAAAGAAAAAAAAATGGCAGAGGCTTAGGCTTCTGCTGGGGATCTTTCAAGATCTTCCGAAAAATCTGGCCTAAACCTGGTTAAATAAAAGAAATCACACGTCAGACAAACAGAATTTTTATTCTCCATATTAGTTACATACCTCTACTGTAGAATTGCTAAGTATCACAAAAAAATTTCCTTGATATTAAAGTTCCAGATTTTTCCTACTCATAGGAATATCATCAAATCTATAGGTATATATAAGTAGGCTCATATATAAAAAAAATCTAATTTTTCCTTTGCACTATAATTTTATTTTACCTGATTTCTTTCTTTAATCGGTATATTCTTCTTTTATAGTTAAAAGAACTTCTTACTTAAGTAAGGAAAAACTCGATAAATTTTCGATATGAATTTTAACTTTTAAATTTTCAATCAAAAGAAAATGGCCGTTAAAACGTATGGAACACTTCTTTTACTTTCAAGTTATCAAACGAAACAGTGACCATTAAAATCCCTTCGGCTAGTTCCTAGTCATTCTCCTTTTACCTAAGTAAATAGTTACCACTACATCCGAGTGAGATAACCATTTTTCAACCTTCAATCATTTTCCATCCTTATCACAGATAATTAACACCCCCTCATCCACGACCAAGAAATAGTACACACACATAAACACTATTAATACATCCTTATATAACTATCTCAGTCTTTATTCTCTTCTAATAATACACTATCAAATAATTCCTATTATTTATCCTAGTTAATTAATCCAATCTTATTATCTATCTATTAGTCCCAATAAACTATCTAAGCATCTAAAAATGTCCTTTTATTTAAATTTCCCTTACATGTATTAACACTTATCCTAAACATAAACCTTAAAAATTCATTAAAATTCATTTTATGCGTGAATATAACTTAACGAAAGTTATCTGCGCATGTGCTAGAAATAGTTTTTCTGCCCCCTTTTCCCTTGGGTGAAAAGAGACCAAGCCACTATTCCATGCGCAGAAGAAAACAGACATATATAACTAAATAAGAATATTCAAATGTCAAAACAAACAATCAACATGGACGAACACGGAGGAGATAAAAACATATTGGTAAGTATTTTTTTATGAAAATAACTAATTTATACTAAAATTAATTCTCTTTTTATTATTCTATTTTCTCCTTTAGATAATGTTGAACATATTAATCAAAAATATAGGTAAGTAGCGTCAGTATAAAGTGTTAAATTTGTGTTGCTAAGACTCGAGTGCAAAACCATTCGAATCCTGGCAAAACAATTTCGTAGATTGGACTTGTAGGTAGTATATTTTGAATTAATTTTATGTTTCCTTTCTTTCAGAATGTCTGAATGGAAAACAAAGAATCAACGGATTACCAAAAGGATAAACAGAAAAACAAAAAACTAAAAAAAAACATTGATGTTTGGAGGACGGTTGTCGTCGGCGGTGTCGCGCTGCTGCGCTGGCCGGTAAGGTAATTAATTACCTATCCCCGAGTTCGTGAGATAGCAGCAGAAGTGGCACATGAATTTTGTCGTGTTGCCGAACTCCCACATTCACGAACTTGAGCTATATGCCCACGTAACATAATATCTTTGATGGTGGTAAGGTACTTACCCGATATCAAAATTACTATGTCGTCTGCATAGGCCACGATTTTAATGCCCTGATTCCTAAATCTTGTAAGAATTTTGTTAACAACCAGGACCCAAAGAAGAGGCGAAATCACCCCTCCCTGTGGAGTGCCTCTTGTTACTGTTTTCTCCACAATCGTATCTCCAAGTTGCGAGCTTATGATTCTACCATTGAGCATGGTATAAATCCAGTCCACAATGGCAGACTCAACCCCAACCTGTTCCAGAGCAGATTTAATGGACTCCGTTTTTACGTTGTTAAACGCTCCTTCAATGTCCAAAAATGCTGCAAGGGTGTGTTCTTTGTGTTCGAGACTTTTCTCAATTTGTGTAACGACTTCGTGCAATGCAGTCTCCACTGACTTACCTTTGAGGTAAGCGTGTTGGTAGCAGCACAAAATATTTGGATTAAGAAGGTCCCTGACATGCAGATCAATAATTCTCTCCAGTGTCTTGAGGAGAAACGAAGAGAGACTTATAGGTCTATAATCCTTTGCAGTCGAGTGTGTCGGTTTTCCAGCTTTTGGAATAAAGACAACTTTAACCTTTCTCCAGCTAGTAGGGACGTATCTAAGTTTGACACAACTTTTGAAGATTACCCTAAGCCATGGGGTGATTATCTGTAGAGCGTGTTGAAGAAATGCCGGAATAATCTCGTCTGGTCCAGCTGATTTATAGGGTTTGAACGAGTTTATAGCCCACATAATCTTCTGCTCTGTGATAACCTGTTCCAATTCTGGTGTTGATTGTAAAATTTCTAAGGAGTCTGGTTGTGAATAACCTGAGATCTCAGGACTCTTACACCCAGGGAAATGTGTTTCCATGAAGAGTTCAAGTGTTTCTTGGCTCGAATTCGACCATGATCCATCGGGATGCTTAATGTATCCTGGATTCGTGGGGTTAAAGGTAAGAACCTTTCGAAGTCTCGCCGCCTCACTTGTGATCTCAATGGATTCACAGTGCCTAGTCCATGAATCTTTCTTGGCCCTTCTTAACTCTTTGGTGTATAAGTTAAGTTCGGCTCTGTATGAAATCCAGTCTTTCTCTAATTTGCTCAGCTTAGCTACATTGAAAAGTTTTCTGACCCCTGTTCTTCGTTTCTTAAGTTCACTGTTCCACCATGGTGGGTTAGTGGGTTTAATGTTACGAGATATAGGGCAGTTTTTTTCAAAGGCCGTTCTCATTTTACTAGTTAGGTTTTGAACAACAGTGTCAATGGTTGAGGTTATCGAAAACGTTTCTTCCTCAGGTGGGTTGATACGTTCATTCAACCATTTTGTGTACTCTGTCCAATTTGTTCTAGTAGGGTTTCTAAAAGGTTTAATATCATTTTGATTTCTGTCTAAAGTAAAGAGTATCCTAAAGTGATCCGAAAAGGATTCCTCAGGTGAGACTCTCCAGTTTTCTACATTATAACTCATAAGAGTGAGATCAAGAATTTCTTTCCTGTTTTTGTTTCGAAATGTTGGGTGATTACCCTTATTCCATAACATGAGGTTAGAACAGAGAATGTATTCAAAAATTGACTCACCCCTTTTGTTGATATCCTTACCGCCCCATTGAGTGTGGTGTGCGTTGGCATCACAGCCCATCACCAAAGGTGTCCCACGTGTTATGGTGTAACCCACAAGGTCGCGGACCGTTTTTGATGGTGGGTCTTCTTCTTCGTACGGCATGTACTTTGATGCCAAGACGAAGTTGCCTTCCTTGGTCTCAACGCTGATTGCCACGTTGTCTCTGTTGCTGTACCTAGATAAAAAGAAAGCGTTAATTGACTTTTTCACTAGAATACAACTTCTTATTTCACCTTCGGACGTGGAGTGGAACAGGTTATAGTTTTTTGACCTCAATCCTTGTACCTGATTCTTACGAATCCAAGGTTCTTGGATTAAGGCCACATCCACGGCCTCTTGAGACATGAAGAGCATAAAGTCGTGCGTTGCTGCTATGGCGTGGTGCAAATTAATTTGCACCACAAGCAGCTTTTGACTCCCCTTTGCCATCATGCCTCCTTACCCTTACGGTTCCGAGACCATATCTCAGCACGTCCCCTTTCTCTTTGAGGAGAAGGTCAGATATCTTGTCAATTACGAACAAGAGGTCCTTTCCTTCCCCGCTAAAGCTCTTCCTGGAATGCAGGAGCTTCCATTCGAGTATGGAGAACTCCTTATTCTGTTTCAACAGCAGTTTAATTATGGATGAGTCCTCGTGCGTGGCAGGAGGAGGAATCCATATATTAACCTGCTGGCGAAGCGGAATAGATGTGACGGGAAGAACCCCGAGAGAAGCTCTCTCCCACAGTTCGCCAATATTGGCGATTGTGTGAGTAAGGAACTCCCGGGATTTCTGGTCCCCACAGCATACCACTTAAACGCCTTTCCGCCATCCAGCTCCATCAAAGGTGTAGTCGTCAGAACTATCACTCTCCGATGCCGCCATCATGGCTTTGAGGATTTCATTTTCCACAAGTAACCAATTTTTTGCCGTGATTTTCCCATCTGGGTCGTCTCGACTTATTATGGCCATCTGCAGATCGATCGGGGTGGTGTCAAAACTATTGGTTTTAAGCTTTTTAGAGCCTTCAGTTTCGGTTGCCTCCTCCGATCTTGCTCTCTTGATTGAACCTGGCTTCGTCCCAGAAGAGCTGCCTACCTGTGCTTTCTCATTCCCTCTCAGGTTTGATATAGCGTTGGTCTGCTGTTTCTTACTGGAGGACGCCAGATTCGGATTTGAGCCGGTACGAGCAGTAGAGTTGTTGCCAGCCTGTTCACGGTTTATCTTTTTAGGGATAGACCTAGATGTAGCAGCATTTACTCTTTCGCTGTCCGGCTTTTTAGCGTTCAACTGCTGGGTGGAAACAGTGGGTGCAGTGGCAGACGCTGCCAACTCCTTTTTCTCCGTAGCACTCACGAATCGCTTAGAGGATCTGTAGTTACTGCGTTGCCTCGAAGCATTGAGGGGTGCAGTAGGCTTCAGCGTAGTCTCTTCGTGACTCGAGTCTTCCAGTAACTCGTCCTCGGTTTGACTTCCTGTCCAAGGTCTCCCTACCGTCAATAGCCAAGCTATCTAGTGCAGGAAGAAGAGTCGCTGAAAGGTTGAGAGCGTTGGATTGTCTTTTTAACACTGGTTTATTAATTTCTTTGCTTACAGTTGTCACTGGCGACTTAGCCTCATCCGAAGCCAAGCCCTCGCCGGCAGCCGTGACCTCTGCCGACACTTGAGTGTATATCCCCACTCGAATTTCATTACTTGTAAACTTTTCTTTTTCCATAATTTTTCAATATTTGGATGTACATCCCTGTTTTTGTTGGTTTTACTTAGTTGTTTGTCCCTGCAGCTGGATTGCTGGAGGAACAAACTTAAGCCCCCTCGCCACCGTCAAGGCGAAAACCGTGAGGGGGGTGGCCATAGATTCCTTGAAACCCGACAAGTGTCGATGGATGACCATCTGACATTTGCAGCTTCCAAGAAACTCTGGTGTATTCTACCTTTTTCTTGCTCCAGTGGCATGAGCACAGAGGCTTCGATTTGGCTCGGATCAAGAGATGACCCGTTTTTGGCCAGTTCATCTGCCATTTCGTTCCCATGAATATCCCTATGTCCTGGGACCCATCTAAGGGTAACTGTGTTCGTTGCATTGAGTACTCTTAGCTCATTCCGACAGCGATCGACCAGTTTGGACTTTGTGGTGGTTAGTGGTGGCCTTGGTGTTGGTGAACCTTTAAATTTGCCATTGATGTCTTATATGATAAATTAGTCTTGTCTTTTGAACAAAATGCAACCAAATGTCGCTAGTCTTTCTTCGCGACATGCTGTGAATAAAGTAGCAAACAGTCCATAGTTAAAATAAAGACTTTTATCTTCGAAAAAACTTCCTCATGAATGAACTTTAAAGCATCTTAACGAATAAAAGATACAAAGAGAAAAGACCCCATCAATCTACCATAAGCATAAAATGTATGTAAAATACTACCTATAAATTATTTGTTTATTAATAACTTTTAAAACCCAAATGCTATTTTGTGATTTTCTATGTATAAGTGAAATACTTTTTTCCTAGTAGAAAACGCTTAAAAATGATTGTGATTTCAAAAAATATCAAATATTTACAAAAATTATTTTGAACCTTTCAATGCGAGTGACAAAATAACCTTCCTTTAAAATTTATACAGAGTGCCGGTAATTCGTCAGTAATATTTAAGGGCATGATTCTTGGGTATATTCTAAGAAAAAATCGTATTCGTATCGTCCTGCCTCTATCTCTTGAGGCAGAACGGGGGGGCAATTTCTGAAAAATTTACTTTTAATGCAAAAACAAATATGAAAAATCAACGACAGCACATACAATAATGTGCTATAGCTATAGCTCTATTGAAGCTAATAGCCATGCTTTTATTTGTTTTTCAAAGAATAGTTTTTAGCCTATTGAATAGACCGGAAAATGAGGGGCATAAAGGAACAATGACGTGCAAGGGTTTTTATTATTGAATATGTTTCTTTGGCCCATAAGCATGCTTAAAACCGAAAATGCTACTAAATTCACTCATGCGTTTCTGAGAGAATGGTCACACTGGCCACTTTTCAGTATTTTTGGTATAACTCGAAAACTAAGCGGAATTTGACAATTTTACTTTTAATACTTTTTGTTTCAAATTAAATTTTCTATTGGAATGTATAGTTCAAAAAATTTTACGAAAAAATTTAAGCAAGAAAAGTTTACAAAAACCAACATAAAAAAAATCAAAAAATTAAGGATATCTAATTTTTTTTATAAATTGTGCATAACTTTTTTTGAAGCAAAGATAGGGTCAAGTCATGCAAGGACAAAATAAAGTAGAGACTAAAGGCCTTAATATGGCATGTTCAAAAATTAATATTTGTACAAAATTGACAGAGATATTACCATTCAAACCTTATAATTTCTTATAATATCTCGTTGTTTTGTCCCGAAATCCCCTTTTTTAGTACAATATGGCAAATTTCACTTTCGTAAAAATGTTCGAAATCAAAATATTGTTATAATATGACATTAGAACTATAGAGACATTATAAAAAGGATGTAAGTTCACAATTTCGTTTTTTCGGCTGTTTTTAAATGCTTTCAGACCTACAGACCGAACGGCTGGTCCGATTAACATAAGATTTGGTACTAGGTGCTGGGAACGTTAAATTTGTCATAAAGTACCAAAAAAAGGCTTTCGAGCAAAAACTGCGAAAAATGATAAGATATGGTAAAGTTTGAATGGCTGTATCTCTGTCAATTTTCAAATAATATGACTTTTTTAACATGTCATATTAAAGCCCTAAGACTCCAGTTTACTTTGTTTATGCATGTCTTGAGCGTATCTTTGCTCCGAAGAAAGTTATGCGCAATTTAGAAAAAAAATTTAAAATCTTTGATTTTTCGATTTTTTTTTATGTTGGTTTTTGTTTACTTTTCCTGCTTAAATTTGTTAAAGAAATTTTCCAAACTATCCATTTCGATAGAAAATTTAATTTTGAACAAAAAGTATTATATGTAAAATTATCAAATTCGGCTTATTTTACGAGTTATACCAAAAATTCTGAAAAGTGGCCAGTGTGACCATTCTCTCAGAAACGCATGAGTGAATTTAGTAGCATTTTCGGTTTTAAGCATGCGTATGGGCCAAACAAACATATTCAATAATAAAAACCCTTGCACGTTATTGTTCCTTTTTAAAAGGTCTATTCAATAGGCTATTTTGAGAAATTAAATTTCAAAGTCAAAATTTTTGAAAAAAACTGTGATTTTTTTTTAAGTTGATATTTTTGAAAATTTTGCTTATTTAAATGCTATTTTTGTGTTCGATATTCAATGCCCTTATTTTTTCTTAGTCAACTACCAACAACCAAATGTAAGAATCTTTTTTAGTATGTGAGAAATTAAACAGAAAAACGAAATCTTTACTAAAAAAAAATGAAAAACGCAAAATTTTCAAAAAATATGAACTTGAAAAAAAATCAAATTTTTTTCAAACATTATTACTTTGAAATGTAATTCCTCAAAAACTATTCACTTATAAACAACTTTTATAAAAACAAAACAAATAAAAGAATTCAGTATTTTCTATCAAAAAAGCTATATGTAACACATTATTATAGGTTTAGGCCTCGTTGATTTGTTTATTTAGTTTGAATTTAAAGTAAATTTTTTAGAAATTAGTAGTAAGTGAATTTTATTTCATCATTAGATCTTTACAATTTGTTTAGCAATTCATTTGAGCATTGGCAAAAGCCGTCAGCCAGATTGACAGTTAGGATGATTCATCATCATCGTGTCCTGTAACCCCGACTGGGGCATAGGGCGTCAACAAAACGTCTCCATCCTTCACGGTCTGCTGCAAGGTACTTTAGCTGTGGCCACGTCTTTCTCTGGGATTCTGCTTCCGCTAAGACAGTTGATTTCCATGTTGTTCTTGGTCTTCCAACCCGCCGTGCACCCTGAGGATTCCATTCAAAGGACTGCTTTGCAATTTCATCGTTTGGTTTCCTCAGTGTGTGACCAATCCAACGCCATTTACGCTTTCTTATGTCGACGTCCAGCCGCTCTTGACTTGTCCTGCGCCACAATTCCTCATTTGATATTATTTGTGGCCAGCGAATCTTTAGGATGTGGCGAAGACAGCGATTCACAAAAGCCTGCAATTTCTTTGAAATGATAGACGTGACTTTCCAGGTTTCGCAAGCATATAACAGCACGGATTTCACATTGGATTCGAAGAATCTCAACTTAGTGTGTAAGGAGATTTGAGTTAGGATGATTAAATACATATATTCATTTTCAGTTTGCTTAAATTAAATTATAATTATACTTTTATTTTTTGTTTAACTGGAGGTAATCAAAGCTCCATTTTCATTGACTTTGTTAACTTAAGTGGAATACGATGGCATGAATCTTTTGATAACTGATACGTTATCTCGGTTCTTATTCGAGGTCCGCCACTTGGTTCTTAATTGGTGTTGGCGATGTTTGGCAATTTTAATGATTTGCAAGATAAAACTAAAGGACTAATCTTCGCTATATAGTCTTCTATAGGCAAGAACATCTGCGACGAAGTTAAAAAGCCCTTTCCAGTTGGATCCGTTTAATATCTCCAACACTTCACCCATTGATAAAAAGGCTTTATTCCAGTAGTGTCTTCTCGTTTCCTGCAGAATTGGGCATCTACATAGTAAATGGAAGACATCCTCCTTCTCTCTTAAATTGCACAAAGTGCAGAGGATTGGTAGATCGGTTCTATAAGGTCGAAAATTCAAAGGCAACAGTTCCCCCCTAGTCTTGAATATTATGCTAATTTGTTGTGTACTTAAGTATTCGTGGAAGTAGTTGCGTCCTAGCAGTCTGTGATTGAGTTCCTTGTAAATCAAGCGACTAGATGAATTACTTGCGTTGTCCAAAAATGCTGCATGAATTTATTCATCTAGTTTGATTAGAATACTATCTAGTGCTGTCCTCCAAGTTGCCCTATGCTCCCATCTTAAAGATAACTCCACTCCTAGATCTTCACTTAGTTCTTGCCATTTTGCAAAGAATCCTGTATTCCTTCGAAGCAGATGCAGAAGAAGCACTTTGGGTAGACGATGGTCGGGAAGTTCCACTATTTTAAGGATGTATTTGAAATGCAATCTCAATATAAACAGCCGAAGTAATGGCAGACCTGTTTATATCATATAGGTGGGAGTATGATTCGGAAGCTAAGAGTTGCTTTATGAAATACCTTTGAAGTTTTTCCACCTCATCATGTTCTTCATATCCCCAAACTTGACATCCGTAGCACATTATTGTTTGGGCAGTTGCTTCAAAGAGTTTATATTTTGTCTTGCTCGAGATATCATTCCTACAGAGCACATTTTTCCTTGCGCAACTCAAAGCTTTTTTCGATTCTTTCAGTTTTCCTTGTAGGTGTAGATTAAACGTTAGTCTAGATGTTATCGTAATACCCAGATATGGACAGTTTTTTACTACCTCTAAGGGATCCAAGCCTAAGTGCCATTTTTCATCCCTTGCGTAGCGACCTGTATTATTGCGAAATACCATAATTTTAGACTTTGTTGGATTGATCTTCAGATTCCAGTGGTTGCAATAGTCTCCGAGCCTATTGATCATCAGTTACAGCATATTTGGTGTTTCGGCAAGCAGGAAAATGTCATTGGCAAACATTAATCCTTTAATAGCCACTTGGTTGAATAAGATCCCTCCGGGTAGGTGTTGAAAAAGGTAATCAAGGAAAAGGCTAAAAAATTGCGGACTGAGCTGACACCCTTGTTTGACTCCAGAAGAAGTATTGAACCATTCTGATAATGAAGTTCCATCCCATACTGCTGTTCTGTTATTACTATACATACTTTCTATTATATGAAGCATTTTGGAAGATTTGCCAATATTGCTTAGCTTTAGAAAGAGAGCTCTTCTATCTACATTGTCAAATGCAGCACTGAAATCCACAAAAAAGGAATACAGTTTTTTCCCACTGCCGAGATAAGTTCTGCAAATACTCTTGTGAAAACAAAAATGCTGTCGATCGTGGAATAATTTGCTCTAAGACCGACTTGAAACTCACTCAAAAGTCCATTTTTGTCGACCCATGAAGTTAGCCGATCAAGGATTATGCTTGTGAGCAGCTCTCCGGTACTTTGCCTTCGGAAAAAATGATTTTAAAGCCTTCTGTGAGAATTTCAATAAACTCTGGTGGACTATTCTTGAATAACTCAAAGCTCACTCTATCTTCCCCTGGTGCTTTGTTATTTTTTCCTTTGGCGATGGCATGTTGAACTTCTTCCGTAGAAATATCCCTATCCAGCTCTTCTACCTGCAGTGATGGAAGTGCATAATAGTGTGCTGTTGTACAATCGTTGGCATTCAACAAGGACTGGAAATGTGTTGCTAAAATGTTTGTGTCAATTTGTGTACCTATTACATTCTTGGAACCATTAAGCACTCGAATTAACTTCCAGAATGTCTTAGAGTCCTTGGCTTGAGCAATTTCACTTATTGTTCTTTGGAAAAAACATTGGCGTTTAAGTCTGCACAGTTCCTTGTATGTTCTATTACTTTCCTGATACATTCTTTTTGTTAGGTCCGAGTTCATCTTCCTTGTCAGCTTGAGTAGTCCAAAAGATTTTTTTCTTGCTACAGCACATTCTTGGTCAAATCAAGCTTCTCTGCTTTTATGCTAATTACGACCCTGGAAAGTTTTTGCTGTCTCTTGAATAGCTGCAATACATATATTTGTAAGCCTTTCAGTCATCATAGCTTCTGAAGATACTCGGATGATTTCGTTTGTAAGGTTTTGCTGGTATAACAGGCGTTTTGAGTCTTTCCATTTCAATTTATCTGGCAAAGATAAACTGTGTATAGAACGTAAGTTATCAAGCGTGTTGATGGAGGTTATAAGAGGCATGTGGTCGGAGAATGGTAATAACTTCACTTCCAGGTCAGGTTGAGCAACTGGTACCTCTTATAAATGTAAAATTGTCTTCGCTTTCGATTCTACTCCGTCCATTTTAGAGAATTAAGCCAAACTCCTCGCATATTTTTGAACTCCTTTTTGATACCATATAAAGCTCCACCGCTAGCTCTTCCTCTTGTTTGTACTCGGGTGGCTGGGATCCAGTGAAGTACGAAATTGGGAAACCTATTGACGTAAGAATGTAAATTTTTATCTTCGACGAAGGTTTCATATACAAAAAATATATCATGATCTAGTATAAACTCAAAAACACTCATTAAATAATAACTTATTATTAATTCCTGATATATTATATGCAATAATTTTTGAATTACTTATTTTACTTAGACTAGCTACTTGGCTGACGGCAGAACTACTAAAAACAATTTCGAGACGTATTTGGAATTATTTGCTCATCTCTAGCTATACTTTTTATTGTACTAGATTTGTCTGCATTTGATACAATTTCGTGTTAAATGATGCCATTACTATTTGACGTTGGGATGTCATCATCGACCAGCAGGGTTAAATATGACAATCCATCCGGCGTGTTACATTTAAGCACTTTGTTTTCGTAAAAATAAATATAATCGCCAATAATTATTCTTTCTCCAGAGACTTTTGATTTAATCGTCGGATTCTTTTTGGAAATTTGAGTTCGTAATTTTACAATATTTCTTCGTCTTTCTCTCGCCGCCGTCGGATAATCCCTATGAATGAATATGCCCGTGGTGCATAGTTTCCCAACCGATCGTAAGATTGTTGATGTCGTTTCTTTGTGGTCCATCTCTACTACGACGTTTGCAATTGATGCATTATTCGATGGAAGCAGACGCGCGCAGGAGATATACGATGGGTTATTTGACTCGAGCAAGTATAGGTAGAGCTCCTTTTCTCTAATCAATGGATCCACTCCCAGTTGCGTCGGAATACGGACAATCAATTTTTTTTTCATTTAGGATTCGCGACAGCTGTTCGATTTGTCTTTCAAGCGCTAAGTTTTTTTCTTCGAGTAATTGATTGTGTTCTTTTAGTGCCGATATTTGCGTATTTATTGAGTTTAAGTCCGCCTTCGTTACAACATCTTTCAGCTTGTCATCCAAGTGGCTGCAAATGCTGCGCGTTATAAGGGACTTAAGATCTTTTGCCGGCATATTCCCGACGGACATTTTGTACGATTTTGATATATATGTTACGTTATTTAATTAGTAGTAATTTTAATATTGCTACCCTGACGTTTCTCGTGTATATATTTATCGGAATTCGCCGCGTAGTGATCAACATATGGATTTAATTATATGTATATATTTAGTACCTCTATGTGTTATGTACTTATATTAAGCCGCCTTTATTCAATAAAATTAAGATCAATGAAATGATTGGTAAACTCACTTTTGTTGTTTAATTTTCACTTGACTTGCAATTTGCGATCATACTCTATTATTTTCTGAACAATTTGCTAGTTTAATTGACTTTTTAAATGTAAAATAAATATAATTTTAAGGAGCAACTAAAACACTTGACTTTTCTTGATAACGTACAACTGTCAAATTTTTATAAATTGGCCCCTGCCAATTCACTCCTCAGGGAGTGAAGGGAGATGCAGTGTTCCCCCTACGATTACTTTCTAAGAATATACCCGAAAACTACGCCCTAAAATATTATTGACGAATTACCGGACACTCTGTATACCTATAATAATAATAATTATAATTTTAACTATATGCCTGTAAGACCTAAGGTCTTTAAAATGCAACCTGAAATGCACGGCACTAGTTAGAAAGAGTAGGAGGATATGAAAGATTTGGCACAGTGGATTGAGATCAAGGTGTTTATTATCTCATTAAATCTCACGGGTGGCATCCAGTTAAGCTGGGAGAATATAGAAAAGAATGCTGCCTAGAATGAGGCTCGAACCCACACCTCTAAGCTAGCAGTCAAGCACTACATCCACTGCACCATTGCCACCCGCCTACCTACCTACTTAAAAAGTTTTATGTGACTAACGATGTTTTAGACATTTTTGACAATTTTTTCATTCAATTTTTTTTCGACAATATGAATTAAAAATAAAAGGCGCAATTTATAGCTATTATTGAAACTCCTCATTGATAAATCAGGGCCCAGATCACGTAACACGATTCGATTGAACGATCAACGTTTCGACTATTACTCTCTCTATATTTCCCTGTAGATGTGAATAGAGACAGATAGAGTCAAAACGACGATCGTTCAATCGAATCGTTTTACGTGATCTGGGCCCAGTAGTTATTTTGATGCCAAATTAAAGCTGTTGCCTTCATTATTATTTCTAGCCAAGAAAAAAATTATATTTAACCCAGCCTTCCACATAAAATTATTTCAAGAATTGAATTACATTACCAACGATCATTGAAATCATTGATCATTGAATAGACTGGAAAATAAGAGGTATAAAGGAACAATTACGTGCAAGGGTTTTTATTATTGAATATGTTTGTTTGGCCCATAAGCATGATTAAAACCGAAAATGCTACTAAATTCACCCATGCGTTTCTGAGGGAATGGTCACACTGGCCACTTTTCAATATTTTTGGTGGAACTTGAAAACTAAGCTGAATTTGACAATTTTACATATAATACTTTTTGTTCAAAATTAAATTTTCTATTGGAATGGATAATTCAAAAAATTTTACGAAAAAATTTAAGCAGGAAAAGTTAACAAAAATCAACCTAAAAAAAATTTAAAAATCAAGGATATCTAAATTTTTTAATAAATAGTGCATAACTCTTTTTGAAGCAAAGATAGGGTCAAGACATGCATAGGCAAAATAAAGTAGAGACTAAAGGGGTTAATATGGCATGTTCAAAAATTAATATTTGTTCAAAATTGACAGAGATATTGCCATTCAAACCTTATCACTTCTTATAATTTTTCGGAGTTTTGGCCCGAAAGTCCCTTTTTCGGTACCATATGGCAAATTCCACTTTCGTAATAATGTTCGAAATCAAAATTTTGATAGAATATGACATTAGAACTGTAGAGAATTTATAATAAGGATGTTAGTTCGCAATTTCGTTTTTCGGCTGTTTTTAAATGCTTACAGACCTACAGACCGAACGGCTGGTCTGATTAACATAAGATTTGGTACTAGATGCTAGAAACGTTAAATTTGTCATAATGTTCCAAAAAATAGGCTTTCGGGCAAAAACTGCGGAAAATGATAAGAAATGGTAAAGTTTGAATAGCTATATCTCTGTCAATTTTCAAATAATGTGGCTTTCTTAACATGTCATATTAAAGCCTTAAGACTCCAGTTTACTTTATTCATGCATGTCTTGAGCGTATCCTTGCTCTGAAAAAAATTATGCGCAATTTAGAAAAAATTTAAAAATATTTGATTTTTCGATTTATTTTAATGTTGGTTTTTGCTTACTTTGCCTGCTTAAATTTATTTAAGAAATTTTCAATATTATCCATTTCGATAGAAAATTTAATTTTGAACAAAAAGTATTATATGTAAAATTGTCAAATTCGGCTTAGTTTTCGAATTATACCAAAAATACTGAAAAGTGGCCAGTGTGACCATTCCCTCAGAAACGCATGAGTGAATTTAGTAGCATTTTCGGATTTAAACATGCTTATGGGCCAAACAAACATATTCAATAATAAAAAATATGTGAGTACCGGGACTCGCGTGGAAGATGTGTAAACATTCGTTTTCACCTGAAGGTAAGGGATCGGGTCATTAACACGTATGGCAAAAATTAGGAATCTGTAATAGAAACGCTAAAACAAAATGGTTGCAAGACACAAATTATAATGACTTTACCCATTAAAAACACCTTCCGAGAAAACTTTATGACGTCACAAAGTTGTTCCTGGATTCAAAGTTAAAGTGTCAAAAAGTAACTTTGAGTACATTTTTCCAATTCATCTCTTTGATACTGAGTTGAAATGGTTAATCCGTCAAAAGCAGCTGAAATCACGATGTTTTCATTTTGAATTATCTTTTGTTTGCTTCTCGATCGTTCAGTTTGGAATGGATATCATTTTTGTAATATGTAATAGCTTAATTTTATTATCCCCTAGATCTGATCCGGATTAGATTATCATAATAAAACAAACTGGATCCCAGTGCGACAAGAGTGTTATATGCCTATCCGATCCCCGTTTATCCTTTTGTTTCTGTATTTTCTCTCTACTCTATTCTCTATTTTCTCCCTATCTTCAACACAAAAAGCCATCTACCTGTGAGAGAAAAAACTCATTTTTGCAAAAAAGTACAGAGGGTGTATGGTCAGAATTAATTTGCAAATCGAAATCCAAAAGCAAGGTCGAATTTTATGTTGTTTTTGTAATACATGTATGCATATACAATCCAGATCAGATCTGGGGGAAAATATAAAGCAAATATATTTTTATTTTTATTGATTTTACCGTCGATAGTGAGTTTGGAAATTTTTTCCAGGTTTTGCGACATTTTTTTATCTGATTTGATCGATTTGTAGTAAATAAATTTGTGCAAGTAATGAATGATAAAAAGAAAATGGAGATATTTTTGCTTAAATATTCAATTTTGTGCTAGAATGAAGTTAAATGAAATTTAGTTTGAAAAATGTATGCATTTTCGAAGTGCTGATAAAAGTTCTTTTCAATAATGAAATCACAATTTCTTCTTGAATTTTAATTCCATATTTATTTCGACTTTTTTTCACCCAATTTGTTTGACAGATCAGCCATATTTTTAGCTTTTGTCGTTCCTAAATGAAAAGTAACTCAAAGTAACTTTTTTAAATATGACATAACAACACTTCTTTTTGACACATTAACCACAGCCAACTAGAGAAACATAAAAGAATGCGCCACTTGGCAAATCGTGTTATGACATTTCAAATCAAGAAATTGCAAATAACACTTAATATCACAAACCAAAATTGCCACCCGCGATTGCAGAGATTAACATCAAAAGCGGCATATGGATACAAAATAATGAAATAAAAAATTAAATTTCTAGAAAAAAAAGCAACAAAATCTTCACCATCTTGACATCCAATCAAGATATGAAACGAAGTGACTCCATTAGATATTTAATGTCAAGACGAACATTCTGAGAGAAATTATCTACTGTGGAGTCGGGGTGTAAGGAATTCACTCTACTTAGCAAATACCAAAACCATTGGGTATAAAATGAAAACTACCTTACCTATTCGAGTTTACAGAGTTCTACTTACCTACAACAAACAAAATGGTTCCAAACGGAACCGTGAGCCCATATCCGTTACAACCGATTTTCAATTTTACCCATACCAAGCGCTAAGATGTTTACACATCAAAAACCCTTGCACGTAATTGTTCCTTTTTAAAAGGTCTATTCAATAGGCTATTATGCGGAACGCTGGGCCAAAAGTAACTTTTTTTTCTAGATATAATAAATAAGCCAAGAGCTTTCTTTTGGAATCAAAATAACCACTGATATTATTATAAACAAAGGTATTTTGGACTTATGACGAAATTTTTAAAATAATACCTCTTAAATTAACATTCTTTTGGAAAACAAATTATTTCTCTCTTAGACGAATACAAAGTTTGTCTATGTACATTAGGGTGGTCCTTATATTGTTTTTTTTATGAAAATCCAACTTGGATAGGCATCAAATGACTCTAAATAGAGAAACAAAAACTTCCAAATTTTTTCAGATTTTTATTTCACCCCCCTGATTCTGATTTTTTTTTTCGCGTGTTATAAGAATCACCCTAAATCCATTATTTGTACCTTGAAGTGAAAAAAGGGAGACCAGGGGGGTGATATAAAAATCTGAAAAAATTAGGGAAGTTGTTTTTCAATGTTTTGAATCGAATGAAGGCTATCCAAGACAATGTACAATTTAAGGGCAACCCTAATGTACATACATTATTTGAACATACCTTCTTTTCGATAAGAAACGTGATTTATACGCAAATCACAATAACTTTTAAGCTATCACTAATCACTTTTAAGCTATCTGCTAATTTTATCAATTTTCATTCATCTGGGAATTTTTCCGAAGTTTTCACAATTTTTTGTCTATTTTGGCTGGACTATTAAAATAAAAATGCTCTAGACACTTAGGTGCCAGATATAGCTATCATTGAAACTCATCATTGAAAACTTTAATGATTGTTTTTGAGGCGTTTAGAAAGCAAAATCATCTATTGTTTTGATGGACGATGAATGCTCAAGACTCAATTAATATTTCTAGCCAAAAAAAAATTTCAAATAGGTCCAACTTTTCGCTAAAAATGACTTTCAATTTTTCAATGATCATTGGTAAGGTAGTTCAATCATTGAAATAAGAAAAGTCTTTTTATGTGGAAAGTTGGGCCTATTTGAATAATTTTTTTGGCTAGAAATATTAATTAGGTCTTAACCTTTATTTCTTCATCAAAATAATAAATGATTTCACTTCCTAAACGAGTCAAAATCAATCATTAAAATTTTCAATGATGAGTTTCAATGATAGCTATAACTGGCACCTTACAGCCGAATTTATTAGATTTTCTTAAGATGCCTCTTAGAGGTCATTTAGTTAAGTTTGCTTAAATATTTAAGTTGCCTTTAAGTGTCGTTACTTAAATTCTTATCTATAATCAATTTTCTATTGGTACTTAACTAAACGATCATTGTGTCACGTAACGTAAAAGAATCTACAAATCTAGTACAAACAAAACGAAATACTACTACATTCTTACATGACAGCTGTTTTCTGACAGTTTGATTTTTGAAAATAAACAAAAATTACAAAATTGTGAACAAAATTGAGAAAGGAGCCATGGAACCAGCCACTAAACAGAAAAGATCTGCAAATTGGGATGCTTCTGACAAGGTAACATAATATATTAAATATTATATTGAATTATACCAAATCTAACTAAAAAAAAATATCATTTCTATGCATAGATTCTCCTCCAACAGCTAAAGAAGAGAAAATTAATATAATCGAAGACAAAAATGTAGACACAAACACTTCGAAGGCCAAGCGGGAAGATGACATTCTTAACTCGTATGTTTGTTTATTCAATCAAAAATCCAATATTTCATAATTTCTGCATATTTCAGATTTAACAAATGCAGCAATAATCAAAGAGACGTAGCGCAAATTCAGAATCAGTGCAACACAAAAATGAAAGCCAAGCAGCGAGTGTCTACTTGCAGGAGAGAAAGAGAGGCAACTGGAGGCGGTCTGCCTCCTGAACCACCAAGTCCTAGCGATGAACATTTGATGTCACTGATTCCAAACGAATTTGCCACCGACAAGAATACGTTCGACTGCGATTGAACTATTCCGCAGGAAGATGTCAACAAAAAACATGAAATCGATTATGTGGACAACGAGATTGAGTTCCTACTTGAAGGCCTGGAGGACAACGACACTTCTTGTGTTTCTCCCCAAGACGAAAATGAGCCTGAAGGAGATTTAGTAAGGAAAAGCACTTCTTTTATTATAATTGCAAATTTTTCTAACAATTTTTTTGCAGAAAGAATCCAGCTACAAATCAAAAACTGACAAAAAGGTCTACAACAAAGACAAAATCAAAGATTAAAAAACACAAAATTCAACGGTTGGTATAGGAACATATTCATATGTATAATATACATACATATGTCTTTATTTTATCGTGTGCCACGTTTTGTAGAATGATGAGAATTTTAAACTTCGCTACTTGGAGGTGGCAATTGAAGCTAAAAACACTGAAATCCAACAACTCAAAGAAAAGTTTTCAGAAGAAATGGAAAGTCTTCGATTGGAGCGCGAAAGAAAGGATGAGGAGCATTTCCTTAAAATTCAAGCTTTTGAAGCTGATGAGCGCAGGAAGGAGGAGGAACACCAACTCAAAAGACTGAAGTATAAAAAAGTGCCTGAATTTTATGTTTTCATAAGTTTATTTATTTATTTAGTTGGTAATTTTATTCTTAAGACTGAACTCTTGTGCCTGACTATAGTCTTACTTTTCCTAAAATAAGTTCCTTGGCAATAGACAGTAAAAAGAGAAATAAAAATTGACTTTCAAATCATCGTTATTATGGACAAATTAAAAAACCGTTGTTGTGTACCATCCCTCTGAAAATCATATGAAATTCTTCAAAATAGTCTTGATACTTACCTTTCATGACTACTTTTTGAAATATTATTTCAAATTAAAAACGGATTTCACAACCAGGTAAGGGGTCTAAATTAAGACTCGGAACCATTAAAATCATCGAGATAGAGCAAAGTAGGAGCGGAATGACAGCGTGTTATGTCGGAGACTTTAAGGAATTTCATATGATTATCATATGAAATTCCTCAGAATAGTCTTGATACTTACCCCTCATGACTATTTTTTGAAATATTATTTCAAAATAAAAACGGATTTCACAACCAGGTAAGGGGTCTAAATTAAGACTAGGAACCATTTAAATCATCGAGATAGAAGAAGTAGGAGCGGAATGGCAGCGTGTTATGTCGGAGACTAAGGAATTTCATATGATTATCATATGAAATTCCTTAAAGTCTCCGATATTATATTATTATATTATATTATTATATATTATATTATTACATTATATTATTATATTATATTATTATATTATTATATTATTATATTATATTAATAAAACAAATAAGAAAATTGAAACAAATTTATTTTTGTTTATGAAAGCACTGAACACTTAATAGAACCAAGATAAAAATGTACCTAATCCCTTAGATGTTCCTGGCTTACACCTGATACAGTACAGCGTCTCAAGTTGGATAAATTTAAGGAAAGAATTCTAATAAGGAAAATGCAACAATTCACACGAGCCACAAATATGATAATTTGGTTTCAAATTCACATGTTTTCTTAAAAAAAATAAATGCAAACAAAGCTGGTAAATCATTTTTGTATTTTTCAGATGGATCATTTTATTTAGAAATTGAAATAAATATTATTTTAACAAACAAGAAAATAAAAACAAACACATTTTTGAAGGCAAAAACACAGATCACTGGATGGAACTATAAGTTGAAAACAAAAGTAATCACTTTGATCTCTTCTAGTCACTTTGAATTCTAATTAACAAATTGCTAAATTTACGCGTGCCACAAATACAAGAATTCCACAAAAGTGAAAGTTGAATGAACAAATTACATGTAAATAAAAGTTGGCCAATTTTATTATTTGTCAAACGAAATTTTTATTCATAGCAGATCAGCTGATTATGACAACAGATTTTAGGTCTGTTCGGTAACAGATTTCGTTTTCGAAGTTTCATAACAGAAAAACATAAAAGGTCGAACTCCTGAATACCAATTATAAAAGATCTTTTATGGTGAAAATCTTTTATGGTTGATAACAGAAAATTCATAGTAGAATAAAAGATGTGGCAGAATAGGCCTAAATATCCTTTTCTGTTGATATAAAACTGCCCCGCTGAACCTCCTACTTTGGGTATTTTTATATAGGTGCAATCGATTGCACCAATGACATGTGGGAAACCACGTATTTCCTTAAAATTCTCCATAGCCTTTATTTGCTCTGATACCAACGTTGGCATTTCAACAAATTGTGGTCTCTTTGTGGTGAATGCCCTGGCAACTCCTTGGCAAATTACACATAGTGTGGATTGGCTAAATCCATGTATATCTGCCGCATCATCTTGCATCTATAAAAATGATAATAATGTTTATTATTTTACTGCAGTCGGATGTGGGATAGAAATGATATGTACATAATGTGAATATTTACTAGAGCCTACGATTCTGTACGTGTATTTGTAAAACACGGATACACGGAATCCGTGTTTTTATTATTCGCAAAAAAAATCCGTGTATCCGGATTCTTAATACACGGATTCTTAATACACGGATTCCGAATACACGGATTCTTAATACACGCATCCTTAATACACGGATTCGGATTCGTTTTTGGTTTTGTATAAACTATTGGCAAGTTTTGCATAAAATGACATTGCGGTGACCGGTGACGGAGAATATTGAAAAAAAATGGGTTTTTCAGTTTGTATTACGGGATATCTAGCCAGTTGATTTTATTTACTTATATGTAAGTAAAAATTCATATCGTTATGGCAATTTTTAATGGATTTCAATTTATATAAGCAATATTTTTATATTAGGTGGCTAAGTGGTGGCTAGTTAGTAGTAAGGAGACACTTCCAGGGGCGGACTGGGGGTCAAAGGGCCTACCGGGACTTTTAGAAAAGGGCCACAGAATACAATAACTCTCAAAATGGTTAAAAAAAAGTTGATATTGCAGACATTTCTCGAAAATAACTTTTTAATATTTATTTTTTTTTTTTTAATTAACATATTGATTGATATATTTATTAGGTATAAGGAAACAGCTGTTTTTAGTTTATGGCTGCGTCACCTTACAGATCAAATAATTTGAGTTTTTATTCAAGCAAGCATACAAAATTGCAAAGATGTTCTTGTATTATAACATTCGTTTTACGACCTTACATAAGTGGGTGTGATTTCAGTTTAGTCAAAACAAAATTACGCTGGTTAAACAAATTGTGTGAATTAAGGGAGATATGAAACAAAAAGCATTCATAAGGCGTTTTTCTTTTTTAGTTCAGAGCAGAGCCTGCACTGTCAAACAAAAATTGTGTTTCTTTTTTAGCTCTGAGCGTTCAGAGCTTCAAATTTTTGTTTCTTTTTTAGTTCTGAGCATGTTCAGACCGCACTCGATGAGGTCAGAATTATTGAATAGAGTAAACTGAGTAAAATGCTGAACATAAAGCATTTGACATTTTGAAATGCGGAAGTTAAAGAAAAGAAAATACCAAAAACAATTAAAATGATAGATGAGACTATTCGCGCTGATGCAAAAGGAAATTACAAATGAAATGCTTTTTTCAAAAAATGTATGGTCATGTGACAGTGCAGTGCTCAAGTGTGTTTCATTATTAAATCGGAGAGCTCTGATCATACTCCATTCGGAGCTTACTCGGTTCGATCAGAGTCTGCTCAGAGCTCAGCTCAGAGCTAAAAAAGAAAAACGCCTATAGATATTGCTAATTTTTAATAAATTCTTAGAGACTATTTTTTTAAGCTACAGTAATTTTGCAATCAAAAGAAATGAAACTCATTAAATATTTTCAAAAAATAAATTGAAGAGTCGAATTTTCTTCATTTTTCTTCACAATTTTTCACTGTAGCACGATTTTCCTGATTGAAATTTTTGATATTGAATGCAAAGAAACCGCTGTGCTTTTGATCATCATTATCTCGGCAGTTTCAAACATTTAAATTAAATAACGTAAATACTTTTAGAACTATTTCTCCTAGCAGTAGCTGTGATTTATAAAAAAGTACAAACAAATATTTTAGTAATCCATTTGTTAATTTTCAATTATTGAACAATCCCAATCTTAGGGCAAGTACAGTAATGATCACACCCCGTCAACTTTAATCAATCATTATTCTAGTTGATTATCATTGAATGCGTTTGTTCAGCAAAATTTTCAACAGAAAATCCATAATTAAAGCACCTTATTTGAGAAATCACTAATTCGCTGATTATGTTTGGTAAGTATAATTTAATCAAAGATTTCCTGAAATTTCTTTTGCTCATCATTGGTAAAGACGAAGCTCTTTTTTGCAAAGGCCTTGGATAAAATTTGTAGAAAAACCACAACCTGCAAATAATTCCATCACTAGGTATCATAAAAAGCCAGCACTACCTACACCTTTTATTGTCCGTGTTCTTTTACACAACAAATTTTTCTTTCTAATGCTATGTTTCCACCAAAAGCTTACCCCAGTTCAGACTTAATAAATCTATTTGGTGTTTTCACCACACAAAAATTAAAAAAAGATTTACTTTGAAAGCAGATTTAAAAATGCAAATGGTGTTTCAATTTTTCTTATGAAGAGGAAGTGAGATAGAATGTTTCCTTTGTGAAGAACTTAATTCAGCCGTGAATGAATTCTTCAGCGCCACACAAGAATAGGTAAGTTTGATTTGTAAAAGTATTTGTCTTAGGAAGATTTAACAAGGCTAATTTTTAATCTTCAAGATTTAAGGCTCTCGCCCAAACCAACGCGAAATCATAGCGAATCATTCGCAAAAACAGTTTTTTGTTGTTGCTAAGCATTGTGTATCTCTAAGATTTTCTACTATTGTGAATGATTTTGCGTCGTTGGCGAATGTTTCGCGTTGGTTTGGGAGAGCCTTTACGAAATATATGTGTATGGTAAATCTTCGAGATTTGAGGTAAATCTTATTAAATCTCAGATTAGCGTTAGGTGGAAATGTAGCATAAAGCTCACTCACCATAAACAAACATCAACTTTGTTTATGGTGAGTGACAGATTACGTCTAACAATTGATTTGACAGATATACTGAAAATGGGAAGATTATTGGAAAAATCATGATAAAACTGAAAATTGAGTGAACAAACGCTCAATGATGATGAAACAGAAACAGTGATAACCTAGTTGCAGATTTAACCTTAACCCACTATGAACAAACTGGCCCTATGCTAGTCCAAGAACCAGAGCAAAAACAGTAGGTTCATAATGCAATCAACTACTTAATTGATTTTTGTTGGAAAATGTTCAGGGGTGCCCCCGAATGTTAACCCAAGTTCGCGAGCATCAGCTGCCATTTTGGAAATCACGTTTTATCAAATATCGAAATCGTGAACCTACAAAAGTAGCATTATTTTTTTCTTGGGTTTTGAGAAACTAAAAAAAACGAAAGTTTCCTTTTCCCAAGAAAAGATTTAACAATATATCGTTTTTCCTTTCCTACTATAAACTTAACAAAACAAACAAGATATGGAAAAAAGTACCTTCTGTTATCTTTTTTTATTTTCTCAAAAACTAAGAATAAGAATATAAAAATTAAAAGTGGTGCTATAAAAATTTTTAAATAACAATCAACAATCAATTTTTTCAAAAATATGTACTTTAAAATTTAATTTCTCAAAAACTTTCCACTAAAAAAAAACTTGATTCAAAATAATATCGTCGCAAGACATTGAAGCAGCATTTCGCGCAATCTCCACAGTGTTCTTGTTTTTTCTTGCTTCTCTCTGTTTCTTGACTTTCGTCCTCTGCCTCATCATTAGCCGCATTTTATCACTTTGATCTGGATCAATTTTTAACACGTAATTGCAAAAACAACATGAGGTCCTGCTTTTTATCTAGATCTATTTCAATGATCCAAAAATTGCTATTGTGAATTATCTCAGTAGCGCAAAGAAAAGAGGCAACAGATGCATGAAAAATAAACATAACGTAAGGCAAAAAGGAAAAAGGGATGAGTATATAACGCTCCTGTAACTATTATCCTGTTTGTTTTTATTATCATGATCTGATCCGGATCAGATAAAATACCGCTATTCATTCTCATCTTTTGAATTCAAATTATACACCTAACTTTCAGACATTTTAAAGTACTCATCATTGAGAGTCATTTTTATTTTTTTATTTTGCATATTGTAAAATATTTCTATCAACTTTTGAATAATCTAAGATCCGTAGAGGCCACCAAACGAGTTTTGGAGGAGTCCAAAGATTCATAGAGTTCCCCAACCGAGCTCTTGGGGCCTCCAGAGATCCTAAGAGACCACCAACCGAGTTTTTTGGGTCTCCAGAGATCCGTAGAGGTCATCAACCGATTTCTGGGGGCCTCCAGAAATCTGTAGAGGCCACCAACCGAGGTCTGGAGACCTTCAGAGATGCGTAGAGGCCACCAAACGAGATCTGGGGGCCTCCAAAGATCCGTAGATGCCACCAATGAGGTTCAGGGGGTCTTCAAAGATCGGTAGAGGCCACCAACGGAGTTGTGGGGGCCTCCAAAGTTCTGTATAGGCCACCCAACAGAGTTCTGGAGGCCTCCAGAGATTCGATGAGGCTATGAATCAACACCTGGGGCCTCCAAAGATCCGTAGAGGCCACCAATGGAGTTCTGGGGGCCTCCAAAGATCGGTAGAGGTCACCAACGGAGTTATTGGAGCCTCCAAAATAGAGTTCTTTGGGCCTCTAGAGATCCGTAGTTCTAGGGGTTTCCATAGATTTATAGAGGCCACCAACCGATTTCAGGGGGCCGCCAAAGACCCGTAGAGGCCGCCAATGGAGATCTGGGGGGCCTCCAAAAATCGGTAGAGGGCACCAACGGAGTTGTGGGGGCCTCCAAGGATCCGTAGAGGCCACCAACAGAGCTCTGGAGGCCTCCAGAGATCCGTAGAGGCTACTAACCAAGATCTGGGGGCCTCCAAAGATCCATAGAGGCCATCGGCTGAGTTTAGGAGACCTCCAAGGATCCGTAGAGGCCACCAACAGATTCCAGGAGGCCTCAAGAGATCCATAGAGGTCACCGACCGAGTTCTGGAGGCCTCCAAAGATCCGTAGAGGCCACCAACTGAGTTCTGGAGGCCTCCAAAAATCCGTAAAGGCCACCAACCAAGTTTTGGAGGCCTCCAGAGATCCGTAGAGGCCTCCAACCGAGTTCTGGGGGCCTCCAAAGATCTGTAGAGGCCACCAACAGAGTTCTGGAGACCTCTAAATACTTATTTTGATCAACAAAATTCTTAATCTAGTGTGAGTCCAATTTTCTTAGAAAGTTTTACTTAAAAAAAACAGAAAATGAACGCAGGAAGTTTTATAAATTTTTTGCTTTCTTGGGGGCCCACCGGGCAAAATCCCGGTTGCCCGGTGGCCCAGTCCGCCCCTGGACACTTCTGAACATATTCCACCAAAAAATCAGTTCCGTAATAAATTGCAAAAAAAAGTACCCAAATTAGGTTGTTTTGTTATCATTAGTATAAGTAAATGAAATAGCAAAGTGGCATCCCTATATGATGGAGCTTCTTTGTCTTTTCGTTTGTTTACCTTTTTTACGTACCTTTTAGTACGTACTAAATAAACCTGTTGCAAGTTGTATTGAAGTGATTAATATTGTTTGTAATTCAGTTTTATTTAATTTTTTTAGATTAGAAAGGTGAAGTATTCATTTAATGCTTTCAAATTTCAATTATCTTATGGTTTATTAAATTTGTTTTATAGTTCTTATTGATTTTACCACAAAATCTAATTTGGAGTTAAAACTTGTACCTTAATACCAATTAAAGACTTGAAAGCTAAGTTTCAAGGGTGGTGCTTAATTTTTAAATATTTTTATTTCTTTCGTTGCACTTCAAAAGTGATTTTGAAAGTGATCTAAGTTAATTAAAAAAAAAAAAAAACACAGTTTAAAATTTTATTGAAATCTTTTAACAGTGGCACCCGGGCGGACGCTGCTGTGGTGTCACCCTAATATTTGTATCTGCTCCGAAAAAAGTACAGCTTGTATCCATCTGTCAAAGCCATCAACTGTCAAATTCTATTTAAGGATGGCCACGATGTCGATGGCAAGGCAAGGGTAGGCAGCAAAGTAAAAACAAACTTAAATGGGGGAGTCCCCAACTGACCAAGAAATAGCATCAGACAGATGCGAGAAGTAAGTCCCCTTTCACACGAAGAAACAAGTTGCTGGAGATTTTTTTGACGTTTTCTTTTAATCTCCTCAAAAATCTCTTGTACCTTTCATACGAGGAAACAAATCTCCAGGCAATTTTTGAAATTTCCATTGAAAGTCTATTGGTTGAACACACCTAAACCTAGATGTGAAAGGAAATGTCAAAAAATCTCCTCAAATCCTCGACCGGGGAGATTCTATTCGCCCCTCTTTCCTCCTGCCCTTCTCACCCAGGAACTAAAAGTTGCTGGCAACTCAGTTTCCTCGTGTGAAAGGGCACTAAAGGTGCATTTTCCTATAGGGTGTTGTTCTTTAAGGTTAGCTCAGTAAAACAATAAAATAAATAAGTAAGTACAATGTAAAAGATGATTAAGTTGGTAATCAAGGAAGCAATTGAATCGGTCATTTCAAAAACAACATAAGTCACATTACAAAAAAATTAGGCCACGCTAAGTTAAAGGTCGAGTCTAATTATGAAGCTTTCATTACTTTCATTTAGCTTTCACATTGCGCTAAATTGCACCATTATAAAAATGGATATAAAAGTGTAATTAGACGGTCTAATAGACCAGAGCACTTATAGGATAGCTAAGAAATCATATTGGAGACAAAATGTGACTTAAGTGGTTTTTGAAATGACCGAGACAATTCTAGAGAACACCTATTCTAAACCATATTTTAGAAAAGAAAAAAAATTGATTTTCGTCAGAAGAGAGGATAAAAACAATGATCTATTTGAAAACAAAGGCTCCGCGAAATTAGGCCCCAGGAAATAAAGCCCCAAAAAAATTAAATAAGGCCCAAAAAAAAAAAATGCATTCAAAACAACAACAATGAAAATTTACGAATTTTGGGGTGTTGTTTCATTTTTTGGAACTTTATTTAACTTTTTTTTCGGGCCTTTATATTATTATTATGAAATAAAGCCCCAATGAAAAAAGACCCCAACATTAAATTTGAGGCTTAATTTCATTTTATTTTGAAAAACAATTTGGGCCTTATTTCATTTTGCATACATTTAATTGAAATTGCCAAAACAACAAATTGTTTCCACAAAAAGTATTATGAAAATCCACTCAACGAGGACCCAGAGCTAGCAAAATACAATATAAGGATCGTGTTGAAAACCATCAGCGAGTAACAGAATAACTGCAAAAAATCGCACGATTGTTGTCATCTATTCTGTTACTCGCTGATGGTTTTCAACACTTTGCTTACTTATTCTTTGCAATATAAGGATCGTGTTGAAAACCATCAGCGAGTAACAGAATAACTGAAAAAAATCGCGCGATTGTTGTCATCTATTCTGTTACTCGCTGATGGTTTTCAACACGTTGCTTACTCATGCTTTTCAATATAAGGATCGTGTTGAAAACAATCAGCGAGTAACAGAATAGCTGGGAAAAATCAAAACTCGCTATGCTCGCTATGTGCCCTTTGAGCACAAATTAACTCAATTTTTTGAAATACGTAGTTTAAGACGAAGGCTAACGATTTCTCGAAGATGAATGGTGGTATTTGAAAAATTCAAAAAGAATTTTTAAGTAAAATGTTCATACATCAGAATGACCATACAAGTTTTTTTGAAAAAAATTTCTTCGAGAAAAATTATTTATAACCCCAAATTTGCATAAGAAACGCATTTTTGTATCTTTAGATTCAAATATCTCAAAAACGTGACGTGGTAGAGCGATTTCAGGGCCAGATTTTAACTTAACACATCGAAGACCATCAGAAAAGTATTTTAACTAAAATTTTTCACAAAAAGTAGTTACTTAGTGCTTTCTAGTGGATTTTCGAAAACAATAAAAATACGTCAATTTTCAACTAGCGCTTGAGTCAAATGGACTGTCGCAGAAAAAAACCTTAAGCAGATTATTGGAAATTGTGAATACTTTCAATGGTACTTTGGTGTGATTTTCCATTAACTAGTAGTTTTCGAGCCATAAGTGAAAAACTTCCAAAAACATGCATTTTTGCATCATTTTTCACATTTTTTTCCGTGTTGCGTCATGAAATTTTAGTCGCAAACCTCAGATTCGTATTCAGCACCTCTGAAAATATAAAAGAGGGGCAAAACTCAAAACTACCCCACAATTTGCTCGCTAAGAGGCCTTTTTGAGCACAAATTGACCGGACTAATAATGTTTTTTATTTCAACTCAATATAATCAAAAAGATACAGCTCTTCAAAAAACACTATCAAAAATTGAAAAAATCTTGTTCCTTTATTTTTTTTATTGGTGTATTTAATTTTAATTGAATGAATTAATCAATTTTTAATGAAATAAAATTATCAAGTGTTGACATTTAATAATTACAATTAAATTAAGTTTTCATTCATTTATTAAAAAAAGACAGAATTTTAAAAAACAAAATAAATCTCTAAATTAAAAATTTCTTTAACTCAATCACCATCTCGTTTCATTAAATGGTCGGTTCTTTTATACAAAATAATTTGCACTAGGTGTGACCAAAAGCTTAGATCTTGTAGGTTGGATTCAGACAAGAAAAAAGTTGATTTGGAGGCTGGCCCATTTATTAATTTTCTAAAAACTTTGTTTAAAATAGAAAAATATTAAAAAACAACCGTCAACAAAATACCTACAATGTAATAGTTTTTGGAAAAATAAGTTTCAAACCAAAATTTGAACAATTAGGGATTAGGGATTTTTTAAACTACATAATTGTGTTCTATACGAGTATTTTAATAACTTTGGAACATAAGAGATTTTATTCCAAACAATTTTTTTTTAGTTTTACCTTATTTGGTACAATTTTTGTTTGTATTATTCGATATTCTTATTGATTTTTAAACAAAGAATTGAAATTGTATACCTAAAATGTTTTATAGTTTTTTGAGAGAATTCAAAATAACAGACTTCAATTTGTTGTTAAAATTCGTCCAAACACCCAATTTCCACTTTGGAAGTTGTAAAGTAACTACAAAAACTACAAGACATTAATTTAAGCATATGTTTTTTAGTGTTTGATTAAAAATTAATAAGAGTATAGAATACAAATAACAACAATAGTTCCAAATAACTTAAAATTAAAAATTTTTCAAATTTGTTTTATATATTGAGAAAAATAACTTTGAAAAAAAAACGATGATTTATTGTTAACACCTATATGAAAATGATTTATTGTTCAAAATTTTTAGTTTGGAAATTTTCTCAGTTAAATTTTAAATAGTTCGAGTGGGAGGGGAATTAAATTTCTCACATTTAAAACATCTATGCCAACGCTCGCCAAAAGCAATTTCCACAAATATACATAATCATTTCCCTTTCATCTTCTTAACACATTTACATGATTTTATGTTTGTATCCTTTTCAAACAAAAAAATACTCTAAAAAGCAAACTTCCCAACAAATTAATGTATTTGGTTTTGCCTTTTATTTCTTCAGATACAAAAACTCACAAAAAGACACCTAAATATAATTTTTCAATGATCCCCTGCACTGAAATATATAAATATAATAGAGGTATTCATGCAACTTCGTAAAACACTAGATAAGTTTACGATTTGGTTAAGTTTATCATTTGGTAAATGAACTGTCGAATTTTGTATGGGAAATGGTTTACACAATTTGGTTCAAATTAAGCAAGGATTTTGCTGCGGAAAATTAACCAATTCTATTTATATAAACTTATCCAAACGTCATTGTGACTTTTAGTTAGTAGAACTAGGCATGTTCAGATATATGTACGGTGACCATATTTTAGAAAGCTGAATAATGAACAAAAAAAAAAGAAACAAAATTCAGCTCAATCTTTAATAATTTATTCCATTTAATATTATATACTCTGCGGAAAAATGGCTCAACTTAAAATAGAATAAACTCTAATCAATTCAGTATTTGCTTTAAGTTTAGTACGCTGCTGATGCGGAACGAAAAATCCCATATAAAAATGACAACGAAATCATAAACTATAAATTTTGTTCTACTTTTCGTTCTGTAGTACATTGTTCGATGAGCGAAATTGATAGTTGTAGCAGATTATTTGGAGAGGTCTACACGAAAAAACACAAATTTAATTTTTTCGCCCACAATTATGGTCTGGGTAAATAATTGTGTGCGAAAAAATGAAATTTGTGTTTTTTGTGTTTATTTTTGTTGTTTCTTTCCTTACAGCATGGCTGCTTGTAATTTTTTTGCATTTTCATTTGTTTTAATTTTTTTAATTTGTGCAACTGTCAATGAATATTTTTCCACTTCGTTTTCGTAAGCATTTCGTTGTCTTGTTGGAAAACAACTAAAAATTTCGTTTCGCATCAGCATCGTATTAGGCTTTACATACAATCTTAGAAATAAAAAAAAACTTAGGTCAAGAATTTGTACTGGTTTTTCAATTCTTTATTAAAAACACACTTCCTCCTGAGTGGCATCAGGGTAAGCTAAAATAATTTTCAATATTGAATTGCTGTTTTATAAATAATTTCAAATAAAACTTACAAATCTCAATTCTTCAGCGCAGTCGCAGACAACATACAGTTCACAGACAGCTGATGTGTTCATGAAATGAATAGTTTTTGACTTGAACATGACAGATGATGCCAAAAGCGATAGAGGGCGGCAAGGAAAAATAGATTTGTACTAGATTTATCATTTCTTCGATCACTAACTAAGGGCACGTTAGTATCATCAGTTTCTTTCATTATATTTTTACGTTCCTAATGTGTGCGTTATTGTTTTTGACCAAAATTAAAGAAATACAGAACATATAATGAACAACTAATAAAATACAGAACATTTTTATGTTTTCGTGTACAAAATAATTAATAATGAACAACATCTTCAAATACAGAACAGTTCATTATTATAATGAACGGATGGTCACCGTAGATATATGAGAAGATATATCAGAGAACTAAAGAAAAATCTGACCATGTTCTGTTCGCGGTTGGTTGGCGATAAAATTTGTGAATTAAAACGTAGTTTATACAAACAAAAAATTAGGACATCTGCATTTATTCAATGATTAGGAAAGCTACTTGTCGACTCTACCAAACCAACGAGAATCATTCGTTGACGACGACGAAACTACGCACACAACTTGTTATTTTCATTGCCAGCAAAGTTATTGTTATTTTGGTTTTCGTCGTCGTCAATGAATGATTCACATTGGCTTCGGAGATCATCAATAGACGGAAGCTGTTGTTTGTATTGTCGTGGTTGAAACTCACAGTACACATATCTAAGGTATTATCTTGCGCATGTTGTCCGAAATGAGAACTGTCAAAGAAAGAAAAGATGGCGGCCTTACGTGACCCCGTCCGCTGTATTACAACAACAACGAAGAAAAAGGGTAATTTAAATAACACTAAAAACTAGGAAGGAATGTTGTTTGCATGACAATATAATGTTAATAAACACTAAAAAGCTTGAAATAATTGTATTTGCTAATAAATAAGTAACAAATGAACACATAACACACAACAAATTTTGATGTTAAACTAGTAGGGGTCACGGGTTTCGCCATTTTCCACTGATTTTGATGGATGCGCAGAACTGAACAAAAATGAACACGCTAATGATATTACCTTCAATATGTGTACTGTGGTTGAAACTGACCCTTGGTGAAGTAGGAACAAAAAAAAGAGAGAGATGATTCATTTTACTTAAGTGGAATATAGCTCTCTACTCTCTTTTCCTTTTGATTGTTTGGAAAACCACATTTCGTTGGTTTTTGAATTTAGCTTCCAACAGCCTGCTACTGTTATAGTTCTACCACAAATAATCATATACAGATGTCTCAGCCCCATAGAAAAAAGTGTCTTAAGAAATTGCCTTACCTGACATCGTCTTACCTGACAAAGATACAAAACCCAACAGCTTTACCAAACAAAGATACAAAAGCCAGCAGGGGTAGGTGACAAAGATACAAAATCTAGAAAAAAAATCATATTCATTAAAACTAGGTAAGGTACACGCATGTCTTTCTCTCTGTTGTCATTTTTGTGCGTGAACTCTATTTCCCCTTGATTTATTTTATTTTTATTTGTTGGGTTTCGTTTCGTGGACTACCTCAATTCTCATGTTGTGTGTGTGTTGTTTTTTTTTATTGCTGGCTGCTGTTTCTGTGTGCATTGGTTTGGCAGGCGTCTATGTGGCTGGTGGTTGTTTTGTTTTTGTATTTCATTTTTTAGTAGGAGTTTGCGGGTTGTGATTTCGTAAAGATCTTTTTGTTTTGAATTGGAACTTTCTTTGGTAAAGAAAATGTGATTTGATGAATGATTTTCTTGTAGGGAGATTTTGATTCGCTTATAACTTTGGATCTACTGAACGGATCTTGATGGTAATCCCTTTAAATAAAGGAAAAATAACAAACAATATTTAGGAATGTATATTATATGGATTTATATGGACAGTTATTATGTATACAATAAGAAAATGAACTAAGGGTGAGGTGGACACAAGGTAAGTTGTATTTTTTTGTGAGTAGGTAGGAAGGAATAGGTAGATGTAGATAGGTATATTGTAGGTATTTATCTACTTTATTTAAAATATAAAAGCTTATGAAAAATGTCAATAATTTGATAAGCTAGTTATTTAGGTAGATACTAAAATAATAGGTGGTATCGACAAGCAAATTAATGCAACATGACAGTTAGCGGATTTCCTTTTATTAAAATTAAGATATTTAAGTAATAATATAATTAAATAATTCAAAAAGGTTAAAAAAAACAAATTTATCTATGGTTTTAATACAATAAGTAGATGAGATCGTATTCCATTCGCTACGAAAAAAATCATTTTGCTCGTAGATTGAAATCTAAATTTATAAAAAAAAAACTATTTTTTGAGTTTTTAATTTTTTGGAAAATATAGTCCTACATACATTACCTATGTACCTACCGTTTTTTAAAAAAAACCTATATTTTGTTCGTAAGAATTAATCAAAATATACACCCCGATTACAGAATCCGACGAATGAGCTGCGGAGGGAATCTGACTCAATTTTGACATTTGGCTCATAGTAAAAATGTTTAAGAAGGTGATATAATACAAATTCTATATACTATTTAAATAAATCAGTCAAGTAGAAGACTTAGCATTAAGGATTGGAAGCATTAAGGATTGGACTTGTTGAATTATTGATTCAAAATAGCTTTTTATGGCCTTTAGTCCTATAAATTGGCGTTTCGTTCGGCTTACTCACTTGAACTCATCAGTGACATAGTGAGGGCCTTGTCATACGCAATTTGTTTTAAGTTCAGTTCAACTTACATGAATTTTTCAACGAAAATCCACTGTAAACTATATCACACAAGATTAGAATTCCTAATCATTAAGCTGGAAGTTTTTTTGCCCGGGGCCAGGCATAGTTTCTATATAAGAAGGTTTTATAATACAAATTCTATATCAAAGGGCACGGTAGTGCCCAGCCAAGTTCGCGGCACTACACCCTTTTTACAGGAACAAACTCAGGCGATTTTCAACCCCCCTCTAACTTCAGTACCAATAAAGTCAGAAACGTCAAATTCGCAGTATTTGCTGAACTGATCAAACACAGGTGGCTCACCAAATTTCAACTCTTTAGCATTAGTAGTTCCTAAGATATAGGACTTCAAAAATCGCAAAAACCGTAACTGACTGACTCACTGACTCACTGACTCACTTACTCACTGACTCACTGACTCACTGACAGATCATCAAAATTATGGAGCACTCCCCGACATCGTATAAACTTGAAATTTCGCACAACGGAAGGCCTTGTGGTACATACAAAGGAAAAAATCGAAAATCTGCAATTTTCTATTCAGGGGGCGTGGCATCCACCCACTTTCTTAAATATTCTATAAACTATATGGAGCCTTTCCGATTGTTCTAGAACAATGAAAATTGGTAAGTCGGTAGGAATTGAGTTACTTAGAAAGAAAAAAATTGAAAAATTGGAATTTTCCATACAGGGGGCGTGGCATCCACCCACACTCTAAAAAATTCTTATAAATTATATGAAGCACTTCCGATTGTTGTAGAACGATGAAAATTGGTAGGTCGGTATGGCTTAAGGTATTTAGAAAGAAAAAAATTGAAAAATTGGAATTATGCATTCAGGGGGCGTGGTATCCACCCACATTCTTAAAAATTCTTATAAATTATAGGGAGCACTTCCGATTGTTGTAGAACGACGAAAATTGGTAGTTCGGTAGGCGTTGAAGTACTTAGAAGAAAAAAAATCGAAAAATTGGAAGTTTCAGTTCAGGGGGCGTGGCATCGACCCACATTCTGAAAAATTCTTATAAACTATATGAAGCACTTCCGATTGTTGTAGAACGATAAAAATTGGTAGGTCGGTAGGGCTTAAAGTACTTAGAAAGAAAAAATTGAAAAATTGGAATTTTGCATTCAGGGGGCGTGGCATCCACCCACATTCTTAAAAATTCTTATAAAGTATATGGAGCTCTTCCGATTATTGTAGAACGATGAAAATTGGTAGGTCGGTAGGACTTGAAGTACCTAGGAAGGAAAAAATCGAAAATTTGGAATTGTCCATTCAGGGCGGGTGCCATCCACCCACTTTATCAGAATGGCTATTATTTGTATGGAGCATTTTCGGTTGTCGTAGAATTATGAAGCTTTGTAGAGCAGTAGGGCTTGACTTTCAACTGGAAAAATAAATCTTTGCAAAAAGGAGTGAAATCACAACAAAAACATAAATGTTAAAAAAGGAGCCAAGTTCTTATGTGTAAAAGAAACCTGTGCGTAAAAAGTCAGCCAAAAAAAGTAATGAGATCTAAAATATATGCCAAGTTTTAAGATCATGGAGTTTAATATAAAATATCTTAAGTAGAGTAATATCGAAACAATTCCAAATCATGACAGAAATTTGGTAATTAATGATTACTGATTAAAATTTGGTTGATTTACTTGGCAAGTTTTCTCTTAAATACTTACTTAATCACAAATTTAAAATTAATGAAAACTTGACCAGTGAACCCACCAAATTTTAATCAGTAATCATTAATTACCAAATTTCTGTCATGATTTGGAATTGTTTCGATATTACTCTACTTAAGATATTTTATATTAAACTCCATGATCTTAAAACTTGGCATATATTTTAGATCTCATTACTTTTTTTTGGCTGACTTTTTACGCACAGGTTTCTTTTACACATAAGAACTTGGCTCCTTTTTTAACATTTATGTTTTTGTTGTGATACTACTGAAATAAATCAGCCAAGTAGTAGACTTAGCATTAAGGATTGGACTTGTTGAATTATTGATTCAAAATAGCTTTTTATGGCCTTTAGTCCTACAAATTGGCGTTTCGTTCGGCTTACTCGTATAAAAATGTCCAAATTGAGTCTGATTCCCTCCGCAATTCATTCGTTGGATTTTGTAATCGGGGTGATAAATTGATAGAAATTAAACGCATGATAACCCTCTAAAACACCCCTAAATATACATAATTACTATAAAGTTTTCTACTCGGTTTTCACAGTTGAAGCAGCAGTTCGCATTTGGGAAAATATTTTGTATCTAAACCAATAAAAAAAATGTGTAAGCAATGGATTTTTGTGTACCTTTAGGCTAAGAGGAAGAGCAGAAACTATGAGCAGTGTTTTTTTCTTTAATAAACGAACAAAAACTCTTTATTTAGAAATTTCATTATGATCGAAAGATCACAGCTCACAAAATGCTCTGATTGGGCAAATTTTTGTTAAAATTAAATTTTAAAATAAAATCGTTAGAAATGTGTTAAGATAATTATTCCAAAGATTTTTGGTTTCTCCAGCTTGTGGCCTTATCTTTTAGACCGAGAGCCCACAGCAGATTTTGGGTGTTAGTGATAGCAAACAAAGAAGTATAGGCGTCGAAAGCTTCATTAAGGGCTATTCAAAAAATCAAAGTCTTACAGTCCGCAACTGGGGCCTTTGCGATTAACAGTGCATTGGAAAAAAATATGAATGCAACTTCGAAGGTAATCGTGTTAGCCGAAATTGGTTTTCACCTCTCCCTAGATAAGCTTCTCTGGTCACATATCACGGAATCTGAAACCATTTGAGTATATAGTACGCTCTACCGGACCTTTTAAAATAATCAAAATTCTAAGTGAAAAAAGGTTTTTTTTAAACAGTCTGGCAGGGCGAACTTAACACTCAAATGATCTCAGATTCCGTTATATGGGAACCGCGGACTTTGATTTCTTGAATAACCCTTATGAAGCTTTTGATGCCTATACTTCTTTTTTTGTTACCACTCACACCCAAAATCTGCTGTGGGCTCTTAGTCTATTTATATTGTTCAACTTTTAAGTAAAAAAAACATTAATTTTTTTTAAATAAATTGTGAGACCATTTTCTGAATCTTAAAATTTTGTACGTAGCACTAAACAAAAATTTAATAAAAACATGTGAGCTCCATTTTTGGCTTATAATGGGTTATAACTCCTTAAATACACATAACATAAACAAATGTGGCATTTCTTACAAATTCATTAAACTTATTCTTCTTGTCAGGACTGCATTTGTATGTTGTCGATAAAATTAAAATACGGATTTTAATTGTGAAAAACAAGTTCACTCCTTAATTGAAGATAGCGGCAACCCTGAAAGGAGTTGATGGTCGAAAGTTTGGATTTGAGCTAGTCCTTCAACGAACTCAAAAATAAAAAATGTCTTTCCCGTTTCCATATTGAAAAAAACCCCACTCACACTTTTGAAACTATTAGATAATGAATTAGAACCTCTACATTACAACTTTGCCAAATGCCAACATAGTACCTTTTGCTATAATTATGTAAAGCTTTTTCTTACTTTGGAATAGTTGTTATATTGCTTATATTGAATTTTTATGTTAACAGATTAGTTGCTTAATAAAAATCTTGTTGAACTGGATGTGTTCCGAGTTATTTATTGCTTTTTTCCAACAAAAACACTTATAATTATAATGATGTGCGGATACCTTTCAGGCAATGCATTTGGTAAGCAATTGCTTACAAAAAGAAAATGTTAAGAACAAAACTGTAGGATATAGTGATTACTAGAACTTTTGAAAGAAATTTTCTGTTAATACTGAAAGAAAAAAAATTGACTTAAAAAGTGTGAACTCCATTTTTATTGCTTATAATTGGTTATAACTCGTTAAATGCCCAATATTTGAAAAAATACCATATACTGAAATTTGTAGAAAGGCATTTGTTAGGAATGCATTTTTATTTTTTGATAAGTTTAGAATTACGGATATTATTCGTTAAAAACGAATTCACTCTTTAAATCAATATAGCGGCAACCCTTCAAGGCGTTGATGGTCGAAAATCTTGACTTAAGCTTTATGTATGGTACTGTAACGAAGTCAAGAAAAAAATTCCTTCCCAATCTCTTGTTACAATAAAGTCTTAATTGACTGGACTATATTGTTTACCTACATAATTTTTTAATAAACATAATACCTACATATATGTAAATGTTCACTTCAGAAAATCTAGTTTTGGTATTATACACTAGTCAACAATATTAAAGGAACAAATTTTTTTTCAATTTTTGTTAGCGTTTTTTGAAGAGCTGTATCTTTGTGACGAGTGGTCGTATTGAGTTGAAATAAAAAGCATTTAACAGCTTTATGTTTTTTTGTTTTGAGATTTGTTTCCAAACAATTTTTTTTTTGAAGTACCGTTATTGCGTTATTGCAAAAAATGAGACGAGACAAAAAAATCATTTTTTTTATTTTTTTTGAAGGTCCTCATTTCTATGGATAATTTTTTTTGAGTCAATTAAATGTCATGATCAGATACCTTGTTTATTCAGCTTCAATTCAATTTTTTTTTTTGGTGTCGTACGATTTTTTTTGACATGGTTTATCTGACTTTGAATGAAAAAAGATACTTTTAGCCTTGATTACCAATATCTCAGCAAATAATGACGTTATAAAAATTTCAAAGACAGTTTTGGAAATTTGAAAAAAATTTTCAAATTGATTCATCGAACCGTTTTTCCTCACCAAAACTTCAAAGTCTTACAAACCAGGTAAAGGAACAAATTGTGGTGTTCCTAAACAATGCGAAGTTGTCATCAAAATGATAAGAAAACCGCAATTCCAGTGGATTTTTTTTCACAGTTTTGCATTAGTTAGATACTTTTTTGAATGGAAATGAAGAAAAAATTACATTTTTCAAAAAAAAAAAATTAAAAAAATCAAGTTTTTTTTGTTTGAAAATTTTTTTTAAATTATTTTTTTTTATTTTTTTTGTTTAACGTACTTTTTATTTCATTTCCATTCAAAAAAGTATCTAACTAATGCAAAACTGTGAAAAAAAATCCACTGGAATTGCGGTTTTCTTATCATTTTGATGACAACTTCGCATTGTTTAGGAACACCAGAATTTGTTCCTTTACCTGGTTTGTAAGACTTTGAAGTTTTGGTGAGGAAAAACGGTTCGATGAATCAATTTGAAAATTTACAAGAATATTGATGATTTAAAAGTCTATAAATTTGCATACCAACGCAAGCCATGCAATCAATATTTGCAACGAAAAAAAAAGATTTACGAAAAGACCACAAAACGTCGGTTTTTAGTACTTTTTTTAAACTAACGGTGAACGGTAAAAAAAAATAATTTCTACAAAATCATAAAAAAATCTTGTAAAAACGCTTTTTCAAATTTCCAAAACTGTCTTTGAAATTTTTATAACGTCATTATTTGCTGAGATATTGGTAATCAAGGCTAAAAGTATCTTTTTTCATTCAAAGTCAGATAAACCATGTCAAAAAAAATCGTACGACAACAAAAAAAAAATTGAATTGAAGCTGAATAAACAAGGTATCTGATCATGACATTTAATTGACTCAAAAAAAATTATCCATAGAAATGAGGACCTTCAAAAAAAAATAAAAAAAATGATTTTTTTTGTCTCGTCTCATTTTTTGCAATAACGCAATAACGGTACTTCAAAAAAAAATTGTTTTGGAAACAAATCTCAAAACAAAAAACATAAAGCTGTAAAATGCTTTTCATTTCAACTCAATACGACTGCTCGTCACAAAGATACAGCTCTTCAAAAAACGCTAACAAAAATTGAAAAAAAATTTGTTCCTTAATATTGTTGACTAGTGTATTTCTGTATAGGTACCTTTCCTCCCTACATTCGAAGCATGGTAAATTAACTTGCCAATCAAATGAATTTGAAGTTAATTTGAAAGTTTTTTTAAATGGGAATTCTAGAAACTAATTTTGTACCTATATGTTTTAAGAACCACTCACCAGTGTTCTGAGTCTATCCGCAAGAAATTTTTCTTTTGTTATAATTTGTTTGGGGCTAAACCATAGATTTACTTGACTAAAATAATAAGATTTTATTGATTTTTTATCCTGAATTTGTTTAAATCATACAGATACGAATTTTTTTTGTCGTACCTACATATCTTAAGTGAATCATTCTATATTAAACAATACAAAAAAAAAGAGGTGTAAAATTTAACGCTAACAAAACCAGTGGTACATATACAATTAATCATAAAAACACCTAAAAAATGTCCTTAAAAGCTACCCAAATGACGTAGGTATGTAGTTCTTTTTTATGTTTTGATTATACATAGGTACATACATATATAGGTACCTACATATGAACATATACCTTTCTATCTATTTATCTATTTGTTTCCTTTTGCTAATCAACAAATTCAGCTTCAAAATGTTTAAAGTTAAAGTTATTATAATCGCAAGTTTTTAAATTTTAGCACAAATAAACATATGATTATTTGTGCTATGTGCTTAAAGAATAAAGATGCTGCGAAAAATTACATGCATACACATACATACATACCTACAGATATTATCAAAAAATTTTCAGCTCGAAAAAAATACGAAAACAACAAAAATTATTTTTCCACCATCAGAAATATCTCCGCCACAAAAAAAAAAATCTTTCTCTACCTAGCCTCAAGGCCACAAATTATATCCTATACATGCATACAATTACAATGAACAAATGAGTTCATACTTTTTGTTTATCGTTGCAAGCCTCAGACAAAAAAACGTAGATACCTACTCAACAACCGGTAAAGCAAAGTAAAACAAAAAAATAGCACTGCCTTGATCGTTGCTTAAGGGGCAAAGCTAGCATTGCAGAAACAAAAATGAAATCGACAGAGAAGAAGAGATAGACATAGATATTTTCCAACAGAGTCAAAGATACAAAATTCTGGGGAAGGTGCTTTCATTTTTGTAGTAAAACTCGCTTTTAAAAAGCTTTGAAAAATATAGCTTTTTCAATTTCATAGGTCATTTTGCTCCATAGGCGTGAGACATCTGGATATGATTATTTGTGGTTCTACAATTATACTACGTTTTCATTAGATCAAATGAGGTAATTTCGTTGAAAATTTCCAAATTCGTTACGAAATCATCTTATTTCCCATACAAAATCACATTTCGAAATGAGATAACTTCAACCAAATTTGCACGAAATTAGGTTGGAAATTAAGTCAAAAACCTGACGAACACACCCAGTTTGAAAAGCTCTGAAAAGCTTTTGTATGAAAACGTCAAAGCTCAATGGAAGGAGACAGAAAAAACAATAACAAAAAGTGAATAACAGTCAGTTGAAATTCAAAAATGAAATGAGCTGTCAAACGAAATTACCAAATTACAAATGAAAATACGTTTTCTGTGATTTGTGAAATTACCTCATTTCGGCTCTAATGAAAACGTAGTATTAAGGTAAAACTAGAATAGGCGCTCTCACGTCCGGCGGAAATAGTTAAGGAGAACTGAACGAAGAGTACCATTTCGCAATTATGTGCGAGACATATGAATTTCTTGTTTTTGCTCGGTTTCGTACGACCACGTACCTACGTAGGCTTCCGATTGTTCTAGTTCTACTTTAAGATTTATTAATCCATCCGACACTCTGATTTCAAGTTCTAATTTAAAAATTGCTTCAAAATCTAAACACGTCTAATCTGTCACATTTTTGGCATTAAAAATTTGACGTTTATCGAACATCTGATTCAATTACACAGCATTATACCAGATGAACAAAAAGGTCGTTCATGCAAACGTTGGCGTAAACTTATCATTTAACACAATTTGTAATCTTACGAGGTTGCATGAATACCCTTAATACCATTTCATTTAGCGATTTCAACCTGCTCCCTCTGCTCAGAATACTCTGTTGCTTCATCGCTTCATTGTATGCGATGAGCATTTTATTTAAAAAAAAAAGTGAGCAGATAAAATGCTCACTGCTCACCTAATCGCTAATAGAAATTTCAATTCAACCTGCTATCTCTGTTCAAAATACTGTTTTGCTTCATTGTATGCGATGAGCATTTTATTTAAAAAAAGCAGTGAGCAGATAAAATGCTCACTGCTCACCTAATCGCTAATAGATATTTCAATTCAACCTGCTATATCTGTTCAAAATACTCTTTTGTTTCATCGCTTCATTGTATGTGATGAGCATTTTATTTAAAAAAAGCAGTGAGCAGATAAAATGCTCACTGCTCACCTAAAGAAAGATAATGAGAGATGCTATTAAATGAACATTTAAAAGCCGTTCAAAACAACTCTGTCACAAAATCGGCTATAAGTGAACACTTGGCATAAATTGAAGGTCATTTCTTTCGGTTGGATAAAGCCACATCAATATCAACAGAACGCTTTTATGTGCCAAGAATCGTACGGGAGGCAATTGAAATTAAAAAGAATAAGAATTTCAACAGAGATCAAAGCTTTAAATTGTAAAGTGCATGGGATCCACTCATAAATAGCTAAAGCAACAACAAAAACCTAGCAATGAACCGACTGATGTAATAAGTGTTGTGTGTACACAAAATTACATAGATCTAGTGCAATTGCAACAACAACAACTACAGGTGCCATCCACAACGCACCGGTATAACTTAAGAACAAGAGAAAATTGACAACTCAAAATCAAATTAGTATAACCCTTGACCACGAACAGTGTAATCCGTTCGAAACGTCGGGAAACCAAAATAATTAAACGAATTAATTATATAATTAAAAAAGATCATTTATAAGTGGTAAGTCCGAAAAGTTTTTCTATAATACAGATGCTATCATATTTGTTTCTTGCTCACTTTCTTGAATTGTTTCTCTTAGATAGGCATACGATGAAGGTAAACGTTTACCTACTGTATGTAGTATGTGGAAAAAACATGCATGCTCCTGGTTTTTGTGCTGATTTTTTGTGAAATGTTTTTTAATGTGTGTGTGACTGGGTAGTTGTAGTTCATCTGTCATTTGTTTGGACGTTCAGCACTAAGCAGTGAGAGAAGTTTCATTGAAGAGCAATCGCTACTGCTATCTGCTCAGTGAAATAGCACAGTGATTTTAAGCAGCGATCGCAATAGCAGCCGCACCACTGGTTAGCAGTGTCCATGCCCTGCACCATACATCAGGACCGGGATGATAAGAGTCTTATACAGGGACAGTTTAGTTGCTCGAGAGAGGGCTTTGCTTCTCAATTGCCTTCTTAGCCCAAAGAAACAGCGATTGGCAAGAGTAGTTCTTCGTTTGATCTCAGAAGTGGTATCGTTCACTGAGTTTATAGCGGATCCTAGGTAGACAAAGTCTCTGACCACCCCAAAATTATAGCTGTCTATAGTGACGTTCTGTCCTAGACGTCGGGGTTGGGTGTCATTTCTTGTTGACAGCATATATTTAGTTTTGCTTTCATTCACCGTTAAACCCATCTTCTTGGCTTCCTTCTCAATACTCACAAAAGCACCACTGACATCACGCTTTGTTCATCCGATTATGTCAATGTCGTCAGCGTAAGCGAGTAATTTGACGGAATTGAAGAAGTCGCATGACAGCGCGTCGCCTTGCCTTAAACCTTTTTTGACATCAAAGGTGTCGGTGAGGCCTTTGCCGACCTTGAAGGATCAGCGTGCATTCTCCATCGTCATCCTGCACAAACGGACGAGATTGGCAGGGATGCCAAACCTAGACATTGCTCTATATAACTCGTCTCTATAGGTGCTGTCCTACGCGGTCTTGAAATCGATGAAAAGATGGTGGGTATCGATTTGAAACTCCTGGGTTTTCTCCAAGATCTGCCGTAGTGCGAATATTTGGTCTATTTGGTCGATGGTAGACCTCCCTGGCCTTAAGCCACACTAATATGGACCTATCAGGTTGTTGACGAATAGCTTCAGGCGTTCACTAAGTACGGAAGAGATGATCTTTAGGCGATATTAAGAAGACTGATGCATCTGTAGTTGGTGCAGTCCAGAAGATCGTCTTTCTTGAGGATCGGGCAAACAATGCTGAGGTTCCATTCATCGGGCATGCCTTCTTCCGACCATATTTTACAGATGAGCTGGTGCATACTCCTTACCAATTCATCGCCAGCCGTTTTGAATAGCTCAGCCGCAAGGCCATCCAGCAGGTTTATTGGGCTTAAGTTTAGATATAGCTATCTTTACTTCGTCGAGATCGGGTGGACGGAATTGTTGACCTACGTCGCGTCGTCCAGGTTGAATGGTGCAATTTGCATGGTAGCGGAATTCGGTTCGTCATCGCCGTTATACAATTTGCAGAAATGATTTTTCCATATCCTCAGGCACCGACTGCGATTCTACTACGATGTTCCCCTGATCATCCTTGCAGGCTTCGGGCCGGGCTTTGTAACCCTAGGAGGTTCTCTTTACCTTTTGGTTAAATTTCTGAACATTCCTGCAATGGCATTCCGCTATTTCCTCGATCGCACGCTTCTCATGCTCTTTCTTTTTCCTTATTAGAAGCTTGTGTTCCTCTCTCCGCTTCTGCTCGTAGAGCTCGCGAGCTGCTCTGGTCCTTCTATGCAGCGCCGCACAGTGGTAAAAACGACCAATCTAGGTGGACATTGCCCATAACTTCTAAATAAAAAGTCGAAATCACCTGAAAATTAGCATCTTATTAAAATTTTTCATACCACTTGTGTAATCTATGGTGTGACGCTTATGCGATGCTACAAATCTCCTTTTGCGACGAACGGTCAAAGTGGTTGCCTTGCGACCACGTCGCATACTTACCAAAAATTCATGTTTGGTATCATTTGTGATGTTTTTAGGTATATGCTTATGCTTAATCGAATGAAACTAATATCAGAGTACTAAAATTAATCCTTATGTATATGAACTGCACATTTTTTTTGTGGGAACACGCAACGGTTCAACGACAAAAATCGAATAAAAACGAATATTTTCTTAATTTTAAAATAGATTTTTTTTTTTAATTTTTAATTTTTTTTTTTTTTTATTTTTTATTTTTTTTTTTTTTTTTTTTTTTTCTACATAAGCATTGCGTTCATTTTTATTTTATTTGTTTATACATACACATTACATATGTACCTTTCAATTAAAAAAAGCAGGAAACAAATTTAGGTACCAATTCATGTTTCTACTCTTCCATTTCTAGGACTTCAGAAAAGTTACTAGTTCCTCTATCAGATTCAGCTAAAAATTTTCGTAAAAACATACGTCTATTTTGATCTTTAACTTTAGTATTTTCAATTTTATCATAAAAATATAGATATTTAATTAAATTGTAGAAAATTTTATTTTCTTTAGTAAAAGTTAAATTTTTCTTGTGCAAAACTAACGGTTTTCAAGATATCGTGGAAACTCTTTTCCACCCCTTTTTTCAAGATTATGGGTGAATGGTGGGGCTATTAACCCCGAAAATCCGGTTTCATACGCATACTGAGCTCCCCTACACATTAAAAGAAAAAAACTTTGTCCAACCCGAAATACAAGGTCAAAATACCATTTCAATGGACTAAAACATCACTTTTGAACGCTGACATTTTCCTGAACAAAATAAGATATCTAAGTCGTATGGGTATGTATGGGTGTGATTTTTTCCTTTAAGTATTTTGTAGATGCTCTTCTTTCAGGCCATGCTTTCCGGAAGGCGGAGAAACACGGAGAAAAAAAGTTACACCATTTCCAAAACTAAGTTTAATGAAAAATTAAAGTGCTACTTCTCGTTAGTCTGTACTAGATAATTTACCTTACCGAATCAGGTAACGGCTAAATATGTAATACTAACCACTAATAAGAATATCCAGAAGTCAAAAATTGAATACCTTACTTTTGAAAACTAGCAGAACAATATTTAACATGGTCTAAATTTTGTACAGAACTGCGAACCACCTGATGTATTACAAATAGTGACATATTTGAACACGTGTATCACATCAAACGGAATTCTCAATGCAGTTTCTGGCTAGTCAACCATTTCTGGTTATTATATAAAGTCCATTCGCCGGTCAGTTGACATGAATTTTTTTCCTAATGTCCAGCTAGATTGGCCATTTTTACCTGTGCGCCGCTTTGTATGCCTGTTGTTTGGCTGCATGTACGTGTCGGCATGCTTCGTCGAACAAGGGGTTTCGCTGTGGTGATCGTGCAAGGCCCAGCACGTCAGAGGCGGCATCTCTGATGACTTCCTGGCAAATCTTCCACTGGTTCTCGATACTTGCAGTTGGTGGCATAGGACTATTTAAGAGAGTGCGGTAGACCCGATCGGAAAAGGACCTGGCGATTTCTTGAGACTGTAGCCGTCTGACGTTAAACTTCCTTATAGTATTTCCCTGCTTTGGCTTTGGTCTGGATATCCGTAGCATTACCTTGGCTATAACGTGGTAGTGGTCCGAGTCAACGTTGGCTCCTCAGAACTTTCGGACATCCTTGATACTGGAGGAGTGCCTTGCGTCGATCGCAATGTGGTCAATCTGGTTAGCGGTTGATTGACCAGGAATTCACCATGTCCCCTTATGTATATCGCGATGCGGGAACTGCGTACTAGCTACCACAACATTTCGCCCCGCAGCAAAGTCGATTAGCCTGAGTCCGTTATCGGAGTTGGTGTCGTGCAGGCTATATCTTCCGATTGTGCCAAAAAAGACGTTTTATTTTCCTAGCTTGGCATTAAAATCACCCAAGACAATTTTAATGTCAAAGCTAGGGCATTGCTCATGTCTTGTCCAGGACCTCATAGAACTCGTCCTTGGTGTCGTCATCTTTCTCCACTGTGTGGGAATGCGCGCATATGAGGCTTGTGTTGGCGAACTTAGCCTTGAGGCGAATTGTCGTGCGGCGCTCGTTCACATAGTTGAAACTCAAGACTTCTTGCCTAAGTCTGCCTCTAACGACGAATCCACATCCAAAAAGACGCTGCTCTTGTGGTCGGTAACAGTCACCGTTGTAGATATCGCAGTCTTTCAGTTTTCTTTTGCCCGGCCCATTCCATCGCACTTCTTGGATGGCTGTGATGTCTGCTTTCTAGCGGTCTAGGGCTTTGTATTGAGACAAAATTTCACGTGCAGATCCGAAGTTCGTTGTCCTTATTTTGTTTGCTAGGTTCGGCAACAGTAAATCTGTCCGTATCCGAGGCTTGTTGCTGCTTCGCAACTAAAATAGCTTTACGTGGCTGGGAAGTCACCCCGACGACACGACCCCCAACCTTGAGGACCAGATCCTTACAACGGTGGGGAGCTGGATTAACTGCTCCTTATAGGCCTTAGCTCCGAATGTGTCGTAGTAGCCCGTATCCCAATAATTTTCTACCAAAAAAATTTGGTGGTTTTATTTGAGCCTGCTGTATACAAGAACCAAATTTCAGGCTCCTACGAAGAGGAAAAAGTAAAATAACTGGATGGCATGAGATATGCCCGGCCATTTCTTTACACCATGAAATAGAGTGAAATAATTGGAAGGGATGGCTCTATTTCAAAGATTGGAGAACTGTTTATTTTTCTTGCTTCCTTTGAAGCTGAAATTTGGTTTTATTAAGAGCGGGCTCAAATGAAAAACCCAAAGTTATTTTGTTAGGAAATAATTTGAAAAAGTGCCTACTCTATTTCTGAGATTCAAGAAATGCCCTGACATTTTTCATGCTACTCACTTTTTTTATTTTCCAAAGTCGGAGGAAGATGAAATTTGGTTTCTTTTGACAGCGGGCTCAAAAAAAAGATAGTCCCAAATTTGTTTGGTTAGAAATAATTGGAAGGGGGACTTTACATAAAATTTCCAAATTAGTTTGGGAAGAAATAATTGGAAAGAGGGCTCTATTTCTGACTAAAAAGTTAATTTGCTTCGCTGTCTAGCATGGTTAGTGTCGTAATAGCATTCATGTTCCATAAAATATGGGGGCACGAGTACCATAACTTGAGCGCCGCAAATTGAAAACGGATTTTTGAAGAGGGGTCAAATACAAGCATTTTTTATAAACGGAGGGTTGGTCTGTCTAACCCCGTTTAGGAGGTAGGGGCGATTTTTTGAAGAACAAAAAAAAACGACTTAAATGGATAAACAAATATAAAAAAACAATGGCAATACTTAAAATGCAAAGCAATAACGGGTTTTAAGGCCAGAAGTCTGTTCTTGAATCCTAAATTTAAATAATATTATTTGAGTCAATAGTTTTCAAAAAATTTGCATTCAAACTCAAAATTTTGATAAAAGAACGCAAAAAAAATTTGGATCAATTTTTCTCAAAATTGTAAAGCGGAAAACTCAATTTTCCGTTAACGGTAAATGCTTGTATAAATTCTGAATCGAACACAATGAACAGAAAGCTTTTATGTCTTCTAGCTTTTGATAAAAGTGCAAATTCCTGATAATAATTTACTGAATTAATTTTTTTTTTCGAAAATTGCCCCTACTTCCTAAATGGGGTGAGATAGACACCCCACCCTCCAATAGTAAAAAATGCTTATATTTGACCCCTTTACAAAAATTCGTTATCAATTTTCGGCGCCCAAGTTATCGTACTCCCCCAAAATGGGAAATGTAATTCTTAGTGTCAGAAAACAACTTTTTGTTGCTCTATAAATGTGTATAACTGTATTACATACTGTAATATTTTCTCAGGTTCGTTAATAAAACTTATTTACTTTACTTAAAACGTCCACTTATTTATTTCACAAAATAAAACACTTGACTTTTCCTACTACAAACAAAACGATTTATTATTCACCACTGAAATTAATTCACAAACTTTACTTTTCACTTTTATTACAACCAACTTTATTCATTCACGATTAAAATCAAACTGTGTCGCTGCCGTTCAAACATGTGCCTTTTATACTTGTTTTCCTTGGAAGGTGGAAGGTTCTCGTCTCTGCTTCCAGAGCTTTCCGTAGGGGAAATTTCCCAACAATTTCCCTTCCAAAAGCTTTTATTAGACAGCTGGTAAATCTGCTATAATCCGGCAGATGGCGCTTCTTTCGTTTGAGAGTTGCTATAATTATAGCTAATAAGGGTATGTTTGCACTGTGACCGTAAGCTTTATTGTGTCCGTTTGTTTGCATTTCGGAGTCGTTATAATTCAAATTTGGAAAGTCATTACACTGCCCCCCTCTTAGGATTGATCGTCCCGAGCAAATCCATCACTTCCTTCACCATTATAACGATGTAAACGGTCGCTGTGAACTACTTTTAGTTTGCCTCTTAATCCTCTCTGAATGCGGTAGACGACATCGTTTATTCGTGTTACTACAGTGTAAGGGCCTTCCCAATTTTGTTGAAGCTTCGGTGAAAGTCCCTTCCGACGGTGGGGTTATAAAACCACACAAGGTCTCCCGCTTGGAATCCTGTTGTTGTTGCTTTTGTGTCATACCGTGTTTTCATCCGGTCACTTGATAGCTTTATATTTTCTCTTGTCCTTTCGTGGATGTCAACTAGCTTTTCTTTGAGGTTGTCCACGTAGTCGTCGATTCCTTGTGGCTCATTTGCAGAACATCCAAATTTGATTTCACTTGGTAGTCGTATTGTGCTCCCGAGCAGGATTTCTGATGGTGTATGTCCTGTTGAGCTATGTACCGCACTTCCATAGGCCATCAATAATAACGGAATATGCCGATCCCAGTCTCGTTGGTTGTCGCTTACAACTTTGGAAAGGTGTTCTTTAAGGGTCCGGTTGAATCGTTCAACCATCCCATCAGATTGTGGGTGAAGCGGCGTTGTCCTCGTCTTCTTAATGCCAAGGAGTGTACAAACTTCCTGAAAGATTTTGGACTCGAAGTTCCTCCCTTGATCTGAATGAAGTTCCATAGGTACACAAAACCTGCTTACCCAGTTAAAAACAATCTGATCTGCGACTGTTTTGGTTTCCTGATTTGGGATGGCAAATGCCTCAGGCCACTTGCTGAAGTAGTCCATTACTACCAGGATGTATCGGTTTCCGCTTCTGGTTTCTGGAAAAGGGCCTGCAACGTCTATTGCAATTCTTTCAAAAGGCGTGCCCACATTATACTGCTGCATCTTACTCTGGACTTTTCTGCCTGGTCCCTTGCTTGCAGCACAAGTATCACATTTTTGGCACCATTTTTCGACGTCTTCTCTTGCGTGTAGCCAGTAGAATCGCTGCCTTACCCTTTCCAGTTTCTTATTGACACCCAAATGTCCTCCGGAAGCTCCATCATGCATCTCTTGCAGAACGTCATTAACTTTGGAACGAGGTACGACTAGCTGCATCACATATGATTTGCCGTCTGTGGACTCCCATTTACGTCTTAGTACTCCTTCTTGTACATGAAGCGAGTCCCATTGTGCCCAATATGCTTTAAGAGTTGGACTTCTATCGGAGATGTCACCCCATTCTGGTTTCTCTTGGTGTTCCTTCCATGCAAGAATGGGTTCAATATCCGAGTCTTCTTGTTGGGCAGCTCTTATTTCTTCATTACTCCAACCGTAAATGGGATCGGCTCTTAATCGCTGGATGGAAGCAAACTCCTTCTCTTCTTGACGTGTGCAGTGCTTGCAGTCCGGTTTGCATGGTCTCCGAGATAAAGCATCTGCATTTGAGTGCAACCTTCCTCTTCGATGTTGGATCTGGTAGTCGTATGTCTGCAATCTCTCAATCCATCTTGCCACTTGACCTTCTGGATTTTTGAAGTTCAAAAGCCAATTAAGTGCGCCATGATCTGTTCGAAGAAGGAACTTCTGTCCATAGATGTACTTATGGAAGTGTTTTGTTGCCGATACTAGAGCTAGAAGTTCTCTTCTGGTCACACAGTAATTTCTTTCTGGCTTTGAGAGCACCTTGCTGTAATAGGCAACGACCTTCTCTTCTCCTTCGTGGACTTGTGGTAGTACGGCACCAATTCCTACGTTACTTGCGGCAGCGTCGATGATGAAAGGTTTCCCTGGTATCGGATAGGCCAAAACTGGTGTATTGCATAGGCGCTGCTTAAGTTCCCGGAAGCTTTTCTCGCACTCGCTTGACCATTTGAACGGTTTGCCTTTCTCTGTTAGCTGGTGCAAACTTTTCGCGATTCCAGCAAAATCCTTCACAAATCGTCGATAGTACGTGGCTAGACCAAGAAAGCTTCGGAGTTGATGTTTATCCTGTGGTGTTGGCCAATTCTTTACGGTGTCAACTTTTTCAGGATCAGTCTTCACTCCTTGAGAAGAGATGATATGTCCCAAATATTTTACCTCAGACTTGAAAAATTCGCACTTGTCTGGATTTAATTTTAAGTTTGCTTCTCGAAGCCTCTGGAACACGGCCTTAAGGTTTCCACAATGCTCATCAAATGTCTTACCATAAACGATGACATCGTCCAAATATACCAGGCAAGATTTCCAAGTAAGTCCTTGTAAAACACACTCCATCAAACGCTCAAGTATTGCCGGAGCGTTGCATAGTCCGAAAGGCATCACTTTAAATTGCCACAGACCATTTCCTGTAGAGAAAGCCGTCTTTTCTCGATCTTCTGGATGGATTTCTACCTGCCAGTAACCACTCTTCAAGTCCAATGTTGAGAACCATTCAGCTCCTTCCATCGCATCCAGAGTATCGCTGATTCTTGGCAGAGGGTAGCTGTCTTTCTCTGTCACATCGTTCAGCCTCCGATAGTCTACACAGAATCGAGTACTTCCGTCCTTCTTTTTGACAAGAACAACTGGGGATGCCCAAGGACTTTTACAGTTTTCGATTAGCCCATCTCGCTTCATTGTCGATATCATCTGTTCAACTTCGTCTTGTTTGGCTAATGGGAGACGTCTTGCTGGTTGTCAAATAGGTCTCGCGTCTCCTGTGTCGATTCGATGCTGCACCAGTTGTGTTCGACCAAACTACCCACTGGGTGAAGAGAGTATATCACCGTACTCGTGAAGGAGGCTTCCAGCAACACTTAGCTGACGTTCAGTTAATTTGGATGACTTCAGAATTTTTGCCTTCATAGAGTTCACTTTACCGGGGTCCACAGATTTTTGTGCGTCAGCTTCTGTGATCGTAGTTATTGCGGAAACAGATTCACACTTTCCAACAATTTCTCCTTTTCTTAGCTTAACTTCGTACGGTTTGATGTTAAGTATCCGTACGGGTACCATGTTGTTCTTTGGTGCCACAAGGGTCTTCCCTAGGATGATGTTTTGGGAAGACTGTTCAGAGTCTGGTTCCACCATTAGGTATCGATGGCTACCCAAATCACCTTTTATTTTCGTCCAAACGAACACTTCTGATGAAGGCGGCAGGCATATATCTTCTTTTATGACAGTCCTGAGAGTTGATGAGTTTTCATTGCCGTAAACCATAGGAATCTCCACATTTCGGTACTTGAGAACTTGCTTCCTGATGTCGAGAATTACTCCGTGCTCTTTCATAAAGTCGATTCCAACGATGCACTCGTCACATATATCTGCTACCAGAAACAGATGTGAAAACTCCAGTTCTGCCAAACGGATTGCAAGACGACCTTCCCCGTAAACTCTGGCTGCCTCTCCTGTTGCAGTTTTCAGGCGGTAAGTGTTGGTGTTATGCAGCCATGTCATCTTCACCAAGTCCTTTCGAACAATGGAGGCAGTGGCACCGGTGTCGATCGTAGCCACTTGCTTTTTGCCGTTTAGTGTTGCCTCCACAGTCAGACTTTTATTGTTTCGTTTCGTCTGTGAGACCTGGGGCCAGATTCTGTAATAAACGAAACGAAAGCGAAGGTTCGTTTTTCAAAAACGAAAGAAATCGTGCGAAAGCGAAAGTTGGCATTCCATATCGCATTTCGTTTAATTTATTTGGTTCGCTCAAGTTTGAGAGCCTCTGTTTTTCATTGCCTACTTTTAGGTGCTTTGAATTTGGTTAGAGATGACATAGATGCAGATGGTGAATAGTCGAACACAGAAAAGTGGTGGAAAAGTATAAATAAACATATAATTTAGGATACAAAATTATATATAACTTGAACGAAAGCCTCTACAATTAATTAAGGAGAATATAAGTATCATTTTTAGCCATAGTCGTCATGATTCAAAACAAAGTAGTTCTTTTTTTTATATGGTGGATTTTCATAAATGGTAAAATGTGGTGAAAAACAAGGCACCCATCTCTAGTCCTGAGAAAAGAAACGAAAAGAATAAATAAAAAAAAAACAATTCTGTTGCAATTTGTAGGGAAGTCATAATTTAGCCAAATAACACTTATCATGGCTTAATTGTTATAAAACTATTGACAAATCATTTCTGCTTGGTGTAAAATCTTTATTTATATATTTCATATTATTTGAGGACGTGTATTTAATGATGTTTGATATTAATCTTGATGAATATTTGAGACCGTGAGTGAAGGTTTTTTGTTCGTAAACGATTTTTTTTGTTTTGCTAAAGTGATACATACTTTTATATCTTATTATTGTTAGCTAAATGCATCAGAAGCCATCATGATTGTAAATTCGCTAAAGCTTTCCAAAATATACCTAACTAAATTATTTTTAATCTTAGGCACGTCAATTAAATAGTTGTCGCTTAAGTTCTTTCGCACGCACGATCGAATTCTTTCGTTTTTAAAGTTACATGAAGCAAATTGTTCGCACAAACGAAAACGTTTGTTCGTTTTTGCCATACAGAATGTCACCCCTGGATGGTGGTTCTGGGGCCATCGATACCAGAAACCAGCTTCTGCCCCTCGAAGTTGGTTCTTACTCGTTTCCCGGTTGAGAAACGGGCCGAGTAGGAGTATTGACATTGTTGTTGTTGCTGTTTCTGCTTCCACAATGTTGACATGCAGGTCTTCTAGGTGGAAATCTGCACTGGCGTTGAAGATGTCCGGTTTTGTTACAGTTCCAGCATCGAGCAGGTCCATTTCGCTGGTTCCTTTGGAATGCAGTTCTCTGGCAAGAACACTCCTCAATTTCTATTTCCAGCCGTTCGAATTGCTCGCTGAAGGTTGATGTCAGAAACAGCACGAACAAAGGCTTCTGTTGCGAATTGGTTAATGATTTCATCTCCTGCAGCTGGATATGCCAGATGCGCCAATCGTTCGATGTCTGCTTGAAGCTGTTGCAGAGTTTCTCCCCTTTTCTGGACTCTTGTATTGAGTTGAACACGGAAGACTTCTTGCATATGGCCATCTCCAAAGCTTTTGTCAATGGCCTGAACAAGAGCGCTGAAGTTGCCATTCTTTTCTGCTGGTATGGTTTGCAGCAGTTCCTCTAAGAGCAAGCGTCAGAGCTATATATTTGTCTTCGTCGTCCCAGCCGTTCTATGCTGCAGCTGCCTCAAACAGCTTCTTGTAGATTGACCAAGAAGTTTGTCCATCGAAGGTTGGTGGATGCATCTCCTTTCTTCTTGGACAGTCACCAGAACTTTCTCGAACCTTCATTTTCCTTACTTTGTCCAATTCCTTGGTAATGGATTCGATTTTATCTTCTACCTTTTCAATCTTTGCTTCAACAGTCGAAAATTGTTTATCGACACGCTCGTCAAGGGCAACAATTCTGTTGTCAAAGGCATCTAATTTACCTTCGAGAAGATTTCGAAGATTTTTTTTGTTCTTGGCCTTGTTGTTCTAGAAGATTCTTCTGCTCTAGGCTTTGCTGTTCGAAACGTTCGAGAAGATTCTTTTGTTCACTACGTTGTTCTTGGCTTTGTTGCTCGAATCGTTCGAGAAGATTCTTTTGTTCACTACGTTGTTCTTGGCTTTGCTGTTCTAGAAGATTCTTTTGTTCTTCAAATTTTGCGAGCAGCTGAGACAGCATATTTGTCATGCCCGATGTACTTACTTGTTCTTGCTGTTCTTCCATTTCAATGTTGAATATAAACGTGTCCGGGTTTTTTCCACATCTTCTTAAATCTTCTTGCAGACGAATTATAAGATCATTCTATGTTCCAGCAGTAGGAAGATCTCGCTTATTCAGTTCTGCCTTAAGTTCCACTAAATTTAAATCATTCAAAGATTTACCCATTGTCTTTTTTTTCACTTTCCACACAATAAATCTACTGAGTGCACTGATAAAATAAGTTTTATCCCACTTCTGACACCAATGTAATATTTTCTCAGGTTCGTTAATAAAACTTATTTACTTTACTTAAAACGTCCACTTATTTATTTCACAAAATAAAACACTTTACTTTTCCTACTACAAACAAAACGATTTATTATTCACCACTGAAATTAATTCACAAACTTTACTTTTCACTTTTATTACAACCAACTTTATTCATTCACGATTAAAAACAAACTGTGTCGCTGCCGTTCAAACATGTGCCTTTAATACTTGTTTTCCAAACTCTGTGCCGAGATTCAGCTAATTCGAAGCCGCAGGGAGTGAGTGAAATAAGTCACTTTTCGTCGAAAATCTATTCAGTTAGCAAAAGGGAGTGAGTGCGCGAGTGAAATGAAATGTCAGATTACTCGCCAGATATTTCCGCAGTGACTTGGTGTATGTGTTGGTAAATTTCTAGTTTTGGATAGGTATATGTGCTTTTCTCAAGAATTCCTATTCATGGATAGGAAACGAAATAAAAAACAACAACGTAGATAAAAACAACTACCCTATTATTGATTCTTTAATTTTATTTTATTTAATTTTAATTCATTTATATTCTATTCACTTTCAACACTTTTAAACTTTTTATTTCTCAAGGGTGAAACTCACATTAAACTTTAATTATGACAAAAAAAATAATTGAAACAAAAGATACTCCAAACTCCATTATTAAAGATTCCAATGTTTACATTGTTGTATTTGTTGTTTCATTTCGTTTTGCGTAACGAGTGTGACAAGGAGGTAGAATTTAGCTCTTTAATATTTATTCTTTGTCTCATGTTCGAAGCAAAATTCGAACTTACTCATTTCACTTAAATAGCTGAATCACTTTTGCGAGTGAAGTGAGATGAGTCGGCGAGTAAGGCGAGTCATCTCATCTCACTCGCTGAAATAGCTGAATCTCGGCACTGGAAAGTGGTGGAAGGTTCTCGTCTCTGCTTCCAGAGCTTTCCGTAGGGGAAATTTGCCAATAATTTCCTTTCCAAAAGCTTTTATTTGACAGCTGGTAAATCTGCTATAATCCGGCAGATGGCGCTTCTTTCGTTTGAGAGTTGCTATAATTATAGCTAATAAGGGTATGTTTGCACTGTGACCGTAAGCTTTATTGTGTCCGTTTGTTTGCTTTTCGGAGTCGTTATAGTTCAAATTTGGAAAGTCATTACAATACCAAAGAAGTATTTACAATGTTGATTTTCAAACCATAAAGATAAACGTTCAAAAAGAAGAAAATAATTAAAAGTGTGAACAATTATTTGCCTAAAATGAAAAAAAAATACTGATTTGTGCAAAAAAGGGGACATTTGCGTTCATCTTCCGCATTTTTGGTTTTGGGGAACAAAATAGTTTCTAAGATTAAAAAATGGAGCTGTCTCTCCAAAAGGCAGACGTAACTCTAGCTGTATACAGAAACAAAATTTCAGCTTCCTACGACAAGGGAAAGTGAAATAACTGGATGGCATGAAAAATGTCCGGCCATTTCTTCAAACCCAGAAATAGAGTGAGATAATTGGAAGGATGGCCCTATTTGAAGATTGGAGAAATAGGCAGGCATTTTTCATGCCTTCAATTTTTTATTTTCAGGAAAAATGCCCGGCCATTTTTTCGAACCCAGAAATAGAATGAAATAATTGGAAGGGAGGGCTCTATTTCAAATATTGGAGAATTAGCCAGGCATTTTTCATGCCTTCAATTAAATAAAAATAAATAAAAGATATTATTTTGAATAACTTAAAAACACTTATTTTATTTATTTATTTACTTAAATGCATTTCGGAAGCAATGCTTCCATCGTCAGTAAGTTTTACATAAATAATAATACAAACAAAATTTTTGATTGATATTAAATACAAATAACTCAATACAAACAAAACAAACTACACAAACAAATTTATAGTGAATTTAGGATCTATTATAAAATTTTTTGAAAATTGGATCTCTCATTGGTCCATCGTCACTATTCATTAAATTATTTCTATTTTTAACAATATAAAGAGATTTATATGCATCTAATTCATAAGGATTATTAACATTTCGAATTAATTTTAAATTTTGTAAGTTAAAATTATGGTTATTATCTAGCATGTGTTGTGCTACACTCGACTTTTCAGGTTCATTGTATTTTACATTGGCAAAATGTTCCTTGAATCTTTTCACAATTGGTCTTCTTGTCTGTCCTATATATTCCTTTCTACAATCGTTGCATCCAATAGAGTATATTCCTGATTGTTGATTTTTTTCAATTTTGTCCTTTGAGCCACTAATCAGATTTTTAAGTTTTATCTCACTACACTGGCTTATTTTTATATTTTGTCTACTAAAAATTGGTCTTAATTTTGATGTTATTTCTGGATAAAAATTGAATTTTGACCATTTCTTTTGTTCATTTCTGATTAAATCTAGAGTTGTATAATTTCTTAAGTTTTGTTTTCATCTATGTGAAATCGTCATATCATCTATTAATTTTTCTGTATATCCATTTATCTTTGCTATTTCTTTGATCTTTCGTATTTCAATGTATTCTCTTTCTTTCGTCATCGGGATATTTAAAGCTCTAAAAGTCATTGAATGGAAGGCTGATATTTTGTGTTCAAATGAATGAAAAGAGTCCGATGTTATATATCTTAGAGTATTTGAAGGTTTTCGGTATATATCAAACTCGAAATTTTCACCTTTTCTAATAATAGTCAAATCTAAATAATTTAATCTTCCGTTTATTTCTTCTTCGTAAGTAAATTTGATTGTTGGATATTCTGTTTTATTTAGTAAGTTTATTAGACTTCGATGTTCTTGTTTTTTTACTATGGCCCATACATCATCTATGTACCTGAACCAAATATTCTTGGAAAATTTCTTGCATTTTTCATTTTAGTTTCTAAATTTGACATGAATAAATTTGCCAAAAATGGACTCAAATGTGAACCTATACTCCAACCAAACTTTTTTCGATAGAATTTTTGATTAAACTGAAACCAATTTTCATCCATACATAATTTTGTAAGTCTAGTTAGTTCATTGATTTCTTCTTGTCTTAAAGAATTTGTTTCTAACCATTCTTTAAGAAGTTTTAAAGTTTCATCAATAGGGACCATTTGGATGTAAAGATACTACATCGAATGAGACTTGAATTTCATTACTTGTTATTTTTAATTCTTTTACTTTTTCTGCAAATTCGATGCTATTCTTTATAGCTTTTGTATCGAATTTATTTGGTAGATTATTATTGAATCTATCTAATAACCAACATTCAAGTTTTGTAAGTATTGACCCTGTTGTTGATGTAATTGGTCTAATTTGTTTTCCAGGTTTATGTAGTTTTAGTTGAGAATACATTCGCGGTAGTACTGGATTTGAAACGTTTAGTTTTCTTGATAAATTTTCATTAATGAAAATATCTGCTGCTCTTTTAATGGCTGCTTTAGTTCGTCTTATCATTCCTGGTAAAGGGTTAGAAAATACTTCTTCGTATGGTCCATTTGCAATGAATTCTTCATTTATTTCAGTGTATTCTCTTTTATCAAGTATGACAATATTATTGCTTTTGTCTGCTTTACTGAAAATAACTGAAGTTTTCTTTTCTTTTAGACTCTTTGCTGCTTTTCTGAATTCTTTCATTTTAGCAGATATATTTGGTAAATTCGCACTATTTATTTTTTCAACAGCTTCACATCTAACGCTAGCTTTTTCATCTTCATCACTGAATTGTTTTAGAGCTGTTTCAATATTAACCAAAGCACTTTGTATTGCTTGTTCTTTTGGAGGTTCTTTTGGAGGTTAATAATTCTAATTCACTTGATGAAAATTGAATATTTGAAAATTTTTTTACAAAATCTTGTACTGGTTCTACTTCTTTAAAAATCTTCTTTTGTTGGGTATTTTCTGTTCTTCCTGTTAAAATATTAAATTTATTAATTAAACCCTCTTTTTTCTTACCAAATTTAATTTCAACGGTATCCTGAACATGATTTATAAAAATGCTCCAATCACTTGATTGATCTATAATTTGTCTCTCAGTTTCGCTTTCGTGGTTTAATTTGCTACTTAAATACAAATGCAAGGAATATGTTTCTCTTTCTATTTTAGACAACTTGGAATATTTTTCTTTAATTTCAAGATTAAGAGAATACACTGAAATAAATGAAGAATTCATTGCAAATGGACCATACGAAGAAGTATTTTCTTACCCTTTACCAGGAATGATAAGACGAACTAAAGCAGCCATTAAAAAAGCAGCAGATATTTTCATTAATGAAAATTTATCAAGAAAACTAAACGTTTCAAATCCAGTACTACCGCGAATGTATTCTCAACTAAAACTACATAAACCTGGAAAACAAATTAGACCAATTACATCAACAACAGGGTCAATACTTACAAAACTTGAATGTTGGTTATTAGATAGATTTAATAATCTACCAAATAAATTCGATACAAAAGCTATAAAGAATAGCATCGAATTTGCAGAGAAAGTAAAAGAATTACAAATAACAAGTAATGAAATTCAAGTCTCATTCGATGTAGTATCTTTATATCCAAATGTCCCTATTGATGAAACTTTAAAACTTCTTAAAGAATGGTTAGAAACAAATTCTTTAAGACAAGAAGAAATCAATGAACTAACTAGACTTACAAAATTATGTATGGATGAAAATTGGTTTCAGTTTAATTCAAAATTCTATCGACAAAAGTTTGGTTGCAGTATGGGTTCACATTTGAGTCCATTTTTGGCAAATTTATTCATGTCAAATTTAGAAACTAAAATGAAAAATGCAAGAAATTTTCCAAGAATTTGGTTCAGGTACATAGATGATGTATGGACCATAGTAAAAAAAACAAGAATTTCGAAGTCTAATAAACTTACTAAATAAAACAGAATATCCAACAATCAAATTTACTTACGAAGAAGAAATAAACGGAAGATCAAATTATTTAGATTTGACTATAATTAGAAAAGGTGAAAATTTCGAGTTTGATATATACCGAAAACCTTCAAATACTCTAAGATATATAACATCGGACTCTTTTCATTCATTTGAACACAAAATATCAGCCTTCCATTCAATGATTTTTAGAGCTTTAAATATCCCGATGACGAAAGAAAGAGAATACATTGAAATACGAAAGATCAAAGAAATAGCAAAGATAAATGGATAAACAGAAAAATTAATAGATGATATGACGATTGCACATAGAAGAAAACAAAACTTAAGAAATTATACAACTCTAGATTTAATCAGAAATGAACAAGATGAACAAAAGAAATGGTCAAAATTCAATTTTTATCCAGAAATAACATCAAAATTAAGACCAATTTTTAGTAGACAAAATATAAAAATAAGCCAGTGTAGTGAGATAAAACTTAAAAATCTGATTAGTGGCTCAAAGGACAAAATTGAAAAAAATCAACAATCAGGAATATACTCTATTGGATGCAGCGATTGTAGAAAGGAATATATAGGACAGACAAGAAGACCAATTGTGAAAAGATTCAAGGAACATTTTGCCAATGTAAAATACAATGAACCTGAAAAGTCGAGTGTAGCACAACACATGCTGGATAATAACCATAATTTTAACTTACAAAATTTAAAATTAATTCGAAATGTTAATAATCCTTATGAATTAGATGCATATGAATCTCTTTATATTGTTAAAAATAGAAATAATTTAATGAATAGTGACGATGGACCAATAAGAGATCCAATTTTCAAAAAAATTTATAATAGATCCTAAATTCACTATAAATTTGTTTGTGTAGTTTGTTTTGTTTGTATTGAGTTATTTGTATTTGATATCAATCAAAAATTTTGTTTGTATTATTATTTATATAAAACTTACTGACGATGGAAGCATTGCTTCCGAAATGCATTTAAGTAAATAAATAAATAAAATAAGTGTTTTTAAGTTATTCAAAATAATATCTTTTATTTATTTCATGAAAAAACACGTTGAAAATCTCCAATATCAAATCAATTTAATATGCCTTCAATTTTTTATTTTCCTTGCTTTCTTTAAAGCTGAAATTTGGTTTCTATTGAGAGCGGGCTCAAAGAAGTCACCCAAAGTTTTTTTGGCAGGAAATAATTGGAAAGAGTACCTACTCTATTTCTGGGATTCAAGAAATGGCCCGGTATTTTCCATGCCATCCAGTTTTTTACTTTTCTGAAGTCTAAGGAAGCTTAAATTTTTTTTTGCTGGGTCTCAAATAAAACCAACAAATTTTGTTGGTAAGAAATAATTGCAAGGCGGATCTCCATTTCTGAAATTGAAAAAATAGGCCAGCATTTTCCACGCCTCCAATTTCTTATTTTCCTAACCTGTCGCCTCAACGAAAATAAAAAAAACTGGATGGCATGAAAAATGCCGGCCAATTCTTCAATTGCAGAAATAGTCCCCCTTCCCTTAACTTCTTGCCAAAAAAAATTGGACGTTTTATTTGAGCCCACTCTCAACAGAAACCAAATTTCCGCTTCCTACGCCTTAGGAAAATAAAAAAAACTGGATGGCGTGAAAAATGCTGCGCAATTTTTTCAGTCCCAGAAAAAGCGCCCCCTTCCAAGAACTTGTTACCAAAAAAATTTGGGTGTTTTATTTGAGCCCGCTCTCAATTTACATATATCAAATTTCAGCTTCAAAGGAGATAAGGAAAATAAAAAATTGAACGCATGAAAAATGTCTGCCTATTTCTTCAATCTCTGAAATAGAGCCGTAGCCGTCCCTTCTAATTATTTCTTACCAAACAAATTTGGGGGTTTTATTTAGATAACCACTTTCCCTTCTTTTTTTGGAAAGAAGTAGGTAAATGGAAGGGGGACTCTATTTCTGAGATTGATGAAATGGGCCGGCAATTTTCATGCCATCCAGTTTTTTTTACTTTAATAAAGTCGTAGAAAGCTGAAATTTTTGTTCTGTATAGAGCGGGCTCAAATAAAACTCCCAACTTGTTTTGCCAAGAAGTAATCAGAAGATGGACTCTTTTTCTGAGATTGAAATAATAGGCATTTGGGCATTTTGCACGCCACCAATTTCATACTCTCCTTACCACTAGAAGGCTGAAATTTGATTTCTATTGAGAGAAGGCTCAAATAAATCCCAAAATTTGTTTGGTATGAATTAATTGGAAGGAGGACTCTATTTCGGGAATTGAAGAAATGGCCCGGCATTTTCCAGGCCATCCAGTTTTTTATTTTCGAATGAAAACAAGAGCTTTGAGGCTTGAAATCTACTGGCCTATTTCTTCAATCTCAGAAATGGAGTCTCACTTCCTGTTATTTCTTACCAAAACAAAATTTGGGGGTTCTATTTAAACCTACTCTAACACAAACAAATTTCAGTTTCCTAAGACGTAAAGAAAATAATAAATTGAAGGCATGAAAAAGGCCCGCCCAGTTCTTCAATCTCAGAAAAAGAGTCCCTCTTATAATTATCTTTACCAAGAAAATGTGAGAATGTTATTTGAGCCCACTCTAGGGTTTCCAGAACATCTCTTTTAAAGAGAACATGTTCTCTTTTTTGACTCTGATCTTTCTTATTCTTTCTTTTTCCATCATATTCTTTTTTTTACTCTTTTTTATTTTGTACTCTTTTTTATCTTTTTTTCCTAAGTGACCAAAATATTAATTTAACACACTCTTCATTAATGTTCTTTTATATTGTCCCCTAAAATATAAAATAAAGCATTAATACCAGAGAATATCAAATAAAGAAGCCAATCCTTCGTACGTTTCACCCTCTTGTGTCGAAGAATAGATGTGAATTGCAACAACAATAAGACCTGTGCTGAATGATGAGCTGAATGAGGAGTTGATTCTATGTGTGCGTTTTGTCACTGTTTTTCACTTCTTTTGCAAATCTAATACATCAGCTGTTCGCTTCAGCTTGTATGCAAGTCAAATTGACAGCTGAGGATTGGCCTCTTTATTTGGTATTATCTGATTAAAACACTGACGTAAAAACCTTCCTACTCAGGATCGATGGATGAATTTAGAAAAAAAATAAGTATAGGAAGACCTAGACAAAAGTATCGACTGCCGAATTTCTTAAGAATTTTAACTGGATTACTCAAAGTTGTTTGACCAATTTTGCTATTTAAACAAGTTTCTTTCTAAAGAAAATGAAAATTTTAAAAACAAAATATCTGTTCAAAAGTGGGCCTGCAAATCTAGAGTTATATCCAGAGCTCTTAAAATGTACCAATCCTTTTTTGTTTTCCTGTGCAAAATAAGATCGATGAATGTATTTCGTTGATGGTTTCGCAATGGACAAAAGAACGAAATCGTTTAAGAGTAGGATTCTCATTGTGCCTATAACTTAAAAGATTTTAGCTGTCAAAAGTTTTATGAAACCTTTTTAATCAAATTCGGAGCACCCAAAAGTATGACACTTCGGATGAGGAAGAAAATTAATGCCTATTTTGCCAACATTTTACTAAAATTCTGTGGCATTTTGAATTCAATTAGGTGTTTATGTATTTTAGTTTTATTAGTTTGAAGCGCAAAAACGTATTTATAAAATATAGGTACAGATTTATATCACAGATATGTTTTCTTAAAAAAGATGTTAAAATAAACTACCTATTAGTATTAAAACTGCTGTTTCTTGTGTACCTATATACAATATACTTGTATAAATATATAAAATAAATTTAAAGTAAACTTTTGGTCATATTTATCAATTATTAACAGTAGAAGTTTGAAGTTTCGAAAATGTCCTCTTTTTTTTCAAACGCGTTATGGACACCCTAGCCCACTCCCAACAGCAACCAAATTTAAGCTTCCTGGAACTAAAGGAAAATAAATTGAAGGCATGAAAAAGGCCCGCCTATTTTGTCAATCTCTGAAATAGACTCCTTCATTCCAATTATTGTCTTCCAAAAAAATTGGGGGTGTTATTTGAGCCTGCTCTCCACAAAAAATAAATTTCAGCTTCGTTGGAATTAACAAAAATATTTAATTGAGGGCATGGAAAATGGATTTTGAGAAGGCCTTTGACCGAGTCAACCATGAATGTATATGGAGATCACAGTACACATATTGAAGGTAATATCATTAGCGTGTTCATTTTTGTTCAGTTCTGCGCATCCATCAAAATCAGTGGAAAATGGCGAATCCCGTGATCCCTACTAGTTTAACATCAAAATTTGTTGTGTGTTATGTGTTAATTTGTTACTTATTTATTAGCAAATACAATTATTTCAAGCTTTTTAGTGTTTATTAACATTATATTGTCATGCTAACAACATTCCTTCCTAGTTTTTAATGTTATTTAAATTACCCTTTTGTGTTTATTTTCTTCGTTGTTGTTGTAATACAGCGGACGGGGTCACGTAAGGCCGCCATCTTTTCTTTCTTTGACAGTTCTCATTTCGGACAACATGCGCAAGATAATACCTTAGATATGTGTACTGTGTATGGAGATCACTTCTTGGTAGAGGAATTCCCCCAAAAAATTGTTGCCATTATAAGAGAGTCCTATAACAACGCAAGATGCTTTGTTTTACACAATGGGCAGCTATCCGACTCTTTCGAAGTGCGGCAGGGTGTGAGACAGGAAGATGTTCTATCGCCAATTCTCTTTCTACTGGCGATTGACGATGTTTTGACGGCCAGCGTTGGAACAGCAGAGAGGCAGGGCATTCAATGGAGACCGTTTGAAAGGCTTAGCCACTAAGACTATGCCGATGATATATGTCTCTTGGCAAATAACATCAGTGGGCTGAACGGGATGTGTCAAGCTCTGAAGCAGGTAAAAGGAGAGGCGAGTCGTCTTAAAATAAATAGCAAAAAGACAAAAATAATGCTCACAGGCCGCTCCACACATCAGCGTATTTTAATACAGGAGACGCCAGTGTAAGAGGTTGAACAATTTAACTACCTTGGAAGTATTGTTTCAGCAAATAATGGTGGTACCGATCTGAACGTTCAAAGTAGAATAAATAAAGCTCGCGCAGCCTTCGGTTCTCTCTCCCAAATTTGGAAATCATGTCAAATCTCCTTGCGCACAAAGTTGAGATTCTTCGAATCCAATGTCAAATCCGTGCTGTTATATGCTTGCGAAACCTGGAAAGTCACGACTACCATCTCAAAGAAATTGCAGGCTTTTGTGAACCGTTGTCTACGCCATATTCTAAAAATTCGCTGGCCACAAATTATATCAAACGGGGAATTGTGGCGCAGGACAAGTCAAGAGCGGCTGGACGTTGACATAAGAAAGCGTAAATGGCAATGGATTGGTCATACACTGAGGAAACCAAACGATGAAATTGCAAAGCAGTAATTTGAATGGAATCCTCAGGGTGCACGGCGGATTGGAAGACCAAGAACAACATGGAAATCAATAGTTCTAGCAGAAGCAGACTCCCAGAGAAAGACGTGGCCACAATTAAAATATCTATCTGCAGACCGTGAAGGATGGAAACGATTTGTTGGCGCCCTATGCCCCAACCGGGGTTACAGGACTTGATGATGATGATGGAAAATGCCCACCTGCCAATTTTTTCTATCTCAGAAAGAGAGCCCACTTTTTTTATTTTTTATTTGAGCCCACTCTCAATTTAAATCAAATTTCTGCTTCAAAGGAGATAAGGAGAATAAAAAATTGAAGGCATGAAAAATGCCGGCCTATTTCTTCAATCTCTGAAATAGAGCCGTCCCTTCTAATTATTTCTTACCAAATAAATTTAGAGGTTTTATTTAGATAACCACTTTCCCTTCCTTTTTTTGGAAAGAAGTAGGTAAATGGAAGGGGGACTCTATTTCTGAGATTGAAGAAATGGGCCGGCAATTTTCATGCCATCCAGTTTTTTTTACTTTACTTAAGTCGTTGAAAGCTGAAATTTTATTTCTGTATAGAGCGGGCTCAAATAAAACTCCCAACTTGTTTTGCCAAGAAGTAATCAGAAGAGGGACTCTTTTTCTGATATTGAAATAATAGGTGGGCATTTTGCACGCCTCCAACTTCTTATATTCCTAAGCACTAGGAGGCTGAAATTTGGTTTCTATTGAGAGAAGTCTCTAACACAAACAAATTTCAGTTTCCTAAGACGTAAGGAAAATAATAAATTGAAGGCATGAAAAAGGTTCGATATAACATTGAAGAAATATTAAAAGAGTTTTTAAAAAACAATAATAACTTTATTCAGATTAATTACAGAGACAAGATGACTAAACACAATGATGGTGAAACAAGAAGTGTCTGATGGTTTCTGCAACCGAGGTTAAGATGGTTATGATGTTCGATGTGTAGTCGTGATTCTTGGTCGCATCGAAGATCGTTGAATGTTTATGTTATCCGATGTGAAGTGGTGGTTGTTGGTAGCTTCGAAGATTGTCCAATGTATATATAGTCCAGTCGCTATGTACAAAAAATTTGCCTGAAAAGGAAAAAATTTTATCGTGCATTTTTCTTTCACAATTCGTTAAAGGTGGTTATAAGGAGCCTAGGTGTAGTTTTTCGGGAAAATTGTCCTGGAGCTTTAGCCGCCATCTTGGATTTAGCAAAATAGAAAAAATAAAGCATAACTGAAAGTAAATTTGATTGTGTTCAAATTTAACATATGCGTAAGCAAGTTGGTGGTAAGAAGGGCACTTGCCACCCCCTGTCTGGCTCTGGACTGCCCTTCCAGTACATTTTTAGGGGAGAATACGATAACTAAGGCACTAAGAAATGGTAACGATTTTTTGTAGAACAGTTGAATACAAGCATTTTTTACTACGGGAGGGGGGGTCTATCTCACCCCGTTTGGGCGGAAGGGGCGATTTCATAAAAAAAGTACTACAAACGGAACAATAATAAATAATGGTAATATACTTACAATTAAGTATTATACTTTTATTAAAGCTAATGCTCTTTTCTACTAGCTAGTTTTTAAATAAAGAGAAATCTATGCATAGGTTTTGGAAAAACGAATTTTAAATGCAAAATTTGCGAAAAAAACATAAAAACAATTTTTCAAATTTTGGAAATTATATATTACTTTTTTTTTAAATTCGTTTCTCTAATTAAGTCCTAATCAAAAACTGAAGACTGATAGTTTTATGTCTTCTAGTTTTTGAGAAAATTGAAAATTACCAAACCTAATTTTTATTAGATTTTTATTTTTGATTATTTTTCTTTGAGGATTATGAAAAAATTAGTTATTTCTACTAGAAATAAGTATAAAACGGTATTTGCGGCAATCCAACTTTGAGGTGTTACTGTCGAGAGCTTTAAATGCAAAAGAAATAGTAAAAAAATGCTTGTATTAAACTGTTCTAAAAGAAACCATTATTATTTCTTGGTGCCTAAGTTATCGTACTCTTGCCCATTTTCATATATTAACTTGGGAGCCTTGAGAAATACAAGTAGGTATTTTGTATCCCTTTCTATCGGAGCCTATTGTTTGCCTTCGTCTGACTTTGGTCCTGATGGAATTAACCTTCCATATTCTATTTTTGTACTACCCTGAATTGTTTAGTAATATACCAGTAGTCATGTTATAGTTGCGCTTCATACACGAGATCAAAAACATTTCTGACGCACCTCTTACTTTTAAAACAAAATTTTCGTAACGTACATCGGGATCTATGCCCTTGGCATAATCCGATAGAAAAACACAAGAGAATTCTTGTATTTTACAAAATTCCTCAATAAAACAATAAAAATGTACTGCTAGAGTAGTATAGTGGGTGATAATTGACCCTTTTGTCCCCAACTTGCGGACGCCTATGCATTACTTTTTTTAAACACTTCAGATTCTATACAGTCAAATTAAATTAACTTTCAGTTTTACCTTAACCTTTTTTGTCAAAACTTAAAAATGTAGGAGCTATTGAGTAAAAGCCAAGATGGCGGCTTAAGCTCCAGGGCAATTTTCCCGAAAAACTACACATAGGCTCCTAATGACCCCCTCTAACGAATTGTGAAAGAAAAATGTACGATAAATTTTTTTCTATTTCAAATGTTTATCCGGACTGGGCTAATATTAGCCGCGTTTTATTATCGCTCATAACCCATATGGTTCACCTCGTGAAAATAAAACGATGTGGGTTAGTTTAAAAGCAGTGCTGTATATCAGTCTCTTTTTTTCTTATGTTTATTTGTTTTTCATGTAAGCACTTGTCTCTTTTCCTCTCTATTCCTAATACTGCTGACAAATCGCTGACATCCATTCACAATGGTAAATAGCCCTCTGCCGGCCAGAGTGAAAGCCTCTATCTGGGTTATTGAAATTAACCTCGATAGAAACCTAGATCCCATGTTGTTTTTGTAATACATGTTAAAAGATAACCTCGACCCAGACCCAGAGATAATAAAACGCAGCTATTATAAGATTTGAAGTGATGCATGAACTGGTGGTGGACCATTGTTTATGTTATCGCTTAGGAATGTGAGAATTCTAACCAATGTTTACGTTATCGCTCAGGAATGTGAGACTGCTATTAAAAACTGCTATTAGAACTTAAGCGTCGTTGTTGGTTCGGTCTCAAGTGGCTTATTGTAGGCATCTGGATTGTGCGGTTGATTAGGGTGAGAAGATGCGTACGTAGCTCGCATTTTATTTAATACAAAAAGTATTAAAATTTAATACAAAAAGTATTAAAATTTAATACAAATTGTATTAAAAGTTTCGGAATGCGTGTATTTTTTTTTTTTTTTAACTATTAAAATTTAATTGTATTAAAAAGATCGGGACTCTTATATTTTTAATATAGAAGTATTCAAATTTAATACAAATTGTATTAAAAGGATCGGGGCGCATGTATTAAAAAAAAATGTATTCAAATTTAATACAAATTGTATAAAAATAGTGAGATGTGTATACTTTAAATACAAGAGTATTTAAATCTAATACAATTTGTATTAAAACAGGAAGCCATTACAAGCAAGCATCAGCCATATTTAAATATGAATATGAAGCATATGTTTTTAATATCATAGTATTAAAATTTAATACAGATTGTATTATGAATGAATGAATGAATTAGTTTAAGGGTGTAAGTGCACTGCGACCTTAAGATCTATTGTGCCCCCTTACTAGAGCTTGATGAGGTTACTCATTCTACAGCTCATCCTCCAAATTGATTTCTTTAAGAAACTTGAGTATTTGGAGTACTTTTAGAGAGGATAGTTCTTTCTCCTCTATCTGGTGATTTCCCAGATGCCTTTGTCTTTGATGCACAAGTGCATCACATCTACCCAATATGTGGTTCGGGGTTTCATCGTGCTCATTGCAAAATCTGCATATGGCACTGTTTTCCAGGCCAAGAATTCGGAGGTGTCTCCTTAACTTGCAGTGGCCTGTGAGGAATCCCGTTATTATTCTAAGTCTATTTCTATTTAAGCTGATGCAGGATTGGAATCGTGCTTGGTTGTAATCCCAAGTAGAAGTTTGGCCTGCCTCAGCTTAGGGAGCTCTTTCCAGGTTTTTGATCTTTTCTCCCTCTCTGTTGTTTTGATTTTGTTTTTAATCACGTTTTCTCCTAATCCGCAATAAGGCTCTGGCCCCATAATGGGTGACATTGCTCCTTTTTTTGCTAAGGAGTCTGCCTCTTCATTGCCCTGTATGCCAACGTGCCCAGGTACCCAGTGAAGAGTAACATAGTTATTCTTGCCCAGTTCATTTAGCCTGCCCACACACTCCCATACCAGCTTAGAGCTAATGCTAATTAACTTCTGCCTGAAAAATGCTGGTGGACTGTCCCATCGGTATGAAAAGTTTGGTTCTAGGCCCAAAAATTCCAGCCCCAGTCCCCTCAGACGTTCTAGATCCATCAGTATACCATTTGATGGTATTTGCTTTAAGAGTGTAGTTTACGTCTTCGTCTACCCACTCTTTTTTGCTACTTAGCTCCGTATGAAAGTTCTTAACGAAGTTATACTTTTTAATCATGCCATCTCTTGGAATGTCAAGAAGGTTTGATTCTGTGGACGTGCAAATCGAGTGTCTTTCCCTAAGACCAATGATTTTCCCCGTCCCAGTTCCCTCCCTTGCAAATCTCATGATGGCTCCCTTAGCAGCACTATCTATGGCCACGTGTAGTGGGGTCAAGTCCAGAATGACTTCCATAGCTGCTGTAGGGCAAGTTCTCATTGCACCGGTGATGCAAATGCATGCGAGCCTTTGTACCTTATCTAGTGATTTCCTAGCTGTACTAAGTTCGGTTCTTTTGTGCCATGCGACCGCCCCATAGGTAATGATGGGTCTTACCATCCAGATTGTATTAAAACAGCAATGAAACAAAAGTGGCAAGCCTTTTTCTGCTTAATGATATATAATAAACGAATTAAATATTCATTATTTTGAAGGCGTGTTGAAATATTTCGTATAGTAAAATATACAAATCAGAAGATAAAATTACAATCGCATTTAGATTTAAGTTCTTATATGTACAATGTACCTACATGTGAAAAACAATAAATATTATAATGTCACCATTAATTGATTTAGAAGATAAATACTCTCATAAAAAAAGTCTTTATTACTATTATTTTTACTTGCGATATAGGTACTATAGGGCAAGTTTTGGATTCGTGCAAAAAAAAAATTTCGAGATAACAATCAAACATGACATTACGATGATAGAGAACACGAAAAAAGTGGGTGGCACAATTCTGTCTGTCTGTCTGTCCGTACCTCAACCTACAGCCTAAACCATTGAAGCGATTTTCTTCAAATTTTGAACTTAAGGTTTTTTTGTAACTCTCCAGAGGGGAAATTGAAATTTTTTGTTTAGCTCAAAAAATAACGGTACTTGCCATACAACCGTTAAGGAAAAGCTTATTTATCTCAAAAACGGCTCCAACGATTTTGATAAAAAAAAATCAGTGTATTATTGTAGATATGATATACCTTTTAGTAAGAAAAAAAATCACCAAAAACATTTATTAACGGTACCAATTACAAAATGCGTTCTATTAAAAGGTTTTTTAAAAAGAATTAAACTTTATTGATCTAAGTACGAAAATAATATAACAGGAGATAAGTTGAGGTTGACCGCTGGCTGCTACGTTCTTGTGATGACTCTATGATGACTCGATGATGACTCTATGATGACTGTATGATGACTGTCTCTTCACTTTATGAAAAGTATCTATTGTTGTGCGCTGTGGCGTCCTTTGTCAGCATTTTGTGATGGACTGTGGGTTTTTAAATAAAATGCCAATGTTATTCTTTCGTCTCTTATTACTGTTGCAGAAATATTCCAAATGATGGTTCTGCAATATTTGCTGCGGTGATCTTAATATGATCTTCTGGTTTTGTATTATCTTTGTGGGCTTCTTTGTGGGCTTTGTATGTAACTCCCCCCTCCTTAAAATTGTTGCTTCTCCTGGAGCAAATTTTGGCGAGTTTTTTCTTATTAATATATAATATGATAACTATTATTGACAATACTATTGGTACATGTAACATATAAGCTATGTTGGTATGGTTTTTAATATTTGATATTTTATCATGGATTTCATCTAAATTATTAATATCTTCAAATTTTATTTCTTTATATTCAAATATTTCTGACATGTTTTTATACAATATTGGATCGTTCATATAGATAGCTTGTTCAACTATTTCATTTTTATTTTCGTAAATAATATTTCGTCAATTTTTAAAACACAATTTTCAAAATTAATCAGCACATTATTTGTGATATCAATTTTATCTTTTTCGTTACAAGTATTATTTAGTTGAAATTTTCCATTTTTTACTAACAATATACCTCTACTTAGTTCTGATATGATATTATTGTTTCTGTTTATTTGTTTCTTACAATTTTTAAAGTTTAAACAGTTTTTATAAACTTTCAATTTTTTTATATTCTATTTCTTCGTATAGAAATTCATTATCTTCTAATTGAATAATATAATCGTCTTTTATAATTAATTCTTCTTTATTAAAATTAGGCATACTTGTAATATAATATTTAGTAAACGCAACAATGTTTTCTGGAATGCTTATAATGAATATTATTTCATCTTTGTATGATGCTACAGATAATCTAATTTTATTTAATTTTTCAAATATTATATTCATTTATTTCATAATTTGTTAATACCGAATTAACCATAACATTTATTTTGCTTGCCAGGATATTATTTTGAGTTTTTTCAATTATTTCTTTTACTTTATAAAGTTTTTCTCTTATTTCTAAAATAATTACTCTATGAACGAATAACATTCCTGTTAGATTAAAATTTAAAAACTATGTATTTTTATATAAATCATCAAATTCTTTTTGAATTGATTTGATTCGTGTTTGGAATATGTCATTAATTTTGATTTGCTTATTTAAATTATTTATTATATTGTGATTATTTGTTTCACTATTTTCCAATCTTTTTTCAATTTTTATTCTATCTTCTTCGTCCATTGTTCCGAACAAAAATCTCAAAACACTTCCGCCCAAATTAAACAAACTCCTCTTATTTCGATGCTGTGTAACACTTTCTATTTCAGATTTAATCAATTTTATTTCTTCGAATATCTCATCGGGAAAATCTACTTTTGTTAAATTGTTCATGTTATTTTCTATGTCTTTTAAAACATTTTTAATTTGAGTAATATTTATTCTATGTAAAATATGTATGTAATCTTTCACTATTTTAACTTTATTAAGTTTTATTTTTGCATATCCCTCTTGGATATTAATGTTTTCTGTGGTTATTTCACTTCTAATTTTAGTAACCAATAAAACTACTAGGGTGAGAAAATATAAAATATACATGGTTAATATTTTCACTTTAACTGCGCGAGAGGAATATTTTCAGAATCTATACTTGACGAAGTATTTTGAGTCACTGAATCTGTTGCAGATGTAACACTCTTTCCTGATTTATTTGCTTGATCTTGATCGATCATGTCATTGTGGGATATTTGTTTGGTTCGTTTTCTCTTCCTCTGAATATTAATAGGGTGGACTCTTTTAGTCGTTTTATATTTGAATTTCGGTAATATTTTATCCCTTCTCCCTGGATTAACTACGTAATCATTATCTTCAGGTTTTTCCGTATCTTCTCTATTTTTATTTAATTGAGATATCTTTTTTTCTTTATGTTCTGCAAAAGTTTTGTATAATTGTTTTTTGTCAACTCTTCCTTCTTGAATTTCAAATGGTTTTTTCTTACTTATATTTTGAATAGCATTATTATAATAAAATACAGCTTTATAAGTGATATTAATTTTCTCTAGATCTGATAATTGTTTTCCGTTTTTTAGACATCTTATTTTATCTTATTATATTGAGCTATGTGCTCTTTCAATAGGGCTATTCCCTGTGTGTGAGTGAGGGGTTGTGAAATGTCTTTCTATATTTAAATCATTAAATAAAGTATTAATAAGAATTTGGTCAAATTCATTGTCCATTACAAATTTAATTGGTTTCCCATGTTGTGAAATATACTGCACTAATGCTGTATGAATACTTTCTATATTTTTATTAGGGATTGAAGTAAATGTCACACGTTTACTAAATTTATCAATTGTGGATAAAAATGGTAGTTTATTTAAGAAAAATAAGTCTGCGTGTACAATTTGATTCACGTCGCTTGGGGTTTCTGTTAATTTAAACTTTGGCTTAACTGGATGCCTATCATATTTATTTAAACGACAGATGGCGCAATTATTAACTACTGTAGTAACTATATTTTTTAATTTTGGAAAAAAGATATATCTTTTTAATCCTGTGTAATTTTCTTCTATGCCAGAATGACTGGTCTCTAATTCATGATACAGTTTAATTTTTTCAACAGTTTCTTCTTCTGTTTTCATTTCTTTAGCTAGATAGCTACATCTATGAAATGTCATAATGCTTTTATCAAAAACTTTTATTAGTTTTTGTTGTAATATATTATATATATTATCATTTTCGCAATATATACCTGTTTGCTTTGGTTTAAATACTTTTTTTATTTTCCTCTCGAAACTTGGAGATTCTAATAAACTAGGAGAAAGTTCAACTAATTTTCTATTTCCATTTATGCGTCTTATTCCTATTTTTCTACCTTGATAATCGAGGTTTATTATTATTTGTTGCTTGTAAGAATTTACAGCTTTTTCGATAATTACAAAATGATCTAACAATTCTTCTTCTTTTGAATGTCGAGTTTCTAATTCTTGATCCTCATCTAAATGATTAATTTCATTTTCATTGTCTTTTATTTCTCTGCTTAGGTAATCAGCAACTGTGTTTTGTGAACCTTTTAAATAACTAATATCAAAATTATACTCTCCAAGGGAAAGTATCCATCTTTGTAATCTTCCTGAAATATCTTTACCTAGACTTTTTGTCTTTAACCATTTCAGAGGTTGGTGGTCTGACTTTAATTGAAATTTCTTTCCATAGAGATATGGCCTTAAATATTTAATTGACCAAACTATTGCCAATAATTCTTTTTCTGTAGTTGAATATTTTTTCTCGTGATCATTGAGGGTTCTACTTATGTATGTGATGGGGTGTTTGTCTTGCGTTAAGACAGCTCCAATTGCATAGTTCGATGCATCAGTTGTGAGTTCAAATTCTTTAGTGAAATCGGGGTATACTAGTACTGGGGGACTCATTATATTTTTCTTTAATGTTTCAAATGATTGTATATACTTGGAGTCTTTAACATCTATTTTTGTTCCCTTTTTTAAATATTTTGTCATAGGTTGTGCTGTAGAAGCATAATCTTTAATAAACTTCCTATAGTATCCTGTAAGACCAAGGAATGATTTTATCTCTGTAACAGTTTTAGGAATTAATATTTTTTGAATTGCCTCTATCTTATCTTGGTTAGGTTTTAACCCGTCTTTAGTTATTAAATGTCCAAGGAACTTAGTTTCTCTTTTCAAAAATTCACATTTATCTATTTGGACTTTCAAATTATATTGTCTTAAACGATCGAATATTTTATTTAAGTTGATTGTATGTTCTATTAAAGAAGTACTAAATACAAGGATGTCATCCATATAAACTACACAAATTTTATTAATTAATCCCTCGAGGATTTCATTCATCATGCACTGAAAACTAGAAGGTGCATTTTTCAACCCGAACGGCATTCTAAGGAACTCAAAATGTCCTTGTGGAACACTGAAAGCCGTTTTTTCTATGTCAGTTTCTTTCACTCTAATCTGGTGAAACCCTTTAGCTAAATCTAAAGTCGTAAAATATTGGGATCTCCCAAGCTTATCTAAAACATCGTCGATGTTTGGTAAAGGATACTTATATTCAATAGTTTCCTCATTTAGCTTGCGGTAATCAATTACCATACGCCACTTGGAAATTCCCGAGTTATCTACTTTTTTTGGAACTATCCAAACGGGTGAATTATACGGACTAATACTTTTTCTTATAATTCCATTACTAAGCATTTCTTTTATTTGCTTATCTATTTCTAATTCATGAATTTAAGGATATCGATAGATTTTATTGAAAATCGGCGTATCTGTTTTTGTTCTTATAGAATGAACGGTTTGCGTTGTGGAGCTTAATATTTCTCCATCTTTATAAAATAAATCTTTATTCTTATTTAAGAATACTTTTAACATTCCTTTCTCTTCTTCATTTAAATCCTTATGTAGAAGTTGATTCATATCAGTTGAATTATCTTCTAGAATATGAATTTCGTCAAATTTAAATGGACATTGATCATTTACGTTGATGTGTTCATTTCCATTGACTTGAAAAGAAACAAAAGGAATTCTATTCCCGTTAATCTCTAAATATTTTTCTTTCATATTAATAATACCACCTATTGCATTTAAAAAGTTCGATCCTATGATCGCATCAAAATTCTTGTTCTCAAAATTCATTAACTTCCACTCCATTGTGGCATTTTCTATAAATTCTCTAGGAATTTTCGTTATAATTTGTTCCGATATATAAATATAAGAATTTACTGTGTTTACTCTAATTTCTTTTTCTAATTTGATTCTTTTATAGTATTGTAATTTTCTATTATCTAGAAGGGTCATAGTAGATCCTGTGTCTACTAAGACTTTTATTTTTTCATTTTGAACGTGAAGTTCTACGATGGGAAGTTTCGAAGGCCCCCTATTATAAAATTTACCTCATCACCATTTTTAATTTGTTCGTCAGTTAGACGATTAACTTCCATTGGTTCTTGTCTAACTTGTCTACTATTATTAGGATTTCTAAAGTAATTTTGACTCTGATAATTATTATTTTGACCTTGATAGCCATTATAATTTTTGTGTTGAAATCCAAATTTATAATCTCTAAAAGGATTCTGCCTGTGGTTACCTAGAACCTGATTGTTATTAAACCTTATTTGGGCTGAACTCATTCCCAAATTATTATTTCTCTGAACGTTATTCGGATTTTTATAATTATTATTATATCTATTAGGAATGAAGTTATTTTGTTTAGGAGGGTAAGCATTGAGATTTTTATTCATATCGATGGGTTTCTTTACATGTTCATTATTGTACAACATTGAATTCGATTCTAGTAAATCGTATGCTTCCATCATAGTGGAACATTTACTTGCAATTACTATTGCTTTTTGACTAGAAGTCAAATTATTTTTGAAAGCTTCTAAGATTAAAGTTTCATTATTTCTTTGCGTGTAAATTAGATTAGGCTCGAGTTGTGCCTTTATTTGAATTTTTTGCAATAAACTATCTAATTTTTGATATAACTTAAAAGTATTTTTTTCTAATACTGTCCCTATTTCTTGTGCTATCTTTAAATAACTTTCTTTTACACTATAATTCCTTACCAAGCTGGTTTTTACATCCCTCCATGGCGCAAGATGTGGTAGAGCATTTATCACTCTTACTGCATCACCCTGTATCTTGTGGTGTACAGCGAACGTCGCCTTGACAATATTATGTTGTCCTTGAATTTTTGTCATCAAATATTCCACCGATGAGATGAAAAGAGCCAAATTGTCTTCCGAAGCACCTTTAAATGGTGGTATATGCTGGAGTTCTCTAAGAAGAAATTCCTGCTCTTTCTCCTCTGCCACATTTACGGGTAGTTCCTCATTAATTGACATATTTTTTATTTTTTATGTTAATTTGTCTCAAGTTCAATATTCACTTTCACTTTCACAATATTCTTAATCTTTTCCTTTTCTTAATAGATAAAATCAATTAAACACTCTCTCTACGAGATTTCACAATATTTGTCCTTACGGATCTTGAATTGTAATGTTTTTCACTGATTTTTATTTTTTTTTTTTTCGTAGGTATGATGTCGCTTTTTCCAATATACGTTTGGTTCCCAATATGCGTTTGGGTTTCGACTCACGTTAACGATCACTAGATAGGAGTTTTTATTAATTTCCGTTTAATAATTTTTAAACCCTATCCTACCGACTGCGCCAATTACAAAATGCGTTCTATTAAAAGGTTTTTTAAAAAGAATTAAACTTTATTGATCTAAGTACGAAAATAATATAACAGGAGATAAGTTGAGGTTGACCGCTGGCTGCTACGTTCTTGTGATGACTCTATGATGACTCGATGATGACTCTATGATGACTGTATGATGACTGTCTCTTCACTTTTATGAAAAGTATCTATTGTTGTGCGCTGTGGCGTCCTTTGTCAGCATTTTGTGATGGACTGTGGGTTTTTAAATAAAATGCCAATGTTATTCTTTCGTCTCTTATTACTGTTGCAGAAATATTCCAAATGATGGTTCTGCAATATTTGCTGCGGTGATCTTAATATGATCTTCTGGTTTTGTATTATCTTTGTGGGCTTCTTTGTGGGCTTTGTATGTAACTTACCTGCCATATAACGGTTTTTTTGATTTTTGGTTTTCTCATTAACCGCTCATCCGATTTCAATAAAAAATTTTACACAAAAGCTTTGTTAGAATATAAATAATACTGCATACCAAAATTTTTGAAAACATAAATTTTGGATTTTTAAAAAAAGATTCAAATTTTTTTTTTTGAAAATTCAATATTTCAAAAACGGGTTGATGAATTATTTTGAAATTTCAGTTTTAAATGTATATTAATATATACTCAAAATTGGCATACCAATTTTTTTTTTGAAAAATGTTACAAAAATTTTATATATAAAAAATTAATTTTTAAGAAAACGGCTCCAACGATTTTAAATTTTTTTTTTGCATTTATTCATATTTTTTCAAGTAATCAAATGGCATACTTTTTTTTGAGCTCTAAGTTTTTTATTAGGCTGTTTATACAGTTAAAAGAACGATTTAAATGCTTTTTATACTTTTTCTATAATTACTTGAATATTTTTTAAAGTTCTTAAGCCCCACACAACTTGAACATAAGAGCAAGTACGTGCGATCCAGTCGTTGCATTTTATTTTAATATATTTTGTATCAATTTTCATGAAAATAATCTACAAATTAAATTTCAAGAAATAAAGTTTTATATTATAATACATATGTATTATTAAAATATAATACAGATTTCGTATTCCTTTGTAATATCTTATATTAGGTTTTAATATATTTTGAATTAACTTCTGGTTTCATATGTTAAGTACTCGTATAAGCTATATTTTGATATCAATTTTGAAAACACATCGATTTCACAAGGTCTTGGTTCAATTGAGCTCAATGCGAGTCATTGTAGCAGTCCAAGTGATTTTGTTGTTCGATTTTTATCAGCAACATGTCCGAAAAACCTTGTGTACATAGATATCATGCGGCAAAAAAAAGAGATGTTTTATTGCATTTTTTCGAAAATTGGAATATGACTTCACTTTCTTGAACCCACTTTCTTCGAGGCTAATACCGGACTCCAAACATTCTTTGCAGTGCCGTTCCTAGCCCTTAGATCACCTGCGGCAAGTTCAGAAAAGCCGCATTTTTCGATACAAACATTTTAATACAGAATTAATACAAATAAAATGCACGACTGGATCGCACGTACTTGCTCTTATGTTCAAGTTGTGTGGGGCTTAAGAACTTTAAAAAATTATATTAATTATAGAAAAAGTATAAAAAGCATTTAAATCGTTCTTTTAATTGTATAAACAGTCTGATAAATAACTTAGAGCTCAAAAAAAAGTATGCCATCTGATTACTTGAAAAAATATGAATATATGCAAAAAAACAATTTTAAATCGTTGGAGCCGTTTTCTTAAAAATTAATTTTTTATATATAAAATTTTTGTAACATTTTTCAAAAAAAAAATTTGATATGCCAATTTTGAGTATATATTAATATAGATTTAAAACTGAAATTTCAAAACAATTCATCAACCCGTTTTTGAAATATTGAATTTTCAAAAAAAAAAATTTGAATCTTTTTTTAAAAATCCAAAATTTTGGTATACAGTATTATTTATATTTTAACAAATCTTTTGCACAAAAAAATTTATTGAAATCGGATGACCGCTTAATGAGAAAACCAAAAATCAAAAAACCCGTTATATGGCAGGTACCGTTAATAAATGTTTTTGGTAATTTTTTTTCTAACCAAAAAGTACACCATGTCTACAATAATACACTGATTTTTTTTTATCAAAATCGTTCGAGCCGTTTTTGAGATAAATAAGCTATTCCTTAACGGTCGTAGGGCAAGTACCGTTATTTTTTGAGCTAAAAAAAAAATTCAGTTTCCCCTCTGGAGAGTTACAAGAAAACCTTAAGTTCAAAATTTGAAGAAAATCGCTTCAGTGGTTTAGGCTGTAGGTTGAGGTACGGACAGACAGACAGACAGACAGACAGACAGAATTGTGCCACCCACTTTTTTCGTGTTCTCTATCATCGTAATGTCATGTTTGATTGTTATCTCGAAATTTTTTTTTTGCACGAATCCAAAACTTGCCCTATAGTACCTATATCGCAAGTAAAAATAAATAATAAACCAATTCCACCATATTAATATTTCAAGCCACAACCTATACATATCTCAATGAGTTGTATACAAATGACCGGCAAAAAATGTTAACCAGTTGAAATGTCGGTTTATATCGATTTTCTTGCAAGTTAATATACCTACACTGAGAAAAACACTGAATATATTCATGAAAGCGATTTCTATTTAATTTAAATAGAATCCTACATATTAATTCATCTTTGAAACGATTTTGACATGATTTTGTTCAAATTTACTATGCTTTCTATTTAACATAAAGATATTTCTGTTTCTTTCAGTTAACTTCATTTGATGTTGTTTCAAATAGAATCATATTAATCTGTTTGAATTTGTCCGTGTATAGGTCGAGGATGTTCTTTGTTTGAAACAAACTATTTCAATGTTAGCTTTTCCAAATAGATGTTAGCTCCCTTAAATTAAATAAGAAGTGTTTTTTATTTGTAATTATGGTAACGTTTATAATACATGCTACATACATATCGTAGGTTCAAAGTTAAAACTCACTTACTAACAAATTTAAATTACACTTTTGAAGGAAATCAGATTGAAACATACTTTTTGATGCTGAAAAGTCACTTTCCGCAAATTTTTAAATTAACTTCCTGAGCATAGCTTTCAAAGTCTTTATAATAAACGGGCAAATTGATACTATTTGGATTAAAAAAAATGAATATTTTGTTCCCCACTTAGTGAGTTTTACCTTTGAACCGACGATATTAAGGTGGTAATAATTTTGAAACTATTTGAGTAACTTGTCGGCTAAGCCACACTTTTGAAAAAGAGCCAACAAAAAATTAGGTTACAATGCACTACGGGAGGATCCAACTTCCCTCAATTGTCCCCGGTGTAAGCAAAAGTTTTTCCATCATGTTAAACTAAAAAATGCAACTGGTTTCATAAATCTGCATCTTAGACTAATTTTAATTTTTTTTTGCTACTTTAGGCCCGCTGCAGCAGTACTCTCCAGTCTCCACCACTCAGCAGTTGTAAGCAGTGGTTTTTTGTCATCAGGGGGATGTCAACTAACGTTTTGGCTGGGTTTCCAGAATCCGCAGCTCAGACAAAATTTCGGTTATTTTTGCAACTTCAAAATTTTACAGTAAATCAACTCACCACTGTTGAGGTGTAAGCATCCGACTTTCGTCATCAGCTACGTTAGGACTACAAGCTCCCGAACTACATTAAAACTTCTGTTCCACTCAGGTCCATACTGTTTCGTTTGTGATTATGCTTTTGCAATGAGTAGAAATATGATGAAACCATTTAGCAATCGCCAATTGAATTGTATGCAACGTATATTTAACTATCGTGTAAGCCGTGCACGTTAGGTTATCGAAAACATTTTTGGAATCATAACATAACATAAAAGATTTTGAGTGTTTGAGAAACCAGTGCTCCTAGAACCACCGAAAGCTAAAATGGTTACTACATAATATAAGAAGGTTTTATAATACAAATTCTATATACTACTGTAATAAATCAGCAAAGTAGAAGACTTAGCATTAAGGATTGGACTTGTTGAATTATTGATTCTACTTGGCTGATTTATTTCAGTAGTATAGAATTTGTATTATAAAACCTTCGTATATAGAAACTATGCCTGGCCCGGGCAAAAAAACTTCCTGCTTAATGATTAGGAATTCTAATCTTGTTGGATATAGTTTACAGTGGATTTTCGTTGAAAAATTCTTGTAAGTTGAACTGAACTTAATACAAATTGCGTATGACAAAACCCTCACTATGTCACTGATGAGTTCAAGTAAGAAAGCCGAACGAAACGCCAATTTGTAGGACCAAAGGCCATAAAAAGCTATTTTAAAATGGTTACGTTAGCTGCGTGCTGCATATGCACTCCACAATTTTTGTATAGATGTCAGGTCACCAGATAATGCTATAAATATTAAATCCTTTGAAAATGTAGATAAAGTGATTGAAGATCTGGAAGAAATTCCTGAGGATTTTGGAAGTGATGCAAAACAAATTCGAAATCAGTATATGGAATGGTTTTTAACTTCGAATGCAGGAGAAGTTGAGTTTCAGTACCAAGCTATCTTTTAGGAATCTTATTACATTATGTACATACATAATGTAAGTTAATTTATAAAATTTTATTGTTCAATTCAATTAATACATAACATGTTCATTATAGTTTAACTAAAATTTGGTTCTCATTTTGGTTGGGTAGTACCATCAACGTCCAAAATTTGGTTCAAAGAAGCAGCAAACCTTTCTTCTTCAATCTAAATAAAAGTTAAAAACTCTTTGAACAAGAATGAATAACAAATAAAATAAAAGCTAACCTTGTCATTAAAGTCCATTATGGCCCGTTGAATGATTCTTTTCAGTTGCTGTTTGAGGGTGTCATCTTCTAATCTTTTGATTTCGGCAGTTACAAATATGTCCAAAAATTGTGAATTAATCGTTTTTGGGACCAATGAAATTCATTGCATCGAAAAACTTCCATTTAATTATTTATTCCCGTCCAGACCCCGATGGTTTAATTTTATTTGGCTGCATATGATTTCAAGTGCAGCGCAGGTTATTCCATTTTGCCGTGATTTCATTCACTTGCATTGAGCCATCAGCCATTGAATAAATTTGGAGAAAATTACAAAGGCTTCTAATGTTGCAGAAAAGAAATATGAAGTCGTTGCTTGAAAAACATAAAAAAATAAAACGGAATTTAAAAAATCGTGTATTTTATCATGCTAACGACGCAAAAAAAACCGGTGGTGGTCTTCCATAAAAATATCTTCATCCATTGAGTGAACCGATGCAATAATTATTCACCATTTTAATAACTTCCAACGGTTGGCTTTGTGCTGCGATCGACGATAGCGACTTTTAATCGACGAGGCCATCAGCACCCCACATCCATCATGAATCATGATGGAAACGAAGAACCTGAATGAGCGAGCTGAATTAGAAAGAGAGAAGGTAGAGCGAGATCGCCAATGGTCTGTCGTTGAACGGCACCGAAAAAAATGTCAAATTGCGTTTGAAAAAGAACTGGAAATAGTTCACTTGGCTCCTTTCCATAAGGGAAATCATATTGAAGAAGATCGATTTGGAATATCAGACCCAACATTTTTAACAGCAGCTGCAAGGAAAGAGTAGCTACATATATTTAAACTAGAGATAAGTTTGAGTTATTCATTTATTTTTATTAATAAAACGTGTTTCATATATAAACATCAGGGTGGTCGTTAAGAAAAGTCATCTTGGATGAGCCTAAATCGACTCTTAGGGCGGTATTCACCGAGCACTCATAAACGGCTCTTAAGTTTATGAGGCTCCTAACTTAAATTATATTTGTGCTATTCACCAACCACTCATAGCTCTTTTTCGAAGTTCGAAAATGAGAACAACTCTCTCTTCCCCAGGTACTCCCAAACTGTGAAACCAAACTGTTTTCAAAAATGACCGCACTTTGTCGGTACTTCTTGGATCCTTGAAAAAATGAGTGTTGCATGCACATAAATAAATTCTTTGTGACTACAGTGATTTTAATGCTCTCCACTTATTTTCTTAGTTTTGTCTCGGGGTGAAGATCATTGCACGTTTTAGTTTGTTTCATATAGGGAAATGTTTTTACTTTACTTTTTGGTTTCGCTAATTATTTCGTTCGTACATTGTCTACTACGTTTGCGGATCCAAAATACACTCGTTCGCTTGAAGGGGAGATAGACGTCAAACGTTGGTTTATTTTAGCTGTGTTAAATTAAGAAAAACTACATCAGGGGCCCAATTCCACAAGAGTGAGTTTTTTCTGTGTACACAGAAATTCGTGTACACATCGATTTTTGCGATTCGGCAAGAATGAGTTTTAAGTTTTTGACAGATAACGCATGCACAATCAATCAAATTTATTTGCATTTGTTTTGGGTGTGAATAGAATGTGTACACAGAAAATCAGTCACCCTTGCGGAATTGGGACCCAGAACAGTATGAATGTGTGAAAACTGTCAAAACTGTCAGATTTAAGCAAAAAGTTTTTCTGAGATAAATTTTTGCTTATTATTATCCCAGACAAACAAATCAACTGGTACTGGTACTTCTACATTGCTCACTCACTTTCTCGACCACAAAAGTAGGTACAGGAAATATTGTTCTTAACTGTTCTCAAAAACATCATGGTGATAGAATGAAGAACAGCTTGGGCAAGGCTTTTACTCATGGAGTACACAATCCTGTACTTTTATGTAATTTTCTATCCGGAACAGATTCATTTTATACACCTTTTATTATCCTATTTTTCAAATTTTCACCGCCTGAATTACAAAAAGAACTTACAAAATTGAAACAAAAAATAAAATTCCTGAAGACAAAAGGATTTACAATATGTGTGCGTGTGAGACTCATTTTGTAAGGATCCAAAAAGTACCGACAAAATGAGTAAGTGAATTTTCTTGAAGGGTTACTTCGAAGGTTTTCGAATTAGTTTTCGAAAAGAGCGCTCATAACTTTATGAGTGGTCAGGACCACTCATAAGTCTTATGAGCGCTCATAAATATTCACTATTATTGCTTGGTGAATAGGTTTATGAGCCTCATAAGTTATGAGCCGTCGGTGAATACCGCCCTTAATGAAGAAAAAAATCCCCAATTTTTTCAGATTTTTACTCTCATCATAACAGCTGTAGGGGTCTCTAACGGGCAAAATAGTAAAAATGGTTGGATCAAGTTCATATTTTTTTCGAGTAGATATAGGTAAAAAAACGCATATATTTAAATTTTCAGGTAAAAATTTCATGCGGATCGACTGTCAGGTGAGAATTGTTGGAGACCGTCTCAAGGCGGTCTTGTCGGCTTACATGTAAAAAAAATATTTTAATGGAAATATTAATTCAAATTTTGTATTCACAAAAAACAAGAAAACAACTTTAAAATGTTTTATTTTTTATGGTGATAGTCCCAGAAACAATTTTTGTTAGCTGTACAGCACATATGAAGATTACATTTGGAACAAACGACTTGTGTGTCGGACTTTTTACACTGCTTACACCTTTTCTTTTCGGTCCTATCAACCCAAATTGGGAAATGCTTTTCGCCATCAAAACGAACATCAGCAACGGAGTGAACAGATCTTTTCCCAACACTGGATGTGCTAGCATCTGGTGATGTTGTTCGCTCCACACTTTGAGCCGATGATGGTCGTCCTACCGGTCATTTTTCCTTGAAAGAAACAAGGCCAGCAGCAATTTCGTCCCAAAATTTTGGAAGCTGCAGAACCAGTTCTTCTTCGATCAAATTGTTCCGTTTTTCGGCATGAATTCGTTTGTATAAAACGTATGCGTTCTTTGCGGCCATGTCAATAAAATGGTAAAAGAGCCTTGTCATGATATTTCGGCTTTTAGCACGAATATGATACCGCCCCATTAGCCCATCCATGAGGTCAACTCCACCCATATGAGCATTATATTCCCGGATGATCTGGGGGCAGTCTATTTCAATGAATTTTTTCTGCTTTCTGTCGTATCGAATTGCCTTAGCTATATTTGTATCACGATTGAATCTTTCAAATGATTCAATGCCTACGTAGGTGGATGCCAAACGTACACACTTGTTATCTTTCCATAAAACCGTATTCACATCCACTCCATCGATTGATGTCATATACTCTATGGAATAGGTCGGCAACTTACACGCTGGTATACGATTAGCTATATAAAAAAAAAATTGAATTTTATCGCCTAAGAACAATATTAAAAATTCACCTCTCACTGTGCCTAAACTGAAGATTTCTCGGGCTCGCAAATAGACCAAAAGAGGTAGCGATGTGTAGAAGTTATCGAAATAGACAATATAGTTTGCAAACTCAGGAATTGTTTGTGATAACCGAACAACAACATTAGATGTGGCTCCTAGATCCGGTGTACCAAATAAGATTACATTATCACCAGCACCATTGTACACCTCAAAACGGTAGGCAAATCCATTTGAATCGCAGAGAACAAACAATTTGACACCCCACTTGTGCGGCTTGTTTGGCATATATTGGGGAAGATGGTGTTTTTTCTTGGAATTGAATCGAACCGCTCATTGAGTTTATTCGCTAGAGCACTGATTCGAAACAAAGGGTCGTAGCCGGGTTCACCTTTTTTTCTTCGTTGGGATTCATCTTGAAAACATAAAAACCTCTTGATTGCAGTAAATCGTTTCAACGGCATATGTACATTTTTGAATTGATGGGAAGGCATTTTTACCCCAGTATAGCTCTCCATGTTAGGATATCGGTATAGGGACATGTAAATCATTATTCCAATACAATGTCTAATTTCTGGGGCAGAAGTTTTGAAACCGGAGTTTATGTTTTCCGTCAAAGCACAACGATTTGTCTCTTCGGTAATAAGCTCCAATTAAAAATTTCCATTAGCGTTTCACTGTTTTTAACACTCAATGGAAGTGATGCAATGCAACCTCATTAACGTGTTGACGCATTGAGGATTGAGCGTTTACGCCAGAACAATCTTGAAAGTTTTTTTTGGGTCCTTTGTAACAGAACTGAGTAAACCATTGAATCCCCCAGAAGAAGGCTGAATTATTGGCCCAGTAGCCTCAAACGATGGCAAAGGAGATCATGGCCTTTTTAGAGATTTAAAGCAAGAATTCGGTATGGCAGATTGAGTGGATTGCTGCAGCTCTGTAGTATCAATAATAAAAGTTGAGGAAGCTGCGGGATTGTCAATTTCGCTTAAATTTAGGTGCATAGCCTTCACAAATGCATCTGTCGTTTCAGCTTCATTCATTCGCTGGATGCATTCTTCAATTATTTGTTCATCATTTTCCAAAATGTCAGCAAAATTATCTGGCTCAATGTTGTCAACAACGTAATCAGGATCACAGATGGTGTCATCGCTGCTTAAACATCATCGTCGAATTCAGCCAATTGATCATCAGTCAACTCTTACAAACTATTTTTTTTTTTGGGCATTGACGTTTTCGAGGATCCATCTAATGGGTTAAAATATTCACATTTTTGTTTCACAATTATGTTTTTAAACACCAAAAACAGAACACAAGAACTAAATAAAAACGCACATTTTTTACACATAATCCGACAAGACCGTCTAGAGACAGCCTTGCATTTTTTGTTTAAACAAGAAACATAACACTGTTTTATCACTTCAAATTTATTATTAAACTAAAATAAATGATATAATCTACTTACAGTAAAATAATGAGTTCAATTTGTTGATCCATGGTGATTGTTTTTTACAATTAAAAATTGACAAAATAATAAATTAATTTCCGATGAAAATTCAATTAATTTTTGCATTTGATTGATGACAGCAATCAAACGCGTGGTCAAAACGAAATTAAAACGGTATCAAAATGTGCAGAAAAGAAAAGATAAACAAGTTGCCGTTGTTTTAAACAAAAAACAGGGGCAAAAAACAGAAGTCAGCTTTGAGACGGTCTTACCCGTTAGATGTTTAAATTCCCTATTTTTTTTGCATACCAGGTGATTCGCGTAAAATCTGCAAAAAAAAAATCAAAGCATGTAGGTTGGAAGCAGACAAGAAAAAAGTCGTACGGAAGGGGGTAATATCTCCCCCCGCTTGAACAGGAGTGGCAATTTTATAAAAAAAAAATAGTTCAAAACAACGGCAGCACTTACAGCAGGTATTGTTTTGCAGCTTTTTGGAAAGTCAGGAGTCCATTCTTATGATTTATTCTCAAAAAAAAGTTTTTTCAGTAAACAGGTTCGGCAAAAAATGTTTTCAAACTTAAAATTTTGAAAAAATAAATTTAACTTTTTTTCAAAATAAATTTAACTTTTATTTTCAAAATGTCGAGTTTGAAACAATCAGCCTTATCACCAATTCCGAGGGAGATAGCTCTCCCTTATCGCCAATCTCCCTTGAATAGAATTTGCCCCGGAAGTAACTTCGAACCAGTTTCGAAATAATTTGAGAGAATTATTTAACTGAAATGATTAAACTGTCAAAGTTTGTGAATTAATTAGTGAAATACAATTACATTTTTGAAAGATTTCGATTCGGAATTTCTTTAAATGTTCGGAATTTCTTAAAATGTGTACCATAACCGTTGAAGAAAGAGATCGGAGTATCCAGTTGTAGCAGTTTCTTCTTCGGCAAACGGAAATTTATTGTTTGTGTTTTTGGAAACTAAAAATTCGGTGTCGGTCTCGGTTTCGTGATTTTTTGGACAACTTTCTGAAAATTACGAATACATTTATAACAGCGAATTTTTTCCTCATTTTTGTGTGGATAATCAGGAAAGCCAGTTATATAAAACTATTATACACAATACTTGGTGATTACAGTGCTGGCCAAAACAAAAACAACTTTTTGTAAGAGCTTAAACTCTGCAGTATAACTGCCTGGATTGTACCTTATCTATTTCAAAAAAAAATTGTATTACTAAATGCTAATATTATTACCACGCCAAAAGTAGATAATAATAACAAACATTACTTATATACTTTGTATTCTCACTTTTAGTAGTACCTCGTGGCTTGATGGTTAGTGCGTAGGACTGTCATGCCGAGCCGAAGGTGTTGGTTCGATTCACAGCCGTGCCACCTAAAAACAGAAATGTTTATTCGAGGTACTGCCTCTTGCGAGGAACTGACAAATCCTCCAAGAGGATACTTGTCATGAAAAAGTGCTTCTCATTTAGCCGTTCGGACTCGGCAAAAAACTGTAGGTCCCCTCCATTCCTGCCAACAAACACGCACACAGGAATGGTTGTGAGTTGTAAGTCACTAGGCCCTGGTTCTCCATGAGCTGTTGCGCCACCCAATTTATTTATTTTATTTATTCTCACTTTTACTGCAAGAAAAATATCGGTATTTACACAAATATCTGTAGGAACACCATCGAATAACTTCTTTCTTTTTCTTTGTGCGCAAAAAAATCAGTCGTCAAACTCTCGTGCAGTCGTGATATGGAATGAAATTTCATAACATGATTGAAGACAATGTTATGCCGGATTAACACGATTGGAAAACTGGCAGTATTATGACAAAAACAACAACAAAAGAGGACAAATTGATTCCTTTGTCATTATACTGGCAGCTTCTCACTCGTGGAAATCAGGCATTACATATAAATATCTGACATTAAGTTGGATATAAACTATTTTGTGTGGAGTCGGGGAGGGGTGTAAAGGATTCTTAAAATCCAATCAAGAATCAAATCTGCCCCAAATGGATGAACACAAAATATACAAAATGTTAAAATAAATAGGCAAAATTGGAAATAAAAGTAGCGACAGTAAAACTTACGTGTTATATTTTCAAAATCCTCCAGCTAAAGTGATTTTTTCCAAGGAAATGTCATCAATTTTCTTTCGGAAAAAAATTGGCGATGTTTTCCTTTTTGCGAAAGTTGTTATGATTGGAGAGTAGGAGAATTTATTTGTAAAAAACTGGACTGTCCTCAAAAAAGCCAATTTTGCTTTCCACCACCTCTAGCCGCTGATGAAGAAGAAAACTGGCTAAGCCAACACCCAAAAGTTTTAATCTACAAACAACTCCTGAGACCAGTTATCAGTTATAGCTCCCCAGTTTGGTTCACCATTTCCAAAACGGCTATGAAGGAACTACAAATATTCGAGGGGAAAATCCTAAGGATCTGCACTGGGCTTTACTTCGATCGTCAGCGGCGTAAGCATTTCAAGAAAGAGCAACTCTACTATAAGGCTAAGGTAGTCCGCCTGGACAAGCATTTATTGCTTTCTGCCGACAAGCTGGTTAGAAACATCGCCAATCACCCTAATCAACTGATGAGAAGGATGACAAACCAACAACGACATCCAGCACCATGGTACAAAAACGCTATGGAAATTCTGGATATAGCTCCAACAACCAACGATGAAGCAGTACCCTTCTACTCTGACCCAGGGTCAGAACATTATCGTGGCTAAACACCAACTCTACCCCCACCCTAAATAAATATACCGCCACTGGACAACCGGGATTGAACAACCCCAGGACGACAAAGTCAAGCCGACTTTTATGTTAAGTTTTTACATATATTATAAATCTTATTTGTATTTCATATTGAATCAATGTACAGCGTAAGGCCCCTTATGTGCCAACAAAATCTTATTATTTATCAATGTATCTTATATTTATAAATTATCTTTTAAGCCAATTGTAAATAGAAATGTTCAATAAAACAAAAATTGAAATTGAAATGAAGCAATTTCGAATCAATTTAATCTTAAATGTGCACTTAACGAAATTGAGAACCATGCAGGTTTGGCAGAAAAAGAGATGACTATGGACACTAACACAAAACGAAAAAGTTTGTACCTCGGTGAAAGTTCAGCTAAAGTAATTAATTCCATTTCAAAAGGACTAAAAACTACTCGCTTACCACTTTTGAAAAACAACTCAAATATGAAATCCAAGCTCGTAAAAATTTCTGGAATGGAATGTTCGTTTAAATACACATGCGCGTTTGACAGCATCACCCAAATCCTGTTATCGATGTCAATGGGTAATATTAATAAACCCGAGCAATTGCTTTTAATAGCTAGAATTGTCAAATCTGAAGCAATTGCTTAGTTTCATAATTATAAAAAATGTATAGCAATTGCTTTTGCTTTCTCTATCTTCGAAAAACAATGCCACCGCTCATTTGCTTCAATCGGTAATTATAAAACACAAAAAATATAGCAATTACTTGAAAATTTGAAGTCTGCTATTTAGGTGACTTAGAACATTTGCTACCGATATTTACGTGAAACATTTTTTACAAACTAATAAAATCTTCAATTTAATTAATTTAAAAGAAAATACATTCAATTAGTTTGGTATTCTTGATCTTGTTCGTCAAGATGAATGAAATAGGTTTGCACATCATTCCACTCTTGCCGGCAGTAGTTACAACAAATGATCGTGAAAAAAATAAAATGCACGACTGCGTCGCACGTACTTGCTCTTATGTTCAAGACACTGCGAGTTTAAGAACATTGTATACACAAACATGGAAATTATGAGAGAAAAATGTAGAGAAGCATGAAATACGACACTTAAATTAGCTAAAACAACTCTTTTGACAGTTTGAGGTGAAAAAAAAGTAGGCCATCTTAATTCATGATGGAATATGATAGTATGGGAAAAAAATTTTAAAATCGTTGGAGCGGTTTTTTTTTAAATTAATTTTTTATATATAAAATTCTTAAACCATTTTTAAGAACAAATTTTGGTATGCAGATTTAAACTATATATTTATGTGTATATAAAAACAAAATTTGAAAAAAAATTGTCAACCCGTTTTTGAGATATCGAATTTTCAAAAAAAAGTTTGAAACTTTTTTTAAAAATCCAAAAACTTTTTTTTTGAAAATTTTGATATGCAATATTATTTAATCTTATCTGAAATTTATATATAAAAAAATTGATTTAAATCCGTTAAGCTGATAACGAGAAAACTCAAAATAAAAAAATACGTTCTACGACAGGTACTACTAATAGTTGCTATGTGTAAAATTTTATAATTTTTGATGGTAGATCGTACTAATTTTAGTATATGAAAAAAGTTTAATCAAAATCGTAGGAGTCGTTTTCAAGCAAAAAAATATTTTCCTTTGCGGTTTTTTTCACTTTTGTATGGAAGGTACCGTTATTTTTTCATAAATGTAAAATTTTTTCTAAAAATATTTTAGAGAGTATTAAAAAATTCTTAAATGTCGAGTTTCAAAAAAATCTATGATGCCGTTTTCGAAATATTTGATTTTCCAAAAAAAATTTTGAAATATTTTTTAAAAATCCAAAAAATATTTTTTCAAAAATGTTGGTACACAAAACTATTGACATTTCTTGGAAGCTTCTGTATAAAAAAAATAATTGAAATCGGTCATACCATTTTGAAGAAAATCAAAAATTAAAAAAAATGGTTCCTTGGGAGGTACCATTAATAACCATTTTTGAAAAATGGTTTTCCACGCAAAGAAAGCCTTTACTAAAATAAATTTATTTAAATTTTTTTAAGAAAAGTTGTCGAGCCGTTTTTGAGAAAAATACGACTATGTAAATTTGCCAAAAAAAAATGTATGACAGGTACCGTTATTTTTGGTTATAAAAAAAAATGAAAAAAACGTGTCGGCAGAATCACCAAAAACCACTAAGTACCAAGTTTGAAGAAAATCGATCGAGCCGTTTAGGCTGTAGACGAACAGACAGACAGACAGACAGACACAGAATTTTGCCACCCACTTTTTTAGTGTTCTCTATCATCGTAATATCATGTTTGATTGTTATCTCAATTTTTTTTTTTTGCACGAATCCAAAACTTGCCTTATAACTAGTACCTATAATCGCAAGTAAAATTATAGACCAAGAACTTTTGGCGACGATACAAATTTTAAGCAATTATATCGGTTCACACGGGAAAATGTGGACAATCTCGTCAATTTGTTTCTCGAAGAAAATGCTGAAAAGCGTGGCGGAGCACATTCAAATGTGCAGAAAATCAAATCCTTTTTACGCTACGTGGGAGATCCAGGTTTTCAGGTATATTTTAATATTTTAACCATTGTTTTGGAAGCTAAGTTTCAAGTCAATAAAACTAATTAGGTTGGTGTCGGAGAAGACCTTGGCATTCATCAATCCACTGCTTCTTTAACAACTTGGTTTGTTTGTCAAAAAATTGTTGAGAAAGCAGATTGTTGGATAAAATTTCCATCAAATGAATCGGAATTTCGACACCACCAAAGAATGTGGCAAAGAAAATTCCAATTTCCATGTGCAATAGGTGCCATAGACTGTACTCACATCCAAATAAAAAAACCATCCGTGCATGGAGATGAGTACATTAACCGGAAGAATGTGGCATCATTTAATGTGCAAGCAACATGCGATGCAAAAGAAATGTTTACCAGTGTAAACTGTAAATGGAGTGGCTCTGTACATGACGCAAGAATATGGAGAAATTCCAATATTCAAAGCGTATTAAACAACAATTGTGCTGGTGCAATTCTTTTGGGTGATGAAGGCTATCCTTTAACCCCGTGGCTAATGATCACATACCGAAATCCTCAAACCCCGGTAGAAAAAAACTACAATAAAGTCCACAAAAGAGAACGATGCGTAATTGAACGGATGTTTGGTCAACTGAAGCAAAGATTCCCAATAATGCAATCAAAATTGCGAATCGCGACGGAAATGATACCTTCCATGATTGTATCATGCTTTGTGCTACACAACGTGGCTAAGCCTTTAAATGATCCGGATTTTCTTGTACCAGAACAAATTGAAAATGATGAAGAAATAGAAGGTTCCGCTTCTGAAGCACACGAAATCAGTTCCATGCTAAGAAGAGGAAAAGCTAGAAGAAATACGATTGCCAACTACCTATGTACAACGCAGACAACATTAATAATAAATAGCAAAAAATACAAACCTTTCATGATTCTGTAAGTTAATTGACATTATTATATTTTGAATCATTATAAAATTATATATTTATTTTTTTGTTTTAAATAGGCAAGCTCTAAACAGAAGCAACAATGAGTTATTAAAAACGAAGCCGAAACCATAACACCAACTGGATCAATCCGAAATAAAACTAGCAAAAGAGAAGGCCCTTGAAGATTTGAGAAGGATTTGAGAAGAGCTTCTTCAAATGCATAATGTTAAAATGAAAGTGAAATATTTAGCAGAAACTTACTTTTTTAAATTATTTATAAGATTGCGAGCAGACAAATCTAATGAAATAAAAACACAAACCTCAGATTGATTGTTTTTCTTATTTATGTTCGGAGATAAGACTTACTATACAGTATTCATGCAACGTCGCACCACGCGCCGATCTAAAATCAATCCTTTGCATTTCTAACCAAAGAAACTTTCCATTCGCTGTTTGGTGTGATACCTAGAGATTTTAATTTGTTTCCCGATTTCATTGAGGTGGGCATTCTGAACACATATAATACGTTAAAATCTAAAGCTTACCCTGCATAGTGTGATTGGACTCGATCAAGCTCGGAAATCTACGAGCCAATTGACCTGTCAGCTATACAGTAAAATTACTACAAATTACCCTCTTCCAAAAGTGAACTAGTGAACTTCATACTATAGAATAGTTTCTTAAAGTTAGGTAGCAAAGGCCAAAAATGATTGCTTCAAAGTTTTAAAAGTTAATAATACTGATCGACTGATTTCCGATTGACTCGATTATTTCTTCATTTATAATAGCCCTGTTTTTTTGTGCATTTTTATGTTCGCTTAGAAAAAAGTAGCATGTTAAATACAACAACAATACGGAAT